>OY856186.1:27967270-28614001 GCA_963693315.1 Diogma glabrata | reverse complement strand
ACACCCTTCAATTTGATGTCGATACCCATAAAAATATTATGTTTAAAATTAGAAAGCCATCGGTCAACTCTAAGGGGTGCCCCTGGCCACTTAAAGTTAAGAGGTTTGGTTGTGGCCATTACAAAGAAAAATTTAAATTTTTTGTACGACATCCTTCCATTTGGTGTCGATACCCATAAAAATATTATTTGTAAAATTTGAAATCAATCGGTCAACTCTAAGGGGTGCCTCCGGCCACTTAAAGTTGAGGGGTTTTGTTGTGGCCATTAAGTGGCCGGAGGCACGTCTTAGAATTGACCGATTGATTTCAAATTTTGCAAATAACATTTTTACGGGTATTCACACGTAATGGGAGGGTACCGTACAAAAAATTTGAATTTTTCTTTGTAATAGCCAGAACAAAATTTTTCAAGTTTAACTGGCCGGGGGCACGCCTTAGAGTTGAACGATTGATTTCAAATTTTACACATAATTTTTTCAATACCCATATTGACATGAAATGAGAAGGTGTCGCACAAAAAATAAAAATTTTTTTTAAGGTCCAGAACAAAATTTCTCAACTTTAAGTGGCCGGAGGCACGTCTTAGAATTGACTGATTGATTTAAAATTTTGCACATAATATTTTTACGAGTATTGACATGAAATGGGAGGATGTCGTACAAAAAATTTAAATTTTTCTTTATAATGGTCACAACAAAACCCCTCAACTTTAAGTGGCCGGAGGCACCCCTTAGAGTTGACCGATTGATTTCAAATTTTTACAAATATTATTTTTATGGGTATCGACACCAAATTTAATCGTAATTTATCGTACGTATCGTATTTAATTTATCGTACAAAAAATTTAAATTTTTCTTTGTAATGGCCACAACCAAACCTCTCAACTTTAAGTGGCCAGAGGCACCCCTTAGAGTTGACCGATGGATTTCTAATTTTGAACATAATATTTTTATGGGTATCGACATAAAATTGGAGGGTGTCGTACAAAAAATTTAAATTTTTCTTTATAATGGCCACAACAAAACCCCTCAACTTTAAGATGCCGGAAGCCCCCCTTAGAGTTGACCGATTGATTTCAAATTTTACAAATAATTAATATTTTTATGGGTATCGACACCAAATGGAAGGGTGTCGTACAAAAAATTTAAATTTTTCTTTGTAATAGCCACAACCAAACCTTTTAACTTTAAGTGGCCGGGGGAACCCCTTAGAGTTGACCGATGGATTTCAAATTTTACACATAGAATTTTTATGGGTATCGACACCAAATCGGACGGTGTGGTACAAAAAATTTAAATTTTTCTTTATAATGGCCACAACAAAACCTCTCAACTCCAAGTGGCCGGGGGCACCCCTTAGAGTTGACCGATTGATTTCAAATTCTACACATAATATTTTTATGGGTATTGACACCAAATGGGAGGGTGTCGTACAAAAATTTAAATTTTTCTTTATAATGGCCACAACAAAACCTCTCAACTTTAAGTGGCCGGAAGCACCCCATAGAGTTGAACGATTGATTTCAATTTTTACACATAATTTTTTTATGGTTATTGACACGAAATGAGAGGGTGTCGCACAAAAAAAAAAAATTTTTTTTTATGGTCCAGAACAAAATTTCTCAACTTTAAGTGGTCGGAGGCACGTCTTAGAATTGACCGATTGATATCAGATTTTGCAAATAATATTTTTATGAGTATTCACACGAAATGGGAGGGTGCCGCAAACTGTACAATGAAAAAAAAATTCTAGTGTAATCTAAGGGCCACCTTATATATAAATATATATATATTATATATATATATATATATATATATATATATATATATATATATATATATATATATATATATATATATATATATATATATATATATATATATATATATATATATACATATATATATATATATATATATATATATATATATATATATATATATATATATATATATATATATATATATATATATATATATATATATATATATATATATATATATATATATATATATATATATATATATATATATATATATATATATATATATATATATATATATATATTATATATAATATATATATATATATATATATATATATATATATATATATATATATATATATATATATATATATATATATATATATATATATATATATATATATATATATATATATATATATATATATATATATATATGTATATATATCTGGAAGGACTGAATAGAAATAAAAGATTTTAATAAAAACTCCATATTATATCCTAGAAATCAAGTGACACATCGCATGATCGAGATTGGGAAAATGCTCTTCCATATGATCGAATACCTGGTCCAAAAGGAATTAAAGGATTACTAGCATTTCTGCCTGGTGGTAAATACGATAATCTTGGGATTACAGCTTACATAAAATGTTAAAAAGTGATTATGGTAATATTGTGAAGATGAGAGGATTCTTAAACAGAAATGATATCATCATAATATATGATCCAAATGATTTCGAAAAATTGTTTCGAACTGCAGGCACCTGGCCGTATCGAAAAGGTTTTGATTGTATGGAGTACTATCGAAAAAACTATAGACCATCAATATATGCAGGAAATGCTGGACTTGCTGCATCGTAAGACGCTTCCTTATTCTAGTTTGGTTGTTATTATTTTGTTTAAATATGTCATAATTTCAGACAAGGACAAGAATGGGCCACATTTCGTACAAAGGTGAATTCTGTAATGCTGTTACCCAAAATCGTGAAACAATACATACCTGGGATCGACAATATTACGTTTGAATTAATTGATATGTTAGAAAGTTTAATTAGAGTTAAATGAAATATGTAAATGAAACCTTTTATTTGTAGAATCAAAAGGGATCGTGATAGTAACAGTCAAGTTAGTGATAAGTTTGCTTTAAATATTAACACTTGGGCTATGGAGTCGATTGCGTTTATAGCACTGGATACTCGTTTTCATGCATTAACAAATAGAGATCCTAGCTCGGATTCATTTAAGTTAATGTCAGGTTTTCGAGAAATGCTCCAGATAGCGTACGAACTGAATTTTATGCCATCAATTTGGAAATTTGTAAAAACGCCTTTATTTTATAAACAAATGAGGAACTCGGATAATATAACAGAGTACGTTTACGATATTTTTGTAATTTTTTATATATAGTTTTTATTTGTTTATGAAGTCTCGTCATGAAATATATCGATATGGCCATTCAAAATTTAGGAGAAAAACATTCAAAACCAAGATATTCAAATGACGAATCAGAAGAAAGTGTTTTGGAAAAATTATTAAAAATTGATCGATCGGTTGCAATTGTGATGGCAAGTGATATGTGTTTAGCCGGAGCAGATACGGTAATTATAGTTTCGCAATCCCAAAAAATTTCAAACAATTTCTTGTTTTAGACTGGATCATTATCAATTGGGCTTATATATTCACTTGCAAAAAATCCAGATAAACAAGAAAAACTACGAAAAGAAATATTGAAAATTTTACCGGAAAAAAACTCAAGATTAACAGCTCAATCGTTAAATAATATTCCATACCTTAGAGCTTGTTTAAAAGAAGCGTTACGAACACAGTCACCCACTGGAGGAATTTTAAGAGGAGCCGGGAAAGATCTTGTATTACAAGGATATCAAATTCCAAAAGGGGTAGTATTATATATAAAATGTTTTTTATGTGAATAAGTTTTTAATCGAATACGTTGTTTCAGACCGATCTTACAACAGCCAATATGACATTATTTTATGATGATAAATATTTCCCTGAATCGAAAAAATTTATACCAGAAAGATGGTTGGCAAATGATCCAATGAGTTCCGAATCATTGAAAGTATCACACCCTTTTGTGTTCTTACCATTCGGTTATGGAGTGCGATCATGTATTGGGAGAAGATTTGCTGAGTTAGAAACGGAATGCTTAATAGCGAGGTATGATTTCACCATTTTATCAAATTTGATTTTTTAATTTTTGTATTTTGGATTTCAGATTGGTTCGAGCATTCCAGATTGAGTGGCACGGTGATAATGAATTGCAGTATAAATTTGATATACTTAATAATCCTATCGGACATATGCCATTCCGTTTTAAAGATATTGAATTTTAATGAAAGAAAAGCCATTTCAATAAATTTGATCAAGTGGAATAAATATATAAAAACGTTTACGGTTTCAAATATTATATCTTTATATTATTTTTTATCCAGGAAAGGTTATTCAAATTATAATATTCTATTAAACAAGTTCATTTTGAAAATTGTTTTAAAATTACTTCAAAATTATGATTTCAAAACCGCTTTTTACTCGACAATAAGATTTATTTATTAGAGAGACATTTTGAGAGTTTAATATCGATTAACACAAACAATGAACATTATCATAAAAGAATTAAATTTTAAATTAGATATATTTGATTTAATTAAATGAATTTAGTGAAGAACAAAATTTTTTTATATATTTGATTTGATTTGTATGTCAAGAACGACAATCTAGCTACTATAAGTCTGTGTTGGATAAAGCTGATGATAATACAGGAAAGAATGAGTCGGTTAAGAAATTTTCTCCTGTATTTCTGGCCAACTAATAGGCCTGGAACTTAATAACCAGATTTTCTAGATCATCTCAGCTCACTTAGCAGCAACACCAAGGTTGTTGCACGTGTTACAGGCATATCACACCTTCCTATCGCGTGATAGCTTCAGTTTTCCTGGATTTGTAAATATACTGAGACCGGTAGCAACAAAGAAATAGTGTGAGATAAAATTTTTTTATTTCGTAAGACATTTGAAAAAAATTCATGGGAATAGAACGAGATCGTTCTCACGTCTTGATCATTAATTAGTTATTTAGTTAAACATGGAAACCATGCTTATTTATACTAAATTTCATTATTCTAAACAAGGATTTAATGAATGCAAAATAAAATTAATAAACTTAAAAGAGACTAACAAATCATCCAAATTTTAGGAAGCAGGACACCCACAACATTAATACCGTTGGTTGGCTCACCTTCACCATATACAACTTATTTATCCCAGGACTCAGCATTAATAATATTTACAATGATGTATAACGGTAATGATCATCAGTAATTATTTTTTTTTTTTTTTATTATAGACTCACTTGATGTAAACATCTAATGTTCAAATATACTGCCCAA
This sequence comes from Diogma glabrata, assembly GCA_963693315.1. Lineage (NCBI taxonomy): Eukaryota > Metazoa > Arthropoda > Insecta > Diptera > Cylindrotomidae > Diogma > Diogma glabrata. The sequence continues at coordinate 28,608,829 of OY856186.1, read as the reverse complement.
TGTTCAAATATTTTAATATTTTACTTTTTAATTTTTAACTAAAAAACACGCAATCAAATCGATTGTAAGTTCATTTAATGTGTATTCATGTTTTGTTTTATGTAGATTTCATCGGAAAATCTATCTATTTTAAGTTTTATTTTTGTTTTATTTTTGTTTTTAATGTGTCACAACAAAAACCATATGCTAAATAAAAACCAGCATTAATAAGAATAACAATGATGAATAATAGCAATGATCATCTTCATCAGTAATTATTTCCACAATAGTGATAATACGTAAATTTATGTTGAATCAATTAATTCCTCTAAGGCACCAGCATGAATAAAAATAACAATGACGAATAACAGCTACGATCATCAATTACTACTTCCACGATTAGTGAAGCTATGGTAAACTGAGTTTTATATTAATCCCATTGTAAACCTTATCTCTTCTTTCAATCTTGCAGCTATATCTTCATCCGGCATATTAAAAACATAACTATTCAGCTCATTTTTATCCGATAGATGTCGTGAAATTATCATAAAAAAATTATAAATTCCATTTAGTTTTTTGTTTAATAACAATTTATTTATTCTCAATATTTTGAACTTACCAAAATAACTTTATTTTTAAGAAAATGGACTGTATTTTCCAACTACTAAATTTTTTTATTTTTAATTTTATTTTTAACTAAATGCGTCCAATTCGTTCTATCTAATTTTTTGAACAAGAAGGAAGTTGAGTTGAAAACAAAAAGGGAAAGAAAAAAGTAATAAAGTCAAGTTTGTTCTTTTCATTTCAACTTCCTTTTACATAAGTTCGAGTGCCATTTACAAGATGGCGTGAATTTATATTGACCAAAATTAAATTATGTTATTTTAAATACAATACTAAACATGCTGGCCCTGTTGAAAGGCTAAGGAGTCGCAGCATTTCAAGAGATAAAACTCCACACATTAGAATTCAAACTAAAATAAATTCAAAATATTAAATTATAACAAAGGATTGAAATATCAATCACAAATTCACTGTAGTGAATGCCTTAACAATATAATTGTATTACGTATTATTTAAACAAACATTCTAGCTTGATTTCAAATTTATACATTATTCAGTATGTAGTTTCTAAATGAAACATTAAAATTCAAAATTAATAATTAAATTACAAGTTCTCTTAATTAATTTGTACATAAATCTATATAATGCATATCTATCAAAATAATATTAATTGATTGGTAGCTTAGCTAACTTAACTACTGCTCGTTTGACAATACCCAATTTAGTTTTTACTGTAGCAATACGAATATTTGAATCATCCCCCTTGACAGTGCTCACTACGCGACCAAGCAACCATTTGTAAGATGGCAAATTGTCATCATGAACCAAAACGATGTCATATATTTTTAAATTGTTATTTCTTACGTGCCATTTGGTTTTCTGTTGTAAGTACTGCAAGTGCTCCATTGAAAACCTTTTCCAAAACGATTGTACCATTTGCGTAATCTGATCCCAATATTTAAGACGATTTGTAGGTACTTTAACCAAATCGGGTTCTAAAATACTTTTGAGCTCTCCACCAGTCAGAAAATGTGCAGGTGTTAAAGGCTCCATATCTGTAGGATCTGTTGACATCGGTGTTAGAGGTCTAGAATTCATCACCCCTTCTATTTCTACAGCTAAGGTATATATTTGTTCTAACGTTAAGACATTGTTTAACGCTATTTTCTTAAGGTGAGACTTTAACACTCGTACGCCGGATTCCCACAAACCACCGAAGTGTGGTGACCTTGGTGGTATAAACTTCCAAGTTATATTGTTCTCTGAACAATAATTTATTATTGGACTTCTATTTTTTTCATGAAATAACTCCAATAAGTGATTTATTTTATTACTAGCTCCAACAAAGTTACTCCCATTGTCGCTCCATATGGTATGAACTGCGCCTCGCCGTGCCAGAAACCTCTTTAAACAAGCGATAAAGGCATCTGTAGTTGCGTCTTCTACCACTTCCAAATGAACGGCCTTAATGACGAAGCATATAAAAACACATATGTAGACCTTATGCAAAGTATCTTTTCTTTGACCTCGATATTTGACATTGAATGGTCCACAGTAATCAATTCCAGTAGTACTGAATGGCTTATCAATGATCACTCTACTGCTTGGCAAATTTCCCATAATTTGTTGCATGAGTTTGGGTTTAAACTTGAAGCATAAAATACATTCATGAAGTATTCGCTTAGCTATATTTCGCCCACCTATCGGCCAAAATCTTTGTCGAACAGCATGTAATGTCCCTAAAGATCCAGAATGCATATTACGATAATGCTCATCTTTAAATATTAAATTTGTCAGATGATGTTTTGGTAAAAGCAATTGATGTTTTTGTTCGTATTCCAAATTACTTTTACTGAGTCGACCTCCTACTCTTAACAAATTGTTTTCGACAAATGGAGACAGACTAATTAGATTACTCTTTTTGGACAATTCCTTATTTTCTTTTAATAGAGAAATCTCTTCCGAAAAATGCTTGTGCTGTACAATTCTTACTAATGATATTAATGAATCGTTTAATTCTTTTGCATTTAATTCTCCTTTCAATTTTTCGGTTTTATCCTTTTTATTATGTATGAGAACATAATTGTGAATGAATCGCTTACAATAAGCTACAATCCGTACAAGTTTACTAAGTGAACTGTACCTTTCAATATCCACCACATCCATATATTTTATGTTAATAAATATTAATTTATTTGCTAATTTGATTTCTGGTACATCAAAAGTCAAATCTATTTTTGATGTTGGCCAATTATTTTCATCCAAATTGAAAAATGATGGACCATTCCACCATATATCTATGTCCTTTATCTTATCTGGCAATATCCCTCTTGAAACGACATCAGCTGGATTTTCTTTTGTACTAACATATCGCCATGTCATATTGGCCGTTAAATTCTGTATTTCAGTTGTTCTATTTGCCACATATGTTTGAAGACGATACGGTGGTAGTTTAATCCAGGAGAGCACTATTGACGAATCAGACCACAGCACTATTTTACTTGTTTCGATTTCTAGGGCTTCTTTAATGCGAACTATTAACTTTGATAACAACAATGCTGCATTTAACTCCAGCCTTGGGATGGAAACAGTTTGAAGTGGAGCAATACGAGATTTAGCACATAAAAGATGAGTAGAAATTTTATTTGATGAAATGGATCTAACATAAATGCATGCTCCATAAGCATATTGCGAAGCATCGGCAAATCCATGAAGTTCTAATTGATCACTCGGTCGCGCAATGACACATCTAGGAATTTCTATTCGTTTTGTTGATTTCGTTGATGCCATGAATTCCATCCATTTTTCCAGCAAGGGTGGAGGTAGTTGATCGTCCCATTCGATGCGAGCTAACCATAATTGTTGCAAAATCAGTTTAGCTAAGACTACCACTGAAGCTATTAAGCCCATAGGATCAAATATTTGAGCTATAATTGACAATACAAATCTTTTTGTTATACTATTCTTATTACTATTAAAATTCTTAAAATTAAATGCGAAAATAAATAAATCTAATCTAGTGTTCCACTTTATACCTAAAGTTTTTATAAACTCAACACTATCATCTTCAGCAGTTAAAACTGTTAATAAATGTGGATCATTTGATGCCCACTTACGAAGAATCATACCTGCAGAAGAAAACATATTAATTAGTTCAGATTGAATTAATAAAGCCTGATTTATATCATCTGCTCCGGAGATCAAGTCATCAACGTAAAAATCCTTCAATGCTATCTGTGAGCCTAACGGATAATTAACACTTTCATCTAAAGCGATCTGTTTTAACGTTCTTGTTGCCAAGAACGGTGCTGCTGATGTACCATACGTAATAGTATTCAATTGATATTCTCTAATCGGATTACTAAAATTATCTCTCCAGAATATCTTTTGAAACCTTCTTTGACTGGGATGTATCAATACTTGCCGATATATTTTTTCAATGTCGGCACTAAAAGCAATTGCATGCTTTCTAAATCTAATGATTATATCAAAAAGTTCCTGTTGCACAACTGGTCCTACTAACATTGCTTCATTTAATGAAATATTTGTAGACGATTTCGCTGAAGCATCGAATACGGTTCTTAATTTTGTAGTCGAACTGTCTAATTTTAAGACCGGATGGTGTGGCATAAAATATTCAGTTGGCTTTTCTAAATCTATAGGATTTTCTACTGCTAATTGCATATGATTGAGATGTATATATTCGTTCATAAATTGTTTGTATTGAGAATATAAATCATCATCCTTTCTAAATCTATTTTCCAAAATCCTAAATCGATTAAGAGCTACATCTCGAGAATCACCTAATTTTTCTAGCTTGTCATTAAAAGGTATTTCTACAGAATATCTTCCGTCTAGCATTCTAGCATGTGACTCTACAAAATGATTCTCACACAGCAATTCTTCATTATTCATTGCAGGCTTACTAAATAAATGCTCCGAGTCAAAAAATCGCTTTAATTGCACTTCTATATTCAAATTCTCGTCTTCTATAACCCGTGGTTTATCAGCTAAAAAAAAGTTGTATTCTACTTTTCCTCCTAAAATCCAACCAAATGAGGTATTTTGCAAAATGGGTTTATTTTGATCAAACATATGTTTCCCAGGTTTCAGAATTTCAAAAAATATTTCTGAACCTAAAAGTAGATCTATTGGCTTTGGTAAGTTAAACTCAGGATCCGCTAAAATTACACTACTTGGGATTTTCCACCTGGTAATATTAATTGCCGAAATTGGAAGAGCATCCGCAATTATATCTACTAATGAACATTCTATTCTTTTTTATAATTTGATAACCTCGAGCAAATTTCCGTTTGGACCTTGAAATGAATTTTCGATTTAGCTTGATTTAGTCCCGAAATTTCGTGACCACTAGAAATATGATTCAAATTTAATTTTTCAGCAAACGATTTTGTCATTATGTTTGATTGAGACGCAGAATCAAGTAACGCTCTACAATAATATTTTTTATTATTTGAATCTTTTACAATAATGGTAGCTGTACCTAAAAGTACTTGTCCATTTATTTTATTCTCCGCTCCTATACAATAAGTCGCAGAATTAGGATCAGAACCTTGAATTCCAAGAACGTTTGGCTTTTCTACTTGAATGTTGTTTTTGAATCCAATGCTACTAAGTTCTTCTGGAGACATATGCAGTAATAAATTATGTCTTTTGCTACATAATGAACATGTAATTTCTTTACAAGCTATCACCTTATGATCTAACTTAAAACAATTTAAACAAAATCTGTGTTGTTTAACGAAACGATACCTTTCTATTATTTTCATATTTAAAAATTTAGTGCATTTATCCAATGTATGTTTTGTCTCACACAAAATGCATTTTTGTTCAATTTCCTTAGAAACATCAGAAGCTAAAAATGTCTTTGAATGATTTTTATTCTGATAGCTAATACCAGGAGAAACTTTATTAAATTTAGATTTTAATGAATAAGATTTTAAATTTTCAACAGAAGAAAATATTCTACTTCTTTTAAGTAAAAATGTTTTTAATTGATCCCATGTAGGTAACGTTTTGGTATCTAACTCTGCTTCCCATTCCATTCTAGTATCACAATCTAATTTACTACATATTATGTGAACAATTATAAGATCCCATGATTTAATGTCAATTCCTAATTTTTCAAGCGATGCTAAATGTATTGCACATTCATCAACTAATGCGAGCAAATCCATTTGAATTGTCTTTTACAAATTTCAATTTAAAAATCTCATTTATGTGATTCTGAACTATTGCACGATGATTATCATAACGTGATAATAAGATTTCCCATGCCAAAACAAATCCAGTGTCTGAAAACGGAATGTTTTCAATTGCTTTTCTAGCTTCACCCAAAACATTTCCATTGAGATAATACAATTTTTGCAAATCAGTTAGACTTTTGTTCGCAATAATTATTGCGGAAAAACATTCTTTAAATCTCAACCAATTATCTAATTTTCCTTCAAATTGTGTTAATTTTATTTCGGGTAAGCAAACCCTTGGATTTATTGCCAATTTATCTACCAGTTTATTTTTATTTATTGAATTTTCGGATAAATCTTTTGATGTCATTTTGCAAATTAAATCCGAATACATTGATCTAACCTTGAAGAATTTAAATTCAAACTGCTCTTGAGTTTTATTTGCAGCTTGAATTTCTAGCTCATCATCCTGTGCCAGACTCAAAACATCCATGTAAAATTTTTCAAAATTTTCATATAATTTTTCCAATTTTTCCAGTCGTGCAACTAGAGTTAATTTACACAAATTTTCATCATTGCAATTCTCTGCGTAATTTTTGTATGACTCTATTTGACTTAACACACCATTTTGTTTTGCCATTAAGGCTTTTATTTTTTCCTCATTCTTTACCATTATGACAAATCTAACCACAATTTCACAACTAAACCAAACACTAAAATGCAAAAATATTATTGAAAATATACTAATACAAAAAACTAACTATATTATCCAATATGGCTTGACTAGGACCAAAATGTCGTGAAATTATCATAAAAAAATTATAAATTCCATTTAGTTTTTTGTTTAATAACAATTTATTTATTCTCAATATTTTGAACTTACCAAAATAACTTTATTTTTAAGAAAATGGACTGTATTTTCCAACTACTAAATTTTTTTATTTTTAATTTTATTTTTAACTAAATGCGTCCAATTCATTCTATCTAATTTTTTGAACAAGAAGGAAGTTGAGTTGAAAACAAAAAGGGAAAGAAAAAAGTAATAAAGTCAAGTTTGTTCTTTTCATTTCAACTTCCTTTTACATAAGTTCGAATGCCATTTACAAGATGGCGTGAATTTATATTGACCAAAATTAAATTATGTTATTTTAAATACAATACTAAACAATAGATGGCTAATATTTTGATAGTTCAAGAGTCCAACAATAGGTGAAGTCAAATCTCGGTCCACCATAACTCATTTCCACAAACGTCAAAGTTTGTTTACATCCAAAAAGTGATAGTGAATATATTATAGGTAAGTTTTCTTTTTCTTTTCTTAACTAATTTACAATCTTAATTCTTAAATATTTTATTCTTCTTTTATAATTTTTTTTTATGCAAAGCAATCCAAAAACCTGCCAATGAATGGAAAAAAATTCATCAAAAGAACATTGCAAATCGTTACATTGATTTGCAAATATTTAGTCATAACAAGATGACATTTTTTTAAAATCACTAAAAATAACATCACCAGCAGCTCAGACAATTCCAGGTTAGTATTTAATTCAGACAAAATATTAAGTTTATGTGTATAATAATTTATTTTTCTTTTACGACATGGTGACGCTGCAACTCAACTGTAACAAGGTACGAGGTGAGTTAGTTCAAGATTTTTTTTCAGCCCAAATCTGGTTATTTGCAATGTGAACAACAAACCTACTTTCCATTATAACCTCTAATAGACAAACAGTGTTGATCGAACAGAAAACTTAACTGGGTAGAGTACTTAATTGGGTAACGCTGCTTTTGAGATAATCTATATCTGAAATTCGAATGAGACATAAGGTCTCCCAAAAACCTAAGCTTTAGAAACAGAAGTCCAACAAACTGAGGCATCTTTAAGGATATCCTGGGTGACTTACTCCCAAACACGCTTTAATCTACTCGTGAATTGGATAAATTTATAGACACAGTAATTGATTCTTTCAGAGAAGTAGCTCCTGGATCTAACGCTCTCAGTAGACTGAAGGACAAATAATATCTGTCATGCTGCAAGAAAAAACTCCAGGCAACTCACCAGAAGTGTTAAAAGCTGTTCAAAAATTCAAACAAAACTATACGGGTGTGTTGGACTGAACATCCTATGAGTTGAGAAATGAGAGGAATGATTCTTAGCAAAACATGCCTTAGCAAGGCATCTAAATTTTGCAAAGTATTAAAACTAGTCCAAACCCCCGTTCCGAGCTATCCACAACGACCGGAGTTCTTAAAACTCCTGCTAAAATTGTATTTTCCACTGAGATACCTGCGGTCATGAAGCATGGTAACAGGGTTAGTTAAGACGAACAAAACCTTACCGTAGGCCTTTGTCGAACAAATTCTTACCATAGGCAAAATCTTGCGAGCTGTTAAAAACTAAAAGGGTTTAAAGTCTATAGGACCGGATGGGGTTACCTCACAGAACATTAAAAAAACCATTGACCTAACCATGTTCTGGCTGCTAAAAATTTTTACTAGCAACCTTGTACTGTGCCACATTCCTAAGGAATGGGTTTAGGCAAATGTAATAATTATAACTAAAGTGGGGAAGCGATTTTCAACCCTAAAAACCTTTGGCTCATTAATCTCTCTTCTTATCTCTTGAAAACACTGAAAAGATTGCAAGAAAACTTTTAAAGAGGTTTAATCGAACCAACAAGCGGACAACCTGTCAATCTCAATTGAAAAGCATACTGAAAAGACAAGTCTGTGGAAATAGTCTTACACGCTCTCATACGTCCAATTGACAGTCCTGTGGCGGTCACTCATACGCTAGTGAATTTGGGAGTGGAGGATCACTGGTCAACTAAATTGCTTCTCAGTTGGCCCTGTTTCTTAGTTGCAGGGTTCAAAGAACCTGTCTGAGTGAGTATTATAGACGCCGGTTCGTAAGAAGAGGCACAACACAAGCTGGAATATTGCATAAAGTACAAAGATATGCTCATCCCTTCTTTGAAACTTTGTTATTATTTATCTTTTGCTTCAGATGAAATTACATGGCTTTAGGGTGGCTGCTTATACGGATTATGTTGCTATTGACAACTTCGGCAAATATCCTGGTGCTTTTGGGGATCTGACGCAAAGCGCTCTCATATTGAGGAAGCGCAATCTACCTGAATAAGACCCAAAAAATCTCAACGGGGCCTGCCTGAGTGTTTACGCCAAATCACAAAACAAAAAAAAAACGTACAACAATTTCCTACCCATATAAACGCTACGTCGTTATTTTACATGTACTTCAAATGATAAAATATAGATGTCACTCATCAAAAACAAAGTGGTGAATTAATCGATGTGTCAGATGATAATGAGTTTTCGTTTTGTATTGTAAATTGTATAAATTGAAAGAATTTGAGAAGATATCTCTCTTATCTTTAACAACCATCAGGGAATCAACATCAACCCATACACAAAGCAGTCAACGCTGAAAAACCTAGGTGAATATAGTGTCATAAATAATTTTAATGGTTAACAAAAAAAATGTGGTTATATGCCTGGATATAAAAACGTGTAAAAATAGTGAAGTTCTTCGTAAATTAATTATCGTCAAACTCGTCATATTATACAAAATTAATTACAGTGAAGATCAAATTATATACCAGTGAAGATACTCTATTATCCAGTGAAGAGCAAACTACTTACCGTGAAACTTAACATATTATCCATTGAAGATCTCCAACTATATACTGTCAATTCGTCATATTTATATAGTTCAACTCGTCATATTATACAAAATTCATTACAGTGAAGATCTCCAACTATACATCGTCAATTCGTCATATTTATATAGTGAAGTTCTTACATCTATATATCGTCAAGCTCGTCATTTTATCCAGTAAAGATTCTTCAACTATATATATCGTTCGTCAAATTTTCATATTCATATAGTGAAGTTTGTAGATTCACTTACCTTCAAAGTCGTCATATCATCCAGTGAAGTTCTTACATTTATATACCGTCAATTCGTCATATTATCCAGTAAAGACTCTTCAACTATATATCGTCAAAACGTCATATTCATATAGTGAAGTTTGTAGATTCACTTATCTTCAAATTCATCATAACATCTAGGAAGATTCTTCAGCTATACATCGTCAACTCGTCATATAATTTATATCGTTAAACTCGTCATATTATCCAGTGAACATTCTTCAACTATATATCGTCAACTCGTCATATTCATATAGTGAAGTTCGTAGATTCACTTACCTTCAAACTCGTCATATCATCTAAGAAGGTTCTTCAAGTATACATCATCAACTCGTCATATAATTTATATAGTTAAACTTGTCATATTATTCAGTGAAGTTCTTCATCTACATACCGTCAACTCGTCATATTCAGACCGTGAAGTTCTTCAGATCATTTGCCGTCATAGTCGTCATATGCATGAATTAAAGTTTTCAATTATATACCGTCTTAATCATCATATGCATCATTAAAATTCGGCCAACACTAATTATATCATCATAATCGTCAGATCCATCATTGAAGTCCAGCAAGTTATAATTATTTTCTCACAATACTCAACTTTGGATCATCAGGAATTACTCAATTATCATTCAACTTGCCCCATCTAATGGACTTGGCACTTTGACGCAGTGATGGGGCTCAGTAGACTCAGTGATCTTAGGAGCTACAACGGTAGGGTCACCCATGTCGTTAGGTCCTCGGTGAGAATCGAAGCCAAGATCAAGTCCAAAACCCAAAGCTAAGGTGAGACACGTACGCCGAAAGCTTAGCATGGTCAAGGGGGTGCTTGATTATTAGTACGGAACTCTGAAAACCGGGCGCCCTCCAGTTTCAATAGCCTTACCACAGCACAGGGCTCTGTTGTGGCTGACCAATGTACCTCCCTACTTTCTCCATAAATATTGTATGGAAAACTATAAAGTTTTAGATGAGAGCGATGCTTCTCCAAACGCATCACATAAACCAACAACAAAACTGTGCACCATGTCCTACTCTAGGATCATGCCTGATTTATCAGCTTATTCTAAACCAGACAGCACACATGCCATGTCTGACTCTAGGATCATGCCTGATTTATCAGCTTATCCTAATTCGGATAGTACACACACCATGTCTGACTCTATGGTAATGTCTGATTCACCAGCTTACTCTAAGTCAGACAGAAGACCTGTACGATATAGACAAAAATCTCTAGTACCTAAATTAAGTTGCGTTCAGATTAATCTGCACAGATCAGAAATGGCCTCAGTTAATTTGAACCGGTTAATTGAACAGGATGCTCACGATCTTGCATTTATACAGGAGCCGTGGGCAGACAGCAAAAGAATAAAAGGTCTATCGTCAAACGAAAATACAAAACTGATCTATTTCTCAGATGTGGAAAGACCGCGAACCGCGATTCTCTTCAACAAACATCTGAAAATATTTCCGTTGAATGAATTTATCTGTAGAGATCTTACAACGGTCCAGATAGAAATTCATCATCCTCAAGGTGGATTTCGTAAATTCATTTTAGCTTCTGCATACTTCCCGGGGGATGAGAACGAGACACCACCAGAAGTGGTAGAGAAACTCATCAAGTATTGCAACAATAATCACTATAACCTCATAATAGCGTGTGATGCTAACGCTCGTCACACCGTGTGGGGAAGTAGCAACATTAACACAAAAGGCGAGCGTATGCTTCAATTTTTGTATACAAACAATATGTTTATTGCAAACAAAGGTAGTGAGCCTACCTTTAGAAACGCAATCAGAGGCGAGGTCCTTGACCTTACTTTAACTAACATAAACGCTACTAACCATATTAAGAACTGGCATGTTTCAAAGGAAGCTTCTATGTCTGATCATGCTTATATATGTTTCAACATAGAACACTACCCGAAGAGCATCCAGTACTTTAGAAACCCAAGAAAAACCAACTGGGAACTTTACACAACATGTAAATGTAAATAGCAGCAGTATCAACTCTACATTTGAGCTTGACTCTGCAGCAAATAATTTACAAGAAATTATCACTGAAGCATACAACCTTAATACTCCAATAACTCAATCCAAAAGATGCAGAGATGTACCTTGGTGGACTGGTAACTTGGAGAGGAAAAGGAATAAAGTTCGCAAGCTCTTTAACAGAGCAAAAACAACAAATAATTGGACAGAGTACCGAGTAGCTCTAACCAATTATAATAAAGAACTCAGACAATCAAAAAGAAATAGCTGGAAAGAGCTCTGCAATACGATAGATAATCTGCCTGCTGCAGCTCGACTCCAAAAATTGATGTCGTCTGATCACACAAACCCTCTAGGCTCAATCTGCAAACCAAGTGGTACGTATACCACCAGCTGTATTGAGACACTAGATACTTTACTTCAAACCCACTTTCCGGGCTCAATAAAATGGAGCACGGAAGATAATGCCAACGAAGACCTACGTCTTCTAGATCCTGCAACTAAAAGTGATGCAGATCATTTAACCAACACAATTTTCACCCCCAACAAAGCGAGATGGGCTATAGAATCCTTCGGTCCGTATAAATCTCCAGGAGGTGATGGAATTTTTCCGGAATTTCTGCAAAAGGGTCTAACAATCATTCTTCCATACCTCATGCGTTTGTTCAAAGCAAGCTTTCGCCTTGCTTACATTCCTCAGATATGGTGAGAAACCAGAGTTGTTTTTATACCTAAGCCAGGAAAAAAACCAAATGAAGCCAAATCATACAGACCCATAAGTCTTACATCTTTTCTATTAAAAACAATGGAAAAGATGTTGGATTATCACATCCGTCATGTATGTCTGAAACAAAACCCTCTCAACTCTAGTCAGCACGCCAATCAGACTGGGAAATCTACTGAAATACGATCTACTGAACCGTTGCATAAAATGGTGAAAGAAATTGAGAGCACCCTAAACTATAAGGAGGCACTTGTTTGTACATTTATGGACATACAAGGAGCCTTTGACCAATGTCCACTTCAATGCTATCATTGAAATGGCCACAAAGAAAAATATAAACCCGCTTATCATTGCGTGGATTATCAAGATGCTACAGAGTCGGAAGATAACGGCTACACTAGGTGATTATTCAGTGACTGTTACTGCATCTAGAGGCTGCCCGCAAGAGGGCGTGCTCTCTCCGCTGCTTTGGCTAATGGTGGCTGATGATCTCCTCACTAAGCTAAATGATTCCGGCTTCAACACTGTAGGCTATGCCGACAACTTGGCAGTCATGGTTAGAGGGAAACATGACTCCATTGTCGCTGGTCGAACCCAGACAGGAACCCACACCTGAAATATATCTCTGATAAGGCAAACAAAGTTTTCTTCACATGCAGAAACCCGTTTGGGAAAACATGGGGTCTTAGCCCAAAAATGATACTTTGGTTGCACCAAAGTATTATAAAACCAATTCTAACATATGCAGCTTTAGTTTGGTGGCCTAAAACGCGCCAAATAACTGCTCAAAATATGTTTACAAAAATACAAGGGCTTGTGTGTCTTAGTGCCACAGGTGCTTTCAAAACCACGCCAACGTCAGCAATGGAGATTCTTCTAAAGCTTTCTCCACTGCACCTACATGTTAAATCTGTAGCGGTGTTGAGCGTTCATAGACTGCAGCTCACAGAAGGGTTTAAGCCGGGTAATCTAACTGGACACCTTAAAATCCTTTCTGAATTACAAGCTGAACTGCATACATACCATATTTCGGATTGTATGCCAAAAACAATAGATTTAGATAGGCACTTTGATGTCAAGATATTGGCCAGAGATCTTATTAAAAACTACATACGGTCACTGCCACATAACGCCAGCATCTGGTACACAGATGGTTCTCGAACCAACATGGGCACGGGAGCAGGAGTGTTTGGTCCTAGAACAAAACAAACGGTTGCTTTAGGCACCACAACAACCATATTTCAAGCCGAAATTTTTGCCATTAGCAGTTGCGCTTTGCTATGCGCTGAAAGAAAATACCAAAATATTGAAATATATATTATCTCTGACAGCCAAGCAGCACTCTTGGCACTAAAATCTACGCGCTTTGATTCAAAACTGGTATGGGAATGCTACCAAAATCTATTAAAAATCTCGTGCAATAACACAGTAACACTTGTGTGGGCACCTAGCCACACAGGAATACAAGGAAATGCTATCGCTGACGCTTTAGCAAAGCAAGGTGCCAATAAAAAATTTGTTGGACCGGAACCATGCTTTGGAATGGCCAAGAGTTTGCTCAAAAGCACAATCCAAACAATGGAACAAGAACAAAATGCTAAATTATGGAACAGCAGAGAGGGACTAGTACACTCCAAGAAGTTTCTAGGTAACCTCCCTGTTTCACCCTTAAAAACAATCGACTTAAACAGAGAGTCTCTAAGAATTTTAACGTGGTGCGTTACTGGACATGGTCCTTTAAACCACCATCTTAACAAAATAGGCCTTGTTGTTTCCGACAGGTGCAGATTCTGCTACTCGGATGCGGAAACGATGGAACACGTCATCTGCAGCTGTCCTGAACTCTCTGGGCACAGATACACCCAACTTGGTCGTAGAAGACTAACACTTCCATTACCACAAAACGTCACTCCAATTGAGCTTATTAATTTTATTAAAAGTCTCAACTTGGATGACAGAATACAACCAGTAACGGCACAGACGACGACTGACTAATAACAAAATCAGGGTAAGCACAATAGACCTTCAGGTCGCAGTGCTACTTGAACTGTAAGTCTCAAGGCCCTCTAATAAAAAAAAAAAAAAAAAAAAATCATTCAACTTCGCCAATTAAAGGGTTTACTATCTTTTAACTAATTTATAATATTAAAATTGAAATTATAAATGTTGAAGTTAAAAATAATTTGATTAACTAATTTTTCTCTTTTATTACTATACAGTCCACTTAGTTTTCAGTATTATTAGTTATATGGTGTCACACCCAAGGCATTTAGCTAATAAGGAGGAAGATCCACTAACACTGAGTGTCACTGAAAAGAATAATAACGAAGGGCTCATTCTCGATAGCAAAATTAGCAGAAATCCCAACATTTTCAAAAGAGTAAGGAAACCTACTTTAGCAATTTACACTGAAAAGAAAATGCTTTTGGTATACAGCTCGATAGTTTAATCAATGCTGCTATGTGTAGTCATAGTTTGTTGGTCGGCCCTAAATAAAATGTTAAATCAGAAACTCTTGATCAAATTTCAGATATTCGCATCATTTTGCATTAGTGTGTAACGACCAACAAAAGTTTATTAAATAGTTATTTGCTTTTAAACACTAAACCACACAGACCTCACAATATTCAAAGCTCAAACTTTGAATCCTACATGTGTCCACTACTATCAAACAATTTAAGATTCGTTTCATAAATAACATCTATCTGATTATGACGTTCCACTATAACGCATAGTTTTATTATTTTTTCTTTTGTTATTATAACATTTTGTTTTAAACATAACCAAAATAAAGTAAATTGATCATGCGCAGAGGCGTTGATGCTGAATTATTAAAAAGGTACTTCATATTATGAGTTTTGACTGTTATATGTTTGCAATATCAATATCTGATTATATTATGGCATTAATAATAATTATAATTATTATTAATTAAATTAGAGATTTTCTGCGCCAGAGGCAATGTGTGAAATTTGTTTTAATTGTAATCTCGGATATAAACCGAATAACAAGAGGAGCAATAAGGTGCACCATCACCGCATAACTAGAAATTCTCTTTCATCTTCCTCCTACCAATACCTAAGCCAAACAGAAAGCCACTAGCATGGCAGTTAGGTGGAAGTCTACTGGGATATAGAGTTATATCAATATTCTTTTCTATAATCTTCTAACTCCTCAATTCTGGCAAGTAAAAATATATCTTCGACTGCAGACTATTCCGTTTTGAAACCATTCTTGGAAGTGAAAAGAGAGGTTTGGGAAAGGGAACTAGATAACCATCCAGCTGTAATAACACCAAGTTCTTCAGGGATGGGTCTAAAACAAATGGTTCACTTACCTGAACACTGCAGTATCGTTCAGGTTGAAGTTGCAGTTATAAAAAAGACCTCAAAATGGTGGTTGAAGTATAATCCAATATCTGCAATAGATATTAAGATCCTTAAGGACAGATAATTACCGAAATGCCTTCTAAACTGAAATCTGAACAGGTGAAAGATGCATAAACCTTAGATTTGAATAACTTCTTGTAAAAATTTATTTCAGTTAAGAAGTTGCAAACGAATGGCTCAGGGTCACCACTATAAAAGGGTAAAAGGTGATTTGCGTGTAATTGAGAACAGTAATGGCAGTATAGCAAGGCACGGAATAACCCGCGCTATGTACGTTGTCAACCGCTGATCTAAATTATCGTGAAATTATCTGCGCTTTCAAATTTAAAGTTCTTATCGAAACAAGTGTAAATTTTTGATCATTTTTATTTGTTTACATCGGTTAATTAGTATGTTATGTGTAGTACATGTAGTACACATATAAATATCTAAAAATATATAAATTAAATATATTATTCTTATTTTAAATAGAATCGTGAGCAGAAGTGTTTGTGTTTTATTATTTATTTTTGTTTCCGTAATATTTTTTTTTTAAATATTTTTGTGAGATAATTAATTGATCTTGAAATTTTAAATTTTGATAATTTTA
This sequence comes from Diogma glabrata, assembly GCA_963693315.1. NCBI lineage: Eukaryota > Metazoa > Arthropoda > Insecta > Diptera > Cylindrotomidae > Diogma > Diogma glabrata. The sequence goes on along the minus strand of OY856186.1, from coordinate 28,592,434 downwards.
AATCAGTTTGGTTGTTAAAAAATTTCAGAATTAAAAATGTTGCGAAATATAGTTAAAAAATTTGATTCTGATTTTCTGATAAAAATTAGTAAAAATTATGATTTAAATATTGTTCGTCATGTAAACTCAGTCAATTTAACGGCGGAAACAAAGGTAATTACAGATAATTCAATTTTAAGATTTGAAGGTTTTGATTATTTGCGGAATAATGTTTTTTTATTTTTTTAAAACAAAATTTGTTGTTGAAAATTTGTAATAAATTGGATAGTTTAGGTAAGGATTTAAAATGTAAGTGAGCGTACAAACCTGCTTATTTTAAAGCAAGTTCACTAAAATATTCGGAAAAAAATTATGTCGTGTGCTTTTATTAGATATTGCAAAAATATATTCCAAAAAACTCTCATGTAGAGCAAAGCACGACATTAGAGGTCACCAATACAACGTCAATAATTATTTAAAATACAAAAAATGTAAATGATAATTGTTAAATTCGCTGAGTAATATTTGCCTGCATTATTTTTATTTTTTCTTTTGTAAACATTGATAACACAATCTTATTATTATTATAGATGATTGACGAATTATTTTCTTGAGCATTTGTGAATTGTGCTGTAATCATTAGAAAACAAATATCACTCTTATTTTGTAGTAAAAACCTAAAAAGTTACAATCTCGTCATGAAAAATGTTATGCTTTATGTTTGAAAGATCTAAGTATTACAGTCATAATAAAATATTTTTAATCCTAGCCTCAACTTCTTCGAAATAAACAAAAAAATGTCAGACTGCAGAGCACTACGGGTGATAGAAACTCATATACCGATTTAAAAAATTGTCATTTCTAAAAATATGTTTTTAATTGAAAAAGCCGAACGGTTCAATAATAATACTAGATGTGCGCCAAAATATTATTACGTTGCTACAAAGAAAACATCAAAAAACATCGTTTAGTGTATTAAAAGAATGTTTTACATACATTTTGTTGATCAATTATATTGTAAAACATATAACCGGAAACAATTTACAGATAAACATAATTATTTGGATGACATTAAATTTGGATGAAGATTTTCAAGATTAATTCAAGAGAATTTTTAGAGCAAATTTTGCACATCGTATTAAACAATTATCGTTTACCCACAAACATTCTAACTTGTAATGGTATTGTAAGCGGACTTCGGGATCTGTACTAAAATTTTTATACAAAGAGGGGTGGTATAGGGGGTTATAAAAATTATAAAAAAAATTCCTGAGTAATACAAAAAGACAAGTTTTTTATTCAATGTAATGTTCACAATAATGGTATTCACAATAAAAATGATTAAAACAAAGATGATATTTACAATACGAACATAATATAAACACCCCATCAGAACATTGGGAGTTCAGGGAAAAGCACATAACCATAACAAAACACTCAAGGGTTTTTTTTAGTTCAGTGTGAGATTTTTTTTACACGCATTTGAAGCTGGTGATTTTGTAACGCTGTCTAACAAAAAAAAATCATTAAAAATAAGATAAAATTATGCTTATTTATTTTTATTTTCGTGAACATTTATGGTATCTTAATGTTTTTGGGGTCGAGGAATCCATTTTTGATATTTATTTTTACCTAAAACTCACGCTAGATGACGCTGTCATACAAATTGTGCTATTTCTTGTAGATTTTCATAGAAAAAACGGTGCAATTAATTTTTTTGAGGCTGAAAATCAATTTTTGATGTTGGCTTCATTGTAATTTATATATTTATTAATTTATTTATTTATTTATTTATTTATATATATTCATTTATTTATTTATTTAAAGAAATTAATTAATTAATTAATTAATAAACAAATAAATAAATAAATAATTAAATTAATAAACAAATAAATATATAAATAAATAAATATATAAATTAATAAATACATGAATTAATTAATTAATTAATAAATAAATAAATAAAAAATAAAGAAATATATAAATAAATAAATAAATAAATATTTATTTATTTATTTATTAAATTTATTTATTTATTTACATTTTTATTTATTTATTTATTAATTTATTAAATTATTAATTAATTTATTTATCAATTTATATATTTATTTATTTATATATTTATTTATCAATTCATTTATTTATTTATTTATTTATTTATTTATTTATTTATTTATTAATTAATTAAATACTTAATTTATCTATCTAAATAAATAAATAAATAAATAAATATATAAATAAACAAATAAATAAATTTAATAAATAAATAAATAAATATTTATTTATTTATGTATTTCTTTCTTTATTTATTAATTAATTAATTAATTAATTAATTAATTTATTTATTTATTTATTGATTTATATATTTATTTATTTATATATTTATTTATTAATTAATTTATTTATTTACATTTACATATTTATTTATTTATTAAGTAATTAATTAATTAATTTATTTAAATAAATATATAAATTAATAAATATATAAACAAATAAATAAATAAATAAATAAATTTAATAAATAAATAAATAAATATTTATTTATTTATAAATTTATTGATTAATTTATAATTTATTTATTTATTTATTAATTTATATATTTATTTACTTATGTATATATTTATTAATTAATTAATTAGTTTATTTATTTATTTGTTTATTTATAAATTAATTAATTAATTTATTTATTTAAATAAATAAATAAAAAAAAATAAATAAATAAATAATTAAATAAATAATCAAATAAATAAATAAATAAATTAATAAATATATAAATTACAATGAAGCCAACATCAAAAATTGATTTTCAGCTTCAAAAAAATTAATTGCACCGTTTTTTCTATGAAAATCTACAAGAAATAGCACAATTTGTATGACAGCGTCATCTAGCGTGAGTTTTAGGTAAAAATAAATATCAAAAATGGATTCCTTGACCCCAAAAACATTAAGATACCATAAATTTTCAGGAAAATAAAAATAAATAAACATAATTTCATCTTATTTTTAATGATTTTTTCTTGTTAGACAGCGTTCCAAAATCACCAGCTTCAAATGCGTGTAAAAAAAAATCTCGCACTGAACTAAAAAAACCCTTGAGTGTTTTGTAATGGATAATGTCAACTTTCATTTGCATTTGGTTTCATCCCATTCGGATTCGGCAAGATCGGTTTTTTATCACTGTGTAATTGTTTACCGATTGTATAGTGAATTTCAATTGGCCGAAGAGAAACGTCTCATTGCTCACGATCTGGACTTAAGACGGTGGGCTATTAATATCAATAAAGAGGTTTAAAATAATTTAATTTAATTTGTTTAAATGTATTAATTATTTTCTCTTTAAATGTGAATCTGGAGAATTTTGTGGCCAGTCGTTTTTTTGTCACAAATTTTAAAAACAATTTCGAATTGTTTCGCGGAAAATCACAAAATTTGTCACCAAAACTTCAGCGAATTCGGACGATACCACTAAAAAGGCCGAGATATTTGCTAAGTCTTGCGTCGAACGATTTAATGGTAAAAATCCAGACAGTATTTTCAATTCAGATCAATCCGGTTTTAGACGTGAACTTCATCCTGTGAGAACACTTGAGATAAAGGGCACCAAAGTTGTCGAAGCGAAGGCTCAATCAGAAACAGCGTTAACCCACTCATACACAATCCAACCAACAGTTTCAATGAGTGGCGAATTATTGTTCTCATTATTGGTTGTAATCCAAGAAGTGAATGGAACTTTTGGGCCAATTGTTACACAGAATATGTTTAGATCTGATAATGTCTGCTCAAAGGCCTCAAAATCTGGTAAAATGTCAACAGAATTGGTCAACGATTGGGCTAATAATGTATTGCTTCCACATACTCCGGATAATAGTATAATATTAGTGGATTCATAAACATAACTGTTTGAAAAATTTTCCAAATGAAAAGAATGTCCAATTTCTTCACATCTCTGAAGGATGCACTTCAATCGCTCAACCACTTGACGTCTATGGGTTCCGGATATGGAAATAATTTGAACGGCGTTTCTCGGATAGAGTTTTATTGGACTCAATTGCCATTTCTTTGCACACTAGAGATTCAATTTTAAAATTGCAATCTCTAGTGCACAACCAATTCTCGTCTCCTCGTTATAAAAAATTCCGGAAATATAGTTGGTATAAGTCCGGGTATGTTAGCGAACGTCCCGGGAGCTTCTTAACTCCAATTCAATTTTGTTTTGATTTGTCTGACAATCAGTGCTTTTCCCTGAACTCCCAATGTCCTGATGGGGTGTTTATAATATGTTCGTATTGTAAATATCATCTTTGTTTTAATCATTTTTTTTGTAAATACCATTATTGATGAAAAACGTGTTCTAGACAGAGTTGTGAAGACTTGACCATTTTTTATTTTCCTGAAACTGGGCATATAAGTAGTATGGACAAAATAAAAAATACGACTTTTTTTAAAAAATTTTTAAAGTGCATAGTTTGAGCATAGGGGGCACCCCAACATGCATGAAAACTGAAAATTCTGCCAATCCGATGTAACTTTGAAATTAAATTGCTCAAGAACGGCTATACCGATTTCATCAAACTTTTTTTTGTTTGATAGATGATTAGTTAGTCGTTAAAAAAAAATTAATTTATTGTTTTTATAATCAATTTTTAAATAAAAATATTAAAAAAGCTTTTTTAAAGATGGCGCTAGGGTCGAAGATCAATTGGAATTTAATTAATTTTTATTCTGAAAATAGTTCTATCCTTATTCTAAAGTATATCAAATTTACAAAGAGGCTAAAATTCTTGTTCTTGAGATATTTAATTTTAAAGATTTTTAATCCGATTAAAATTCTAATTGTTCAAGTTCGAGAAAATGAACTTCAGTGGTTAAAATTTTTTGATGATAAAAATTGTTCGAAAAAATAATGAACAAATAGAATTTTAGACGGACTAAAAATCTTTAAAATTAAATATCTCATGAACATGAATTAACGCCTCTTTGTAAATTTGATATATTTTAAAGTAAGGTTAGAACTATATTTAGAAAAAAAAGTTAAAATTTGATTGATTTTAAAATTTTTTGTTAATGGAAGTTGTTTGAAAAAATGAAGAAAAATTCGAATTTCAGTTTTACTAAAAATCTTTAAAATTAAAAATTTCAAGAACAAAAATTTACGCCTCTTTGTAAATTTGATATACTTTAGAGTAAGAATAGAACTATTTTCAGAACAAAAATTAATTAAATTCCAATTGATCTTCGACCCTAGCGCCATCTTTAAAAAAGCTTTTTTAATATTTTTATTTAAAAATTAATTATAAAAACAATAAATTAATTTTTTTTTAACGACTAACTAATCATCTATCAAACAAAAAAAAGTTTGATGAAATCGGTATAGCCGTTCTTGAGCAATTTAATTTCAAAGTTACATCGGATTGGCAGAATTTTCAGTTTTCATGCATGTTGGGGTGCCCCCTATGCTCAAACTATGCACTTTAAAATTTTTTTAAAAAAAGCCGTATTTTTTATTTTGTCCATACTACTTATATGCCCAGTTTCAGGAAAATCAAAAATGGTCAAGTTCAAATCTCGACTTTTTCACCTGCGTAGATCACGTTTTTCATCTATTGTGAAAATTACATTGAATAAAAAAACTTATCTTTTTGTATTACTCAGGAAATTTTTTTATAATTTTTATAACCCCCTATACCCCCCCTCTTTGTATAAAAATTTTAGTACAGATCCCGAAGTCCGCTTACAATACCATTTCAAGTAAGTACGATCACCTCCAAGCTTATAGTACGATCACCTCCTAGCTTATATACGATCACCTTCAAGCCTATAGCTAGGAGGACCCGGCGTGCTTCGCTATGCTTATAAATTAAGTTTTTTTTAAGTTAGAGATCAAATAAGCTTACTTGATAACTTATTTGATCGCTAATTTTTCATATATCCGAACTGATCCGAGCTTAAATCAAAAATATAAATAAAAAAATTAAAATATCTGTAAACATCCACAAAATTTTAGCACTAAATTGAAATTTGAAAAGAAAATATAAAATACTAGCTAAATCAATGCATAAACTCACTCATACCATTATCATTCATTTACAACATTCAACGTATTAATATATAAGATAAAAAAACAAAGAAAAATAACGTTTTCACTCTCCTAAATCAATGCGTAAACTGAAAAGAAAATATAAAATACTATAAAGTATAAACAAAGAAAAGATTTGGACGATTCCATTTGATCCTTTTGATTTGATTTGAGGGGAGGCAGTTGAATTCAAAAATACATTATAATTCGTCTATAACTTTTTTATTTATGATTCGAAAAATCCCAAAAATCTCTCAGATCTAGGTTACACTAATAGCAGTTATTAGTGAAAATTTGGAATAAGCGAAAATTCGAATAAAAAAGCCTTAGGCTGTACAAAGTACAAAGTTAGCGTATTAATATATAAGATATGGAGGGGCTGAAATCTCACAGCTCTGAGATATCAAGACTTCGGTCTGGGTTAAGGATTTTAATATAGTTTTCGGCAAACAACTTTTATGAGGACATGGTTTTTAGCTTTGGGCAGCAATGTCTATCAAACATAACTCTTTGTTAAAGTTCAAGTATTTTTTAACTCTGTTTAAAAATTTATTACAAAACTAACACGAAACATCAATACGATGCCGGAAAATTATAACAGATCATAAATTAACATAATCTAGTGAAAAGATGATACACTCAGCAAACTACTCAAAAATCTCTCCATTTAGCGTTTCGAGAAAATATTACAAAATCACAAATTCATATTTCTTTCAAAATTCCAAAAAAATTTTAAAAATTAAATAAAATCAAACTTTTTTCAAAATTCCAAAAAATAGAATAAAATCATATATTTAAACTTTTTCTAATAATATTCCAAAAATTCTTAAAATTTACCAAATTTTTTCCAAAATTCTAAAAATATTGCAAAAATTATTACAAAATCAAAATTACAAACTTTTTTCAAAATTTCAAAAATATTTCAAAAACTATAACAAATTCAAAAATTTCCATGTCCAATTTCATTTTCAATTACATTTACGTCATAAGAACAGCTACATTTTTTTCCCGAAAAATTGGCATAATTTATGAACGTTGATTTTAAAATTTTGAGGATTAAAATTATCAGGAAAAACCCACGACGGCAAGGAATTCCAAGAGTGTGATGCTCGACTAAAAAAATCACGCTGAAAGGCTACAGTTCTACACTTTGTTATTTGAACCGCAAAAGGACGCTGGTATGACGCAAGAATAATGCAGGCCTCGGTAAAATCGATTTGATCTCTTCAGAAACCCGTTCATCCATAACGTATTTATAAAAAATCGTTAAATCAGCAACATTTCTCCTGTGCTGCAATGAATCAAGTTCATTAGTAAGATCAGAGTTACCAATCAATTTAATAGCTCTTCGCTGCACAATATCAAGACATTTTAAACTTGTTGCGTACGCTCCTTCCCAAATATGAGAACAGTACTCCATGCAAGGACGGATAAAAGACTTGTTCGCTATTGAAAAACTTTTTACTACGTCCTAAAAACCATAACTTTTGAACAGCGTTCTTAGCTAAGCTAAAATTATGACAATTCCACTTCATATTATTTTCAACCTCAACCCCCAGAAGTCTGACAGACTCTTTCTCCACAAGATCTTTCGCATCAAATTTTAAAGGAAACGGATTAAGTGAGCATAATCTAGTAAAATGGCAAACCTATGTTTTGCTAGCATTAAATTGAACACTGTTTGTTAAACCCCAATCCATAATTGATTTAAGATCAACGTTTAAAGAATTAATTAAGCTTGATCTCGTGTCATTAACTGTCAAGGGTGAATATTAATTTGATGTTTCGTGAGATGCATGAAGTGTGCTATCATCAGCAAAACTTTGGATAGGATGAACTGTTGAATCCAACAATGATGATTCACCATCAACATTGACCCGAAATTTGCAATCAGCTATAAAGCTCTGTAACCAAGAAAGAAGTTGCTCATCTATTCCATAGCATCTCAACTTGCATATTAGATTGTTGTGCCAAACCTTATCAAATGCTTTGGAAATATCAAGTGCAACACCGAAAGTCTCTCCATGGTTCTCGAACGACTTGTTCCAGACATGCGTAACAAAAGCAAGCAGATCTTCCGTTGCTCTACCTTTTTGGAACCCATATTGTCTTGCATTATAATTTTTGAGGACTCCAAGAAGCTCATAATATTAAAATTGATCTATTTCTCAAATATTTTAGCAACAACCTATAAGATCGAAATGGGTCTATAGTTTGTTGGATCAGTTTTACTACCCTTTTTAGAAACTGGTTGGAAACTGGCCATTTTCAATATTGCAGGAAAACCCCCTTTCTTGTATGACAAATAGAAGATTTTAGTGAGAACTGGTGTTAATTCCTTAGCACATGTTTTAAGAATATTTGGAGGGATACAATCAGGTTCAGATGCTTTATTAGTATTTATTTGTAAGAGCATTTTTCGAATGACATTTTTACGAAAAATAATCCGCATCATTTTATAAGAAGCTCTAGGAATTGGTTTAGGTAAAAAATTGGGTTCCTTTAATGTAGAATTTATAGAGAAATAATTACCTAGAAGGTTAGCTTTTTCTTTTGGGTCTACAACTGGTACATCTTTTTCAATTAGAGGAGGTAGAGAGGGCTTACAAAAATTGCTTTGCACAGTCTTAACGGGTTTATAGAAACCGCGTGAGCCGGTTGGATGCTTAGCAAATTTTGATGATTTTTTTTGTTAAATAGATTTTTTCTACATCTACTTGTTTTCCTGCATAAATTTCGCTGTATTCTGTATTGTTTAAGGTTTTCGTCATTTTTGTTCTGCATAAACTTTCGGAACGGTTTTAGGTAGATTTCATATAAAAGTCTACTATTGCAATGGGCTTCATCTCGTCATCTCGAAATTTCGGAAAAATTTATATATGATAAGTGGAGACAAAAAAACAAAAAAAAAAATTTATATATATATATATATATATATATATATATATATATATATATATATATATATATATATATATATATATATATATATATATATATATATATATATATATATATATATATATATATATATATATATATATATATATATATATATATATATATATATATATATATATATATATATATATATATATATATATATATATATATATATATATATATATATATATATATATATATATATACACCCATCCCTCGATTTACGCGGAGGATACGTTCCATGGGTTAACGGGTAAATCAAAACCGCGTAAAACGAGACCAAGGATTCATATTAAAAAGATAGATAGGTTCCACTCCACTTTTTTTCAAATTTAAAGAAGCCAAAGAAAGTACAAGGGTAGCGAGATCCGTAATTCTACGTCCACGCCGTGCTATACCTGGTTAAAACTGAATGAATTACGTTGGTATAGTTTAAAGGATCAGAGAAAAGACTGCTATACTCTGTGATATGTACTACATCATGACGAATCATTGACGCCTTAAAATCAATGCAATTCAAGCTTCTATTTACTATGGTAGAGGCGTTTTGGAGTTTGCGTCTGCCTTGGAACAAGCGGTTTTCTTTATAAGAGTGGAAAACGGTTTGTCTGTAAACCCTAAGATCAAAACGGAACCATTCACAAAAAGGGCTAAGGACCATAAAACTCAATATGCTATTTGCTGTACACTGGCCTCGGTGCACCTCAGAATCATTACAAGAACACCCTCGAAAATGGCACCTGGAACACGATTTACAAACGTAAACATGGAACGTTTTCCCTGAAAATATCAATCATCAAGGCTTTAAAATCAGCATTCATTTATCAGAGAAACCTAATATACATTTCATTCTAGTTGGCATAGTAGCTTCGGATATTCGGAGATGTTTATTTATAATTTATTATAAAAAATCAAGTTGATAGCTATGTTTTGAATATACTGCCACTACAAGAACTAAGACGGCCAGGAAGTGGAATTCATGAAACAGAGTAAACGGTATCACTCTCAATTTTAGTTGTGTAATATTCCTTGATGAGAGCACGCTTTTGCTCGCTGAAAGAATCAAGTCTTCATATAACTCTTTATCTGAGTATTAATCATTTAGGAAGACAGAGCATTATATAATCAAGGAATTTGGCACTAGCTAAATTATTGGCCATCCCATTTTAGTTTTGTTTCTGCACATTTTTAAAAACACTTGAGATTTTAACCTCTTATTTTATTTTTATTTTCTCTGTCCTATCATGACATAATATTTGGCCTATGTCATATTTTGTGATTTTATGTGATTTGATTTAAAAAGTGATCGAATTTACCAACACAATGCACGAGCGGAAGACAAAGCATATGATAATAAAGACTTACTCTTCGAAGAACTCATAGAAAACATCCCGCAGCCCGATATAAAAATCATGGTAGGTGGGTGACTTCAATGTTCAAATTGGTAGAAGTATATAGCTCGTAAACACTTACCGGCGCTGGTAGCTAGCATCTTACAAGTAACATTAACGGAACGCGCAAGCGAGCTGGATATAGTGTATGCTTTAGTTAGTTGTAACACTTACCTCTTTCACAAGAGAATAAATGACGTTCGATTATACAAAGGAACAGGGAAATCAAATTATGGAAGAAAGGAAAATCAATTCGATCATGTCATGATCTCCAAGAGACACTTTACTGTAATTGACGTTCGATTATACAGAGATCAGCCCCTATGAACACCAATTATGTGCTTGTTATCTTTATTAACAAGTGCAAGATGTCACCTTCATTTAATAGACAAGCAAAAACCGTGCACTGTAATGTCGACCTATTCAAAGATTCAGAAACCCTGGTAAGAGTGACGAAAAACATTGAAGAGCATAACATCTCGTCTGAGATAACATTAAACATACAAGAAAAATGCCAAACGCTTCAATTGACCATTATATAAGCAGCACAGATTACAATGGGAAAACGAATACCGATTGCACACAACGAATGGTTTGACGACCATTACCGAAGCATTAAAGGTAAATAAAAATAAGAGAAAAATGGTTGACAAGGAACACCCAAAATCTGATTATCTTTGCGCCAGGAAAGCCTCAACAAATCTTTTATGGAAATAGAATATTGAAAACATCAACAAACACGATGCTAATGAAAATGAAAATTTCTCTGAGAAAAGTTTTCTAGCCAAGATCCACTGCCATCAGAAATGTAAGCAACGAACTTACAGCAAACGAACGTGATATGCACTACCAGTTTGGCGATCTCAATTTCTAGATCTACTGAATAGGTCTATCAAAGCAATTGCTCTGTCAAGTGAGGTTTTTGTACCTTACCCTACAATAGAAAACGTGCAAGCTGTGATAAAAAAATAAAGGCCGGTAAATTACCAGGTATCGATGGAATCTCCGCAGAACTATTTAAAAATAGAGGAGCAGTTTTTGTCTCATACGATCTGATTCAAGCAATCTGAGATCAAGGAGATTTATCTGATGAATGGGAAATAGCTCTCAGTGTTCCGTTACATAAGAAAGGTGTTCGTCTAAAGCTTGCGAGAATCGTCGAATCGTGCTGTTTAACACTGCATATAAAATACTAGGTAATGTGGTACTGGCTATACCCGTTCTTTCTCAGTCGTGTAAACTCACAATGTCCAAAGCAACCAGTGCTAACTATCGGGAGTAAAAGCTGGGCACTGACTTTAACTACGGATTGTAGAATTCTATCAATATTCGAAAGGAAGGTCATACGAACAATTTATGGTCCATGTAGAGTTGCTGAAAATCAGTATAGAATCCAAATGAATTATGAAATCTTTTTGGATTCTGTGATGTAATCTGATTCATTAGATTCAACTGCTTTAAATGGTTTGGCATGTAGAAAGAGCTCCATTAGGAAGAATGACAAAAAATGTGTCCCAACAACAATTAGCTGGTGTTCGTCGAAGAGGAAGACCCAGACAACGCTAGCATGATGACAACACCAAAGACCTTCTTAATACGAAATATTGACACTGGTTTAACTTGTGATTGAACGAGATCAATGGAAGCTGATTGCACAGATGACAAAATCGCTCCATTGGTTGAAAACGTCAGAGAGAGAGACAAAGAGAAAAACATTTTAAACCAATTAGAAGATCTTTGTTGGAACAATAAAATTATAAATGAGACCAATTTTGGTTTAAAGAAACGTAATGCAAATTATATTTACATATTTAATTCAATTCAGCTGCAACGTGTTAAATTAACTGTATTAAAAACAAAAAAAATTGCTTAAATAAATCAGGAAATTAAAATCAATTTAATTTAAATCATCTTCAGAACTTTCAAAATCGATTCTTCGCCTTTCCTTCGGTCGTTTTACTTCATCACTATCCGAATCACTAATAAATATTTCATCAAATATGGTAGGCAGTGTTATTTGACACTTATCGACTGTAGTGGAACTTGTGGTTTCAGGCATAAGTACAGAATTTGTATTAGAAATCGTAGCAAAATCTGTAGTTAACATTTGTTTTCTTGACGTATTTCTTTATAAACTTCTTCATACAACATTAGATCATTTTGAATTCCTCTTTGAAATTTTGGTGCTCGTTCTGTATCAGGATCGATGTTCATAAAGAAGGTTTGCAATTTTCTGCCTAATTGCAAACCTTCTCCAATTAGTTTAGCAGAAAATTTGTCTTCGGGTTTATCGCTATTGGAATCCATTTCTTCCATAATATCATTGTCATTAGATGTCTCTAATAACTCAAGTAACTCGGCGTTTGAAATTTTCTTATCTTCAAATAACTCTACTACATCGGGTATACCAAAATCTTCGAATCCTTCCATCCTCCTAGAGAATGAGCCAGATTTATAATATTTGAATACAGATTTTCTGTTGAAGGAATAGTGTTTGTTTGATTTACTAAATCTGGCCAGATGATCTTCCAGCATGCATTAAGGGTTGATTTTTTTAGTTCGGCCACGGAATCACCAATATGGATCACACAATTTAGAATTGTAAAATTTTTCCATACCTGTGGTACGGTAAAGAACGGACTTTTATCTATTTTTCCGAGTATATCTGCAAATGTTCATCTTATATAATACGCTTTAAACGTGGCAATTATGCCCTGATCTTGAGGTTGAATTATTGATGTTGTGTTTGGCGGTAAAAATTCAATTTGAACATTCGGATGTTGTAAATTTATTGGATGACTTGGTGAATTTTCTAGAAGCAAAGCACTTTAAACAGCAGATTTTTATTTTCTTAATAACTTTTCACTTCGGGAACGAAGCACTTGTGAAACCACTCTTCAAATACAGCACATGTCATCCAACCTTTTTTGTTGGCTATCCAGTACACAGGTTAATTGTCCATATTAACGCTTTTCATTGCATGTGTTATTTATAATATCAACCACACATTGGTGAAGTACACATATAAATGATCAATTTCAACCGCTTTTGTTTTTGGTACACATTTACAATAATTGCGTTTTATTGCGTAAAATGAAATATTAAAATGAGAACGTTTAAAGCAAAATTCGAAATCGAAATATTAGTACTTTTAATGTATATTACAACATAATTTTCGATTTTAGAAATTTTTTTTTGGGATTTTTCTTAACCGCGTAAGAGCGAAACTGCGTAAAACGAGTCTCGCGTAAATCGAGGGATGGGTGTATATATATATATATTTATATATATATATATATATATATATATATATATATATATATATATATATATATATATATATATATATATATATATATATATATATATATATATATATATATATATATATATATATATATATATATATATATATATATATATATATATATATATATATATATATATATATATATATGTATAAACGATATGAGATATAACGAAAACGACCGGCACTCTCACGGTCACATTTGTTGAGGGAGACAAAAAAATTTTCTGTACTTGTGTGTTTTAATAATATCTTGGATAAGTTCGTGAATCAGCAAAATCCGACACGTGGTTAAGAAACTAGAGGCTTTTTTCTGAAAAAAATTGATTTTTTAAAACCGTTATAACGGCCGTTTGGATACTAATATTTCAAAAAATTTAACAAATTTAGAATCTTTGGAATCTTTTTTATCAATTTGTTTTAAAAATAGACCTCTGCAGTTAGAGGTTCCTGAGTGAGCGGCTCCAACAAAAAACTTTGCAAAAAACAATTTTTAAATTAAATCAAATTAAATTTTAAACAACCGGCACTCTCACGGTCGCATTTATAAGGCCAGATCAAAACACATTTTCTAAAAATGTGCGTTTTGTTAATATCTTGGACAAGTTCGTAAATCAGCCCAATCCAACACATGCTTAAGAAACTAGAAGCTTTATACTAGAAAAAAACTCTGTTTTTTAGATCCGTTATAACGGCCGTTTGGATTCTAATATTTTTAAAAACTTCATAAATCTAGAATCTTTGAAACTTTTTTAATCAGTTTCTTTCAAAAAAAGACCTCTGCTGTTGGAGGTTTCTGAGTGAACGGCTCCAACAAAAAAGCTTGTAAAACACAAAATGCGTTTGAATTAACCGGCGCTCTCACGTTGCATTTGTGGAGCCAGATCAAAAAACTTTTCTTAAAATGTGTGTTTTATTAATATCTTGGACAAGTTCGTAAATCAGAAAATCTGACACATGGTTAAAGAACTAAAGGATTTATACTAGAAAAAAAAGTGGTTTTTTAATCCGTTATAACGGCCGGTTGGATACTAATATTTTTAAAATATTCATAAATTTAGAATCTGTGGAAAAATTTTAATCCGTTTCTTATATATATAAACCTCTGCAGTTAGAGGTTTTTGACTTGTTGGCTTCAACAAAAAACTTGCAACAATCCCCAACTACAATTTCAAAAACCTTATAACAGTCAATGTCAACCTTATAACAATCAAAAAATAAAAGATTTGAATAGAAGAAATTAATTTTTTTTTCTTAGATATAAACTATTTTGATATTTGCAGTAATTGCACAACATATGATATAGAGTAGGTTTGTGCCATAAATTATCACACACATGTTCTGTGGTAGATTTGATATTTGTTTGTTGCAAAATTGGATAGATATAATTTTGCTTGTAGGTAGTTTTCTTTTAAAATTTGTTCGATATCTGTTTGAAATTAGTTTGTTTTGTTAAACTAATCTGATACATCAGATTCTACTGGCACACAAAACTGTCTGATCTCGAAATCTACCTATTTCTAGCGGATATACGTGCCGCTTGGACTTTTTTTTATTCTAATTGCCTTTTTTCACTTAGACGAAAACCATTGCTAAGACTTAGGAACTATTAATTTATTTGGAATGAATTTGCGTAAGCCCTCGGGATTCGGAAAAAGTTACAGCAGCAATGTCATTGTTTTGAGCAGCAAGATAAATAAGTTTCCAGGGAAACTTATTATAAAAACATTTAAGACCCAGCCAATCCGCAGCTTTATAGTCCCATACACGACGAGGATTTGGTTTAAACTGCTTAGGGATTTGAATATTTAATTTTTTAAAGATCAAATTGTGATCTGATGCACCTATAGGCTCTGATACCTTAATTTGTACCAAGCACGGAACATTTGATTTTATTTTAATTTTTGGAATATTTTTGGAGTTTTGTAAAAGGTTTGATTTTATTTAATTTTACAATATTTTTGGAATTTTGAAAGAAATATGAATTTGAGATTTTGTAATATTTTCTCGAAACGCTAAATGGAGAGGTTTTTGAGTAGTTTGCTGAGTGTATCATCTTTTCACTAAATTAGGTTAATTTATGATCTGTTATAATTTTCCGGCATCGTATTGATGTTTCGTGTAAGTTTTGTAATAAATTTCTAAACAGAGATAAAAAATACTTGAACTTTAACAAAGAGTTATGTTTGATATACATCGCTGCCCAAAACTAAAACCATGTCCTCATAAAAGTTTTTCGCCGAAAACTATATCAAAATCCTTAACCCAGACCAAAGTCTTGATATCTCAGAGCTGTGAGATTTCAGCCCTGTAGTGAAGAGTTTCTTCGTGGCATAGCAACGAAGTGGCATAGCAGGTCGCGCACCTGGATGAGATTTATTTTTATTTAGCCCCAGCCCCAGCCCTAGCTTCAGCCTGTGGGGTCAAGAAAGGAATCCTGCTGCTCCATTACAAATAACAGTGTTGTACGCGTATTACAAGACCAAATAAACGGATAGAAAAAAAAACACAAGTGAAATGAGTAGACTCTGGCGACCCCCTTATGTGAAAGAACCATGACCACCACGCCCAACCCCCACCATTCACAGCACATATTCACACGCTCTCACACCTCATACACTCACAAACGCACACATATACCCAGACACACACACAACAGCCGATTATTCATATAAATGCCTAACTTTTCATCAACAGTCCGATTATTCTTTTCAATAATGCCATATATGTTACCAATGGTAGATTATAAACGACTAATTGATTGGGTGAGGCGTAACCCCCATATATGAAGTAACCTAGGTAAATAGAGATGAAAATGTAAGCGAAAATTTTATTTGTAGAATTAGCTTCGCACATTTTAGCCCAATACAAAAAAAAAAACAAACGGTTGGTCCAGCAATGTTCATGCCAATGATGGGAACCATAACATTAAAGCTATGTCGAGTTTATTTTTAAATTTATTTGTCAGCTTATAAAAATGAAAATCATGCTCGGATAAAGTATAACAAATAGTATATGAAACCAGAAATAATGTAAATATAACAACAATATCATAGAATGCTCTTATGTGTTTCACTTCTCGCATATCCGTCAACATTGAATGCCTTTCGTTGTACCGACGATCGACCAATTTACGTTTAATAACCGACTTCTTTAATTTATCCTTGATTTCATTTGCACTATTAGTCGCTTTTTAATCCGCATCGAATAAAATTAACTTTTCTAAGTGCGTCGTTTCGCGTTTATCACATAATTTTTAACTGTTTAATTTTGCAAATAAATTATTGACATTTTTTTTTGTAGAAGCTGCATTTTATCCCGTCAAACTTCTACTAGCATTATTTGTGCTATCAGGAACCTGGGAACGGAAATAACTTAATCCTGTTATCACATCAAAACACATATTAAATCTCACCATTAATTATTATTTCTTTTTTTTTGTCCTTCATATTTTCCAACAATAGATTATTGCTAATATATGACTAAATCACATAAAATAATGCACTAATTAAAATTTAAATAAATAAACCATATAAATATTATGTGCCTACTCCTACAATGCCAATTTACAACCTGCAGATTTACTTCCGGAAAAAGAAACAATAATCAAGGCTTTAATTAAAGGTTCATTCACCCACATATACACATCCCGTGCATACACGCACACTTACATGCACTCACGCACCCATTCATACATACGTACACACCCTCAAATATATATATTTAGTAGGACTCACCCCATAGCTTGTCCAGATCCCACTCCCGTACTTCAATTTAGTCGCTCATCCTCATCCAGTTCATAAATTGGTAAGTTCCGCAATCAGGATCACGACGACGTTGTAAAGAAAATGTTACAATCCAACTTGTTGATAATAGCCTTATTTTTCTTTATTACCGGAAATGTATCGAAAACACTCAGCAGGTATGCTGATACCAACGTATATCCCCACACACAAAAAAATGGCTACCCCGGAAATGTATCCAGATATTCAGCACACGGGATGTAGCATGCGGTAAGGTTTCTGAAGTAAATTATAATTTACCTTCCCGACTTATTCACTAGGTCACTCCACCCTGATGCAAGTGTTAACATAGAGAAATCATAAAGATTCGGGTGTAGATATAATTATTATTGTATTATCACATCTATTTGTATCATTATCTCAACAAGCAATTTATGTAATTGATTTCAGATATTTATTAGGTAACAGTTTTTGTTAAATTTTTTGTTTATTTTTTACATATATTTGTAACTTATGACATCACATAGTTTAAGAAAAATTTTTGGTTAAGATTACAACTATCATTTATCACAGTTCAAAAAAAAACAGCTATTATCACAGCTTTTCAATATTATTTTTACAAAATAACTACAATTAATATTTACCATTATATTATAATTTAATCCAAGGTTTAGTTTCTTTGGTTGTTTTTTTAATTATTATTAAATAAATTTTTACACAAATACATTCCACGTATAGACATCACCCAAAGCCAAAACAGCTGTGTTCCTTTTAGACATAAAGTCGAATACGCGATTTTGTTTGTTTACAGTACAAACCAACATATATGATTTTTTTACAGAGATATGTAAAGTTGATTTTAATTTTGCTAGCACGGCACAAACAGATATATTCTTACTAAATTTTCACTACGCGAATGGGTACTAATAAAAAAAATTGAACTAATTGAACTAAAATAAAAATTGAGTTTAATTAAAATTTTCACTACTTAATTTTAATGAGAAAAAACGTGAATTCAAAATAGATTCCGTAATTTTGATATTCCCGAGAATAATGATCTAAGAAATAAGAGAGGGAAGCTATCTATCGCGTTCTATTTATAGTATAAAAAATGGTAGCATTAACTGGTAGTGTTGTGCCTTAGCGGAAGGAATCGTAACATAATCGAAAGTGTCAAATGAGTGAAACAAAAATAAAACTCTCTTATTATAATAACTACTAGTTCATTTTTTTAATATTTATTTATAGTTCTATTTCTTAATTTGACTTAACATAAATTTTTTGTTATTAATTTATTATATTTTAGTGTTTGTCAAAATTTTATTGTATCACTTAACTTATACTAATCATCAATTTATCGCCCGTTTCACAGAACAGCGCTTTTAAACGTTTTCCTAAGTTTTATTAATTGTTCAACTTTACTTTTCTTGAATTTTGACTATTTTAGTCAACTTTA
Organism: Diogma glabrata; assembly: GCA_963693315.1. Classification (NCBI taxonomy): domain Eukaryota; kingdom Metazoa; phylum Arthropoda; class Insecta; order Diptera; family Cylindrotomidae; genus Diogma; species Diogma glabrata. Next base: position 28,573,539 of record OY856186.1, on the reverse strand, counting down.
GTTGTACTACTATCTCAATTTTCTAAATATTTTATTTTAGATAAAAACACTACTCACTAGATTCTTTAGTTGAACTACTCAACTATATTTCTAAAAAATCAACTTCACTTTTATAATGCAACTCTTATTTGAAAAAAAATCAACTTCACTATCTAAAATTCAACTTAAACTTTTTGTCTTCACTATTTTAATTCAACTACAACTAAAATTAAAATTTACTTTTACTTAAATAGAAAGAAAATTTTAAAAACAATTAAAATTTTGCTTTCTAATTAAACAAATATAAACAAAACAAAACATTTAATTTTAAAACAATGCGGAAAAAAAATAATAATAATACGCGGAAAAATCATATTATACAGTTTTTTCATGGTTTGTTTTTGTTTATATTTGTTTCGCTTATGCAAGTTAATAAAATATAAGTAAAAAATGTTGAAGGGTTATTATTTGTAAAGGGCCATTATTGGACATTGGCACTTTACAGTAGGTTGTTTTACTAACTGAAAACCCACAAAGGAGTTTACACAACGAACTTGTATATAAAAAAATTGGAAAAGAATTACATAGAATATATTGATCACAAAACGATTTTAAAAAATTATATATGGAAATAGCGTGATCACGAATTAATGATATAGCACAACTGTTTGTTGATAAACTGAAACAGAAACTATTACGATAGACGGTTACGAATGGTATATAAGAAAAGATGTTCGAATAGTGCGAAAACAACTACGAAAGTTTTTCGTAATGATTTCATTCATTTTTTAGCCAATTTTTTGGAAAAAAAATGTAACTGTTTTTATGATGTAAATGTAATTGAAAATGAAATTGGACATGGAAATTTTTGAATTTGTTATAGAAATTTGTTTTTGAAATATTTTTGGAATTTTGAAAAAAGTTTGTATTTTTGATTTTGTAATAAGTTTTAGAATTTTTGAAAAAGTTTTAATTTTTAATTTTGTAAGAATTTTTGGAATATTTTTAGAATTTTGAAAAATTTTAAATTTTTGATTTTATTATAATTTTTGGAAGTTTGAAAAAAGTTTGATTTTATTTAATTTTTACAATATTTTTGGAATTTTGAAACAAAAATGAATTTGTGATTTTGTAATATTTTCTCGAAACGTCAAATGGAGAGGTTTTTGAGTAGTTTGCTGAGTGTATCATCTTTTCACTAAATTATGTTAATTTATGATCTGTTATAATTTTCCGGCAACGTATTGATGTTTCGTGTCAGTTTTGTAATAAATTTCTAAACAGAGATAAAAAAATACTTTTATTTTAACAAAGAGTTATGTTTGATATACATTTCTGCCCAGAATTAAAAACCATGTCCTCATAAAAGTTTTCTGCCGAAAACTATATCCAAATCCTTAACTCAGACCGAAGTCTTGATATCTTAGAGCTGTGAGATTTCAGCTTCTCCAAATTTTCATTTTATTTTTTTCCAAAAAATTGGGTAAAAAAATAAATAAAAATCTTTCTTTTGACACCCTTGACAACATTTTTTTGACAAACTTATAATGCAATAATCTAGATTTTGGTCTCACATACCAATCCCGACCATCAAAATTTCTTCCAATGAATGTTCCTACTCGTAATCACTTGAAATGAACGTTTTTTAAGCCAAAAATATGAAAATTTGCTGTTTTTGACACATTTTATGATTTTTTTGAGACACTTCCGGTACAGTTATCGAACATAGCGTCCTTTCTTCTGGACCTGTCTCAAGTAAACCTGTTTTTAGAAAAAAAAAATTTTGAAATCCCCCCAGCGGTTTTCCCTGCAGCGTAGGTAATGACGGCCGGCCGGCAGACAGACATACATTTTTTTTTGCATTTTTAGAATCAGTAGGTCCTAAAACGTCAAGAAATGCCAAAAAAGTGGGAGTAAGAATTTCACTTTTGGCGCATGAATGTAATACTTAGGTCTTTCAGACCAAAGTCAATAAATCTAGTTATTTATTGTGAATAGATAGCAACATTGAAAAAATACTTCAGACTGGGTTAAACAACTTTCAATTATTTAAGTGAGCAACATGCATAAAGTAATGGGAACCAATGACATTATGATTTGAGACAAAACTGTTAATTAAAGGTTAGTTATGTGAGAACAAACTCATTTAAAAAAATGTTTCAAAACTAAACTTAACTTAAATATAGTTTAAGTAACGGTTTGATATAAGAACGAAGAAAATGCGTAGGAACGGAGTGGATAACGTGGGGCTCTAGTGAATCAGCAGCAGTTGTTTATTTTATTTTTTATTCTATTAGTTGTTTATTAGGCAGCAGTTGTAGCGGAAGATAACTTGCAAACATTTTTACACGTTTAAGTTACACCTACCGTTTCCATCGACCCGGACTAAGTTTTCCTTTTCCTTTTAATATAAACTCAGTGTGTCTACTCCAAAGTCGAAAAAACCATCCGTTAATGACGATATTTTTAAGTATCTTCCTATATAAATCCTTCACAAAACTCACTTCTAGTTAACCTCTAAGTTAGATTTCTCCCAGTAGCACCTTCTCGTTTCTGTACAACAAGATTTTGATTTGGTATACTTCCGATTCCATGTGCCTGTCTTTGCAAATCAGGGTTGTCCAGGGTCATTCAGGACTTTTACTAACAATTTTTATAAAGGTGTCGCCTAGTGTATTTGCCGTTTTCTGTCATTTTGTATGGTCCTAATAAATATTGTAAAAATTTAAAGCATCGTTTAGAATTTAGATGATAGTTATAGGAGTATAAAAAGTTGTTTTAATGTGAATTTGAAAATCGGTTTATCCAGTTGACCACGATGGTTGTAACTTAATTTTTTTTAGCCTTTAGAATGATATGCGTGATTGTATTGATTTTTTACATTTATAATTGTTTGTGTTTTGTATAGAATACGGTTGAATAAAGGTAACCGTTCATCAATTATTCATTTAATTTCTAAAGAAATAAAATAAATCAATATTAAATTTTGATAAAATGAATAATATTACTATTTTAACAGCCAACAACAGCACATTCAGACTCAAGCTGGAACAAAGGTTTACCATATAACAAAATCCCAGGACCCGGATTTTTAGCTATTGGCAAATTTTTCCCTGGTGGAGAATACCATAATCTTTCACTAGAAAACGTATTTTCCAAATATCGAGCTGAATACGGAGATATTGTTAAACTGAAAGGATATTTAAGGCAAAATGAGGCAATCCTAATTTTCGATCCAAATGATTTTGAATTGGTGAGATAAAATTAAAAAAAATTAAGTTCTGCTTTTCTTATAAACAACTTTCAAATTTTATTTTTAATTTCAAGGTATTTCGTACTGAAGGTATTTGGCCAGTTAGACCTGGAATGGAAACATTTAATTATTTTAGAAAAAACTACAAACAAGAGTTTTTCAAGGAAACTGGAGGACTTGTTGCTGAGTATTAGTTGAAAGATTTTCTTCCAATAATATTGTTTATTTATTTTTGTTATTCATTTCAGGCATGGTGAAAAGTGGGCAAGCTTTAGATCGGCCGTAAATCCAGTTATGCTACAACCAAAAACTGTGAAGCAATATATTCCTGGAATTGACGAAATATCAACAGAGCTGATAACCAAGTATGTAATAATTTCAACTTGATGTTGAGAATTTTGAAACAGGTTTTCGTATTTGTTTTAGAATTCGTAATGTACGAGATCAAAACAATCAAATAAACAAAGAGTTTCATTTGGATGTAAACGCTTGGGCAATGGAATCTATAACTTTCATTGCATTGGATACGAGATTCAATTTGTTAAGTGACCTTGACAGAAATTCTGATGGATATAAATTAATACAAGGAGTTCGAAATTTCCTAGAACAAGCATACAAACTCGAGGCACAACCCTCACTCTGGAGATATTTCAAAACCCCATTTTTCAATAAACAAATGAAAACTTTCGATGACGTTACCGATATTCTTATCAAATATATAGATGCTGCAATTGAAAATTTAAAGAAAAAAGATAACAGTAACTCTGTAAATCAAGGAGAAGAAAGTGTATTACAAAAACTTTTAAAAATCGATCGTTCCGTTGCTATGATTATGGCCACAGATTTGGTTTCAGCTGGAGCCGATACGGTATGTTTATATTAAATTTGATGCGAGGAATATCTTATTAATAATTATTTTTGAAAATCAGACGGGTTCACTTACGATTGGTTTTATTTATGCTTTAGCAAAAAACCCAGATAAACAAGAAAAATTGCGTCAAGAAATTTTAAAAATTCTACCAAATAAAGATTCAAAGCTGACAACTCAATCGATGAATAATATTCCTTACCTCCGTGCATGCCTAAAAGAAACTATACGAACACAATCAATTGTTGTCGGCAATGCAAGGCTTACTGGTCAAGACTTAGTTATAAAAGGTTATCAAATTCCAAAAGGAGTAAGTTTTTGAATATATTTCAAAACTTCTTGGGTTAGATTGTTTGAATGAATTTTTTTGCAGACCCAAATGATGTTATATAATTCACATTTATATATGGACGAAACGGTGTTCCCAAAAGCAAAAAAATATCTACCAGAAAGATGGTTGGGGAAAAACATTGAGAGCTCAGAATGTCCATCGGCAAAAACAGCGCATCCATTTGCATTTCTTCCTTTTGGGTATGGACCACGAACATGTATTGGAAAACGATTTGCAGAGTTAGAAATGGAATGTTTGATTGCAAAGTAAGTTACTGTTGTTTATGGTATTGATTCGTTAACAAGTTTTATTATCATATGCTAGGTTGGTGCGTAATATTAAAATTGAATGGAATGGAAAGCATGAACTTCAATATCGAAGTGATTTCATAAACATTCCCACTGGTGATATGCCTTTCCAATTTATTGATTTGGATTATTAATCAATAAAAAACTGTAAAAATGATAATTAACTGTAAATATTTGAAAATGTAAGATGGAGTCTTTAAAAATACTTAATACCTTATTAGCTTATAAGTAATTGCCGAACTTCATTGATAAAAAACACAAGTTGAATTTTTTTTATAATCCACGTTATGATGACTAAATATTATCCAAAGCGAGATAGCAACACATTCATATACCAAACCATTACCTATTTGTTAACATTAAGGTGACTTAGTTCTAGTATTGGTGGCAAATGCATTTCAAGAAAGATCAACAATGGTTCTAAGAGTGAGATGGACGATGGTTCTTCTAAGCTATTCAACTAATGCACTTTTAAGGAAGGCAAAAAACAGTTGTACGAAATTAGTCCTTTACAACAGCGAAACAAAAAGACAAATGAAAAAACCGTTTATTTAAATAGCTATTTTTATTTCTTACCCGTCATGAAACATTCATGGGTGCTAGGTTTTCCCCACGATGTGTATCAATAAATCATTAACGGAAAATTTTATTATTTTTGTTCAACAAACCTTACAATTGAAAATATTTTGTTACTTGAAATAGCCAATGATTGTACTCCAATTAAGTGTTTGAAGTGAAAATTTAACGATAAACGATAATTTACTGCAAAAAAGTTTTTAAATAAGTTGAATACGTTTAAAATATTTATGTGTTCAAGTTGTCTTAATTAGGTAGGTGGATAAATATATGCAATTGAATTGTACGAAAATACAGAACGATGACATTTTGAATTTCGAAACATGTTGTAAAGATTAGTTTAAATAAATTTATTATATTTTAAAAATATTTTAACTGTATTTGGATTTTACAATTATAATATATATAAATGAAAGAAACAGAATTTTTCTTGGATATAAATGTGTTCGATTTATTAAGTTTATTATTTCAATGACATAAAGCTATAGTATAATTGTATTGTAATGAAATCGGAGTAAAATATGCATAAGTGATACTTAAGTCAATAAAGAGCAATTCCACGTCATCGCTACAGCATTTGTTCTAGGATGTGACCTGACCCCCTCCGATTTCGATAAAATTTCATATACAGATAGCCAATACAAAATAAAAATACCATTTCTTTCAAAAAATTAAATTTCACTCTAGGGATGACACAGGGTCGCGGCAAAGTTCAGGGGTTTGTGAAACATGAGTATCTTTGAATATCGATTGCTAAAGATTGACTAAACCGATTTAAGTCGTTTATAGCTCATTGGAAAGGTAATTAATAGGACTTATGAAGAAAAATACTTAAAGTTTTTTAATAGTTTTTTAAAAGTGTGTTAAACTTAAAAAAAAATTTCAAAGATGGCGCTGTTGGGAGTACCTTCACTTTTACCACTTTTTTTTTTCCAGAAAGATAATGTTTAATTAGTTCGTAATCTAAAACGAAAGTTTCCCAGGTACATAATTTCTCGTTTCAAAAATAAAATTCTTACAAAATTTTTTTTTCCGTTTTTTCAATTTTTTGTTTCTTAAAAACTGCGTTTTATTTAACTAAAACCGCCTGAATTTTTATTTTATAGATATTTAATTATTTTGAGGATACAAGTTAAGTATTTGAGGGTGTGGATGCTTTTTACCTAATTGACTTTTTCTCCCATTTCTACCTGTCCGAAATTAATTATAAATTAATGTACTTGAAATATATTAAAACTGATACTAAGAAGTAAATAGTGAGAAAAATTATGTAAAATAAAATGCATGTTGTATAGAATTCATATAATAATTAACTTTTTGTTTTTATTCTAAGTTGTGTAATAAAAACAATATACATTTATTAATAATATAACAGAAATTAAAAATATAAAATAAATTTACATTGCATATTAACGGCTTATCTGAAAAATCCTAGTTATAGCTGAATTAGAATATATTTTTGTGAGCAATGTTTTTTCATCTTTGGGTATCAACGCATGAAATGATGGTGTACGTTTTTTAGTTACAGCCTCTCTGCATTTTGCTTCTAGCCGTGACTTCATTTCTGTATAATAATTTTTACTGGTGTATGGTGAAATGAATTTTGTTAGTTGTAGTTAATTACATGATGAATGTCAATGTGTGGAATATGTTGAAAATCTTAAAGAACGGGCTGATAAATTTCATGTATTTCATGTATTTGGAAAACACAAAAGAAAACTTGAAAGCGGGAGATTGCTTAGTACTTGGCAATTTTTCAGAAAATTGCTCTTTTTTCCTTCAAGATTCTGTGCAGAGTTATCATTGTAATAATTCGCAAGCTACGATCAAACCGTTTTTAATGTATTATAATTCACCTACTAGTCAAGGTATCCATCACTTAAGTTTTGTCATTATCTCTGATATAACTGAACATGATAGTGTGGCAGTGTATCTATTCATATCACAAATGATTGATTTTATAAAAGATAAAACAAAACATCCTGAAAAAAGTCTATATGACTGATGGAACTGGATCTCTGAATAAAAATAAATATAGTTTTATAAAATTATCTTACAACAAACCAGATTTTAATATAGACGCAAAGTTGCACTTCTACGCTACCAGTCATGGAAAAGGACCGTGTGATGGAATAGGAGATACACTGAAACGAGGTGTTTATCGATAAAGTTTGTCTAACAAGAATATTATTCAAACCCCTATGGATCTTTATGGCAACAAAATCAACAATAAATTGAACCAGTAAAAATTATTATACAGAAATGAAGTCACGGCTAGAAGCAAAATACAGAGAGACTGTAACTATCAAACGTACACAATAATTTCATGCGTTCATACCCAAAGATGAAAAAACATTGCTCACAAAAATATATTCTAATTCAGCTATAACTAGGATTTTTCAGATAAGCCGTTAATATGCAATGCAAATTGGTTTTTTTATTTTAAATTTCTTTTATATTATTTTATATTATTAATAAATGTATATTGTTTTTATTACACAACTTAGAATAAAAACAAAAAGCTAATTATTATATGAATTCTATACAATATGCATTTTATTTCACATAGTTTTTCTCACTATTTACTTTTCAGCATCAGTTTTAATATATTTCACGTACATTCATTTATAATTAATTTCGGACAGGCAGAAATGGGAGAAAAAGTCAATTATGTAAAAAGCATCCACACCCTCAAATACTTAACTTGTATCCTCAAAATAATTAAATATCTATAAAATAAGAATTAAGGCGGTTTTAGTTAAATAAAACGCAGTTTTTAAAAAACAAAAAATTGAAAAAACGGCAATAAAAATTTTGTAAGAATTTTATTTTTAAAACGAGAAATTATGTACTTGAGAAACTTTCGTTTTAGATTACGAACTAATTAAACATTTTTTTTTCTGGAAAAAAAAGTGGTAAAAGTGAGGGTGCTCCCAACAGCGCCATCTTTGAAATTTTTTTTAAAGTTTAACACATTTTTAAAAAATTATTAAAAAACTTTAAGTATTTTTCTTCATAAGTCTTATCAATTACCTTTCCAATTAGCTATAAACGACTTAAATCGGTTTAGTCAATCGTTAGCAATCGATATTCAAAGATACTCATGTTTCGCAAACCCTAAAACTTTGCCGCCACCCTGTGTCATCCCTAGAGGGGGTCAGGTCACATGCTAGAACAAATGCTGTTGCGATGACGTGGAATTGCTCTAAATAGAAAAAAATTACTTTAAAAATAGAATAAAAACTGAAGTGTATAAAAAACAGATCAAAATTAAAAAAAATTATAACCAAAATAACAATTAAACTTTTTCAAAAACAATTTACAAAAAACCCAATTGAACTGAATCTGGAGAGTTGTAGTCTGGCGGTTAGCCTACGGAGAACTATGGGGACTTCTTTGAGGACTGCTGCACGCATTAGATTATGTTTCTATTTTTAATCTAAGTTTTATTTTTACGAGGTGGTTGGAAGACCAATCGTGCAAGCGAGCTAACGGCACGCGAAATCGTGCAACGATCAAGACCTTCGCAGACCACCAGACCTCCTACTAAAAGATGGCGCCCAACGTAAGACTCTAGAGCGACAAAGTTTGGAATTCTTAGAGGCGTACAAGTTTGTTCTTCACAATTTTTATATTTGTTTTTTTAAAAAGGTTTTGTGGTTTTATAGTTATTTACTGCAGGAGTAAACATCAGCTCTTCGATCCAGTGGACGCCCAGTAGAGTGAAGGTTTTATTTCGTTAGGAGAGGTACCTTGTTTTTTATTGCCGGTTTTGTCAGGCCGTGGGTCTCTTTTTGTTCTCGAATTTTTGAAAAAGTATATATTTATTCTTTTTAAATTTATTTTTATTTTAAACAAAAACGAAAGTTCTTTTTTATTATTTTGAAAATTTATTTTCTTTTTCGTCTCAGTTTTTTTGAAAACGATTATTTCTTCTTTAAATTTTGGGTTATGTAAAACAAAAAAACTTTATTTATTTTAAACTATTGGAATTTTTTTGTGATTTTGGTTGTTGGTTTAGATTTTTGGTAAATTTTGTTTTATTTTGTTTTTATTCTGATTGTAAATTTTGGTCTTTTATTTTCCAGATCGTACTAGCAATGTATATCTTTAATCATAATCGCTTCCGATTTTAATTTTGCCTTTGCGAACAGTATAACGTCGTGTGCAATTCATGTTCCTAGAAAATGGATTTCGGGAGCGCGGTACTAAATTTTTTGTTAATATTTGAAATTTTGATATCGTTTTTTGTTTGATCTTTTGTAGGTCATTCAATAAGTCCGTAGGATAAGTAAGAAAAAAACAACATTTTGACAAAACTCGATTTTTTTATTCAACATAGTTGCCTTCGAGGGCGATACAACGAGTATAGCGATTTTCCAACTTTTCTATACCACTTTTATAGTATGATTTCTCTTTTTCGTCAAAATAGGCCTCAGTTTCAGCGATTACTTCATCATTGGACTTAAATTTCTTTCCAGCAAGCATTCTCTTGAGATCTGAAAACAGGAAAAAGTCGCTAGTGGCTAAATCTGGAGAATATGGTGGGTGGGTAAGCAATTCAAAGCCCAATTCATTCAATTTTGCCATCGTTTTCATCAATATGTGTCACGGTGCATTATCTTGGTGAAACAACACTTTTTTCTTTTGCAATTGTGGCCGTTTCTTTGCGATTTCAGCCTTCAATCGATCCAAAAGTTCACAGTAATACTCGCTGTTGATGGTGGTTCCTTTTTGGAGATAGTCGATGAATATTATTCCGTTCGTATCCCAAAATACAGACGCCATCACCTTACCGGCCGACTGTTGCGTCTTTGCTCGCTTTGGATTCGGTTCGTCGACTGCTGTCCACTCAGCTGACTGTCTTTTGAATTCTGGTGTGTAATTATGAAGCCATGTCTCATCCATTGTCATATATCTACGATAGAATTCCATTTTATTGCGGTTTAACAGTGCCATAGACTCCTCCGAAGCATCGATTCGTTGTTGTTTTTGGTCGACTGTGAGCTCATGCGGCACCCAATTTGCACAGAGCTTTCGCATACCCAAATGTTCATGTAAAATGGTAAAAACAATACCATCTGCTACCTTTACAATGTCAGCTATTTCGTGCACCTTCAATTTGCGATCGTTCATAACCAATTTGTGGAGTTTTTTTATGTTTTCTGAAATAACAGCCTCATTTGGGCGTCCACTGCACTCTGCATCTTTTGTGCTGGTACGACCACATTTAAATTCAGCAATCCACTTCTCTACCATTTGTCTCGATGGAGCAGAGTTTGGATAATGTTTATCAAGCCATTGTTTGGTTTCCACTGTATTTTTTTTCATCAAAAAGCAATGCTTTATTAAAATTCGAAATTCACTTTTTTCCATTTTTTTTTCAAAAACAAAAGTTGCTTCACACAAAATGCTATAACTCACGAATCAATAGTCAGATTGCTGTCAAATTTATACACGTATCGTTTGAAGGTTAGTACTAAATAAAAATCATATGGAAAAAATTCTAGTAACGCCATCTATGTGTCATCCTACGGACTTATTGAATTTTTTGAAGTTTTGGATTTTATTTATTTTCGGTTTTTGTTTGGGATGTTTCATTTTTTGATGTGTTAATTTTTATGTTTGTGTTGTTCTGTGGACGGAAGGCAAGTTGTGTTGTAAATCCTGACGCGAAGAGAACATTTGTGTTTTGATATACTTTTATTATTGTTTTATTTGTTCTGTCAGCGGAAGAAAAAATTCTTGTAAGTAGTTTTTCTGTTTCGTTTGAGTTATTTTATTTAGTTTTTGTTCTGTAGGCGCAAGTGCAGATTCTAGAAAGTCCTTTAAGGGCGAGAAATTTTTGTGTTCTGTGTATTTTGGTTGTGAGTTGAGTCCTAAACATAATTAACATATAAATTCGAGATATTGTTAGTTTAATTTAAAAACCGTAAAAGCAGGAAAAGTCCTTCAGAAGTCTTCCTAATGGGGTTAACGATCTTGCAAATTTTTACAGGGTGAAATTTGATTGCGGGAAGGTCCAATAAAGTATACGTAAAATTTCTGCATCAAACGTAGTCTGGGAGCCGAAATAACAACCTTTAAGGCAGACAATAAACTAATAAATAATTTTAAAGTGTGTGATTCATCGCTATATAGATGACAACGCTAATTCTACTTCTTTACAAGATGTAGTAGCCTCAATCACCATATAAGAGACAGCAAAGATCTTGTTGCAAAATTGAATCAGATTTGTCTTTGAGTAATTTAAGTTTTTAAAATTAAGTCATCGAAACCTAAATAGAGTTGTAAAAACTAATTTAATTTTGGCAGTTACTGTTTGTTTTTGTAAGAAACAAGAAGAAAGGCACTTGCTGAATAAATGCATATCAGAAAAGTTCAACATTGTCTCTAATAGATGGTTTATCTCACATAGTCAAAATCGTCATTTTAACAAACAAGGTAAGAAAAACCTATATTAAATCATGCCTACACATTATCAAAGGAAAAAGAAAACAGAAAATTCGTTTATTTCAACTTTTTTATTATTTGCCCGTCATGAAACTTTCTGTATGCGAGGTATATCTGGTAGACCGTGAAGGTCTACCATTTGGTCTTGCACGCCATTAAACCCTGCCGCTAGCTCGTAGAGCGAAGGTTCTAGACCCACCTCTGTACAAGAAATTAAATATAACAAAACATCACGCGTGCCTTACACCACCACCCAGATCTCCAGAAGGGAGAACTGACAGTTCACAACCCTCCCCAAATTATAATTACTTTAGCAGCTCATGGCAACACTATCGTTAAATCATATTTTTCAAAATTCCAAAACTATTGCAAAAATTCAATAAATCAAACTTTTTTCCAAAATTCCAAAAAAAAACAAAATATTCCAAAAAAAATTATTACAAAATCAAAGATTTAAACTTTTTTCAAAAATTCAAAAAAAAAATATTACAAAATATAAAACAAAATAATAAAAAAAAATTGAAATTTCTTTCAAAAACTCCCAAAAAAACATTCCAAAAATTAGAACAAATCAGATATTAAAAACCTTCATAATTTCTAATAATATTCCAAAAATTCAAAATTTTGCACAATAATTTGTTTGAAATTTTATTAGACGTACTACGCGATTTGACTATCTATACATCCTTAAGCAAATCATGAAGATCTTACTCACATGGTTTTTCCTGGTCCTACTCCATCTGCTGATCCCCAATGTGATAATCCTAGTTTTATTAAATCCAGCTGCAAACAATACCATTCGCGTACATATAATCCAAATGGTCAAATCATCCAAATCACCAAACAAATATAAATAAAACCAGTGAGCCAAAATTATTTTTTTTTCTTTAACACTATTCTCTTTATTTTTATTTCATATTTTAGTTTTATTTTATTTTTCATTATATAAAATCAAGTTAATTCTATATTTTTTTTTTTGAATCTCTGTCCATACTTATAACACATCATTTGTATTATTATCAAATATGAACCAAACAAATATATAAAAAAAACCGTGAACAAAAATTATTTTTTTTCTTTAACACAATTCTTCTTATTTTTATAAATATATTTTATGAAATAATTTCTAAAACATTTTTAACGAGATTTTAATTCATTTATTTTTTAATATCGTCAACACTTAAATAAAACACTATCATTATTAATTCTGTTAGTTTTACTCTTCAACTTGGCAACAACACCGGTACCATTCCAACTTTCAACCTCTTATCCCAAAACCAACTAATTAACTTCCAACTTCCAACCACCAAACTAACTCATTTTGTATCAAAAAAAACCAACTCACTCAATAATTAAAACAAAAACTAATTCAAAAAAAACCTGCAATCCATGTTGCAAAAACTCAGTGAATTTTCCAATTCAACTCCCAACCACTAACTCTTTTTCTTCTAAGATTACTTTAATTTTACTTGTTATATTATTTCCCGAGCTCACTGGGATCGACCTTACGGTCCCATGGTCTCCTCAACAACCTCAAAAACTTTTTTTCTCTCTTCATCTTTCTCTTCAAAACATTCCATTCAAAAAAATTAAGGGCCAGTAAAAGATCACCACAACCAAGAAACATATGTTTGTTATCAGAATTTTGAACTTTCCAGTCATCCCTCGCACATTAATTTTCCGATGATGTTGATAAAAGTTTATGGAGTTTAAATTTCATAAAATAAACAATCGTACAAAGTATTTGTGAGAAAAATAGTGTTAATTTCATATGTAACACAATATGTCGAACCGTCAAAGTGCTTACTGAGCAAATTGAATTAGTATGATGGGTGATACTTATGTCCATGAATAAGTACTTCGGGGTGAATAAAAGTTCGTGCAAGCAGGTAAGCGGAATGATGTGGATGTTCACACCATTACAATTCATGGGTAGTAGATTTTCCCCACGATTTGTTACAATAAGTCATTGCAGTCAAATTTTATTAAATTTGTTCACTCAAACATTGTCATGGGAAATATTATGTTACTTGAGCTACTCCACTGATTCTGTCCACTAAGCTATAGTTCACCTAATTATTTTATGTCATATTTTATTATGTTATAGAGTTTTCTAGTTATTTATGCTGACAAGTGAAATACGAATAATACAAATAACGAAACTAACTAGGAGATATTCAACAATCTGTTATTTGTTTCGTTGCCTGTCCTTGCTAATATAGGTATCTAATAAATTTATAAGGAAATGATATATGGTTCTTTGTTTCAGAGTTCAAATTAAGATTGTTATTTGTTAGAAAATCAACTTTAATTGTTTTATCATTTGTTATTAAATCAAAATTAAATATCTTCAGGAATACTATCTTAAAAGATAAGATTTGATTCTGATAAATGTTTTATCTTTTGGTTGATTACAACGAAACAAATTATTAGAATTTTATGTTTTATAAGGGAAACAAACTTAGACAACGTATAATATAAAATGTTTAATATTATAAAAATGTTTAATATTCCAAAAAAATTAATTGAAATAAGTAAAACTGCCAAACTAGTTCAACCAATTACAAATTGGAATAGTTCACGGCAAGTCACAACATTAAAAGTTAACAGTGTAAGTTTTTATTAAAAACATTTTATTATAAAACTCTACATTATACACCATTCTAGAAATCAAGTGACGCGCAGTATGATTCCGAATGGAAAAATGCTCTTCCATACGATAACATACCTGGTCCAAAAGGAATTCAAGGATTGTTAGCTTTTCTTCCTGGTGGTAAATATGATGGACTTGGAATTTCTGATTTACAAAAAAAATTACAAAGTGAATATGGAAATATTGTCAACATGAAAGGATTCCTGAACCGAGAAGATATTATCATAATATACGATCCAAACGACTTTGAAAAATTGTTTCGAACCGAAGGCACTTGGCCGAGTCGAAAAGGTTTCGACAGTTTTAAATATTACCGAAAACATTACAGACCATCAATATATGGAGAAAATGCTGGACTTGTTGCATCGTTAGATGTTTATTTTGGCTTGGTGTTTTTTGTTTCAGTTTAAATATATTGAAATTTCAGACAAGGACAACAATGGGCAACATTTCGTACAAAAGTAAATTCTGTAATGCTGTTGCCCAAAATTGTGAAACAATACATACCCGGGATAGATGATATTACGTTGGAAGTAGTTGATTTGTAAGAACATTTGATTGACACTACCTTAACTAGTAAATGAATCTTTCTGTTTATAGAATTAAAAAAGATCGCGATAGTAACAGTCAAGTTAGTGATAAGTTTGCTTTAAATATTAACACTTGGGCTATGGAGTCGATTGCGTTTATTGCATTAGATACTCGTTTTCATGCATTAACAAATAATGATCCTAACTCAGATGCATTCAAATTAATATCTGGTTTTCGAGATGCGCTTCTTACATCCTATAAGTTGGACATTCTGCCATCAATTTGGAAATATGTTAAAACGCCTTTATTTTATAAACAAATGAGGATCTTGGATAACATAACAGAGTAAGTTTACGCATGTTATCTTATAATTTTTTAATAAACTTCTTATATTTTTGATGAAGCCTTATCATGAAATATGTCGACATAGCAATTAAGAAATTGGAAGAGAAACCTACTGAGACAAAAAGTTTAGATGAAGAATCAGAGGAGAGTGTTTTGGAAAAATTATTAAAAATTGATCGATCAGTTGCAATTGTGATGGCAAGTGATATGTGTTTAGCTGGAGCAGATACGGTAATATTTGTATCAAAATTGACATAAAATGTTTAAACATTTCTTTGCTTTTAGACTGGTTCACTAGCAATCGGGTTTATATACGCTCTTGCAAAAAATCCAGATAAACAAGAAAAACTACGACAAGAAATATTGAAAGTTTTGCCGGGAAAAGACTCAAGATTAACAATTGAATCGTTTAACAATATTCCATATCTCAGAGCATGTTTAAAAGAAGTAAATCGAACACAATCTATTACGGCTGGGAATTTAAGGGGAGCAGGACAAGATATTGTACTGAAAGGATATAAAATCCCGAAAGGAGTAAAAATAAATATAAACTATTTTTTCTGTGAATAATTTTATAATCTACGTTCTTTCAGACTGATGTGTCAACAGCAAATATGGCATTGTTCTTTGATGATCAATATTTCCCCGAATCGAAGAAATTTTTACCCGAGAGATGGTTAGCAAATGACCCAACAAGTTCGGAATCAATGAAAGCTTCACATCCTTTTGCATTCTTACCATTCGGTTATGGAGTACGAACATGTATTGGACGTAGATTTGCTGAATTAGAAACGGAATGCTTGATAGCGAGGTACGATTTTATCAATCAACTTGTTTTGATTTTTAATTATCGTTTTTTTGGGGTTTCAGATTGGTTCGAACGTTCCAGATTGAATGGAACGGTGATAGTGAACTGAAATATAGAGCTGATGTAGTTAATTATCCAATCGGACATATGCCATTCCGGTTTAAAGATATCGAATATTAATTTTTAAAAAAACCTTTAAAAAGTTTGCTGTTTGATTTACGGTTGGACGTATAGTTTGCAGCTCATTTACTTTATAACAAATTATTTAATATTTTAAAAACAATTTCTATTTCGGAACTTCCTTTTTTTATTCATGATATTTGAGGTTTTACTGCTATTTTTAGGGTTCCGTTTTTTATACGGAACACTATTGGTGAGAGTACAACGTGTTTTTCACATTATTTCGATTATCTCGTGAAACATTAATCCGATGAACTTAAAATTTGAGGTGCTTATAAAACTAACCTATCCACACAAGATGGCGGATTAAAAAATAAATAAAGTTGTGTTCGTTTGTTTTAAGGAGGTACGATGTAAAGCCTTTGAAGACATAGATTTTTTTAGCGAGACAAGTAGGGTATCATATGAAAGGGCTTTATTTCAGCATTATTTAAAAATATATTTTGGAATTTTACACCTCACCTCTTTTTATTGCCCGGATTAACTCCGACCCTACTTCATCGAAAATCTTGACATATATTTGGAATGATAGAAAATTGAGTAGGTTTTTAATGAAAAATATAGAAAAGTGGCAGACACTAATAACTATATTTATTAAAGGGGTGGGAATGTTAAGGGGTAAAAACATCATTTAAAACCAGGTCATGTGGGGTGTCATTTGAAAGAGCACTTGATTTTAGAAATACTGCCATTTTTTTTAGAATTTTGCAATGCATAGTTTTTGAATTATTATCAATAAAGTGACACAAAAAGTTGGTCCCCCCTTGCATTTCGAGCCTAATTAACAGAAAAATATGAAAAATTTACAGAGACAGGAAGTTTGATAAACTCTGAACAAAAATATAGCGAACTCTCAAATAATTATATTTTTGTGTTTTTAAGGGATTGGGGTTGGGAAGGGTAAAAAAATACATTTTTGACCCAAGCGAGTGGGGTGTCATTTGAAAGAGCTCCAAATTTCAGAAACTTGGCAATTTTTTTTAGAATTTTGTGGTACACAGTTTTTGAGTTATTCTAAAATATGTGCAAATTCCAGACCGTTCCCCCCTCCCTACATTTCGACACTGATTGACAGAAAAAATTAAAAAAAATAAATAGAGACAGGAAATTCGCTATATTTTGAACGAAAATTATAGCGGACTCTCAAATAATTATATTTCTGTGTGTTTAGGGGATGGGTGTCAGGGGGGTAAAAAAAAACTTTTTTTGACCCAAGCGAGTGGGGTATCATTTGAAAGAGCACCGAATTTCCAAAACATTGCAATTTTTTTAGAAATTTTCGGTACACCGTTTTGGAGTTATTCTAAAAAATGTGCACATTCCAGACCGTTCCCCCCCCCTGCGTTTCGACACTGATTGACAGAAAAAATTGAAAAAACTCACAGAGACAGGAAGTTTGCTATATTTTGAACGAAAATTATAGCGGACTCTTAAATAATTATATTTCTCTGTGTTTAGGGGATGGGTGTAAGGGGGGTAAAAAAAAACCTTTTTTTGACCCAAGCGAGTGGGTTATCATTTGAAAGAGGACCAAATTTCCAAAACATTGCAATTATTTTTAGAATTTTGTGGTACACAGTTTCGGAGTAATTCTAAAAAATGTGCACATTCCAGACCGTTCCCCCCCCCCCCCCCCACCTACGTTTCGACACTGATTGACAGAAAAAATCTAAAAAATTCATAGAGACAGGAAGTTTGCTATATTTTGAACGAAAATTATAGCGAACTCTCAAATAATTATATTTCTGTGTGTTTAGGGGATGGGTGTAAGGGAGGTAAAAAATAAATTTTTTTGACCCAAGCGAGTGGGGTGTCATTTGAATTTCGAGCCTAATTAACAGAAAAATTTGAAAAATTTATAGAGACAGGAAGTTTGATAAACTCTGAACGAAAAATATAGCGAACTCTCAAATAATTATATTTTTGTATTTTTAAGGGATTGGGGTGGGGAAGGGTGAAAAAAACTTTTTCGACCCAAGCGAGTGCCATTTGAAAGGGTGTTTGAATTTGAAAGGGTGTCATTTGAAAGAGCTCCAAATTTCAGAAACTTGGCAATTTTTTTTAGAATTTTGTGGTACACAGTTTTTGAGATTCTAAAAAATGTGCAAATTCCAGACCGTTCCCCCCCCCCCCCCTACGTTTCGACACTGATTGACAGAAAAAATTTAAAAAATTCATAGAGACAGGAAATTCGCTATATTTTGAACGAAAATTATAGCGGACTCTCAAATAATTATATTTCTGTGTGTTTAGGGGATGGGTGTAAGAGGGGTAAAAAAAAACTTTTTTTGACCCAAGCGAGTGGGGTATCATTTGAAAGAGGACCAAATTTCAAAAACATTGCAATTGTTTTTAGAATTTTGCGGTACATAGTTTCGGAGTTATTCTAAAAAATGTGCAAGTTCCAGACCGTTCCCCCCCCTACGTTTCAACACTGATTGACTTTTTTGACCCAAGCGAGTGTCATTTGAAAGGGTGTTTGAATTTGAAAGGGTGTCATTTGAAAGAGCTCCAAATTTCAGAAACTTGGCAAGTTTTTTTAGAATTTTGTGGTACACCGTTTTTGAGTTATTCTAAAAAATGTGCAAATTCCAGACCGCCCCCCCCCCCCCCTACGTTTCGACATTGATTGCCAGAAAAAATTTAAAAAATTCATAGAGACAGGAAATTCGCTATATTTTGAACGAAAATTATAGCGGACTCTCAAATAATTATATTTCTGTGTGTTTAGGGGATGGGTGTTAGGAGGGTAAAAAAAACTTTTTTGACCCAAGCGAGTAGGGTGTCATTTGAAAGAGAACCGAACTTCAAAAATATTGCAAGTGTTTTTAGAATTTTGCGGTACGCAGTTTTTGAGTTATTCTAAAAAATGTGCAAATTCCAGACCGTTCCCCCACCCCCCTACGTTTCGACACTGATAGACAGAAAAAATTGAAAAAATTCATAGAGACAGGAAGTTTGCTATATTTTGAACGAAAATTATAGCGAACTCTCAAATAATTATATTTCTGTGTGTTTAGGGGATGGGTGTGGGGAGAGCAAAAAAAAAACTTTTTTGGAACCAAACGAGTGGGGTGTCATTTGAAAGAACACTTAATTTAAGAAACATTGCAGTATTTTTTAGAATTCTGCGATGCATAGTTTTTTAGTTATTGATGAAAAAAGTGCTATTTTAAGTGTATGTATACCACCCTATATTTTGACGCTGATTTATAGAACAAATATTCACAATTTAGACAATTAAAATACTTTAGTTAACATAAACAGCTATGGATAAAATTTAACCTCAAGTAACATTTTTGATCAATGTAGATGTGATTGACATTTACTATTGACTTTTACGATTAAACATTTATTCTGTTATGCGTCCATAGTCTGGCGATATAAAGACTTTACAACATAACTTTATGTCATTTATTTTTGATAATGTGTTCTTTTACATTCACGGAACCCTTGGCAAGCGAATTTTATTCGCATTTGTCCGACTTTTTTAACAATCAAAAGGTCCATTTTCTGTCCATATATCATTTCGGAAATTAACACTTCAAACTACGTAAACATTTTTTAAATGTCCAAATTCCAACTATCAGTGTGTAGAATTATGTAAATTTTCTAGGTCAAAGTCTTCTAACATATCTCAATACTTTTTTGTTTATAAATGTAAAACTCTATTTCTTTTTCGCTCAAATTAATTTAACAGTCGAATTTTTTATCTTTTTTATCTATCGTCTCTATCTAGCAATTTTTTTAGATACTAAATTTTATTAATAGTATTAAGAATGAATTTTTGATTAGTTTTTCAGAAGAACTAAGCTGGTGAAGTGATATACTAAAAATTTCGTCGATATTTGAATAGAAATGATAAGAAGATGTCACGTTGAATTGAAATCGCGCTCTAATTTACACTTTGAATATGCCAGACGTCTTATGGCAACTGATTTGGTAGTATCCTAACATATGTTAAACATTTGAATATTTAATCATTTTCTTAATCTAATTTCAGAAATCTGAATGGGATACAGCTCGTCCATATACTGAAATTCCAGGACCAAAATCAGTTTTTGAGCTACGTCAATTTTTTGCGGGTGGAAAGTATTATGGTAAATCAATTAAAGAACTTCATATTCAATTCAATGCGGAATATGGGGATTTGGTAAAAATCAAAGGGTTGTTTGGGAGGAAAGATTTTCTGATGACATTTGATCCGAATGATTTCGAAATGGTACTCATAATCCCAATCAGTAATATTTGAAAAAAATTTAGTTTGTTTTGTTTTTAAAATAGTTATTTCGAACAGAAGGAATATTTCCTAAGAGACCAGTATTTGATACTTTCAAATATTTTCGAAAACACATTAGACCAGAGATTTATAGTGAAACTGGAGGACTACTGGCTGAGTATGAATCAATGCAAATTTTATCTTAATCGTTGGTATTAAAGAACTAATTTTAGACATGGTGAGAAATGGGCTACATTTAGAAAGCGAGTAAATCCTGTTATGTTACAACCAAAAACAACAAAACAATATGTAACAGGTATGGACGAAATAGCAGTTGAGTTTATTGAAAAGTAAGAATCAAAAATTTTTAGAATATTATATTTTATCTATTTTTTATCCTTCTTTCAGAATTAAAATCGAGCGAAATGCAGACAATCAAGTATCGAGTAATTTTATTTTTGATGTTAATCTATGGGCGCTGGAGTCAATTGCATATGTTGCCTTAGACGCGCGATTAAATGCACTTAATAAACTTGATACAAACTCT
The DNA here is from genome assembly GCA_963693315.1 of Diogma glabrata. NCBI lineage: Eukaryota > Metazoa > Arthropoda > Insecta > Diptera > Cylindrotomidae > Diogma > Diogma glabrata. Next base: position 28,552,488 of record OY856186.1, on the reverse strand, counting down.
GATGCATTTAAATTAATAACGGTAAGTTTCATCATTGGATTAGAGTTTAATAATAAGAAATTCATCTTTCGTTTTTTTTAAACAGAGTGTTCGTAGTTTTGTTAACTTGTCATATAAATTGGATGTTGAAACTTCCATTTGGAAATATGTAAGAACGCCGATGTTTGTGAGACAAATGAAAACGTTAAATGATTTAACAAAGTAAGTCAAATTCATAAGTTTTCCCATGGAATTTAACATTTTAAATCATTTCTAGTTTAGTTATGAAATATGTTGAAACCTCAATTAAAAATCTCCAAGAATCAGAAAACTCCGATACCCAAAGCAAAGAAGAAAGTGTTCTTCAAAAGTTACTAAAAATTAATCGTGCAACCGGGATTGTAATGGCAGCGGATATGCTTTTGGCTGGTTCTGATACAGTAATTAAACCATATGTCAATAGTTTTTCAAAATCAATTCAAAATCAATTTATTTTCTAGACTGGTTCTTTGGCTATGGGATTTTTATATAGATTAGCTAGACATCCAGATAAACAACAAAAATTAAGAGAAGAAATTTTCACAATTTTACCTCACAAACACTCAAAATTGTCTCAAGATTCTATGAATAATATTCCGTATTTAAAAGCTTGTTTAAAAGAAGTTGCTCGACTTCAATCTGTTGTTTCAGGAAATGTTAGAGAAACTGGACAAGATCTAATTTTTCAAGGATATCAAGTACCAAAAGGAGTAAGAATACAAATTTATATATATTAAATCGATTACCAAAAAATTCAATTGAGTTTTATAAAATTAGACAGAAATAGCAACATGCAACATGTTTTTACATTTTAAAGACAATATTTTTCCTAAAGCGAATGAATTTATTCCAGAACGATGGTTGGTAAAAGATAATGAAAATTCTGAGTTTCCATCAAGTAAAACTGCTCATCCGTTTGCATATTTACCATTTGGCTTCGGTGCTCGATCATGCATTGGACGAAGGTTTGCAGAATTGGAAATTGCTTGTTTGATTGCCAGGTATTCATATAATAATATAAACAAAATATTATGTTAATTTTTATTTATTTTTTATTTCAGAATTGTGAGAAATTTTCATTTGGAATGGAATAGCGAGGTGGAATTGAAATACAAAAGCGATATTTTAAATGTCCCTACTGGTGATACTCCTTTTCGGTTTATTGATATACACCAATAAAGATGGTGGTTGGTAATTTAAAAAGTGGACTGTATTACTTAAATATTATGGTGGTGGTATGGTGATGGTATGGTGAAGGTTTTTCTCAAAATTCTGTTTTTTAAAATAAAACTCAACCTCTTTCTTTAAATGGTAAAAATGGAATGTTATTTTATTTTCTTCAAACATATTTTTTACTTTTTCTACTTTTTTAATACATAATAATATCTTACAAAAAAAAAAATTAAAAAATTGGTTAAGGAATTATTTTAAAAAAGAGAAAAAGGAGAACGGAAATATGCAATAAACTTATTTTTTTTACTACTTGCATGAGAAATTTCAATTATTTACTCAAAAACCCAAGACAAAAGTTATTTTCCTCAGCTAAGGTTACTAATAATTATTCCCCACACCTAATAATAAGTATTTTAGCACCTTAGTAAATAATGAAAATATAATTTTTGTTCGTTTGTTAACTGAGTTCATCTTTGAATTTTTTTAGTTTCTTCCTAAAATAATAATAATATATTAAAAAATAATAACCGTTTTGATTTTATTTTAATAATAATAAATAATGAATGAATGCAAAAACTACTTTGCAACTATAGTTTAGTTTATTTGAAATTTTAATTCGTGTTAAACAGAATTCTGTTGAAATTTAGTTTAGTTGTGAGTTGTAGACTAAAAAAATACTAAATTTGGCTCAACAATATTGAATAGATTTTCAATTCAATTCAATTCATGTCAAAAATAAATAAAAGCTATATTTTTTAATGCAAAGCATATGTGATTTTTATATAGTTTTAAGAAAAATAATTGAAAATAAATTTCTAACTAAGCAGCCCTGAATAATAAATATCCAATACGCAATCCAATGATATGATACACAATGTTTCACCAAATCAAAATTTTTATTTATTCACCATTTGCTTATTAATTGACATTTTATTTTGTGAATAATTAAGAGTTTTATTGCATTTTTTATATCAAGTAGTAAAAAAAAATAGTATATAAACCTCGGTGAAGAAATTTTCTCCATTTCGGTGCTTAATTCGCTCGAAACTTCGTTTCTCGCGAATTAATATCCACCTCAATGTAGAAAATTTACTTCATCACCTCGGTTTATAATGTACTATTACGTAAGAACAAAATAAAAAAATTATAATTATTGGGAATTCCAAAATATTACTAAAAATATGGTTGATATTGTCATAAATTGTTTTAAAAATAGGTGTTTTTGTTTTCATCTTATTTTTTAATCTATTGACCTTTTTACTTAAACGTCAAAATGAAATGTCAAAAATATTTAGAAATATCCGGGTGGCAAAGTGAATTTATGTTAATACAAAATCTTCAGTTTTTGTACGAAAAGTGTTAAAAAATAATTTAAAAATTTAACTACGAATTGTTAATAACATTTATACAAGTAGTATGTATAAAGTGGTTAAAGATATTCCATATATTTGTGTAAAAACAATGTTTTTGGTTGCCCGTAGTGATGTTCAGTTAGTACAAAATCTTCAGTTTTGTGTATGAAAAGAGTCAAAAAACAATTTAAACTAGTTAAAGAATAAACTAAACTACAAGTTAATAATAATATTAATACACGGGAAATGCTTAAATTGGTTAAATATATTCAATAAGTTATGTTAAAGTCAATATTTTTTGTTTATAGTACATCTTTTTTCCCGAAAAAAAACTTGACATATGTGATCAGCTGATTTGTATTTCGAAAACCTTAAATAATTGTTATTTCTTGCAAACCAATACCGTTTTGCGTTGTCTTTAAGTTGTTTTTAATATATGTGCATTATTATTGGTTTTGAAGTAAATTTTAATACGTAATTACTGATTTTTAATTATCATTAGACAGATTATAACGACGTAACGACAGATTACATACAGAAATATAACGACGTAACGACAGATTACATACAGTAATATAACATTGATTTTAACAGAAATTTGTTGAATATATTTCACAAATTTAAACACACTACTTGTATTAGTATTGTTATTAATTTGTAGTTTAGTTTATTGTTTAACTATTTTAAATTATTTTTTGGCACTTTTCGTAAATTAAACTGAAGATTTTCCAGTAACTAAACAACACTGCGGGCAACCAAAAACATCGATTTAACATAAATTTATGAAATATTTTTAACCAGTTTATACTTGTTTAAATGCAATTAACAATTCCTAGATAAGTTTTTAGTTTATTTTTTAACACTTTTCATACAAAACTTACGATTTTGTATTAACATAAGGTGACCAATTTTTTTTACAGTGAAAAGGAGGACAAAAAAATTTAGGAAAACAATACACACAAATAAATCAACGATTTAATTAATTCAAACAAAAATACACTAATTTTGGGTACATATCTGTTATGTATTTTCAGAGCAAGAAATATCCTTCATATTGTATTTTACGGTAGGTGCTGCAGCTAAAGTATCAACATTCAATCTGGTTTTCTCGCTTGTCCAAAAATCATTACCGATTGAAAAAACTCTTTCAACTGCTGCATTAGTTCCAGGACAGCACAACATAAATTCAACAAGAATTAGTAAATTTGCACAAGGAATGTGTTCATTTTTGAAATGTTTAAATATTTCCACCCATCTTTTATCAATTTTTACATGTTGATTGTTCCATAGTTCTAATTGATCAGAACTTAAATAAAGATTTGGTCTTCGAATTTCTTCAAATAGGACGTTGTCATCGATTTTAATACCAGGCATTTCTGTAGATAAAAACTCAACGCAATTTTCAATATCTGTCCAATTTATTTGCGGTGAAGTTAAAAAACACCATTGAAAACTGACATTTCCTGTCATTCTTCGACATACTGGAAACATATTTGATAGAAATTCAGCATTTCTTTTGTAAACTTTCGCGTTATACCTGGATTTGATTCCTCTAACTTTGACAGTTTTTTTTATCATTAACGGTGTCGATTTCCCCAGAATGGCAGCGGACTGTATAATTAATTATTGATCGATGATGATGCTTAATAAGACTGGTGGAAACCGACAGATGAAAAAGTTAACTGGAACTCAAAATAAGAATTCACTGTAGGTGTTTGATGATGATGTTGCTAGTAATCGCCCAACAACAAGGCATAATCTTCCAAGTCACTCAAAAACTTCAATTTTGATGATAAAATTCGAAAATAATTTTACTGCAGGTGTCGATGACGATGATAAAAATGCTCGCCTAACAACAAGGCATAAGTTCCAATTAATAATATAACACTGCAATAATTCGATGGTAAGTTCAATATAATTTTACTGCAGGAGTCGATGACGATGATATAAATGCTCGCCTAACAACAAGGCATAGATTCCACTTAATAAAATAATGCTGCAGTAATTCGATGGTAATATCAATGTAATTTTTACTGCAGGTGTCGATGATGATGATATAAATGCTCGCCTAACAACAAGGCATAGATTCCACTTAATAAAATAATGCTGCAGTAATTCGATGGTAATATCAATGTAATTTTTACTGCAGGTGTCGATGATGATGATGTAAATGCTCGCCTAAACAACAAGGCATAGATTCCACTTAATAAAATAATGCTGCAGTAATTCGATGGTAATATCAATGTAATTTTTACTGCAGGTGTTGATGACGATGATGTAAATGCTCGCCTAAACAACAAGGCATAGGTTCCAATTAGTAATATAACACTGCAATAATTCGATGGTAAGTTCAATATAATTTTACTGCAGGTGTCGATGATGATGATATAAATGCTCGCCTCACAACTTATCGTACAGCTGCAGCAAATGGTGGTAAAATCACAATGGCGGAGCTAACGAAAATAGGAAAAAAAAACCATAGTTACTAATTGCCACGTTTGCAAAAACTGCAATTTCACAATAAAAATGAAAGGAAGTTTCCTTGAATAGACTTTAAAACACCTTTCTCTATTTTACCAACTTTTATTTAGACATTTTTATTTTTAACTAAAAAACTATTTTGAACACATTTTTTTATTCCGACAACAAAGTCAACAAATTTATATCTAATCACAATGAACATAAATAAAAATAAGAAAGAGGGCGAGTTCCATGAAAATATCCTATATATATATCACCAAAACCCCCGATATATCATAGCCATACCATTTCACGCCATTTGCAATAAACAATGAACATTGCCATATGCAAAAAATTGGATTAGTGTTTTTGATTAAATATTTTTGAATTTTTTTTATATGGAGTTTTATTTTTCCAGATGGCGTTATGAGCGTTATGGCGATTTTTTGAATTTTTTTTATATTGAGTTTTAATTTCAAAATGGCGCTACAAGTTCACGATTTTTATTGTGCTAAAAAATGTAGATGGCTTCTATACCGGGGGTTTTGATATCACCCACAACATCTTTCTAGCGATAGCAGTGCCATGAAGTTTAAGCCGTGAATTATTTTATGTTGCTCAAATTATTATTAATGAAGAAAATACTGGGTTTTAATTTTGTACTTGTTGGTTCACCTGATAACCAGCAAAGTTACATGTCAAAATGACAAGTAGATTTGGTAAACAAAAACATTCGGGTAGTATGACAAATATCTATATAAATATATTTTTAGAAATGAAATACTGCTTTTTATCCTTTTTTCCAGAGATGCTGTGGCTGATATTTATATTATTTGGAACGCTGACGAAAATAATTGAGTTAACTTCAACATTTGATGTAAGTTCTTAACCTATAATATCTTTACAAATAATAATTATCATTAATAAATTTTTTATATTTTACAGATAAATGAAACAAAAAAAAACTAATTAGGAACAACATTAGTAACATAGGCTGGAAACTAGATTGACGATGGAGAAGGCGGTCTTGGGTAATTATGAGTTTTTTTTTTGCATAACAAATTTTTGGTATTTATTTCCAGACTACCGTATCCAGCGTCAACACATTCCCCACCGTTAAAGTATGACTTTAACAATAATTCGATGACCAAAAAAAGATTTTTACTTTAACTAGTATAATTGAATATAATTCTTAGACTAAAATTACTAGTAGCTAGCCTAACTTAATACAAAACGTAATAATAACAACAATAATATGATCGTACAGATCATAATCAAATGATGAATTAAAGTTTAAACATAATTAATCAATGTACTATATCCACACACAATAATTAATGTATGAGACTAACCGACGAATAATAAAATGTATCGATAACAACTATTAATTTTGAGTTTTCATTTAAACGTACTCAATTAAGAATGAATAATGATACTAGACAAATAGGTTCAAGGCAAACTAATAATCACTGATCTGTGATGATAATGGGTTTAGGTCGCCCCTGTGATCAGATTGATCAAGAAATGACAACATAACATGACGAAAAATTCATAAATGGATGAACTATATGAACTCCACCTGTATGTATTGACGACTCTAACAGAATACTGATAATTTTTATCATGGAATAAACGACGAACTAGATCCGTATGTGTGCGTAGCAACCGAAGAACTGGATCATGAAAGTAAATGACGAATTAGATCCGTATGTGTGCATAGCAACCGAAGAACTGGATCATGAAATAAACGACGAAATAGATCCGTATGTGTGCGTAGCAACCGAAGAACTGGATCATGATACTCATTTAAAAACGATAAGAATAAGCGCTTTGGATGACGAATACAACAACGCGCATATTGACTTGTGAAGGACACCGTGATTTGATTATCGTGGCATCAGCTTAGAAGAACTACTACAAAAATTTTAGATTACCCATGATGTGGGATCACCAAAGGGAAAATATGGGTAATACTGTCATTGTTAACAGTTTTAGCAACTGACATGAACTCGATGTGACTAATTATGTGACAACCCTAAGCATACATCCTAGGATTTAATGATTTACTGACAGTCATTTATACCCTTTCAAAGGAAAGATATAATGAATGACAAATATTTCTCAATTTATCAATGTTGTTCGAAGGTTTTATGTTCCAATGAAAACAAGCTCGCCATGAAGATGCGTAGCAGCCCACTGAGGCCATATATGACATGTATCTTTATAATCACAACTGCGATATAACCGTCACCTGTACATGGTACGAGAAAAACCATGATAATTGTACATATGGACTCAAGATTTAAGTAGAAGCGGAGTGCCTTTTAATAACAATCACTTAGTGAAAGCATCACCATGCGTGGTACATAGTTGAACAAAACTCCCGCCGAACAAGCTTTAGGTTTAAGGTAATTATAGTGAAATAAAACCCACTAGTAGACACAGCAATTTTACACTGTGTGGACATAGCTTGATGAAAAATTCTCTCAAGAGATAAGTTTGAGTATGCTTCGAATAACAATATTCGAAGCAACATTTTTGTTAATACACTCCAATGAGAGGTATGTGCATAGCTTGAGGAATGAATCATTCAGTTTAAGAGAAGACACATATTGTGTTTGTCTCTTAGGTAATGCGACTTTTGAATGTGCCGCAGATCATAGATTGAAAAATTTGTCGAAGATTACATAACGCTGAAGATTAACGATTTTCGAGTAATATGGGAAACGATAGGACACGTCAAAATATTGCAACTGTTGGTATATGTCAAAAACATTTGACTTGTTTATAGGTGTATGAAGTAATATTATTCTTATCAATAACGATGTGTTACTGAGGAATGGAATTTACGACGAACCGTTTGATCCTTTCTTATTTTCGTAATCGGTAGCATTGCAGCTATCGGTACGAAATATTCAAAGAGGTTTGAAAATATAGTCTGGAGAGTTACTAGTGCGAAACGATGGATTACTCGATATATGGAGTGGCAGATCAGACTATTACAACTGTGTTTTGTGAACATACCCACGACCGATTCACGAGATAGAATATTTGGCTCTTTTTGAAGACATGGATGTTTCAAATAGCTTGGACATCAAAGAGTGACAGATCACGGTTCTACACTCGTCTCCGAAGAGTCATTGGAGGCGTCCATGGGAAGGACGCTGATGCGGTTGACCGCTCGTTTGGTTTCAGAATGTGATGTTTTAATGGACACGACGCGGACAATATTGTCTTTCCCTGGATGCAATTTAGTGATACGGCCAAGACTCCATTTTAATGGTGGCAAATTGTCATCATGCAGAAGGACTAGAGACCCAACTTGTAGCTTGAACGATTCTTTGTTCCACTTGCTTTTTCGCTGCAATTCGGACAAATATTCCAAATGCCAACGATCCCAAAAGCGCTGCGTGAACTGCTGGATTCTCTGAAATTTGGACAGCCGGTTGGGGTTGATGTCGAGTATAGACGGTTCTGGTATGGCGACTAGAGGAGTCCCGATCAAAAAATGACCTGGTGAAAGAACTGAAAAGTCTGATGGATCATCTGACATGGGGGTCAATGGACGGGAATTCAAGCATGCTTCCACTTGAGTGGTTAATGTGAGGAATTCTTCGGTTGAGAACGTCGATGTTCCAATGATTCGTTTTAAGTGATGCTTGGCGCTCTTAATCGCGGCTTCCCAAAGACCAGCGAAGTGAGGACTTCGTGGAGGAATGGTGGACCATTCAATATTGAGTGTCGTGCAAAATTGAGTGGTTGACTCTTGAAATGTTTGAGATAAAAATAATTTTCTTAAGTCTTGTAGTTCTGATCTAGCCCCGATGAAATTGGTTGCGTTGTCGGAATAGATTTTACTGCAAATACCGCGCCTGGAAACAAACCTTCGAAGACAAGCAAGAAACGCTTCAGTTGTGGAGTTGAACACGATTTCCAAGTGAACGGCCTTGGTTGCAAAACAAACGAATAAACAGATGTAACATTTAATTTTATTCTTAGCTCTCACAGACGGCAGTAGAAGAAAAGGTCCACAAAAATCAAGCCCAATAATGGAGAACGCACGCTCACATCTCGTGACTCTATCAGTGGGGAGATCACCCATGATCTGATGTCGGATTTGAGGCCTAACTCGGAAACAACGTATGCAATTGTGAACAATGGATCTGCACAAGTTTCTACCACCGACAATCCAATATGACAGTCGAAGATTGTATAAGAGTGCTTGTGGGCCCGCATGCAGCAGTCTTAAATGTTCATGGCGTGCGAGTAATATACTTAGCTGATGCCGTCCGGGTAATAAAATGGGATGTTTTTGATCGTTGGTGATTGCGGCGTTATTGAGACGGCCCCCTACTCGAAGTACACCTTGATTATCTAGAAACACGGACAATGAATGCAGTGCGCTTTTGGATGACAGACCTTTGTTTTTGTTCAGTGCTTTAATGTCCTCAGCGTAATGTTGATGCTGAACCACCTTTATCAATATCGTAGCAGCACCTTTGATTTCTGCAGGGTTAATCGACAGAGAACATGAAGCTTGCCGATGCGTTTTGGTTTTTGCATTATTAATAAATCTCAAAATATAGGACACCACACGAAGTAACCGGGTGAGTGATTGAAACCTCTGAAAAATAGCACCAGGTTCGTGATCTTGATTAACCAGAATGGTACTTGATTGTTTGCGTAAGTCAAGAGCCAATAGGTCCGAAGAGCACTGTTCAATTGTATCTGCAACCCACTGGGTCATAGATCGCTTTAAATACTCAGGACCGCGCCACCAAAGAGAAGTAGATGCAAATTGGGATGGCATGAGACCACGGGAGACACTGTCAGCAGGATTTTCTTTGGAACGCACGTAATACCAATCGTTTGAAGATGTTAGTTGTTGAATCTTAGATATCCGGTTGGCTACAAATGTTGCATACTTGTATGCCTCAGACTTGATCCTGAACAATGTAATCTTTGAGTCAGTCCATAAGAATACAGAATTAAAAACCACTCCCATAATGGAGATGACCTTATTTACCACTTCAGACATAAGCACAGCTGCGCAAAGTTCGAGTCTAGGAATGGTCTCACGCTTCAGTGGCGCAACTTTTGATTTGGCACAAAGAAGACTAATGGTGTATTCGTTTGAAGAATTCAATGTTCGTGTGTACAGAACACACCCATATGCTTTCTCTGAAGCATCACAGAACCCGTGTAATTCAATTTCTTTTGCATTTGGCGCTACTACTAGTCTGGGAATTGATACATGGTTTAAAGTCGACAGCTCGGACTTGAACGTGGTCCATTTGTGAGCGATATCAGCAGATAAAAGATCGTCCCACCCAATATTCTTTTGCATCCAGATTTCTTGCATAAACAATTTTGCGGTTACAATTATTGGTGAACACATGCCCAAAGGGTCAAAAAGTCTGCAGATTTCAGATAGCATTTCACGCTTGGTGCATGTCGATGAAGTTGGTAATTTATCCAGTTGTGTTTCAAGATGATCAGCATTTGTGTCCCAGAGTAATCCCAAGAGTAACGTGGTGGATGAATTTGACTGATCATCTGACGCTAATTGAGAGACATTCGAAAAGAACTTTCGTAGTTCGAAACCACCCGATTGTAGTAAATTCGTGAGATCCGTTTTCAATTGAATCGCTGCATCAAGGGAACTTGCACCTGTTAAGACGTCATCAACGTAAAAATCCCTTTCAAGGATGCTTGATGCTATGGGACAATTGCTACGTTCATCGTTGGCCAATTGATTCAATGTACGGGTAGCTAGAAACGGGGCGCAAGCAGTTCCATAGGTTACTGTGCGAAGAGAGAAGCTGGTTAGTTTTTCTGATGATTGACTACGCCACAATACACGTTGAAGATCTGTTTGATCATCACGCACTAATATTTGTCTGTACATTTTTGCAATATCACCGCACAATGCCACCTCATGTTTTCTGAAACGCAAAAGTATTGAGAAGAGATCCTGTTGCACTGTAGGTCCTACCATCAGACAGTCATTTAACGATAATCTTGACGAGGTGCGTGAAGACGCATTGAATACCACGCGCAATTTTGTAGTCGAGCTATGATCCTTAACGACACAATGATGTGGTAAATAAAACACAGGATTGATGGATGTGGGGATGGTTGGTGTCATGTGGCCCAAAGCGAGATATTCATTCATGAATGTCCGGTATTGGACATACGTGTCTTCCGTTTTTGAAAGGCGTCTCTCGAGGGCAAAGAACTGATTCTGCGCAGAGTACTTTGAGTTACCTAAATGTGTGATATTGGGTTTAGTTGGGAGCGCGACAACATATCGTCCATTTTGAAGACGCGATACATTAGATCCGTAATGTTCTTCACACTCGACTTCTTCCTTTGACCACACGGGTTTCGATGGACATTCTTCCAGTTCCCAAAACTGCTTGATTTGATCTTCAAGTGGGTGTGCTTCGATCATCGCTATATTGGTCTGGTGGCAACTTTGACCATGACCCTTAGAAGTAGTTCTGCCACACACGACATAACCAAATTCGGTCTCATAGAATGGCGGTAGTTGGGGATGACATCGGATCGACGGTCCCTTGAATAGTTGTTGGTATAGCTCGACTCCCAATAAAATATCAATGCAACTGGGAACATTGAATTGTGGATCAGCCAGCTCGACAGTACAAGGCAATGACAACTCAGTTGTTGATAAGTGTACTGAGGGCACTGTGCTTGTGATTTTTGGAATCACATAAAATTTGAGTTGAGCGTGAAAATCGGACACCCGAGATGTTATTGTGAGGTATGTTTTCGAGGTGATTTGAGTTTCAGATGCTCCAATTCCTGAGATGATTTTGTTAGTTGCTAGTTCTCGAGCCCTTAATAGAGCACAGGTTTTTGAGGTAATAAAATTTATTGTGGAGCCGCTATCTAATAACGCTCTACATGGGCGGTGTAGTTCATTCTCTGAAGAGACCAATACCAATGCTGTGCCAAGCAAAACAGTATCCTTTGAGGTACTTATTGAACTTACTGAAGGATTCGGGTTGGAGTATGTAGCAGAACATGATGTGCCCTTATTAGACTCGGGATTAGACGCTTCAAGTTCGTAGCTCAGTTGTGTTGACGACGGATGAGCCGTTAGCGTGGAGCTCTCAGGAAATGTTGGTGCATTCTTGGGCGGAAAATGAAGAAGCTCATGATGCTTAAGCAGGCATTTTGTACATGACCCTTGCATACATTCGCTCAATAAGTGTCTTTCCACAAGACAATTTCCACACAATCGTCTATCCTTTATAAAGTGAAAGCGCATTCTTGGACTCATCTTGTCACTTGAAAATGCTGGACAATCAGGCAGCATATGAGACCCCGAGGAGCAATAAGCACATTTAGACCCTTGAAGAGGTGTTGAATATACATTTGAAGTGTTTAACACTATTCGTCTTTGATCTCGTTGCACTCTTGCAGACGATTGTGACGATAGAGGTGATAAAACGTCCAATACTCTAATGCGAGTGCGAAGCAGTTGAATGAATTCAAGAAACGACAGGATTGAATTTAGTTTAGAATTTTTTACAATATACACTCGCGAGGCGTCGTCTAATTTTTGTGTTAGATGATGAACCAATATTAAGTCCCAGGATGCTACATTCACATTCAAGGATTTCAATGCACCATAGTGCTTATTTGCCCTATCAACGAACATTTGAAGTGATTTAGACGACTGATCTGAAAGAGAACGTATGTTATACAGTTCGCGCGTATGATGCCTCTGTATATTAATTTCGTTGTTAAACCGATCACACAGGGCCGCCCATGCGATCTCGCAGTTGGCAGCTGTCACGGGAAGACTTTCAATGATGTGGTATGCGGACCCAGAGCGAACGCTTGAAATCAAATATAAAAACTTGACAGTCGGTTCCAATGTTTTTGAATGAATTAAATCGATAAATATATCTCGAAAAGCTAACCATTCCGAATCTAGACCATTAAACGATGGTAATGTTATTTCCGGGAGTCTGATTCCGACAGACGGCACAGCGGCAGGATTTACTTCATGAGTGGAAGCATTGAGAAACGATGTAGCCGCATCTTCCGACTTTTTTAGTTCGTGTACTTTATTCCGCAGCGTCGCTTCCAACATATCATAGTCATCCTCAAAAACAGACCGATCAATGGAATTAGAGTCGTCGAATAGTTCCAACTTGTTTTGTACCAGGTCATATTTATCATACACCAGCTGAATTCGTCGCAACAGTGACTCAAACCCACCGATCGAGTCGGTTGACGTGATTTTTGTTTTAAAACCCTTCAGTTGCCCCTTGAATGCAGCTTGTTGCCGTTTCAACAGTTCGATTTCGGCTGAGTCTGGCATATTAAAATATAATTTAACCGCTCGACGTTCACAATCCGATCACAGGAGCGATTTAGATCACCGAGACCGCAAGAAACTTATTAGATATGATTAAGACCCAACAGCATTCGCAGTGCAAAACCGCGATTCAACCTTAAGGTAAGTTATTACAGAATGAACAAACTGAGTAGTTTTCATATAAATTATTGTACTCAATTCTCCTTTGATCAAACGCGAAAGTAAATTGACTAATATGCAGTATAAATTATAAGAATTATTATTGTTTTTAAAAAAAAAATGATAGACTAAAATTAAAATATATTAATGATACCTGGTGCTCTTGATTGCAAAAATCCGGCTCGAAGGACCAGAATGTCGGGTTCCCCAGAATGGCAGCGGACTGTATAATTAATTATTGATCGATGATGATGCTTAATAAGACTGGTGGAAACCGACAGATGAAAAAGTTAACTGGAACTCAAAATAAGAATTCACTGTAGGTGTTTTGATGATGATGTTGCTAGTAATCGCCCAACAACAAGGCATAATCTTCCAAGTCACTCAAAAACTTCAATTTTGATGATAAAATTCGAAAATAATTTTACTGCAGGTGTCGATGACGATGATAAAAATGCTCGCCTAACAACAAGGCATAAGTTCCAATTAATATTATAACACTGCAATAATTCGATGGTAAGTTCAATATAATTTTACTGCAGGAGTCGATGACGATGATATAAATGCTCGCCTAACAACAAGGCATAAGTTCCAATTAATAATATAACACTGCAATAATTCGATGGTAAGTTCAATATAATTTTACTGCAGGAGTCGATGACGATGATATAAATGCTCGCCTAACAACAAGGCATAGATTCCACTTAATAAAATAATGCTGCAGTAATTCGATGGTAATATCAATGTAATTTTTACTGCAGGTGTTGATGACGATGATGTAAATGCTCGCCTAAACAACAAGGCATAGGTTCCAATTAGTAATATAACACTGCAATAATTCGATGGTAAGTTCAATATAATTTTACTGCAGGTGTCGATGATGATGATATAAATGCTCGCCTAACAACAAGGCATAAGTTCCAATTAATAATATAACACTGCAATAATTCGATGGTAAGTTCAATATAATTTTACTGCAGGAGTCGATGACGATGATATAAATGCTCGCCTAAACAACAAGGCAATGATTCCACTTAATAAAATAATGCTGCAGTAATTCGATGGTAATATCAATGTAATTTTTACTGCAGGTGTCGATGATGATGATGTAAATGTTCGCCTAAACAACAAGGCATAGATTCCACTTAATAAAATAATGCTGCAGTAATTCGATGGTAATATCAATGTAATTTTACTGCAGGTGTCGATGATGATGATATAAATGCTCGCCTCACAACTTATCGTACAGCTGCAGCAAATGGTGGTAAAATCACAATGGCGGAGCTAACAAAAATAGGAAAAAAAACCATAGTTACTAATTGCCACGTTTGCAAAAACTGCAATTTCACAATAAAAATAAAAGGAAGCTTCCTTGAATAGACTTTAAAACACCTTTCTCCATTTTACCAACTTTTATTTAGACATTTTTATTTTTAACCAAAAAACTATTTTGAACACATTTTTTTATTCCGACAACAAAGTCAACAAATTTAATATCTAATCACAATGAACATAAATAAAAATAAGAAAGAGGGCAGTTCCATGAAAATATCCTATATATATATATATCACCCACAATATCTTTCTAGCGATAGCAGTGCCATGAAGTTCAAGCCGTGAATTATTTTATGTTGCTCAAATTATTATTAATGAAAAAAATACTGGGTTTTAATTTTGTACTTGTTGGTTCACCTGATAACCAGCAAAGTTACATGTCAAAATGACAAGTAGATTTGGTAAACAAAAACATTCGGGTAGTATGACAAATATCTATATAAATATATTTTTAGAAATGAAATACTGCTTTTTATCCTTTTTTCCAGAGATGCTGTGGCTGATATTTATATTATTTGGAACGCTGACGAAAATAATTGAGTTAACTTCAACATTTGATGTAAGTTCTTAACCTATAATATCTTTACAAATAATAATTATCATTAATAAATTTTTTATATTTTACAGATAAATGAAACAAAAAAAAACTAATTAGGAACAACATTAGTAACATAGGCTGGAAACTAGATTGACGATGGAGAAGGCGGTCTTGGGTAATTATGAGTTTTTTTTGCATAACAAATTTTTGGTATTTATTTCCAGACTACCGTATCCAGCGTCAACACATATAAATTCTAATATGACAAAAATAATTTATAACACCGACGGTGCACCTTCTCAATACAAAAATAAACCACCATAAAAGACTTTAAGGTTGATGCAGAATGGCATTTTCATGCTACCAGCCATAGAAAGGGACCTTGCGATGGGATTGGTGGTACACTGAAGCGTGCTGCACACCGTTATAGTATGGGGAGCAGAGATATTATTAATACACCAAAAAACTTTTCGAATGGACTGTAAAATGGGAAACTACCATAAACTTTGGATACGCCGATAAAAATTAATATCAATTAACCAAAGAAAAATTACAAAATCGATATAAAAATGCGATTACTATAAGTGGAACTCAAAAATTTCTTTTTTTTTTAACATTAAATAGTGAGACAATAATTGCAAAAATGTTTTCCAACTCAAAAGAAACATTTAAATGTAAAATAAGTAAATAATTTTTAATAACTATATTTATTTTCTTTAACCTACATATATAATTTGTATGATACTTTAAAAAGTTTATTCAATAATAAAATATTTGTAATTTAATGTTAAAATACAATCTTTTACTTTATGATTCCATAATAACATAATACGAACATAATACTTCTCCAGTCAAAAGTTCCTAAATAGATTTAGTTATTTATACGGCTTTTTTGTTTGCAGTCGAGACTGTCAAATTATTTTTTATAAGAGTGACAAGTGATTAATAAAAGTGATAAATAAACATTTCATTTTTTTATGCCATCTAATACAAAGAAAATAATTGCAGCGGTGTTTTCCTATTCAAAAGAAACTTCTGTTTGTAGACTAAGTAAATCATTTTTAGCAATTGTATTTATTTTATTTATTGTACTACATATATAATTTTTACAATATTTTAAAAAGTTCATCTAATAATAAAATATTTGATATTTAACGTAAAAAAAATCTCTTAGTTTATACCGCCATTTTTATAATTTTCCTTCAGAACAAAAAACTGATTCCCGACAGTCATATGCACAACGAATTTTATCTTTAAAACAAAAATAGTGCTAGTCCTAAACTTTCACAAGATGTTAGATATAAAATAAGCTTCAATTAAAAAAAAAAAAAGGTGTAGCGCCATCTTTTCTTCAATTTCACCGTTTTTTTCTTATGTTACACCGTTAAAAATTATTTCAAAAAATTAACAGTGTACATTTTTAAAAACTTCGAACTAATACCTATTAAATAATTTGATGTTCTAATTTGTTGAATGTTGAATCTCTTCACGATTTTAACAAAAATGTAACAAAACCATTGTTCAGAAAATTTTTATTTTTTAAATTAATCAAGATTTCAATTTACATAATATTGTTTTATTTTTACAATGAATGTGTTCAACTCAATGGTCAAAACAAGAGAGAGAGAGTGTTATATAAAATTATCCTCAAGGAGGTAAAAACAAAAAAGAGAATAAGAGAGACGAAACAAAAAATAGAAAATGCATTCAGTTGATTAAACATAGCAAAATAATTGGTTGCATCCCTTTATTTATCGTTTCGCCGACTTCGTAAAAATTATGAATTTAAATATGTAGACAAATGAAACTCAATTGTTAGTGTTGATTCCTGTTACGCTGCCAGTTAAGCAGGTACTGGCTTAACTATTCTGCTGTTTCGGAAGACATTCTATATAAGCGCTCCAAATTGAACTTGTACTTTGTGAACTATACAACTCAGGAATATGAAAATAAAAATGTTTAATTATTAATTAAGTTATTAACATTTATTAATTATAAGTTCAGTTGATCAACTGGTTCATCTTGGTTAGGTAACCGACATAATTTTGTGATAGCACGTTTGGTCGTACCGGTAGGTGTTTTTAGAGTCACAACACGGGTATGACCATCGAGGCCAGGCGAAAC
The DNA here is from genome assembly GCA_963693315.1 of Diogma glabrata. Classification (NCBI taxonomy): domain Eukaryota; kingdom Metazoa; phylum Arthropoda; class Insecta; order Diptera; family Cylindrotomidae; genus Diogma; species Diogma glabrata. The sequence continues at coordinate 28,534,976 of OY856186.1, read as the reverse complement.
TTCTAATACCCGTCCTAGACTCTATTGCATTGGTGGTCGATTATCTTCAACGATCAAAACTAAATCATTTACTTTGAGATTTGCTAAATGAACCTTCCATTTAGATCGTTGTTGTAAGGTAGTGATGTATTCTAATGACCATCGCTTCCAAATATCTTGCATTTGACGTTGAATCAGCTGCCATTTAGATAGTCTTCCAATGTTAAGATGACTTAAATCTGGTTCAGGTAATTTTGTTAATGGTTCGCCAATTAGAAAATGGCACGGAGTTAACGGTTGAAGATCGTCTGGGCTTTCAGATAGTGTCGAGATGGGCCGTTAATTTAAAACAGCTTCAATTTGAATAAACAATGTACTAAGTTGTTCGTAAGTATAGCGATTAACACCCATTATTCTTCTCATATGATGCTTAGCTGATTTAATCCCCAATTCCCACAATCCGCCAAAATGTGGCGAATGTGGGGGTATAAAATTCCACTTGATACCTTCAGTAGCTAGTGATGACAATATTGCATCATTTGACCTTAGTAAGAACTGAAGTATGTTGTTTAGTTCAGAGTTTGTTCCTACGAAATTGGTGGCGTTGTCTGATGAAATTGATGCGGGTTTTCCAGGTCTTCCAATAAATCTTAGTAAGCTGGAAATAAATGATTGAGTACTAAGATCACTAACTATTTCAATGTGTATCGCCTTTGTAAAAAAGCACACAAATAACGCGAAGTATGACTTTGTTGTTGTTCGACCACGACCTCGACTGACAATTGTGATTATAGGTCCACCAAAATCTACACCACAGTGGAGAAAAGCTCGGTTTGGTTGAAGTCTTTCCATCGGTAGACTACCCATCAGTTGCTGCATTGTGGTTGGCTTATTTCGAAAACATCGTATACAAGAATGGACTACCCTTCTTGCCAAAATCCTTCCATGAATAGGCGAATATTGAAGACGAATATTTGCGAGTAAAGTCTGTGGTGCAGCGTGTAGCAAACGAAGGTGCCATTGTTCAAATAACATATAGGTGAGACGTGAATTCTTTGGTAAGACAATAGGGTGCTTGGTTACTTCTGCCATATTGGATTTTTCCAAACGTCCAACAACCCGGATGATTGAATTCGCGTCTATAAAAGGATTCAGAGAAACCAATTTACTATGTTTGGAAACAGCTCTCTTTTCAGTTAATAACTTAAGTTTGTTCGCGAAATGTTGAGCTTGTTCATAACGAATCATATGAAAAAGTGAAGATTGCAACTCATCCACTGACAATTCGCTGTGATCATTTCGTTGTGATTGTTTGCGTTGACTATTTTTTAAAAATCGAATAACCCATGCCAACACTCGTTGAGTATATCGTAAATTATGAAATTTTGTTAGAACCGTTGCAATAATATTATCTACTTTGTTGGTTATTGTGCCTGCACAAAGTATGGATAAATTATCAAGCTGGATATTATTTGTAGATTTTATTTCCTTATGTATTTCAGGATACCTTTGAATATCGTAGACATCAGTTGATCCTGATTGTCAAAAACTAGTCAAAACGAGCCAGTCAGGCCCATGCCACCAAATATTACTCGATTTGAGCAAGGCTGTAGTTACTCCTCTGGAGATCATATCGGCAGGGTTTTCTTGACCCTTCACATGAAACCATGATTCTTGGGAGAGGATTTCATGAATCTCTATAACTCTACGTGCTATGAAAGATTTCCATTTTGATACGTCACCTTTAAGCCATTGCAAAACGATCATCGAATCTGTCCAGGCCTACACCTTATTGAATTTTATCTTCAAAGCTGATTTAACCTTGGTTACTAATTGTGATAGCAATAATGCTCCACATAATTCAAGACGTGGGAGTGTGACCAATTTCAACGGAGCAACTCTAGATTTTGCACATAAAAGGTTGCAACATATAATACCATCTGAATCAAGTGTCTGAACATAGAGTGCCGCTCCGTAAGCCTTCTCCGATGCATCACAGAAGCAATGTAAGTTTATCTCGATGTAACTTTTTAAAGTAACGTGCCGATCTATTGCGATTTCCGGAATGTTTTGAACATCATTCATATACCATTGCCATTTAGTGTAGATATCTTGTGAAACAAAATCGTCCCATTTCAAATTCAGCTTCCACAATTCTTGCATTAATATTTTCCCAGTGATGACTACAGGACTTAACAATCCCTTTGGGTCAAACAATTTACTAATGTCGGATAGCATGGTCCGCTTTGTTGTTATTTTGCTGAAGTCGCCGATTTTAAATTGGAATTGATCAACAGATGGCTTATAGCACATTCCCAGAATACCAACCGTTTCTGTCATTGAAAAATCAAGTGTTGGATTTAAAGCATGTAAATTTGGAGGAATGGAATTAAATACATCATGAGAGTTTGAACTCCATTTACGAAGCTCAAAATTCCCCTGAGACAATAGCAGCTGCAATTCTTGTCGGATTTGTTTTGCCGTACAAACATCTTCTGACCCGGTAATTAAATCATCAATATAAAAGTCACTGAGAACAATCCGCGAAGCTTTAGGGTATCTTTTCGTTTCTGTCTCCGCTAGTCGTTGTAAACATTTAGTTGCCATATAAGGAGCACTAGACGTGCCATAGGTCACCGTTCTTAATTTGTAATCTTGAATTTCTTCCGTTGGGCTATTGCGCCAAACAATACATTGAAAATGTTGATCTGCAGGATCTATAGAAATCTGTCTATACATTTTATGGATATCAGCTATCATAACTATATTGTGAAATCGAAATCTAAGCATTATATCAATTAAATCATCTTGAAGAGTGGGACCTACACAAAGCGTTTCATTCAATGCTACACCTGATGAGGTTTTCGCTGACGCATCAAACACAACACGAACCTTAGTGGATGTACCTGACTGCTTGATAACGTAGTGATGAGGAAGGTAAACGTTAAATTCATTATGATCCTCGGGTTTAAATTTACTCATATGATTTAATGATAAATATTCTGACATAAACTCCTGGTAATCTTTTCTCAATTCGGGTGACTTGGCTAATTTGTTTTCTATAGACAACCACCTCCTAATAGCAATATCTCGTGACTGCCCAAGTGAATCAAAATTTTCTTTGAATGGTAACCTTAACACAAATTTTCCATTTTGATCTCGAGCAAAGGTTTTATCAAAATGTTCTTCACACGCTTGTTCGGAGAGTGACAAGAAGGGTTTTTCAAATGGAATCGTATTTTCTAGTTCCCAAAATTTGGCAATTTGAGCACTCAAATCATTAGTCGAGAATAATGTTACAGGCGTTACTAACGATGCATCATGTTGATAAGTTACCTACACCTACTAACCAACCAAATTTGGAATTTTGTAGCACAGGTACATTTGCACCTAATTGTATCTGACCAACATTGAGTAGGTTGAAATATATTTCACTTCCAATCAATAAATCTATGTTTCCTGGTATGTGAAAAAAGGGGTCTGCTAAATCAATGGATCTTGGAATATTCCACCTTGAAATATTGACCTTAACAGCAGGAAGACTGTTCGTAATTTTTTAAATTATTAAGAATTGCAATTCTGCTGAAAACTTTGAATTTCTTGACTTAATGTTAAGATTTGAACAAGACGATACTTGACTATTTTGTCCATTGATGCCGAAAATTGGATAAAACATGGGAGATTTTTTAATACCAAGGCGAGTATAGAGTGCTTCCGTCATAAAATTAGCTTGAGATGCGGAATCTAGTAAAGCTCGACAGGTATGTATATTACCTTGAGAATCCTGAACATCAACTAATGTTGTAGACAAAAATATTTGACGACTAGTTGTAGTACTAAATATACTTCGGTTCATATATACATCAGTGCCGTTTGAACTGTTGATGTACCGTCATTTAACACATTCGAATGCTGAAGGGCAACTACCTTGCTATTTTGCGGATGTGTATCTTGAGACGACACAAGGGTTTTAGCTGACTGATTTAAATTTGAAATTGATTTAAGAATTTTGACTTCATTGTCATTATGTAACAATGAACTATGCCGACCATTACATTTTGAACAAGATCTTGCCCAACATCAGTTGATGATTTCAGACAATTGACACATAACTTTAATTTGTTAACTTCTATATTCCGATAATCCACCGATAATGAGAGAAATTTATCACAATTAAAAATACTGTGTGAAAGTTTGCAAAATTGACAAGTAACGACAAAGTTTGATTATGATATGGTTTGATTATCATGAATTAACGATCTGAAAGCTTCATAGAACGGTAACCATTGTCCTTTCACAGTTCCATCAAACATTGGCAATTTAATTGGAGGCAATTCCACTTGTCGACGCACTACGTTATCTGTGTGATTCTTTACACTAGTTGATTCCTTAGGCTTCGCGCTTTGTAACAGTTCCAATATTTTAGCTTTTAAATCTAAAAATTTATCCTTGTCCTCGAAATCGGATACCGCTTCGATTTCGTTTTGAATTTTATTGTATTCTAAAAACTCATCCGACAAGTATTGCAACCTCACTTCCAAATGAAACACATTTATATTTTCCTCACTTAAATTATGTACATAATCCCGAATTCTATTAATTTTTTCGTATACCAACTCTCGCTTTTTTTCTAACTTTTCAGTATTTTTAGGGGCCATTATGGGAATCCGCACTTCACCGTCACTTGATATTTAATATTAAATTAAATTTCTCCAATAAAAAATCTTTGACTTACCACTATCCATGAATGTTGTAACCACGCTGCCAATGATGTTTTGTGGTTAACCTTTGTTGCAATAAGATGACCTTCATGAGGTTGTAAAAACCATGCTCTGCTACCAATAAATAATTTGATGTTCTAATTTGTTGAATGTTGAATCTCTTCACGATTTTAACAAAAATGTAACAAAACCTTTGTTCAGAAAAATTTTATTTTTAAATTAATCAAAATTTCAATTCACATAATATTGTTTTATTTTTACAATGAATGTGTTCAACTCAATGGTCAAAACAAGAGAGAGAGTTTTATATAAAATTATCCTCTAGGAGGTAAAAACAAAAAAGAGAATAAGAGAGACGAAACAAAAAATAGAAAATGCATTCAATTGATTAAACATAGCAAAATAATTGGTTGCATCCCTTTATTTATCGTTTCGCCTACTTCGTAAAAATTATGAATTTAAATATGTAGACAAATGAAACTCAATTGTTAGTGTTGATTCCTGTTACGCTGCAACACCTATTCAACGACATATCATTTATGAAAATCGATTCAGTAGTTTTTCTACAATCGCCCGTCAAAATGCACTCACATCACAAAATAACAAAAAATTGAGGGGCACCCTGTGAAGACCCCTGGTCGAAAAAAAAATTCTAAGAGAACTTGTATTTTTTATTTATGAAAGACTATCTATAAACAAAAAATAATCAAAATTAAAAGGTGTCAAGTCAAAACGTTGTTGAATATTCATGAAATTGCTCATATATACTGACCATAAAACGATGATGTCATAACCAAACCAAGGCGGCTCATATATTTAAAAGAAAAATATATTTGGTCAAATCACATGTTCGATAAAATAAGTTTAATTATATTTATGTTTTTTCATTGTCATGATGTATGACTGAGTTATTTTATTATATTTTTATATCGTATTGTAAATAGTATTTAAGAATGCAGTGATATAAACACATTATTAAAAGAAAAGTGACAGTGATAATATTTATAATATAATCGATTAAAAATGTTAAGAGCGTTAAGATGTGACAATAAATTTAAGCTGTTTTCTACCTTTCATCATCAATGTATAAAAAGGTTATTGGCAATCAATGCATTAGAACATTCGGTAAGTGTATTGCCTATGAATTATGACGTGTTTTGTTTATGTTTCTTTTAAAGAAAAAGTTGTGCTAGTTTCGACAAAAATTCAGTTTGAATGTGTTTTTATTGTCTAGACTCGCTCGAGTCTATAGGATTTTTAATTTTTGTTTGTTTTAAAAACAAGATCATACAACTGAGCAGAGTTAAGTTATAGTTTTTATATAACTATAGTTGATTGATAACTAAAGCATAGACCATAGTACAGCCAATTTATAATTATTAACCGTCAATCCTCTGAGAATTTCACTTCTATTTTATGTTTATCATTACCAGAAATGCAGCAACTGTAATGAAGTGCCTCTCAAGATGATAATGGGAGTGGCCTAGCAGGATGCGTACCTAGATTTGTTGTATTGCCTTTCGACTTAGTCTCAATCATCGTGAGTAAGAGATATGATAAACCTGCTGCTTCAGCACAAATGCAGAAATGTACGCAATTTTCAAAATATATCAGAAATGGAAACAAATACAAGTGCGAAAATGAGATTCTGGCGACCCCCTTTTACGAAAGAACCACGGTCGGCACGTTCAACCCCCTTGTTCGCTCACATACGCCCACACACACACTCATTCACACCCCAATGTCAAAAGAATGACGAAAACAAAATCAATTACACTCACCCACCCATGGTTATATTCTCCTAACCTCCAAGTCCAGCTTGTCTCAGCCTTCTATCAGCACTGCTGCATAGTTGAACAGGTTGCACAACCACTCAGCAAATATATATATATATATATATATATATATATATATATATATATATATATATATATATATATATATATATATATATATATATATATATATATATATATATATATATATATATATATATATATATATATATATATATATATATATATATATATATATATATATATATATATATATATATATATATATATATATATAATCTTTATAACAAAATTCCGGTATATAGTGTTATATGTTGCATAAATTCCAAGCAAATGAATGATACTCAATTATAGTTGAATGTGTCAGAACTAATATGCCGCAGTATTTATTATATAATTGAACTCGTAGAATAATATTTATAATTATAGTTGTATAATCAAACAAATAATTGTGATGATCATTCGTTGAATCAAATCTATGATGGCAGTTGAATAATTTGGATAAATATCGTTGACTAAATCTATAATTACAGCCGAGTATGTTGAAAAAAAAATATGCAGCAGCAATTGGTATAGCTAATCGTTGACTCGATTTACAATTATAGTTGAAAATACGGTTGAATACGTGAAAATCCAATGTAAAATAGATGAGAGCAACAGCAAAAATGTTTTGTAAAGGTTGAGTGGTAATATGTAAAAATGTTAGCCAAAAAAATTTATACATATATCCAATAAATACGAATGCTTAGGTTGCAGATTTACTGGTAACAACATTTCAATTTCTGACCACCTAGGTTTCCTATGCAACATTCTTTTGGGTGGGTGGGTGAGTTTTCTGCATAGGATCTTGATGAAACTTTGGCAAATGATACAGGTTCACTTGAAAATGGAAGATCTGGATTCATTTCAAATTTGGACAAAATGGCGGGGGGTCTCCCGAACACCTCTAAGTTTAAATCTTGAATAACTTCTGATCCCGGGTTATGATCTTATTGAAACTTAGTATATAAGGTTTTAGTACTGTTTCCAATATTTCTGCCTACCAACTTCCGGTTTGTCACTTCCGGTTAAAAAGTTTTTTTTCAGGTGTTTATCCCTACTGTAGCCTACAATTACCGATCGATTTTCATGAAACGTTGCGAAAAGCTTTTAAATAATATGATAAAGATTTTATCAGCTTTTGGAGCACATTGGATAAAGGGTTGGGGGGTCCACCATACAAAAGGTGGTTTTTTCCACAAAGTTTTTAAGTTTGTTGGGAGCATAAAACATTCATTCGCGAATGAATTTTGATGACACTTTGGAAAAACACGCAAACATGCATGACAAAGAACTGATTAGTTTTTGAGCGATAGTGAACAAAGTGGTGGGGGGTCCCTGGAGCACCTGTTTTTTTGAAAGCTCTATAACTTCTGTACCTGATAAGCGAATTGGATGAAACTTGGTACATGAGTATGTAGTACGGTTTAAAATAGTTCTGCACCCCAACTTCCGGTTTTTCACTTCCGGTAAAAAAAATTTTTTGTACTTTTTTGAAGTTTTTTCAGTGTCTTTATGCACACTACAGCCCACAATTATGAAGTGATTATGATGAAACTTATGTAATAGGGTTCCAATTAGTGTGAAAAGATAATTATCATGTTTTGGGACACATTGATGAAAGTGGGGGGGTCTACCATACAATTCAAGCTATCACAGTTCTATCCTATATCCGAAAGGACACTGTTAAAAAAAAAACAATACATGATTGAATTCTGCACACCGGTACGTGACCGTTAATCAAAACTATCACCATTAATTGTTGGTAGTACAATCACAACTTAATGATCTCTACAATACGTATCATATTTCAAATAATTCACGCGCGATTCAAGGACACATACGGTTGTGTTTGTTTTGTTTTATAAACAATATATTTCCTATAAGAATACTACGAACACCACTCTCTTTGAGTTATAACTGTTCCATGAGGTCACAGTGAATCATAAAAAAAATATTACCTCCAGGAACTAATCGTTCCGTTTGTTCCTTTGGTGTCCCCTTGTCCTACGGTACGGGAATGTATCACATACTGACCTGTGAGATTGTTGACTTCGGTTTATCGAACAAATTGAAATTTAATTAAACTATTACACACGCGATTCTAGATTTTATATTGATTTCACAAATTAAACGTCACAAAAACTAATGAGAACAAAATTTTAATCACCGCAACACAATAAAACATAATTCAACTAATTCGATTCATGGAAAAATGACAGAATGCCAGTCACCATCGGTTAATAGAAAAATATGATGTAAGAGACATCAGAGCCGTCAAACAAACGAATGATAACCAAACGTAATAGAAATAAGAGAATGAAAAATTACAGTGGCTCATTATATAGCCAAAATTTTTAGTATCGAAAAAACTCGAATACAGGGTTTTAGATGTAAGGCAATTAATTTTACATCAAGCATATAATTGTTAGGAATTTTTATGGTTACACAAAACTGTTTATGATTTGGTAATATTGCACAAAAACAATTTTGCGACATAAATCATTTCCGATACCTGAATAACATTTAACATTGAATTTTAAAATGAATTAAATGCAAGTTCAATCGATGCTACGGTGTTTAGGTATTACAATACTACAATCTACTATATCAGCACAGTGAAGTTCAGTTCCATAACGGAAATATTGTTTGAAGCAAAATATTCATACAAAGATAAATCGAATGTTTAACAAAGCAAGATAGTAATTCTTTGTATGTTGACGATTGGACAAATACGCACAGCTGTTATGAGGTTTGAAAACTTTGTCGTTTAATAGCGGTTAGTATATGGAGAATCCAAATTCAAATAGTATAGTGAAATTAATCGGATGAAAACGTAGCGTGAGTCAATTTTAGCGGGTTGCAAAATTGAATTTTAATGTTTATATAGATAATATTTAAGGAAAATTTTTAATTAATCACAATTTAAAATTAGTGCAATTAGTTCAATTCTCTTCAAATGTGTCTGTCCAACTAATGAAAATTTAGTTAAATTTTAAGAAAAATAAAAACTATGGGTTACGGAGACTATAAGAAATATGACTATTGATGGTGGGTGGATGAGAAACTATTACAAGCGGTACCAGGTAATAAAAAAAAAAGACAACTAATGAATCTGAGACTATACGAAAAAAAAGTGTCTGTTAATGATGGATAAAAAAACTATTACAAGCCACTTATGGTAATCACAAATGACAACCAAAGAATCAGAGAATACAATACACTGTGTTCAAGCATTCTTCCAGGCTATCCATTACACAACACATATTATTTTTTTTTTACTTGTTCTTGGCTTTAAAATTTACGCACGCCATCTCAAAACTTTTATGGAATGCCACTAAGATCAACAAAAGAATGCAGGAACCTAAGTCGTGAAACTTGGATGGGTGCTTGGTCACTTTAGCACTTTCTGGGAAGGGTATTGTGGTAGCAGATGAGTTTCGAAGAAAGGTTCCATCACGAATTTGTCGGTTCAGAACTTTGGTTTGACCTATTGGTCATCAGCGACATCGAAAGCTGTGAATAGGAACTTGAAACAGACAATTATATAGAATATGGGTATTTGAACTCTAAAATTTTAAAAAAGCTTCCTCGTGTCCGATCATTAAAGCAATGGATTTAGAGATAGGGTCTCTGAAGATTTTAACAGATTAAACATAATTAGATAAAGCTAATTGAAAAACATGTGTTGATTGTCATACAAATTTTTGAATAGAAAACGCAATTATTAGAGATCACGGGTTTTAAGTGTTTGAAAAAGTAGGCTTAAATGTCAAACAAATCGGTTGATTTTTTTTTCATTTAAAATAAATGAAAATGCCCTGTATATTTGTATGCTTTATGTCCCAAATACGCTGTAATTTATTTGATTTGAAATATTTATTTTTTCACCTTATTTTGAATTAATATCGAAAAAGCACCCTAATTTTCAATCGAAAATTCACCCGTCCAAATATCAGCTTTTTTCAAAAAAAGGTATGTTTTCTGTTCGTTGAAATCTCTACTTTCCGATGGTGAAAAAAAAATATATTACTATAGTAAATCTTCTCAGAAAATGCAAAAAATGAATTGAATTTTCGATTGAAAATTAGGGTGCTTTTTCGATATTAATTCAAAATAAGGTGAAAAAATAAATATTTCAAATCAAATAAATTACCGCGTATTTGGGACATAAAAAGGTAAGTTTTCACCAAATTTCGTGAAAAAAAAAATTTTTTTGTAAAAGATAAAAATAAAAAACCAAAAACTTGGTTTTTTGGATTTTTCACATAAATTTATATGGTTATGTGAAAAAAGTGTCAAAGCTCAAGTTTTAGATCTTTTTATTACCTACAACTTTGCCATTTAATTTTTTTCCATAGGACTTTTAGTTTTGCCGGAAATCGAGATAAACCGTTTTGTACCCTTAAAAACTCACCCCTTCCTCTTCCCGACCTAAGATCGCTCGTAAATTATTTTTCCTTTCATTTTTATAATATTTTCTTCCTTTTCTAAGGGGTTTCATCCTACTATTATTTTTTTCACTTTTTATTATTTTTAAAGGCTTCTACCCTGGTCTAATAATTTTCTATTTATTTTTTAATGTAAAAATTTTTTTCCGATTTTTTGATAAAATTAACCTACAGCTTTCGACACCCAGAGTGGTCCACTTGAAGAAATTCATATAAATGTCGATATCAGAAACACCGAACCTATCCATTGGATCTCCCGGTGAAAATAGTACATCAAGTTTGAATTCATCTTTGACTAATCAGGAAGATGAAGAGGAAGAGATCATAGAATCAGATTATTATGTGAAGTCATCAAAATTTGTCAAATTAATGGAGAAGGACATATGGTAAACAAATCTGAGAACTTAAGTATATTTATGAGATAGAAGAAATGCGATGTGCTACTTCTCCAAGAAACACATATCGATAGTTATTCACGCCTAATGACAAACTGGTTCTATCACAGATTTGACATGCATTGATAGCAGTAACCATCGCTATTACGGAATCGCTACATGTGTTAAAAATAGTCTTGCATCACAATGTTCAATTTTATATAACATCCAAGATAATAATAAATTAGTAAATTGGATAGTAAATTGGAACACTACAATTCCATCAGTACGCCATCCTGCTGTTTATGCTGGTGATTTTAACAGTCATAATTCATTATGGAATTACAATGATGATGATATAAACGGAGAATATCTTGTGGAATGGAGTTGCAATAACAGACTCCATCTCGTTTTTGATTCTACGCAAAATCCAACATTCCATTCTGGAAGATGGAATCGAGGATTAAATCCAAATTTATGCTTCGTATCATCCGATGAACATTATAATTGTCTACCTACATCAAGAGAAGTATGTAATATATTTCAAAGAAATCACCATCGTCCCATTTTCATCGAAATTGGTATACAAATTCCAATTATCAATTCAATACAAAATCCTCGATGGAATTTCAAGAGAGCAGACTGGAAGAATTATGCTAAAGCTGTAGATATGAATGTTCGATGGATCCCTCCAGTAGTCAATAATTATAATCGATTTGTAGGAGTTATATTATCAGCTGCCAAAAAATTAATCACTCGAAGTTTTCGAAAAAAGTACATACCAACGTGGAATTCCGAATGTGAGTCACTATGGAGATCTTATAATGAGTCTGATTCTCATGAAATTGGCTCACAACTTTTAAATGCCTGAAACAAAGCCAGGACCGCACGCTGAAAAAAGGAAGCTAAAAAGATGGATTTAACACATTCAAGCCGAAAAACCTGGTTTCTCCTGAGAAAACTTTGTGGATCGAGAAAAAATAGTAATTTCAATAATATTTGTCCGATCCATCCAAATAAAATTGCTTCTCATCATAAAAATTAAGCCTTAACTAAAAACTAAACGACGAAAACTTTTAAATTCGCCCTATGGAGAGCCTATTTCCGGCGAAGAAAAAGATGCGGCTATAAAACATTTGAAAATTGGGAAGGCCTGCGGATTCGACAAAATGTACCCGGAATTCTTCCTGAATCTTTCAATATCAGCAAAAAAATGGCTATCAAAATTTTTCTCTAATTGCCATTTGTCTGAAAAAATACCTAATATATAGAAAAAATCTAATGTTAAAGCAATACTCAAACCAGGAAAGCAAAATGTAACGCCAGGACTATTTCAATTTTGTTCTAAAAATAATAATTTTCATTTTCAGTTATAATTTCATTAATTTTCTTAAAGGTCGCAACATTTTTGTATGCTACTGTTGAGATTTAGTTGCGTCACTCAATTTCAACAAAAAACATGTTTGGTTTAATGTTTTTTTTATACGTTGGAGAATTGTTTTGATTGTTGGAAAGGGAGATTGAAACAGAAAATTTGATATAAAATGGAGAATTTTGATAATAAATTCGTTCAGTATAATTTGGAAATTAAAGAAAAAACAATATCTTGTTGTAAAATAGATTTATTTCAATTTATTGTTAATTATATTATATTTCCAATAAAATTTAATTTAACTTTCAATTATTTAAGTTTTTTTAATTTGTTTAAATTAGTATAATTTTGTAAATAAAATTGTGATGTGGTCGAAAATAAAAACAAAAAGTTATCTGTCGAACCGAAATAAAGAGTTTACATAAATAAATTAAAAAGCTATTAATAAAATATTTATTTGTTTGTCTGATGGTTGGCTTTTAAATCATTTTTAATTCCAAATCGTAGTTATTGTGAAAAATTAAATGAAAATGGAATCTGATAAATCAATCAAAAGTTCGTTTGAAGATTTTTCGAGTGTCCATGAAAAACTAAAGGCTGAATGATGATAATGAAACCACAGTTTTTGATGGTTTATGTGATATGGTTGGAAATGGTCAACTTTTGAAAAGTCGAGGGGAATTTTGTGTCATTAGTTATACAAGGACACTAGAAGATGGAGCAGTTGTATAGAATGAAAGAATTATTGTTGTGCAAACCAGTAGTACTATTCTTTGCTCCGAGGCTTCTTCGGTGTAATGAAGAGGAGAACCAATTATTCTTTTTTTTCAGGATCAGAGGCTTCACCTCACACAATTTCAAGTTTAACCATTTTTACAATTTAGCTTTACAATAGAACAATGTCTATGAAGTTTAAGACGACTTGAAGTCTGGCGCTCGGGAGCGTTCTAGAAGAAATCGTCATTAGTTCTAGTAATTTATTTTTAGTTAAGTTTTAGGGTAAGGAATCACAACTGAGTCATTAGAAATGGGCTTAAGGTTTAATCGTGACAGTTATGATTGCCTTTGTTTAGTTTAAGGTTGAGAGAAACCGTTCTGTAGAATCTTGTCGTTAGGGGCTTATCTAGTCGGTTCTCACATGCATTCTTGGGGAGTGCTCGCGAGCGTGAGAATTCAAGCATGGAATTGAATAACATTGGACATTTGTATCATATTTTGGTTGTTTTTTTTTTACAAACAGATCTTGACTTGGAAATCTCTTATCATTTTGGAAAATAAGTAAATAAACAATTTTTCTTAAATAAAATAAATAATTTTTGAAAATATAAATAAATAAAATTTATTAAATAGAATATATATTTTTGACAATAATAATTTTAGGTATATAAATTAAACAAAAATTTCTTTGTTAAATTTTCAGAAATAAAAAATCTTTTTTTTTGAAGATTTAACTAAACCAATTTTTCTAAATAGAATAAGTAACTAAATGAATAAATAAATAAATAAATAAATATATTTTATGTTTAAAATAAATAAAATAAATAGGGACAATGATTTTTGAGAATTAAATAAATAAATTTTATTAAATAAAATAATCTTTTTAAAATAATAATATAAATAATTTTAGGATAAATTAATTAAACAATAATTTTTCTAATTAATTAAAAAACATAAAGGTTTAAATCTAATAATTTATTAAATATCTTTATTTTTTCTAAATAAATAAATATTTTTGAGATAGGACTTAACACCTAATAAATAAACAAATATTTTTTTTTTTTCAATGTTAAATAATGAAATATTTTTCTTTAGAGGTGTTAAGTCACATAAATTAATAATAAGATTTTACAATTAAAAAATTAAATTAAATAAATAAAAATTATTATATTAGATAATAAAAATAATTTTAAGTATATTAATTAAACAAATATCTTTTTAATTAAATACCATTCAAAATTTTTTTTGAATAAAATAAATATCAAATAAATTAAAAAGTATAAAAATAATTTAAATAATTTTGATATATGTATAGCCATATTTTTTTTGTACATAATATTTTCTGTTTCTGTTTCTTTTCAATGTGAATCCTCTTATATCGTCATTCAATGATGAACATTTTATAGTTAAAACAATTTTTGTAGCAAGTTGCGATTGGCGATTTTCATAGTCCTTTCTTCTAGGATAAACAACTGATAATAATGTAGCATCCGTTATTATCCTAGTTTACCCTAGTTTTGTAACGCCAGGACTATTTCAATTTTGTTCTACAAATAATAATTTTCATTTTCAATTATAATTTCATTAATTTTCTTAAAGGTCGCAACATTTTTGTATGCTACTGTTGAGATTTAGTTGCGTCACTCAATTTCAACAAAAAACATGTTTGATTTAATGTTTTTTTTAATACGTTGGAGAATTGTTTTGATTGTTGGAAAGGGAAATTGAAACAGAAAATTTGATATAAAATTGAGAATTTTTATGATATAATAGTTCAGTATATATTTAAAAATCGATTTGATATTATATATTGTATTAATTGTGTCAGTATAATTTTAAAATTAAAATAGTTCAGATAAGTTCAAAAAAAAATCTAATAAATTAGTTTTCATGTATGAAAAAAAAATTATTATTAAAATAATTAAAAATCAATATTATAGTGCAGTTTGTATTGAAAAGTTTTTTTATGATAAATTAAATATTTTCGTGGTGTTATTAAGTCTTGTTATTTATTTATTTGTTATGTGCTGTGGTGAAAACTGTCTTCTCTTAGTAAATGGAAAAAATGAATTAAAAAAAAGAAAAGAAAAAAATTATGAAAATCGAAGGCTTGAGTTTTGTTTTTTTAGAAAAATAAAAGTGTGCAAAAAGGAATGTTGTCTGAACGTTTTGTGGTTTTGCTTACACATGCAGTATTAGTAGAATAGCTACCACGAATGTTGTGTTGGATGTAAAACTAAATCGTGAATTGGATTTAAATGATGATATGTTAAATTGTTTAATACATAAATCGGATCTGGAAGAAGTATTTCTAAGTGGTTCGCTACTCCATGGTATAATAGAGTGGGGAACTTAAATCGCTATTTCTGAGTTATTGATTTGAGTTATGTATATGGTCGGAAATGGGCAGCCTATGAAGAGAAGATGGAATAGGTGTAGAGAATGAAGGAAATATTGTTGTTCGTGCTGGAAAATGGAAAAAAAATAATAAGGAAGAAACATCATGAAAAAAAAAATAAATTACTGTAAGCTTTTTTATTATATATTGTTTTGTATAATTTTTGTTGATTTACTCTTGTAGTTAAATTATTCTTTCCTGTTAGCTAATTAAAAGGCTTTGTTTAATTATTTCTGTGATTCAAAATATATAAAAGATTTCGAAGTGGATGTGTTTGTTGTGTTAAATTCAGTGTTTTTCAGTTTCAAATAGTAGTTTTTGAGCTATCCGGCAAATAATTAAAATTAATAAATAGTTTTCATAAAATTTCGAATTTCGTTACAAAAACAATGACCCAACAAGTTATAGACCAATATTGCTCTTTTGTATCGGATATAAATTATTGGAAAAGATTATATACAACAGAATAAACCCTATTATCGAAACTAATAACCTGTAGAACAAGCTGGTTTCCGTCCCAAACGAAATTGTTGCGACCAAGTATTATCGTTGAGAACATTTATTGAATCTGGACTTACAGATCTAAAAGGAACTGCCGTGCTAATTATTGATCTCAGTGCAGCATACGATACAGTGTGGAAATATGGACTTTTGATAAACTGATTAAAATTCTGAAATGTAAAAACACAATTAATCTAATCACAGAAATGCTTTCCAATCGATCATTTACCGTAAATCTTGGAAACTTAATAAGTAGACCATAATTTGTTTTTTCTTCAGCTGGATTTTGTGCACCAGTATGGTCACATAGTTCAAACAAACGTTTCATTGACGTTCAGTTTAATAATACCATGAGAATCATATCTAGAACTTTAAAACCAACCCCTCTTCCTTGGTTACCTATTCTTTCAATCATTGCACCACCTGAAATTAGGAGAGAAATGGCTTTGGTACGTGAAGTTAAAAAGATTCTAGATAATTTTGAGCTTCCAATTCATATTGATCTAAATAATAGAAATGTTAACCGACTAAAATTAAGACATCCACTCTTTTTAAATATTTCTGCTATACGAGACCTGAATAATTATTCTATCCACGAAAGATGGCGCACGAAATATAATACATCTAATTCTTATAATAAACATCTGATAGTGGAACCATATAAAGAACTCCCAGGTTTTTCTGAAATTGGACGGCGTTGGTGTATACTGAATAGAATAAGAACTAATTGTGGTAGATGTCAAAACACTCTTCATAGATGGTACCCTGAAATTAATCCTAATTGGAGGAATATGCTACAAAAAAACATTTTATTTAAAAAAACCATTATAAATGTAGGTTAGCTACTGATCATTAGTAATCTTCTATGTTTGCCCATGCATATTCACCTTATCAAACTTTGGGATGTTGCCATTTGCTCAGTTTTTGTACTTCCAGTAACACGAGTAAATTTTCGGGTGGTCATCTCCAGCATTTCGACTAAATGGTCATCATAACAATCACCCACCCGCGATTTTCAATTTTACACGAATCCTTTGTGCTAAGCATGGTGTATGCATGGTGCTTAGCATGGTTGTACAACAATCTTCTACCGAGATTGGCACTCTAAATTATTTTTGCACCGGCATAGCTTATGCCTGACTTTAAAAGTGCTCTTCGTTTCCTTTTTCAAGGTGGTTGATGTCGTCTTCTTTCTAATTCTTTGCGTTAGGAGAGCAGTCATTCTCCTTTGTAACCCATTTTATTGTAAATAAAATGTAGTTCCAGTCCCTATATTTCATTCTAATGGAACAGCACTGCATATAAATAAAAAAATGAATCTTCATCATTTAATTCGCATTTTATTTAATCAAACTTTATTCCGTTTTTCCCAGTTGTACGAAAACCTGATTACAATCATTTATTTATGTAGTTACTACAGAATTTTGCTGTTGCAAATTTTAAACACTCATTTTGAAAGTGCACGACAGTGAGTACATGAAATTAAACTTTAAAAAATCATAAGTTAAACAAATTTATAAATGATGCCTCCAAGTTTTCAATATTCACAAAAAGTAGCGCATCAGTTATTTCAATTGCTATTTGTTTGAGTTATTCCTTATTACATTAATAAATACAATAAACAATACGGAATTGTTTTACTGTGAAATTAGTGTGACCTTAACCGATCAGGTAAGCAAGTTACGCGACGGGTAAACTGATTCGATTGTTTGTGAATTAACTAATATTTATCTTAGGTTTATTGGAATTGCCTGGGCCTGTAATTTATTATCCTCCAACTTAAAAGTTGTTGGCGATGAAGTAGGTTAGATAAAGATTTAAAACAAAAAAACTAAATACGCACCCGTTATAACTGTTTACTTAGGATACCACTAACAAGTATCCAACCGTATTAAGCACGTTACCTAATTGGATTCGGTAAATTAAATAGGAAAGGAAACAGCATACTCTGTAAATTAAATTGAAAAGTAAACAGGAAACTAATTTAGAAGCACATTTTGATCGTACTGTAGCTGGATTGTATATCTACGTGTATTATAAGTGCAAATTTAATTTATTAGAGCTAATTTATTTATTAATTGGCCAAATTTATTTATTTCGTTAACTTGTTAATTTATTATGCTAGTTCGTTAGGCTAATTTGTTTTTGTTTTCTTTCCTTATAAAATATGAATATGACGTAATTAACTTCAATTTCTATAGCTTTAGTCAAACACTTAAATGTATTGGGTTAATTTAAATACAAGCTTTCGTGATTTAATATAAAATTATAATGAGTTATAAATAAAATTGTGTTGTGAGAGTCATGGGAGATTGAGGAAGTAGGAAGCATTGTAACGTCTGATCATGTCCATATTAAATAATAAAACACATTTCAAACATTTTCAATAATTCATTTTTTTTTTCTCAATAAAAATTCAAATTCAAAAGTAACAATCAATTCTTTAAACATCTAAATAAAAATAATACAAAAAATCAATTAAACGCACTCACTAAAGAAAATCTGAACGAAAGGAAAAATAAATAAGTTATTGTTGGTAGTTTTGTGTTTTTGGACACAAAAAAGAAAATTAATATAAGTGCCATCATGGCGAATTTTCAATGCATTTCGATCTTGGTGACAAAAAGAATGTGATTCACTTGAATTGTTACTATAAAATCAATTATTTTATTATTAATCAAATAAGATTATATAGAAGAAAACTAAAATTAATTGTGTAGTTAAATAGAAAAAAAACCAAAATATAAAGTTTTATTAAAATTGTTCAAATGAAAGAAAACTTAAATATAGTAAAAACAGGAAATATGACTTTAAATCCGATTATTCGAGATTGCCTGTGCTACCATTTTGATAATAAATTTTGTAACAAAGAAAAACTATTAGTCAAATTTATTAAAAATTGTAATGTTAATTATTTGTGGATAAAGTTTGGTATAGTGTATAAACAATTGCAACAAAAAAATTTTATAATAAACCAAAGAAATTAGTTATAATTACTGATCCAAACAAAGATTCCGTATTTAATATACCATGTGTGAAACAAGAAAAATATAACCAGATAAAATATGATGTCCCTGCAGAAATAAACCAAAGAGCAGATATAATTGAAGTAATTGAGGTAAAGAAATAGCTATAATTGGATTAAAAAGGAGAATAAACCCAAAAGGGATACTGGAGACTGGTGTGGATGAAGCTCCAATTGACCCGGCAACCATCAGTTAAGTCAATTTAAGTAATTTTTTTCTTCTTTATTATTATTTGTATATATTGTGACGATCATGGAAGACGATAGAACACAACAAAAATAGAAAATCTTCAAGAAAATTCTCGTTAGAGAATTATCTTCGAGAAAATTCTTTTAAAAGAAATGTAAAAATCAATAAAACCAAATCAACGTAACCAAAGTAAACATTTAATAGGAAGTATTTGTTTTATCGAATAAGGATTGGTTAACGTAATAAAAACTGGTAAATAAAACAATTGAAAAGAATAGATTTCACACCTAGGTGTTAATATTTGAAGATCGTCTTATTGTTGATAAAGGAAGGAAAAAAAAGGGTGTGTTCTAGAACATTACAGTAGTATCGAGGCTATTTCATGTAGTATATATAAAAGGTGTTGTTCGAGGATACAACCAGTATAAAATTGTTAGCGATACAAAAAAGTATAAAAATTTAGCAGTGATAAAGGCGAAGTAAAATTAACAGTGTTATAAGGACAAAGTTAAAAGTGATATTGTGAACAAGTATAGAAAGAATTATAAGTGGTAAAATATTGTTAGTACAAGAAGAACTAAAAGGGGAACAGTAATAGGAGAAATATTTTTATTGTAAAATCTTGAACGAATAAAATTATAACGTTTAGAAAATCCATTGTGTTTTAAATTTCCTGATTTAGTGATCGAACTAAATAATTGTAACTCAGTTAAAGAAACGTTACAATATATTATAATTCTTTTCTTCGTGTGATTTTTTTTTTGTTTCTAATGCTAGGCTAGGAAAATATATATTGATATAAGAGATTTCCCAATCTGGAATTCGTCTGGGGGCAATCTGTGTGTTTCCGGTGTAATATAATATTGGCGTGATAGAGAAATTATATAGGTTAGTTACAGTCACAGTGATTGTTTTGTGAAGTTGTTTTTTTACTTTCCGGTAATGCAGCATATAATTAAATCATATGTTTGTTTGAACCAAAACCCATCCCCCTACTCCCCTGATGCCTAGCGGGTAAAATAATGCTGCGGTTAGAGTTTCCATTTCCCGGCCCTCTTTTAAATCCCGGGCGGGAATAAATAATTTCTTAATCCCGGGAAATATTTTAAATTTAAAACCTATTATAAAATAACATTTTTTTTTATTTTTTTATTGAAATTTCATTAAAACCTTAACGGTTTTATTAATTTTAAGGCAATAATGGATATTAAAAACTTTATAAAACTTAAAATATTAAATTATCATGCATGGGTATGAAATAATTTATATTACCTAAATACTTTTCAGTAGATCTTAACCTTTTAGAAGTCGCGGCCAGTTATGATGATATATTTTGATGACAATAAGTAATTGATAATTTGTAAATAAATCAAAAGCAGAATCTAAATCGTATTTGCAAATAAATTTTACTGCATTCATCACAAATTAAGGGTTTCAAAATTGAACCCTCTTGTAAAATAGATTTGCATATGTGTTTTGATCCACTATTCCAACTGCTATATTAACAGCCGTGTCATAACCACGTAATAATATACGTAATAATAACCACGTAATAATAACCACGTACGTAATAATTTTATAAACAAACAAATGTTTGTACGAACAATATTTGTATTGTTTGGATTTTTGTCATTATGTTTGGAATTTTATTGTTGTAACTTTGTTGCTATGAAGGTCTTTAGGGACACGTTGAGACACGTGCACTTAAACCTCTATTGGTTTTAATATGAGTGTTGTGCATTTGAAATGTCTGGTTTGGGCGGTGTACGAGTGTAAATGTGATATTTCGCCGTTCGAGCAATCACAGAATTAAGCAATGATAGAAAGCTTTTGCTACCTGATTTATTATGAAATATGTAACAACTCTTCCTTCATTGTTAAAAAAGAAATAATGATAGTGTTCACTCGTGCAATATGATCAAAAATATCGCGATATTTTACATATTACGTCAAACTGGACTGGCAAAAAAAAAGTGAAGTGCGCAATCTTTACACGCTGTTGAAGTAAAACTTCTTTGGCCACTGCAGCAGGTATTACTAAAAATATTAAATTTAAAATAAAATAGATATGTCATATTGAAATTTAGAGTTTCTTTCTAATATTCTTGATAATATAATTACAATAATGTGTAATAAAAAGCCATATTTACATGTTTTACAAAGTCTTACAACGTATTACAAATTAAATTTCACGATGAATGCATGTCCACTTAATTTAACAATTGGTACAACAATTGATGTATTTTTCAATATATTTAGCAAATTTGTCATAAACGTATAATTTCATATTTCAATTATGCTAATAATTGAATTGACTTTAATACATTATGTAAATATTGCTTTTTACTACACAGTACATTATATTATCATGAAATGCAACTCTAAATTGCAATATGATATTATTTTATATTTAATCTTTTTATTAATACCTGCCACAGCAGCCAAAGAAATTTATTATAACAGCGTGCAAAGATTACACGCACTCATTTTTCTATTTAACAAAACAAAATTAAACAACACAAATATTTTTTCCCGAACGGGAAAGCCCGGCATGCGAACTCTAAACACAATGACCACCATGACCACCGTGACACCACCATGACCATCATGACCACCATGAACATCATGAACACCATGACCACCATCACCACCGTGACCACCATAATCACCGTGACCACTATGACTACTATGACCACTATGACCACCATGACCAGCATGACCACCATGACCACCGTGACCACCATGACCACCGTGACCACCATAACCACCATGACCACCATGACCACCGTGAACACCATGACCAACATGACCATCATGATTACCGTTAACATCATGACCACCATGACCACCGTGATCACCATGACCACCATAACCACGATGACCACCATGACCACCATGATCACCTTGACCACCATGACCACAATGAACACCATGACCACTATGACCACCGTGACCACCGTGACCACCATGACCACCGTGAACACCGTGATCACCATTACCACTATGAACACCATGACCATCATGACTACCATGACCACCATGACCACAATGACCACCATGACCACACCATGGCCACCATCTACAATCGACACATCCAACTCGTATAACATTTATTATGAGACTGAATAAGTGAATAAAAAATATAATAACAAGTGAACAAATGAATGACTTGACCATACAAACCAAAAAGATCCACCAAACATGCTTCCATTCCTGAATCAGTTATTCGATTTTGTTCAAATTTCAAAACGGTGCTTTTTGTCATCTTATATTTCATTATGTATGCCATTTACCAAGATTTGCGACAACTTATTTCTCTGCCTTTAAAAAAGCCAAATATGCTGCCATTTTTATTACTTTACGAGTCTAAGCATCCATTGTTAACAAAAATGGAGCAGACATGTAATATTTTGAAAACTGATATTAAATTAAATTAAAATACTTCAAAAATTCGGTTTGAAAATCATTAAATTTAATCCAAAATTATGTTTTTAATTGAATTTCTGTTAAATTTTTAAGCATCGAAAAATATGAACTATTTCTATAATGCACCAAAAACCAGTGAATGTTTAAAATATGTGTGTCATAATCGGATTGTATCGTATATTTGCCGAATATAATACTCGTTTTTAGGGTTCCGTTTTTTATACGGAACACTATTGGTGAGAGTAAAACGAGTTTTTCACATTATATCGATTATCTCGTAAACTATAAATGCTATGGACTTGAAATTTGGCATGTGTATAAAACTAATCTGTCCACATGAAATGACGAATACAAATAAAACTAAAGTGGTTTTCGTTTGGTTTTCGTTTGGTTTACAGGGGTTCGATGTGACCTTTGAGAAAATAGATTTTTTTATAGATTCAAGTAGGGTATCATATGAAAGGGCTTCATTTCAGTATTTCTTAAAAATTTATTATGGAATTTTACAACTCACCATTTTTTGTATAATTCTGAATAATGACGTTTTTTTCGTGTTTTCTTAACTCGATTAGCTCCGAACCTAACTGATCGAAAATTTTCAAATGTATTGGGAATGATAGAAAAATTAGTACAGTTTTAATAAAAATATATAAAAGTGTCATATTCTCATAATTAGATTTATTAAGGGGGTGGAAATGAGGAGGGGTAAAAACACTATTTAAAATGTGGTCAAGTGGGGTGTCATCTGAAAGGGCACCTAATTTAGAAATCATAGCAATTTTTTTTAGAATTTTGCAATGCACAGTTTTTGAGTTATTGTCAAAAACATACCGTTCCCCCCCCCCCCTTCGTTTCGACACTGATTGACAGAAAAATTTGGAAAAATTCACAGAGTTAGGAAATTTGGTAAATTTTGTATGAAAATTATACCGAAGTCTCAAATAATTACATTTCTGTGTGTTTAGGGCACCGGTGTAAAGAGGGTAAAAAAAAATTTGTTTTGACCCAAACGACTGGGGTGTCATTTGAAAGAGCACCTAATTTAAAATTCGTTGCAGTTTTTTTTATAATTTTGCGGTGCACAGTTTTTGAGTTATGGACAAAAAAGTGCAAAATTCAAACCGCTCCCCCCCTTCGTTTCGACACTGATTGACATAAAAATTTGGAAAAATTCACAGAGTTAGGCAATTCGGTAAATTTTGTATGAAAATTATAGCGAAGTCTCAAATAATTATATTTCTGTGTGTTTAGGGGACCGGGGTAAAGAGGGTAAAAAAAAAACTTTTTTGACCCAAGCGAGTGGGGTGTCATTTGAAAGAGCACCTAATTTAGAATTTGTTGCAATTTTTTTTAGAAATTTTCGGAACACAGTTTTTGAGTTATGGACAAAAAAGTGCAAAATTCAAACCGTTCCCCCCCCCCCCTACGTTTTGACACTGATTGACAGAAAAATTTGTAAAAATTCACACAGCTAGGCAATTTGGTAAATTTTGTATGAAAATTATACCGAAGTCTCAAATAATTATATTTCTGTGTGTTTAGGGGACCGGGGTAAAGAGGGTAAAAAAAAAACTTTTTTGACCCAAGCGAGTGGGTTGTCATTTGAAAGAACACCTAATTTAAAATTTGTTGCAATTTTTTTTATAATTTTGCGGTGCACAGTTTTTGAGTTATGGACAAAAAAGTGCAAAATTCAAACGTTCCCTCCCCTACGTTTCGACACTGATTGACAGAAAAATTTGAAAAAATTCACAGAGCTAGGAAATTTGGTAAATTTTGTATGAAAATTATACCGAAGTCTCAAATAATTATATTTCTGTGTGTTTAGGGCACCGGGGTAGAGAGGGTAAAAAAAAACTTTTTTTGACCCAAGCGAATGGAGTGTCATTTGAAAGAGCACCTAATTTAAAAATCATTGCAATTTTTTTTATAATTTTGCGGTGCACAGTTTTTGAGTTATGATCAAAAATGTTCAAAATTCAGACCGTCCCCCCGTGTATCAAATATTTATTAATCGTTTTGAAAGGGTAGGAATGGTAAGGTGAAATAAAGCTTTTTTAACCCGAATAGCAATATCGAGTGGGACTGGCGTGTACATTTTTAGTTATGTCATCCTTTATACTGATTCTTAGAGCAATTCTTAATTTTGCAACTCTTTTAGAGTGAATATAACCAGTTATCCAAAAGAAAGAAGACTTTATTTCAAAATTATCACGGTCCTTTACTATCTATTGTATATTGTATTGTATTGTATGCCATAAGTGGGCCCAAAAGGTGGCGTAAATTCTCAAGGTTTAAATCAGATTGATGTAATTTGTTAGTTTGTGTTAAGATCCACGTTTGTAATCCATTCATAATTACTGGTTTAATAAATTTCTTGTATAACTTTAGAAAATGTTGAGTTTTAATTGAATGGTAAGTTTGATAACCTGCAATTATTTTAGGGTTAATATTTGTTTAATATGCTATTGTTTAAGTCAAACATTGATCTTTTGTTAATTTTAAATATTGTTAAAATTATACGTTGTTTTTCAAGCACCGACTCAAATGTCGAACTTATGTAATCTAACACAAAAAAATTGTTGCTATAGAAAGAACTGAAAATTTTAGTAAAGCGATGAGCCTATAATTCTATGGAACACGAAAAATATAGCGAAGCTTCAAGTGATTTTATTTCTATGTGTTTAGGGGATGGGAGTGGGGAAGGGTGAAAAATTGTTTTTTTGACCCGCATGAGTGGGATGTCATTTGATAGAGCACTAAAATTAAAAAACAATACAGTTTTTTTAGAATTTTGCGATGCACCGTTTTTGAATTATTCTCAAAAAAGTGCAACAAAAGGTTGGTCCCCCCCCCCCTATACGTTTCTTCGTTGATTGACAAAAAAATTTGAAAAAATTCATAGAGATAGGAAATTTGATAAACCCTTAACGAAAAATATAGCGAAGCCTCAAGTAGTTTTAATTCTACGTGTTTAGGGGATAGGAGTGGAGAATCGTGAAAAAAAGGTTTTTTGGCTGGCATGAGTGTCATTTGAAAGAACACCAAAATTAAGAAACATTACAATTATTTTAGAATCTTGCGATGCACAGTTTTTGAATTATTGTCAAAAAAGTCCTATTTTTAGCGTTAACACCACTCCACCCCTAAATTTCGTCGTTGTTTAACAGAATTGAGTCGTTCCTTAGCTACCATAAATAGCTATGGATATCATTTAACCTAAAGTAATATTTTTTATATCATTTCGATCAATGTAGATGAGATTGACATTAACTATTGATATTTACGATGAACCATTTAGTTTTTATGTGTCTATGGTCTGGCAATATAAACCCTTTACAACACAACTTTATGTAAATTATTTTGATATTGTTTTCTTTACATTCACGGAACCCTTGACGAGCGAATTTTATTCGCACTTGTCTGACTTTTTTTATACTTCCGTTGCAAAATTCTCATAACGCGCATAAAGAAGTTTTGCTTCAAAAATTGATTATACGCTAAACTTTATAGATCACTTTTATTTAATTATAATTAAACTATATGGGATCTTCCGGTAAATTAATAAAAATCCCGAGAATCAGGATTTAGATAAAATAGCTAATCACCCGGGAATTCCTGACCAGGAAACTCCGGGATGGAAACTCTAGCTGCGGTTCAAAAATAGATCTACACAGTAAACCTTACACCTTATACTAAGGAACCTTTTTCTTGAATTCACCTTAATCTCCCTTCTTGTAAAGAGTCGAAGTATCTGCTTGAACGAAACTGTGCTTCAGGGGCTATTCAACCATTGTGACTGGCATTAAGTTGGTTGGAAGTTTGTATTTGCATCGTTTCCTTCCATCTGCTGCTTTATTTTTCGTTTTTATTTTGTTTTTGTTGCTAATTTTTTCAAAATTAAATTCAACAAGTAAATAATTGTAATTAACCGTGAAGGTTAATTCTGGGGGCCAACATCTCACAAGCAATGTTAAAATAAACCAAAAACATAACGCATGCCTTAAATACAACGCCCAGGATCTTCAGAAGGGTAAGCCGTCAGGTCGCAATCCTCCCCAAATGACATTAGCCTTGCATTGTTATTAAAATTACCAACAAGCATAATTGATGAATTAATCGAGTTACTAGCATTTACTTTACTGTAATAGTTATTCCATTGAAGTTGTTGTTGTTATTGTTATCTGTTGTTATGATATGGATATCTCGGAATACTTCTCATTCAATAAATAAACAATTCGAGTAAGTTAATTAAATTTATTAAACCAAAAGACAATTCTATTTTTTATGTAGGCTTTCCCCAAGATTTATTTATTTAGGCGCTCCCCTAGGCACTCCAAAATTAGCATTATAACATTTTTCTTAATAAACTTGTGAACCAGTTCCGATAAAAATTCAATATTTTGTTTACTTTTTTTTTTGAAGTGAAACTTCTTATGCGTCTTCCAACAAGGTTGCGTTAAACGTTTGCGCTACACTCTGTCTGACGCTACACTCTGTCTAACGCTACACTCAAACTGTTTATGACTCGATGAAATATAAACCGTCTCATCACCGTTATTATCTACACAGAAATTAATTAAGCATTTAATTTACATAAAATATTGGTTTTTTATTTTGATATTTATTTTGATGTTTGATGAAATTTTATTAAATTTTGATGTTCGTTGACATTATATTGATTTTTAATGTTTGATGTATTATTTATATTAACTTTTATGTTCGTTGAAATTATCGTACATTCTGATGGTCGATGGAATTGTACCAATTTCATTTCGTTCGATGAAATTATATTGTTTTATGAAATTGTATTAAATTTCGATGTTCGATAAAACTGTAATAAATTTCGATGTTCGACGAAATTTCGACGAAACGTTACACTCGAAAATATTAATTAAAAGATGCGATCAATTGTGAATTGTAAGCAATGTTAATAAAGTTTGTCTTAAAGAATATGAACAGTATGAGTTCACTAAAAATCAATTACTACCCCTTTTGTTTTAATCATTTGTATATATATTTATAAGGTAATTCGTTGACCGTATTTTTTTTAAATAATTTTAATTAATGACCTTTAAAAGAATGTAATATGTTTTAATTTCCACATTACGAAGTTTCACTTCTTCCGCGCGGAGGGACTCCACGCACAACTTTTTTTTTAAATGTGTTGTGTAGTAGGAGAACAGAAAAGTAGTAGTAAACCTTTCAAGACCAAGGTCCCACAACAACATACGTTCAAAGGTGTTGATGGACGTAAATCTTTCTTATTTTGTTTTTTTTTATATTTTTTGTGAAAGAATGGATAACTAACCAAAAAAGCCTATTACTGACAAAATATGACATAGGCCAATATTTTATAATAGAATAGAGAAATTATAGTCTATGATCCGGCTGCAGGATTAGTGCGCTCATCGATTTTTTGCTAAAACCAAATTTTTATGTATATTTATAATTAGGAGAATATATATCTACCAGGTTGCCTATCAAAATTTGGCCGCCAGTATTTTTAATTAAATTATTTTTAATTGATTTTGGGAAAAAATTTCGTTCACTTGTTTTTTAAATAAAATATCGTCTACATCAGTACAATTTATATAAAGATTCTGAAAATTCACGGTTGCCGTTGCGCATCTGGCCGCACCTCTTCGCAGCCAGGTGTAAACAGGTATGATTTCAATACATTTATACGTTCATAACGTACATTGATTAATTCTATATCAAATTGAAGCTAATTTATTTCTATTTATTATCATATATGGTTGCCTAATTAAATCCGGCCGCAAATAAGGGTTGCTGGCTGTTAAAGATGATAAATATTTAAGGTAGAGTGAAAGAGAGTTAGCGCGTAACATCATTTGTCAAACGAGGATAACGATTGCCAGCTGAACGACGCTTTCAAGCCATTGCGAATGCGTCGAATGTTAGTGTTCTTAACCACCGGGGAGTAATAGAGACGACTTAATAAGTACTCCAAAAAAATTGTCTTCCTTTTTAAAATGAAAAATTTAAAAATTACAACAAAAGGTGGTACAATCTTAGTTTATCCCCCCAAATAAATTAGCGTTTTTTTTTCAGATAAATAGAAAGATGAGGTCCTCTGCATCCTAATTATGAAAAAAAAAAAATGGCAGAAATGTGAGGATCAAAAGTTATAAAGGATCAAGCTTTCAATTTTGCCTTGGTCCCCCTTTGGTTTTTTTTAGTTTTTTTTTTTCCTTATTTTTATTTATTATTTATTTATATTTTATCACACACTAAAATTTTAAAATTTAAAAAAATACCTTGGTCACCCCTTTGAGTTTTTAGAAGTAACTTGATTTGATTTTTGATGTTTTTTTTGACTCGCTTTTGTGACCTTGCACAACTTTGATCAAAAATAGCACCGCCCCCCACCCCCTCATGCGCTCCCCCCACCACCCCCAACCCCGCGTCGCCTTCGCGTCCCCTGCGCCGCAGGGGGACCAAGGTAAAATTAAAAGTTTGATCCTTTATAACTTTTGAGGATGCAGAGGACCTAATCTTTCTA
This sequence comes from Diogma glabrata, assembly GCA_963693315.1. Taxonomy (NCBI): domain Eukaryota; kingdom Metazoa; phylum Arthropoda; class Insecta; order Diptera; family Cylindrotomidae; genus Diogma; species Diogma glabrata. Next base: position 28,505,461 of record OY856186.1, on the reverse strand, counting down.
TTTATCTGAAAAAAAAAAACGCAAATTTATTTGGGGGGATAAGCTAGGAATGTTCCCAAAAAACTAATATTGATTTAACTCTCTTTCACTCTACCTTAAATATTTATCATCTTTAACAGCCAGCAACCCTTATTTGCGGCCGGATTTAATTAGGCAACCATATATGATAATAAAAAGAAAAAAATTAGCTTTAATTTGATATAGAATTAATCAATGTACGTTATGAACGTATAAATGTATTGAAATCATACCTGTTTACACCTGGCTGCGAAGAGGTGCGGCCAGGTGCGCAACGGCAACCGTGATTTTTTAGAATCGTTATATAATTTGCCGTGATGTAGACGACATTTTATTTAAAAAACAAGTGAACGAAATTTTTTCCCAAAATCAATTAAAAATAATTTAATTAAAAATACTGGCGGCCAAATTTTGATAGGCAACCTGGTAGATATATATTCTCCTAATTATAAATATACATAAAAATTTGGTTTTAGCAAAAAATCGATGAGCGCACTAATCCTGCAGCCGGATCTCGTACTATTAGAAAATAAAAGTAAATTAAAAAGTAAATAGCAAATGTTTACAAAAAATTGCTGAAACAAAACAAAAATGTAGTTGCCAATAATCCAGCCAGTTGCATATTCCGTGATCCTGTGGCGCACTGTCTTTCTTAAAGATTAAAGCCCACACATAATTATATATGAAGGTTGGTTTCTTCAAGAAAGCAATAGCGTCTCATCATCAAGCATTATTTCACAGCTAAGTGCTACCGTTGACTAAATACAGTTAATCCGCCACCACCCCTAAGATGGCACCTTGGCTAGTGATATCTCACTGCAATTGCCAGTGGTATGTGATATCTCACGTTAACTCGTATGTCAATAGAGTACGCGGGGTTGTCTACTATTGTCCACTATTATCCAACATTTCACAATTGCAACACTTACATACCGCAGCCAATTCAATATCCAACAAGCCAACTCAATATTCCAAAAGCAACTATCTAACTCAAAAAAAAAAACAAATTAAGTTAAAATTTCTCATCGCACGAGCCAAAAAAAATATTGTCTGCATAAATTCTTTTGCACAAAATTATTTATTTCGTAATTTTTTCTTATAATTATTTTTTTAGTTTTCATAATTAACGGAAAAAAAACTAGTAAAAACATATCAAAAAATTTAATACGGCTTCCGGAAGTTTCATATTTAAGAAATATTTTAAAGGAATGTTCTTATGAACAAGGAGGTTAAGAATTTTATTGAATATGAAGATCTCTATAGTATATTACTATGGGTAAGGAGGAGGGAAAATGGAAGCACAACTAACATGTAATATCTTTCCCATTACAGGACAGGACGAAAGGAGGAAGTCTCGCTGATTACATTATTCCTGAGAATCATAAGAAAAATTAAGAAATGAAATGAGAGGTGGGCTCAAACCCGAACCCAGAGATAGACTCTCAGGCTCTACCGACTAATCTAACTGGGCCAGACAAAACAAAATTAAACTAAGACCAAAAAAAATTACGAGTCAAAAGAACAAAAATAATGACAACCACAACAACATAAGGACCAAAAACAAACAAATATATATGGCCAAAAACAAATTGAAGAAAAACCTGAGTAGGAAACTAGAAATCCATTGGGATAGGTGGCAGCAGGTAATCGATCTGAAAGAAAAAAAACAAAATCCAAAAGCAGAAAGCAAATAAAATTTTACCTAAACAACTAATCAACAAAGGGTTAGCATTTTTTTCTCCCTGTTCCGTGGCAAGCCAATGACACCACCAGAACACGCTATATTGAGAATAAAGAGGTATGGTTTTGGGATAGCTAATGTCAGTCATAGCGCCCCCGAATGACAGGCGACTCATTTCCCTGTTGCTCTCCACTGTTCTGCGCTCTTCCTACACTCCAACAGGTTACGCTCTAACGAATAACATTTTAAAGACCAGGGCAGTTAGAATAAATGAACGTTACACTTGGTGGTCATGACCTCATTGAGAACCCGTGAATGTGGTAAAATAATTATGGCGGGATGACCTAGGTGGTAAACCATCAGGTGTCAACAAGATCCAGGCCATAATTACTTCACCACTCACGACTCCCTCACAGCAGTCAATTCCCATCCCAAGTACGCGTGATCGTAAACCTCGTTAGGAATACGTCTGACGGACCTTTCCTATCCATGTGGTTATAAAATAAACATAAACACTTAAACATAAATTTCTTTGGAATTTCTTGTATTAAATTTCTAGATATTACGATGTATGAATTCAGAGAATGAAAGAATATTTCGTCAACATCTAAGTCAACATTCTAATCAACAACCCAAGTCACGAGTGTGTAGTCATTATTGATTGTTGTCAATCAATGCAAAACGTAATATCTGACGTAAAGTCAATTTATTGCTATACTTTTGGTTAGGAAATATAGACAATTTTAGGGGAATTTTTTTTAATTTGGACTGAATACAGTTCATCCGTTGACTGAATACAGTTCATCCGCCACCACCCCTAAGATGTCTGTCACCTTGGCTGGTGATATCTCACTGCTATTGCCAGTGGTATGTAATATCTCACGTTAGCTCGTATGTCAATAGCAGGGACTAGAGTTCGCAGGGTTGTCATACGCGTAGATCAAAAATAAAAAAAAAGAAAATTCAAAACAATAAAAACTGATCCCTCCGTGCGGTTGAAGTTTTATGACTTTGTCAGTTATCAACCAACATTTAATTTTCCCTGTTATATTTTTAATTTGTTTATTTTGTGATTTTGGTACTAATTTTCAGTGAAACATGTACAGTTATATCTCAATAATTAATTAATAATATCACAAATTATCACAGACAACCCCAAACACAAAAGAAAACGAGTGGGACTCAGCTCGTCCGTATTCTGAAATTCCAGGACCAAAAAATTTGAAAGAAATAAGACAATTCTTTCCAGGTGGAAAATTGTATGGAAAACCTATTAATGACGTACATAAAGAATTACATGCAGATTACGGTGACTTGGTAAAAGCCAAAGGGTTTCCTGGTAGAAAAGATATTTTATTGATATTTGATCCAAGTGATTTTGAAAAGGTAAATTCAAAATAAGTTTTATATGAACTTTAAACCAATATTTTTGGATAACAGCTACATCGAACGGAAGGTCCATATCCAAAACGACGAGGATTTGAAACAATTCAATATTTTCGAAGACATGTTAGACCTGAAATTTATAGCGAAACTGGAGGTTTACTAGCCGAGTAAGCGGAAGAAAAGCTATTTTAATGTAAAACGGTAATGTAATTCGGTGTTTCTTTATTCTATAGGCATGGACCAAAATGGAGTGAGTTTAGAAAACAGGTTAATCCGGTAATGTTACCACCTAAAACAGTAAAACAATATCTTACTGGAATGGATGAAATTGCAATTGATTTCGCAGAAAAGTAGTAAATTAAATATTTTCCAAGTTCATTTGGTCAATCACTTTTAATTCTTATAGGATCAAAACAGAACGGGATTCCAATAATCAAGTACCAAACAGTTTTGCTGATGATGCTAATTTATGGGCACTTGAATCCATTGCATATGTTGCGCTAGATACTCGATTAAATGCATTAAAGAAATTGGAAAAAAATTCGGATGAGTTAAAATTAATAACTGTGAATATCATCCTTTGAAGTTCACCATTAAGAAATTTAATTGAATTTAATTTCACAGAGTGTTCGTAATTTCTTTGAGTTATCATATAAATTGGAAGTGGAACCATCTATTTGGAAGTTCGTGACAACACCAACGTTTACGAAACAAATGCAAACATTAAATGACATAACAGAGTAATTTTAAAAGTATTTCAACAAATCGCAATCTAGATATTTCTTTCTTTTTATATTTACAGTATTATAATGAAACGTGTAGAAAACGCTATGACCAAACTAGAATCATCTGAAAATAAAACGAGTTCAGATAGAGAAGAAAGCGTGCTACAAAAGTTGATAAAAATCAACCGATCAACAGGAATTGTCATGGCTGCTGATATGTTATTAGCTGGCTCTGATACAGTAAGATGACAAAATATCTTGAGTTGAATTTTACTCCAAATTAATTTATATTGTTTTAGACTGGTTCACTGGCAATAGGATTCTTATATAGATTGGCACTTCATCCAGATAAACAACAAAAACTCAGAGAAGAAATTCTCCAATTTTTACCTTATAAAAATTCAAAATTATCACAAGGCTCTCTCAACAATATTCCATACTTGAGAGCATGTTTAAAGGAAGTTGCACGACTTCAATCTATAATTTCAGGAAATGTTAGAGAAACTGGACAAAATTTAGTTATTAAAGGCTACCAAGTACCGAAAGGAGTATAGATATCACTAACCACTTTAAACAAAATAAAATTAATTTGTGTTTTCTTTATTCTAGACAGATGTAGCAACAAGTAACATGTATTTACATTTCCAAGAAGATATATTTCCCCGAGCGAATGAGTTTATTCCCGAAAGATGGTTGGTAAAGGAAAATGAAAATTCGGAATATCCATCAAGTAAAACAGCGCATCCTTTTGCATATTTACCTTTTGGATTTGGGGCTAGATCTTGTATTGGACGAAGGTTTGCGGAATTAGAACTGCATTGTTTGATATCAAGGTAAACGTTATTGAATCACGAAATAGATTTAAATAAAAAATATTATTTTTTGTCTAGGATGGTTAGAAATTATCATATAGAGTGGAACAGCAAGGAGAAATTGAAATATAAAAATGACCTTTTGAATGTTCCTATTGGCGAAATGCCGTTTAGGTTTATAGATTTAGATTATTAATTAAGAGAATGTTTACTGCTGTTCATTTATTCATTTTGATTAGAACTAGATAATCAACCTGTGGTTTCATGTTATTATTTCGATGTAATTGTAATTGACAGCTACAACACGAGAGAATGTTTGTGCAGTAAATTTTTTTTTCTTCTGTATAGGTAGCTTTAAATTATATATATAGCTGGATTTTTTAAAATATCTGTCAAATGGTGATTTATAATTCAAATAATTAAATGAAAAATTCGGTTCGTGATTTTATAATTCATAAATGAATAAAATAGTATGTCGGAATCGCAACTTATATGTTAAAAAAATTTGTGAATTAAAATTGATAAAGTTAAGCTATATATAAAAAAAAATGTAACAAAAAATTAATAAAAATTTATAGAAAAAAAATATTAATAAAGTTTATTTTTGGGAGAAATCTTGTATGAATAAAGATTTAAATTACACCCATTTTACAAGTCCATTGTGTTATAAAAATGCATTTTTTGTGAATTCGCCTTTGTGATAGCACCTGAAAATAAAAGGGCAAAACTATTAATAAAATTGGTGTTAAATATATTAATATTAATCATATCGTCTGTATGGTGATTAAAAATAGATACAGAAAAATAAGATCACCGTTTAGAATTTTTTTTGTTAAAACAAACGGATTAAAAATAGGATCATCGTATTGTTTCAAAACGGAGGCTGTGAACAAAATAATCAAACAAATCCAAACCAATATAAAATTTTCTTCATTCGCTTAACAATTACAAGCATTAGAAAAATTTTTGGAAGAACCAAAAATATTTAAGTATACAAGATATTGGTTAATTTGTGCTGGAAAGAGGGACGTTCATTCTCGTATCCACATCACTTGCGCTAGCTGGAGTATAAAATCTCAAGGCGCGCAGTTCTCTGGTTGATTCCTATTGATATTCTTGGCAACAGGTCCAGTCTCCATCACAAACATCGCTTCAACAACTACAACAACAAAACACATTTAAATAATTACTTAATTATAATTACAATTTATCGTATTAACGATTATCATTATTATATCGTTATATAAATCGTTACTACGATTTGAAATAAATCAATTGCTTCTTCAAATAAATTTAAACGAAACTTAGTTTTTGCACTATTATTTTCAGTTTTGACTATATGTTTCAGTTATGCTTTGCCAAAATTGAATGACCAGTGGCCCTATTCTCAAATATCACATCCATTTACAACATGTGGAATACTGTCAAAATTCATAAAAACGGTCGAAATTTACAATGTATGAATTCTCAAATTCCGTACCAAGGAAAAATTTCCCAACGTGGGTATAAAGTATGTGATAAAGTATGTGTAAAAATTCCCCATGTACGTCAAATGTCAACATTTTTTAAATGTCATGTTTGTTATATGTTTTATAATAACAAGCGAGATAATTTGGAAAGTTGTGTGTATTTAATTACGAAAAATTTATTAAAATGGAAAACTATGTCAAGAAAGAGGCTTGTTCAGTCTTAGGTGAACATATTCAAATGAACTCCAATTTATTATCTTGAACTTTGTTATTTCCAAACACATAATAAAGTAAAAGACAATAAATTGGCAATCAGAATTTATAATTATGTTGAATTTGCAATTTATAAATATTTAAAATATATCAAATTATGTAAGGTAACACAAAATTGCTATTTAGGCAATATACAGAACATCAGCAATTTTAGTTTTAAGTACTTATTCGTTGGTGTAATCAATGTATACCAATTTGTACATAAACCACAAATTTAAATGAATAAAATATAGTTTTTTACGAACAACTATCGAGTTATTGTTATTGTCATAGCACCCACCAGAGGCGAGCGGATAACAATCCACTAAAATCGAATTGTATTTATTCTGATTAAGAAAAAAACATTGGTCCTTCGAAGCCAAAAAACAACGGGCACCTAAGAAAATACTGGAATACTGTAGTACATCCAACGGGTACTATAAAATAGCGAAGCCAACCAACAACAGACGCTGAAGCTGAGCCATCAAACTCAAGTCGCAGAACATCCAACAGATACTATAAAATAGCGAAGCCAACCAACAACAGGCGTTGAAGCTGAACATCCAACGGGTACTACAAAATTGCGAAGCAACCAACCAACAACAGGCGTTGACACGAGCCATCAATCAACTAGAACCTATCAACTCAAACCGCACATATCGCAGATCATCAATAGTCTACAAACAGGCACATTTAAGCCACTGCATTTACCAACCAAGCAGCAATGTCGAGCTTACAAGATCTGTTACTGAAACAGAATATAGCAGCCCAGAAGATAGATCAATTAAATACGAACTATCGTAAAGACGGCAGCAACCGTAAAACAATAAGCTATTTAGAAACAAAAATAGCTACACTAAAGACAACATACAGTGATTTTGTTGCTACAGATGACGCCATCCGAGCAATACAGCCACCGTTAGAGAACAACCATGATTATTTCGAAATTAGGCGTAAGACAGTGGAAACTTACGACTTTCTAATCGATGACATGCGTAAAAGATTAAACAACGGGCCACCAACTACCCCGAAACAGTCAACAACGGGGGACGAAACGCAATTTCCAACATTCACATCGTCAGAAAAAACAACAATAGGAGATGGAAGAAGTTCTAACACTACAGACAGGAAAGAGTTCGAGCAGGTGTTAAAACTCCAAAATATTAAGATGAGAGCCCTTTACAGGGAAATAGAAGCAGCTGAAGACGCATTAGCGCAACAAGAGCCAAAACAAGCACTTCAGCTTGCATTAAGATATTTAGAAAAGTTGATGGAACAAATCATGAACGTCGACGAAAAAATTAACCTAGAGGCTTCAGAAGAAGATGAAATAGAATTAAAATATTTCAAAGAAAATTACTTCAACAACTGTAAGCGGGCACATGATCAAACAGTGATAAAGATAACAACAAAAATAGAAACCGACAGCAACAACAACACCAAGTCAATAGATATTCGATTACCAGTCATAGAAATCCCACATTTTTATGGTGACAATATGAAGTGGAAAAGTTTTGCTGATACATTTGAAAAATTGGTACATAAAAACCAATTGTTGACGGATACTCACAGGATCAACTATTTAAAGAGTCATTTAGGAGGTTCAGCGGCTCGGATAATAAACCATTTGGAATCAACAGCGGAAAACTATGCACTCGCTTGGGACATATTAAATAATCGCTTTAACAACGAACGAGTTCTAGCGGCAACATGTTTCAACCTACTAATAAATCAACCAAATTTGGTAGTAGAAACCGCGGCAGGCATTAGAACAATGCACGACACGACAAGAGAAGCCATTCACAACATCAATAGTATACTTTCGGATGAAGCAAAATTTGATGCGTGAATAATACATATACTTATGAAGAAATTAGATTGCGAAACCATCAAAATTTATGAAACAATATTAGAAGACCCAAAAAGGAGTCAAAATTTGAATCATTTTTTGTTGTTCATGGAAAAACGGTTTCAATCACTAGAAGCAATAGGAAACAAGCCAAATCGAAGTACGATATCGAATAGCCGACCTCAACCCCAAAAGGCCATAACAACACTAGCAGCAACAACATACAAATGTGAGAATTGTAAGGGATCACATAACATTGAAGCATGCAGATCATTTTTACAGATGTCAACAATGGATCGAAATAAAACATGCACAATAAAAAATTTATGTAGAGTATGTTTAGACGATCATCATGTCACAAGAATGTGCCATGTAGAAACAAAATGTTGGGTGTGCAAAGGTAAACATCACACTCTTTTACACACTAAAGAAGGCGCAACTACAAACACAAATTTACACCAGCAGAGCAATTCATTGACAGCACGGAGGCAAACGACCCAACATATAACTCCAATAGTGGAAACACACATGGTAAATAACACAACAACAGCAGCTCAGGTGATTCTAAGCACAGCGTTGGTAAAAGTTCCAACAAATGGTTGTCAGCCAGAGCTACTCAGAGTTCTAATTGATCCAGGCTCTCAAGCATCGTTCATAACTCAAGAAGCAGCAAGGAAATTAAACATACAGAGCCAAAAAACACACGTTGAATTCAGAGGTGTAGGAGGAATTAAATCTGGAGTTTCAGAAAAACGAATCACATTTGAGATTGAGCCAAGATTTTCCTCAAATTTTAAAACAAAGGTTAGCGCATTGATAGTAAATGAACTAGTGGGGAACCTGCCAGAATACCATTTTAATGCATGGAAGTGGCCTCATATCAACAATTTATTGTGGGCAGATCCTAACTATAACATGCCTAACAAAATCGATATATTGCTGGGTGCAGATTACTACCCCGCAATAGTACTGAATGATGTAATTAAAGGTGCAGCTGGGGAACCAATAGCACAAAAAACGGAGTTAGGATGGATTATATGTGGGCTAGTTAACCACAATGAATCGGCAACAGTGCAGTGTTTAATAACAAAAACAGAACTAGACAATAGGTTGAAGACTTTCTGGGAGATAGAAGAAGTACAAAAGGAAAGGTCATTAACAGAAGATGAACAACGTTGCCAGGAATTGTATGAGGAAAACCATAGCCGTGATTCAAGTGGAAGATATACAGTTCGTATCCCGTTCAAAAACAATCCACCAGTATTGGGAACCTCAAAAACCAGAGCACTAGCCAGATTCCTACAATGACGACGACTACAAAACCTGTATCAAAGAATACATTGAACTAGGCCATATGCGACTCTGTAAAGGTGAAATGGCTTCATCAGAAGAATACTTCATACCACATCATGCAGTAATAAAGGAAAGCAGTACGACCACAAAGTTAAGAGTTGTTTTTGATGCATCAGCAAAAACCAGCAATAACAAGAGCCTCAACGATCAACAGTTGATTGGGCCAACACTACAGGATGAATTAATATCGATCCCATTAAGATGGAGGAAACACAAGATAGCATTCACTGCAGACATTGAGAAAATGTATGCAAACGATTCATTAATAAGCTGAAGCTAGTAAAATACGAATCAGTCGACAATATTTCACCTCAAGAAATGCAAGAAGCTCTTCATCATTTAGTTGAGAGCGCTCAACAAGGTCAATTTGGGAAAGAAATTTACAATTTAAAAAACAACAAGCCAATTGATAATAAAAGTAAATTGCTGTCACTCACACCGTTTGTAAAAGATGGATTGCTGAGAGTTGGCGGACGACTGCAAAATTTAACAACTTGGTCATATGATGAGAAACATCCCATCATTCTACCACATTCACATCCAATAGTTAAGTTAATAATCCAGGAAAGTCATAAACTAACAATGCATGGTGGAACCCAGTTAACATTAGCACACATCCGTGCAAAATTTTGGATAATAAATGGAAGAAATATTGTCAGACAACAAATAACCAAATGTTTAAGATGCCACCGTTTCAATAATACCATCAAAAATCAACTAATGGGCAATTTACCTGAAGCAAGAATAGTTCAAACTAGACCATTTTTGAAGGCAGGTGTTGATTACGCCGGACCATTAAATGTTAGAGTATCAAAGGGAAGAGGCAATAAATCATACAAAGGGTACCTTGCAATATTTGTTTGTATGGCAACAAAGGCCGTCCACATTGAGGTAGTAAGCGATTCAACATCTGAAGGTTTCATGGCGGCATATAAAAGATTTGTATCACGAAGAGGAATATGCACCGATATATTTAGTGACAATGGTACAAATTTTATTGGGGCTAGTAAACTAATGGAATTAAAAACACCAAAAACAGTAGAACAAATGACGTCAAACATAGTAACATCAACTGCAGAACATGGCACTAAATGGCATTTTATTCCTCCTGGAACTCCACATTTCGGTGGATTATGGGAAGCGGCAGTAAAGTCTGTAAAATATCATCTGAAACGAGTGATAGGAGAAACAACACTGACTTTCGAAGAGTTATCAACATTAACATGCCAAATAGAGGCTTGCCTCAATTCGAGACCAATATCGCCAATGACCAATGACCCAAGTGATCCAACATATTTAACTCCTGGTCATTTTTTAATTCTACAATCTACTTTAACCCAACCTGAAGCCAGCGTTTCTGAAGAAAAAATAAACTCATTGGCTGGATGGAAATTGGTTCAAAAAATGAAAGAAGATTTTTGGAAGAAGTGGTCACAAGAGTATTTGCACCAATTACAACAACGAGCAAAATGGACTACAAAAACACCAAACTTAAAGATAGGACAACTAGTTCTTGTACGAGACAAAAATATTCCACCATCCAGATGGATCACTGGACGTGTTGAGGAGATTCATCCAGGAGAAGATGGAATCTTGCGTGTTGCAACACTTCGCGGCCCCGGAAGGGTCCTTATAAAAAGGCCAGTTACAAAATTAGCGGTTCTTCCAATCGAAGAACGAACAACGGAAGACCAAGGCACAGAATTGGCTATTAAAACTTCTCCTGTCTTATCAACAACAGCTCACCACAACAACAATACTCGGAAACGAAAAAACGACTCTAACGAAGCAACTGAACATGGCGGGAGAACATTACCAAGGTTTTGGTTGAGAGGACAAGTAGACGAGACGGTAAAAGAGGCTGCAGAAAAGATGAAACACATTTCACTACGTGAAAACCCAAAGAGGAGAATCCGACCTTGTTTTCAATCTAAACTAATATTGTATACTATGATTCCACTACTAAGTATACTGGGCGTAGTGTCAGCAACACTTACAGAGTCAAGTTTTGATATCGCTGCGTTGAATTATACAACAGGCATATATTTTGAGAACATTGGGACTGCGCAATTATCGCGTCAGCAATGGACGATTATATCCTATTTCAATATATCGTCTATGCTGTTAGAAGCTGGAATTTACAACGCCGCTATTGACAGGATGACACAAGGTTGTAACAATAACAATGGGTGGATACATCTAAGACTACTTTGTAGACCTGCAGTTTTGCAAATGAAACAACAACTTTTTAACATAAATACGAACAACGAAATATTTCATCCTACTTATAATCATACCCGGGTAAAACGTGGTTTAGTGAATGTAGTCGGTACTCTCACTAACCAACTATTCGGGATTCTCGACCAAGATGATGCGCAACGGTACGATAGCGAAATCAGTTCTTTAAAAAATAATGAACAAAACATTTACAAATTGCTCAAAGAACAAATCACAATAACAGAATCGACTGTAAATATCATAAAAAAGGACTTTACAGCGGTAAATACTCATTTGCAAGAGATAGATAAACAAACAGTATCAATGTTCAATCTAATACAAAATAAAGAGAACGAAAATTCAGCCGTTCAAGGATTTATGGCTTTATGGATACATCTATCAATCGAAATGACAACCTTTTATTCAATACAACAACAGCTAATTGAGGTCATCACAGATATTCATCATAGCAAAATAAATTCACTCATTCTCAAGCCCAATCAGCTAATAAATGAATTACAAAAATTACATGAAATCATTCCAGCCGATACCACTATATATGAAGAAAACAACCTGATGACTTTATACCAAATGATGACAGCTAAGGTTGGGCAAGTAAAGAATACATTAATTTTTGAACTAAAGATGCCCTTAGTCAGTAACAAAATCTATCAAATAATAAAACCAATCGCCCGCCCAACTAAACATAAAGATAGGTATGCATATATAAACCCATCAAGTGAACTATTATTGATAAGTGTAAATAGGGAATCCTATTATCCCATGTCAGAAGACGAGCTTACATCTTGCAAATCCGTTAGAGCTTCAGAATATATTTGCATGATCCACAACGTCATGTACAATACACAAGGTAATCCAACAACCTGTGAGATTGATTTAATCATGAATAAAGATACACATTCAGATGCTTGCCAGATTCAATTTATGGAACCAAGAAACATGTGGATTCCTACACATGATCCAAGCACATGGATTTTTATCGCTGATCGAGATCACACAATAAATATCGTCTGTAACAAGGAAGTCACAACCACACTGATAAATGGAACGGGACTCATTACGATACATAGGGCCTGTACAATCATTGATGGTATAACAATCATACATTCCATAGAAAACTTCAACACTCGAATGAAATCTTTCTATCAGCCAACGATGAACCTCAGCATTCTTATTCTTCAAGGTAAAACTTACCAAAATATGACAAAAGAGACAGTCATCCTTCCTAAACTCGATGGCATTCTCACCGATCTAAATCAGCTATCAACTAACGTAACGCATTTGAAGAATGTAGCAGAAGGCAAGGCTCGAGAAATCAATCATCACGATGTTCATCATTACATTCTCGCATATGGGATCATTGCAACAATTATTGGACTAATTATTGTATATCATTGCAAGAAGACGACCAATACACCAGCATCAGTACAACTGCAGCCATTGCCGCGCCGGTTTATATCAACTAATGTCGCCCGGGAGGATGTTCAGTCTTAGGTGAACATATTCAAATGAACTCCAATTTATTATCTTGAACTTTGTTATTTCCAAACACATAATAAAGTAAAAGACAATAAATTGGCAATCAGAATTTATAATTATATTGAATTTGCAATTTGTAAATATTTAAAATATATTAAATTTAACACAAAATTGCTATTTGGGCAATATACAGAACATCAGCAATTTTATTTTTAAGTACTTATTTGTTGGTATAATCAATGTATACCAATTTGTATATAAACCACAATTTTAAATGAATAAAATATAGTTTTTTACGAACAACTATCGAGTTATTGTTATTGTCATAGCACCCACCAGAGGCGAGCGGATAACAATCCACTAAAAATCGAATTGTGTTTATTCTGATTAAGAATAAAACATTGGTCCTTCGAAGCCAAAAAACAACCGGCACCTAAGATAATACTGGAATACTGTAGTACATCCAACCGGTACTATAAAATAGCGAAGCCAACCAACAACAGGCGCTGAAGCTGAGCCATCAAACTCAAGTCGCAGAACATCCAACGGGTACTATAAAATAGCGAAGCCAACCAACAACTGGCGCTGAAGCTGAGCCATCAAACTCAAGTCGCAGAACATCCAACGGGTACTACAAAATTGCGAAGCAACCAACCTACAACAGGCGTTGACACGAGCCATCAATCAACTAGAGCTCAAACCGCACATAGCGCAAGCACATTTAAGCCACTGCATTTACCAAACAAGCAGCAATGACGAGCTTACAAGATCTGTTACTGAAACAGAATATAGCAGCCCAGAAGATAGATCAATTAAATACGAGCCATCGGAAAGACGGCAGCAGCCGTAAAACAATAAGCTATTTAGAAACAAAAATAGCTACACTAAAGACAACATACAGTGATTTTGTTGCTACAGATGACGCCATCCGAGCAATGCAGCCACCGTTAGAGAACAACCATGATTATTTCGAAATTAGGCGTAAGACAGTGGAAACTTACGACTTTCTAATCGATGACATGCGTAAAAGATTAAACAACGGGCCACCAACTACCCCGAAACAGTCAACAACGGGGGACGAAACGCAATTTCCAACATTCACATCGTCAGAAAAAACAACAATAGGAGATGGAAGAAGTTCTAACACTACAGACAGGAAAGAGTTCGAGCAGGTGTTAAAACTCCAAAATATTAAGATGAGAGCCCTTTACAGGGAAATAGAAGCAGCTGAAGAAGCATTAGCGCAACAAGAGCCAAAACAAACACTTCAGCTTGCATTAAGATATTTAGAAAAGTTGATGGAACAAATCATGAACCTCGACGAAAAAATTAACCTAGAGGCTTCAGAAGAAGATGAAATAGAATTAAAATATTTCAAAGAAAATTACTTCAACAACTGTAAGCGGGCACATGATCAAACAGTGATAAAGATAACAACAAAAATGGAAACCGACAGCAACAACAACACCAAGTCAATAGATATTCGATTACCAGTCATAGAAATCCCACATTTTTATGGTGACAATATGAAGTGGAAAAGTTTTGCTGATACATTTGAAAAATTGGTACATAAAAACCAATTCCAGGGGCGTTTAAAACATGGCAAAATTGGAGAAAGGTAAAATATTATGATTTTTGTCAAAATATTTAAAACAATATGTACCTTAATTATTTTATAAATATTTTAGTGTTGGCGAGATATAAGGAATGATGTCCGTACAAAACTAGCACAAGAAAAAAAACATGCAAATCGCACCAGTGGAGGGGCACCAAATCCAATATATTTAACCGATTTAGAGGAGAAAATAAGAAACCTTATAGGCGAAACATGTATTTTCGCACACAAGTGTTCCAAAAAGTGGTGCAAAACTGCAGGTTTGTAACCATTTTATATACGTAATTAGTTTATTTGTAATACAATATAATAATTTTTTATCGCAGGATTTGCCTATTAAAGAAAATTCTTCCTCAACTGGTGAAACCCAATTTCTGCCCTCAACCATCGACATCGTAAATAATGACATGGTTATTGAATACTTGTCTGACTCGATTGATCGAACAGCTTACAATTTAAAAGTGAGTAGAGTGGAACCTGTAGCGCCAAGTTTACCAAGAACGAAATAAATCTTTTAATAAATTCACAATCTAATTATTTATTATTTACTAGCAGGACCCGGCGTGCTTTGCTACGCTTATAAATAAATTTTGTGCACAGACATTTTGTTGACGTAGTAGCAATGATTTCATAAAGGAGTAATGAGAAATGATAGCGTAGTTTTTAATTTTTGTTTTTAAAAATATGAATGAAAAATAATCAGTACTTTAGCTCATCAGTTCGGATATATGAAAAATTGGCGATCAAATAAGTTTTCGAGTAAGCTATAAAAAATTTAAATGACTTGTTGAATTAGTAGAGGTGTGTCAACACTCATCTCTATATAGAACATTATACAGAACAAAAATAGATTCACAAATGTTCACAGTGCTCATGCATTGTATTTGTACCCGACACGAAACACACAAAAACTTTTCTAAAGAAGTTTTTCTGAGAAATGAAAATGAAAAATGCTGTCAAATTGCAAAATTCAAGTGAATTACAATAATTACTTTGATCTTAATCACTCACAAAATCACTCAACATTTTTTTTTACACCAAATAGCGTAAAAGCTTTGTTTATTTAACATTGGTCGCATATTGACGCTATCTCATAAGAAAGAAAACTCGTAAAGATAACATTAAATTAACATTGTGTCATTTTTATTGCAACTTATTTATTTTAATATGGAACGAATTTCAAAATATCGTTTTAATTCTATTTATTTATTCGAGTACTTGTGGGAACACTTTATTTTTTGTTTTTCCGTCTGGTGCGTACACGAATAAATCAGAAGGTTTTCCTAACGCGCCAGCCACATAAAGTTGTCCATGTCCATGTGAGAAGAACCGATTCTCCAAATCTAGTCCACATACTTGCAGTAACTGTCCGTGTGCTTTGTTGATGGTAATTGCAAAAGCGAGTTGCACTGAAAACTAAACGTTTGAATCTGTTGGGATCATTGAAATATGTGGCCTGTCTATCGTGGCAACACTACATCTTCCTCTTCGAATCTTCCACTCAAAATTGTAGCTTCAATGACATTGTACATCTTTGTTTTCACGAAGGTTCAAAATAGTTTGTGCAATTTCAAAATATGTGACATATTTGAAACTACAATTTATGTGTCACGACAACACATATAAACCTTTTAAGACAGAGGCTCTACAACATAATGCTTTTTAAGACGTTGATGGACGCAATTTTTTTTTTTTATTCTTTTTAAAGAATGAAAAACTTAATAATAAATCCTTTCACATAATAATGTACGATATAGGACAATATTTCATGATAGGATGGAGGAAATAAAAACAATATACTGTTTTTTTTTCAAGTTTGCAGGGACAAAGCTAAATATAACGCATTGTTTACCTCAAGCCAGCATATATAATAATTATTTGGAAGCTCATTTAGTCAAGCAAGCAAAAAGTTCATTCTTTTAAAAAATAAAAAATCTACGTCCATCAACACCTTAGAAAGCATGTTCTTATGTGCTGTTGTGACACACATTGTAATTCCTACTACCCAACACATTTTATTTTAAAAAATATTGCGACGCGGATGCATAGGCTGACTTCACCACAGCTCTGGAAACATAGTGTTCTGAATATATTATGAGCTAATATCCATCAAATACTTTAATTAAAAGCTAACCAATATTATAGACTTCATAGTTCTAATAATAAAATATGGAGGGGCTGAAATCTCATGCTCTGAGATATCAAGACTTCGGTCTGGGTAAAGGATTTTGATATAGTTTTCGGCAACAAAACTTTTATGAGGACATGGTTTTTAGTTTTGGGCAGCGATGAATATCAAACATAACTCTTTGTTAAAGTACAAGTATTCAGAGATAGACTCTGTTTAAAAATTTATTACAAAACTAACACGAAACATCAATACGTTGCCGGATAGTTGTAATCAAAATTCCAAAAATATTGTTAAATTAAATAAAATCAAACTTTTTCAAAATTCCAAAAATATTCTAAAAATTAGAATGAAATCAAATATTTAAACTTTTTCTAAATTCTGATGATATGCCAAAAATTCTTAAAAATTCGAACTTTTCCAAAATTCTAAAAATATTGCAAAAATTATTACAAAATCAAAAATTAAAACTTTTTTCAAAATTCCAAAAATTATAATAATATCAAAAATTAAAAATTTTTCAAAATTCTAAAAATATTTCAAAAATTCTTACAAAATCAAAAATTAAAACTTTTGCCGAAATTCTAAAAATATTGCAAAAATTATTACAAAATCAAAAATTAAAACTTTTTTCAAAATTCCAAAAATTATAATAATATCAAAAATTAAAAATTTTTCAAAATTCTAAAAATATTTCAAAAATTCTTACAAAATCAAAAATTAAAACTTTTGCCGAAATTCTAAAAATATTGCAAAAATTATTACAAAATCATAAAATTAAAACTTTTTTCAAAATTCCAAAAATATTTCAAAAACTATAACAAATTCAAAAATTTCCATGTCCAATTTCATTTTAAATTACATTTACGTCATAAAAACAGCTACATTTTTTTTCCCAAAATATTGGCTAAAAAATTAAATGAAATCATTTTTTGACACACTTGACATTATTTTTTGACAAACTTATAATGCCATAATTCTCTATAATAATAATAAAATATCATGTCATACGAACTATTAATTTTATTTTTTTCTAAAAAAATTGGGTAAAAAATAAATAAAAACCTTTCTTTTGACACACTTGACAACATTTTTTGACAAACTTATAATGCCATAATTCTCAATAATAATAATAAAACTTCATTTCAAACAAACAATTAATTTTATATTTTTTTTCCAAAAAATTAGGTAAAAAAATAAATAAAAATCTTTCTTTTGACACACTTGACAACTTTTTTTTGACAAACTTATAATGCAATAATCTAGTTTTTGATCTCACATACCAATCCCGACCATCAAGATTTCTCCAAATTCAATGTTCCTACTCGTAATCACTTAAAATGAACGTTTTTTAAGCCAAAAATATGCAAATTTCCTTGTTTTGACACACATAATGATTTTTTTGACACACTTCCGGTACAGTTATCGAACACAGCGTCCTTTCGGACCTGTCCCTTGAGTATACCTATTTTTAGAAAAAAAAATTTTTGAAATCCCTCCAGTGGTTTTCCCTGCAGCGTAGGTAATGACGGCCGGCCGGCCGGCCGACAGACAGACATACATTTATTTTTTTTTTGCTTTTTTAGAATCAGGAGGTCCTAAAACGTCTAGAAATGTCAAAAAAAGTGGGGGTAAGAATTTCACTTTGAGCTCATGAATGTAATACTTAGGTCTTTCAGACCGAAGTAAAATATTAAAGCAAGCAGTAGTATCCCAACAAACATGAATTTTGTTGTACGAGAATAAGTAAAAAAAAATTTTATCGGAAGTGACAAACCGGAAGTTAGGATGCAGAACTGTTGTAAACCGTACTAAACGTGTATGTACCAAATTTCATCCAATTCGATTATCAGGTACAGAAGTTATTGAGCTTTAAAAATAACAATTGCTTGGAGGACCCCCTACCACTTTGTTCACTGACGCTAAAAAAACTAATCAGTTCCTTGCCATACATATTTGCATCTTTTTGCAAAGTGCAATCAAAATTACTTTACGAACGAATATTGTATGCATCCAACAAACATTGAAACAATAAAAAGGTGTTAGGGAGGACCCCTTATCTCAATATTGTCCAAAAATTAATCAATTCTTTGTCATTAAAGTCTCCATCTTTTTTCAAAGTGCCATTAAAATTGATTGAATGAAATCTGTATGCTCCCAACAAACTTTAAAAACAAAGTGTGAAAAGTCAGCAGTTGTATGGTAGACCCCCCCCCCCGCCACTTTGATGAATGTGTTTCAAAAGATGATAACTATTTTCTTACACTAATTTATTTATTTATTTATTTGAAAACAAATCTACAGGATACTAAATCCCTAATGATTGTAAATGACTAATGCATTAATTAAAGAAAAATAACAAAAAGAAAATTTTAAATTTTACTAAACTAAAGAACAGCTAAAAAATTAAAAATATAAATCTTCATACATATATGTAAACCTTAGTAAAATTAATACTAAAATAAGAATAATAAAATCAATACTAAAACACACATAATTATATAAAATAAATGAGTATCATTAGTATATAATTTAATAAAGAAATTCAATACCTGTTTTTTATTCGTTAAAACTTAGTTTTAGTGAGTGCTTAAATTTATCCGATTTCATATCAAAATCAAACAAATAGTAATACATGTTGAACGCATTTGACATAACCGTTATTGGTGAATTTGAACCATACTTGGTTCGATGAAACTCAATATATAAAATATCACGGGATCAAATAGTTTCCGATGGGACATAGAAATTTATCTCAGACAATAAGCTAGGAGACATGATCTTATTGTTTAAAAGACCAGCTATAAAGGTTGCACCTGCAAAATCTCTTCTCAAACTAAGTGGTTCCAAATTAGCCAATTTACATAGAGTATCATAGCAGGGGAGGTTACGAACGTTTTCGTAAAATTGGAGTTTGGGATCGAAAGCACAAAGTTTAAATTTCCTAACCTAATAGATTAAAAATTTCTTTTGTATTGCTTCGATTCTATTTATATGGATATCAGCATAGGGTGACCAGATCATTGAGGCATATTCTAAGTTAGAACGAACGAAAGAATTATAAAGTAGTACAATTGTTTTCGTATCATGAAAATCTTTAGCCGCTCTTTTGATAAATCCAAGCATTGATGATGCTTTGGCAGTAATACGATCAATGTGTAAATTGAATGTTAGATTTTGTGTAAATGTAACTCCTAAATCAATTACTTCAGAAACTCTAGTTAGCGAATCACCTAGTATTTGATATTCAAAGATTTGAGGATTCAGCTTCTTATAGTTTATTTTCATTGCACCATTTGCTTATATTATGAATATCTAATTGTAAGTGAAAAAAGTCAGCTGCCGTCTCAATGACACGATAAATTTTTAAATCATCAGCATACAAAAGAAAATGACAAAACTCAATGATATTAGATAAATCATTAATAAATAATATGAATAAGAGAGGTCCTAAATGGGAACCCTGAGGAACTCCAGAATGAACATATATATAATCCGATTTCTTGCCATCAATTAACACATATTGAACTCGGCCAGTCAAATAGGAACATATCCATTTAATTAACACGGAATTAAATCCGAAGTGAGGTAGTTTTGATAAGATGATTTTATGTTGAATCGTATCAAAAGCCTTCTTAAAGTCAGTGAATACAACATCAACTTGACCTTCATTTTCAAGAACATTTACTGTAGAGTTAACAAACTCTACTAAATTCGTTGAAGTAGACCTGCCCTAAAAAACGTAAACAAGGAGGAAAAAAGAATTATTCAATATATTGAATATGAAAAAATAGATAAAATAGAACTAACAAAAATAATTATGTCAACCGATACCGAAATGTTCATAAAAAATATACAAAATTGCATTAAACAACATACGACAGAAAGCCATAAACCCGTTATCAAAAATCAAAAATTTATCAAACCTTGGATGAATCACAAAATTCTAAAGATAATTAAACAAAAAAACTTTTTTTATAAATTAAAACAAAAATATGAACAAAACGAGTATTACAACAAGCAATTTATATATTATAGAAATAAGGCAAACCAACAAATTAAACACCAAAAACAGACATACTACACTAACAAATTTAACGAAAACTTGGATAATAGTAAAAAATTTTGGAGAACCACCAATGAGATACTTTTTAACAGATCGAACGACAAACAAAAAACAGCGATAACACTACAACAAGACAATACAATAATAGACAAACAAACCGAAGTAGCCGAGGTAATCAATGACCATTTTATCAAAATTTGCAGCCCCGCACACAACCACAGTCTAAATATCAGAAACCAACTGAAACAAACCCACACACCGTGCGCATCGCTAAACTTATACAAGACAACGCCTACTGAAATAACACAGATAGTAAAATCACTCAAGCGAAGTACAGCGAGTGGACATGACAAAATACCCATGACCTTTTTTAAAACGTTTGTAGATACGCTCAGCCCCAAGAACCAGCACACAACCACAGTCTAAATATCAGAAACCAACTGAAACAAACCCACACACCGTGCGCATCGCTAAACTTATACAAGACAACGCCTACTGAAATAACACAGATAGTAAAATCACTCAAGCGAAGTACAGCGAGTGGACATGACAAAATACCCATGACCTTTTTTAAAACGTTTGCAGATACGCTCAGCCCCAAGATATCCAAATTGATAAACGATATGTTTCAATCAGGGTCTTATCCAAATATCCATAAAATTGCCAGAATATCACCAATACATAAAACAGGTAGTAAACAAGATATAGACAACTATAGACCAATTTCTGTTTTAACATCATGTTCAAAAATTTTTGAAAAAGCAATACAAACGAGACTAAATCATTTCCTGACCGACAACAATATAATACATGAAAACCAATTTGGATTTGTGACAAGTTCAAGCACACTTACTGCATGCACACATTTAACAAACTTCATTGAAACTAACATTGATAAAGGAAATACAACAGCCTGTCTTTTTTTGGATGTTAGAAAAGCATTTGACACCGCGCAACATGATATCCTATTTGAAGACTTGCACGAAATTGGTATTAAAGAAGTCCCACTTAAACTACTTAAATCTTTTCACACAAACAGACAACAATTTACAGAAATAGGCTCGTGCAAAAGTAAAACAAAAACAACAAACCAGGGACTAGCTCAAGGATCCATGCTCTCAGCACCAGAATTCTCGATCTATATTAACGGCATATTCAACCTCAAACTTAATGGAAAACTCCAGATGTATGCTGATGACGCGGCAATTATGTACACGGCCTTAACAACAGAATCTATTCTCAGTCAGATACAAGATGATATTCAAACGATAGCCCATTTCCTCCAAGAAATTAAATTACAATTAAACATAGCCAAAAGCAACTACATAATTTTCACCAAACACAAACCGATAGCTGAAGAAAACATCATCGATATAACATTAACGAATAGCATAATAAAACGGGTTAATAGCACAAAATATTTAGGACTGATAATAGATGATAAATTAAACTGGGCACAACACATCGATAAAATCAAAAATAAGGTAAGACCAATTATTTTTGCATTATATCGTTTGAAACCATACTTACACAAACAAGCACTCTGGAACATTTACAACGCACACATCATGACACACCTTTTATATCTGAACCCAATATGGAACAATGCTCCACAATATAAATTGAACGAACTGCAAGTTCTTCAAAACAAAGCTATCAAAATAATAAAAGGATACCCTAAGCTACAACCAACACGATCATTGTACACTCTAGACACTAAACTAATACCCATAGAAATAATCTGCAAATTACAAACCACAATCCTTATATCTTCTTCTTCTTATTATTATTATATTATAATATATAATATATAATATAATAATAAAATAAAGTGTTTGTCTGTCTGCGTGCGCTCTCCAGCGAAATCTGTAGCACACAGGAGTCTGAAATTTTGTCAGGAGAAGGCCATTAACAGGTACTAATGCACCTCGGAGCCGAAATTTTAAAATTTAATTTAGATTTTTTATAATTAATAATTTTAATTTTCCTAATGGTTAAATGTATGCCTAAATGTATATTATATTTTATACTTGAATTTTATTCAACTTTTACTCAGGTCTCTTTGATCGATTTTTTTTTCCGCAAAACAGAATTACCATTCAAATAGAAAATTAAAGTATAATGTGACAATAAAATTCATTTAGATGAAAATTATATACATTTATATATTTATTATATACATACATGATACAATTGTATGTATCCAGCACATTAAGTTGCAACAAATATTTCTAATTTACAACAAACATGTTCTTGGTTTGGTGTATATACATGTGTAATACATATTTTATTTGGTTTAAATATATGTGATACATGTTCAAAATATAGAAAATTGGAAAATTGAAAAATTCTTTTCCTCTTTTTAGAAACATTGATGCAGCAAATTTTTGCAATGAAACCTTTGTATTGAAGAAAAGGATTATGAATCAATAATATCAAAGCTACAGGTTGAAAGCGTTTTACTTATTAAGAAAAATATGCGTCCCCATTAATTTCAAAAACAAACAAACAATGTAGGTTATTTGAAGAAATCGGTAAAATATATGCAAATATGTCAACAAATGAAGTGATTTGACTGGTTTTAGATTAGTGTATAAGTCTGGATTTATAAATGATATTATTCTTATTATTATTTTTATATTATACTACAAATTAGTCTTATTATTATGTCTGTCCAAATTTTTTTTTAAGACTCTGGCAGAAATGTCGAAATAAGACGATGGCCATAAATCGACAAAACCCAAAAAACGAAAACCTTCACTAAAAATGCTGTCATTCTTAGACCGGTTTTTCGATCAAAATCGTGTTTCGTATCAAACACCTGCGCTATGCATTTAGTCTGCTCTTCAAAGTTTTCTTTCAGTGACATGCTCCATTACTAATAAAAGCACACAGAGCAGAGCGCATGTAGAGCATTGGAAATAGTTGGTAAAATATATTTGAAAATCTAAATTGACTTTAGTTAAGATCACCAAATAATCTGGATAGATTGATAAATGAAATTAGTCAACATGAAATGGTACGATAAAACAGTAAATTTTAGTGCGGTGTGCTTATTTTGTATCGCAAGTATGACGGTTCCAGAGTAAGTCATTGACAACTGTAACACCCAATAAACGAATGTTTTGACGTTCGTCTAATTTTTCGCGACACATATTAAGTCGATTAACGCGAAAAATTGCAAGTGTTTAATTTAAACTCTCCGAAACTCTTTACCAATCACTTTCAAATGTCGACCTTCCTTTCAATTTTCAAACTATCTGGATTGATCAGCTAGAGTGCTAATGATCTCTTTTATTCATATTTCCCAAATGAAAAAATTAAAATACGCTTCTTCTATTCTCATTACGACTCTTTGAAATTATTCTTACTAATTCAACAAAATCTACGCACACAAACTTTTTTATAGGCGTAGCAACGTACGCCGGGTCCTGCTAGTTTAAAATAAAAAACAAACTAATTAAACACAACTTTCAACTATCATACAGAACTGACACACATGCGCATGAGACACGACAGATGAATGATTTAAATCTTCCTCAGATAAGAACCAATACGGGACGCAATACACCTCTTTACAAAGGAATGAGTCTGTTCAACAAGTTACCAGAAATACTTAAAGATACCAAAACACTCGCACAATTCAAACAAAACGCACTGCAATATTACATGGAAACATACATACAACCAAACACATAATACATCAGTTTATGTTATTTGTTATATTAATTGAAAATTGCTATATTGAAATTGGTTAAAATTTTTAATTGTTATATTAAGATTACTATTTTAAGTTTATTACTTTAAGCTCTGTACAACAAAATAATGAACGAATTTCAAAAACTATTATTACTTCGGTCTGAAAGACCTAAGTATTACATTCATGAGCTCAAAGTGAAATTCTTACCCCCACTTTTTTTGACATTTCTCGACGTTTTAGGACCTCCTGATTCTAAAAAAGCAAAAAAAAAAAAAATGTATGTCTGTCTGTCGGCCGGCCGGCCGGCCGTCATTACCTACGCTGCAGGGAAAACCACTGGAGGGATTTCAAAAATTTTTTTTTCTAAAAATAGGTATACTCAAGGGACAGGTCCGAAAGGACGCTGTGTTCGATAACTATACCGGAAGTGTGTCAAAAAAATCATTATGTGTGTCAAAACAAGGAAATTTGCATATTTTTGGCTTAAAAAACGTTCATTTTAAGTGATTACGAGTAGGAACATTGAATTTGGAGAAATCTTGATGGTCGGGATTGGTATGTGAGATCAAAAAGTAGATTATTGCATTATAAGTTTGTCAAAAAAAAATTGTCAAGTGTGTCAAAAGAAAGATTTTTATTTATTTTTTTACCTAATTTTTTGGAAAAAAAATATAAAATTAATTGTTTGTTTGAAATGAATTTTATTATTATTATTGAGAATTATGGCATTATAAGTTTGTCAAAAAAGTGTTGTCAAGTGTGTCAAAAGAAAGATTTTTATTTTTTTTTCCCAATTTTTTGGAAATAAAATTGTTTGTTTAAAATGAAATTTTATTATTATTATTGAGAATTATGGCATTATAAGTTTGTCAACAAAATGTTGTCAAGTGTGTCAAAAGATTTTTATTTAGTTTTTTACCCAATTTTTTGGAAAAAAAATAAATTGTTTGTTTGAAATGAAATTTTATTATTATTATTGAGAATTATGGTATTATAAGTTTGTCAAAAAATGTTGTCAAGTGTGTCAAAAGAAAGGTTTTTATTTATTTTTTACCCAATTTTTTTAGAAAAAAATAAAATTAATAGTTCGTATGACATGATATTTTATTATTATTATAGAGAATTATGGCATTATAAGTTTGTCAAAAAATAATGTCAAGTGTGTCAAAAAATGATTTCATTTAATTTTTTAGCCAATATTTTGGGAAAAAAAATGTAGCTGTTTTTATGACGTAAATGTAATTTAAAATGAAATTGGACATGGAAATTTTTGAATTTGTTGTAGTTTTTGAAATATTTTTGGAATTTTGAAAAAGTTTGTATTTTTGATTTTGTAATAATTTTTGCAATATTTTTAGAATTTTGGAAAAGTTCGAATTTTTAAGAATTTTTGGCATATCATCAGAATTTAGAAAAAGTTTAAATATTTGATTTCATTCTAATTTTTAGAATATTTTTGGAATTTTGAAAAAGTTTGATTTTATTTAATTTAACAATATTTTTGGAATTTTGATTACAATTATCCGGCAACGTATTGATGTTTCGTGTTAGTTTTGTAATAAATTTTTAAACAGAGTCTATCTCTGAATACTTGTATTTTAACAAAGAGTTATGTTTGATATTCATCGCTGCCCAAAACTAAAAACCATGTCCTCATAAAAGTTTTGTTGCCGAAAACTATATCAAAATCCTTTACCCAGACCGAAGTCTTGATATCTCAGAGCTTGAGATTTCAGCCCCTCCATATTTTTTAAATTTAATTTAAGTTACTTACAAGATATCCTCTTTTGTAACTATACAAGAAATAAAAAAAAAAAAAAAAAAAAAAAAAAAAAAAAAAACCATGTTGATTAACGGTGTTCTTTGCATTTAAAAAACAGATAATCACAAACAATAGATTCAAACAGCTTGGGTAATGCAGAGGGTATTGAAATCCCTCTATAATTAGATATTTGACATCTACTACCATTTTTGTAAACAGGAACTATATGTGATATTTTCCATTTCGAGGGAAATACACCAAGATTCAGCGATTTATTAAATAAGATAGAGAGCGGACGTGCAAATGAACTAGCACACAATTTCAACATTTTAGTCGGTATGCCATCCGGACCTGAACCTTCTTTAAACGAGTTCAAGGCAAACATAATGTCCTCCATACTAATTATAGGAGAGCAAAAAGATGGTACATTACATGAGTCATCATAATCGCTATCAAAAGTCGTACTTTCACTTACGTATACACTTTGGAAGAATTTCTGAAATAAGTTACAAATGCCTTGGATATCAGAAGATTTATCGGATTCTAGACACATGGTTGTTGGTAGGCCAGAGGTCTTACGTTTTAAATTGACAAATTCCCAGAATTTTTTGGGTTTGTCCCTAATAACCTCCTCTACATTAGATATGTATCTATCATAGTTAATAGAATATTTTTTATCAAACTCAGCCTGCAGATTCCGTACAATATCTTTATCGTTAGGTGATTTGGTTTCCTTAAATTTTTTACGTGCCTTATTTTTGCGATTCCTCAAACTAATTAGATTTTTGTCAAACCAAGGAGGAAAGTTGTTCTTTTCCTTTTTAATGAGAGGAATGTATTGGGTACAACCATTCATAACTATTTTGTCAAAAATTTCAACATCTGAATCGATTGAATTGTTAGAAAGAATAAAATCCCAATCAAAAGTGTTGAGATACAAATTTAAGCCTTCACCATCAATTCTATTAAAATTATAAGAAGGTAGCTCATTGACAAATTGATTAACAGGTAAAAAAGCATCATCTTTAATTGCAATTTCATACGGTTTATGGTGACTGTCATTAACTACAAATGGAGCAATGGATTCTTCCAATGATAGCAAATTACAGTCATTCGTAAAGATTAAATCTAAAAATTTTCCACTAATGTTACAAATACTGTTAATTTGATTCAAATCACATGCTAATAATGAATCAATACATGTGTAATCGATGACTGATTTTACATTTACAGGTAATAAAAAATCAATCACCATCAGCTGTAGATTCCCATTTAATATTCGGCAGGTTAAAATGACCTAATAAGATAATTTTATCACATATGCTTCTTTTATCAACAATACTATGGATACATTCACAATATTTAATATAGACATCGACTGACATCCCTGGTGGTATATATACAACAATTATCAAAAATGTTACTTGTGAAATAGTTACTGATACACAAAGCAGCTCAGTTGTATTATATTCGGTTTCAATATCGATAATTTCATTTTGAAGAGACGAATGAACTGCAATTAATACTCCCCCTCCAGTATTTTTATGACTATTCAACGATGATCTATCACAGCGATAAACATTGTAGTTATTCGTAAAAAATTCTTGAGAATAAATCCCCTTATGAAACCAAGTTTCAATTAACACATAGATTGGAAAATTTGTTGAATTAAGAAATCTGGAAAAAGATGATGATTTTGAAGCCATGCCACGTACATTTTGAAAATAGATAGTCAATTCAGTAGAAAGTTTCATAGGTGATGAAGACAGCATTGATGGAGTGTTCTTAGCAGTTTTAATTATTTTGCTGTTGTGATTGAACCCGGAATCCTTAAAAAAGGACGATTACTTGGCTTAGATTTAAATTCTTTTATAAGAACACCTGCAGGCCAAGATGAAGAAGTAAGAAGCTTCTCTTTTGCTGACAAGGGCGCATTCAATTTAAAAGATACATAATCTCTATCCAATTCGCCAATAGGTTTAGGTACCAATCGAATAAATTTTAGATCAGGTAATAGCAGGTTCTCATTTAAGAATTTTTGAAAATCAACGTCCGATACATCTTTGCTTAATCTTGAAACAAAAATCCAAATTTTCTGTTCAACAACTGATAGAAGATTAGAACCACCAGTACCTATAACGACACTAGATGGAATTGCTTTTTCAGCAGCTGGCAGATTGAGCACAGATCCACTACTCGAAGGTTTGCTTTCCTTAGTTCTTGCTATGTTTAGAGCTGAACGTTGCAACGGTTGATGCTGAATAGGCTCCTTAGACATACATTCGGATTCCAAATCAATATGCTCATTGTTGAGTTCAATTGTTTCATTGATCTTGTTTTTATCTAATTTAGCTTCATTTAGGTGACATTGCAGCTCAGCAATTTGAGCTTTCAAAGCAGAATTTTCTTTAATAAAGAAGTCGACTTTCGCTTCAAGATTCAGGAAAGATATTTTAGAGGATTCTTTAAATTCCCTCAACTCTTTAAAGATCATACCCAACGCACTTTTAGACGACATTCCCTCAGATAATCCCTCAAGTGGGACTAGACTTGATCCAGCATTACCTGGTTCAGCATCCGATACAACTGCAGTACTCTTACTCCGCAGCTTTTTAGTTGGTGAGAGATTACCTAGACTCATCTTGCTTAGTATAAAGCAAATTTGTATGAAAACTATTTCACAATAGATCAATTAATTTCAATTTTGATTATTGATTCACAAAATTACAATTTGTTAGGAATGTTAACATTAAAAAACTGGTTCAAATTTAATGTTACTTTTTATGATTGTGATCGCAATGACGTTTTTGGTTGCAAAGTACACTTATTATAATTTGTGCTTAAATTAATTGTTTTTCAATTAGATTTCAGTTTAAAATTCAATTCAATTTCAATTTAAAATAATGGTACCTGATGATTTCATTCAATAGTAAAAAAAATACTTTCTATTTTAACACTTTATAGACTTTACTGTTAGCATAGCTTAACCAACAAATTGTAATTTTTAGGGATGTTAGCATTAAAAAACTGGACCAAGCATAATGATAGTTTTTATGGTTATGGTCAAGCTAACTTTATTGGTTTCAAAGCACACTTATTAGAGCTTAAATTAATTGTTTATCAACTTGATTACTTTAAATTAATTTACACTCATTCTAATTAGTATCACAGTTTAAGCGCGGACAGTTTATTTAAGTTTAGAAAAATTATATCACTTTAAAATAATGATGTCTGTTGATTTCATTCAATAATAGACAAAAAAAAACACTTTTTATGGACTTTACTGTTAGCATAAAATGAAACACAAATAAAAATAAAATATTTTTGAGAGCAAATTAAAAAACACGTATGATCGATACTCCGTCGATTATAAGATGAAATCGGAACGAATGAAATTGGAACCTTTTCCATAAGTTTTATCATAATCACTTTATTATTGTAGGCTGTAGTGTGCATAAAGATACTGAAAAAACTGCCAACAATTAAAAAAAATTTTTTTTTACCGGCAGTAAAAAACCGGAAGTTGGGACTAAATGCTTATGTACCAAGTTTCATCCAATTTGATTAACAGGTACAGATGTTTTGAGCTTTAAAAGAAACAGGTGTATGGGACACCACCACCACTTTGTTCACTATCGCTCAAAAACTAATCAGTTCCTTGTCATACATGTTTGCATCTTTTTCCAAAGTTTCATCAAAATTGGCTCACGAACAAATGCTGTATGCTCCCAACAAACATTGATAAAATGATTTCACAGTAAACAGGTGTTCGAGAGGCCCCGTACCACTTATCCCAATATTGTCCAAAAACTAATCAGTTCCTTGTCATTTAAATCTACATCTTTTTCCAAAGTGTCATTAGAATTGATTAATGAATGAAGTCTGTATGCTCCCAACAAACTTGAAAGACAAAGTGTGAAAAGTCAGTTGTATGGTAGACCCCCCACCACTTGGGTCAATGTGTCCGAAAAGATGATAATTATCTTCTCACACTAATTGGAACCCTTTTCATAAGTTTCATCATAATCACTTCATTATTGTAGGCTGTAGTGTGTATAAAGACACTGAAAAAACTTCAAAAAAGTACACAAAAAATTTTTACCGGAAGTGAAAAACCGGAAGTTGGGATGCAGAACTATTGTGAACCGTACTACATACTCATGTACCAAGTTTCATCCAATTCGCTTATCAGGTACAGATGTTATAGAGCTTTGAAAAAAACAGGTGCTCCAGGGACCCCACACCATTTTGTTTACTATCGCTCAAAAACTAATCAGTACCTTGTCATACATGTTTGCATCTTTTTCCAAAGTGTCATCAAAATTCATTCACGAATGAATGTTTTATGCTCCCAACAAACATAACTTTGTGGAAAAACCAACTGTTGTATGGTGGACCCCCAAACCCTTTATCCAATGTGCTCCAAAAGCTAACAAAATCTTTTTCATCTTATATAAAAGCTTTGCCCAACGTTTCATGAAAATCGATCGGTAATTGTAGGCTACAGTAGGGATAAACACCTGAAAAAAAAAACTTTTTAACTGGAAGTGATAAACCGGAAGTTGGTATGCAAAATTATTGGAAACAGTACTAAAACCTTATATACCAAGTTTCAATAAGATCATAGTCCGGGAGAAGTCAGAAGTTATTCAAGATTTAAACTTAGAGGTGTTCGGGAGACCACCCACCATTTTGTCCAAATTTAAAATGAATCTAGATCTTCCATTTTCAAGTGAAACTGTATCATTTGCCAAAGTTTCATCAAGATCCTATTCAGAAAACTCACTATTGCAAACGTGTTGCCGGCTAAGGGCCACATTTTTAATTAGTTTGTTTATAATACTTGCTATCCATGTTTGATTATACATAAGCTATGTCTCTTTGTATATTATTTGTGCGAATTCCATTTCGTAAACTTGAGCTTTTAATCGATGTTATCAACTATCTTTCTTAGTTGAAGAAACATGCATTACATATACAATTGCAAACCAATAACATATTTAGTTTATTACCAATAACAATAACTCATTGTATAGATGATAAAATTTGTAACATCATTATGTGTTTAATTCAAATACATATAGTTTTGATATACAAATGTAATTGTTTCAGATAATACTTTCATTTTTAAATTTCATTAAATTATGTGCAACAAAAAAATTGATCAAAGGAATCCAATCCAACCGTATAAAACGATATTTAAAGAAAAATCAAATTTAATTATTATCAACATTTAGGCAAAACCCCTTAAGATAATTATAATGGCCCTCCCTGGGGTTCCATACAAAAAAAAATTGCCTGTTACCTATGCGCAAGTGTACACAACAACTTCCCAAAGTTTCATGATAATCGGATGAATGGTTTATCAATGCATAAACGACAAACATAGATACTTTCAATTTTATATATATATAGATTTTCCACACGAACATGAATTACTATACTTTTATTCCTAAAATCACAAAATCAAAAAACAATTTACATTGAAAATTTTCTGACAATAAACAAAATGTCAAAAATAAATTTACCACACAATGAAGTTAGTTTCAATTTAAGGCGTTGAATAAAAAATTACGAATGGTTCGAGAATACGGTTTTAGATTGGATGTGGAATATGCATGTGAAAAATACAAATTCCCTTAGTAGGGAAATTTGACAGTGTGACCACATGTGCCCCAAGTCCGGAAAAGAGACACGCCAGTATATTTTTTTTTGGTTAGACGTCCAACTTCGGAGTGTTGCATTGAAATAATGCAAATTGGACGTCCAACTTTTCGAAGAATTTTCTCGTTGTATTTTTAATTTGGTTATTTTTTTCAAATTAACTATTGCGGACACACTCCCGTTTCCTCTTATCGGTACAAATAAATAAAAATATCAGCAAACGTCTCAAATACATCCATATACCATTACGTCATCTTCATTTAAATTCGGCTTCTATTAAAAAGTACATTAAAATGAAATTCAATTATTTATGATGAAATATTTATCTGTATGTTTTTCATTCTAATAAAATATGAAATGAAATAACATTCGCTAGTTCTTCTGCTACTGCCAAGTTCAAGTTTATTTTTTTTTGTCATTAATAAAAGTGTGTAATTTTGATTAATAAAAATTAAAAACAGTGGCTGGTATAATTAATTGAAATAATCAATTAAATATGTTAAGAACCTCAAGAAATATATTGAAAAGTAGTATTGATTTAAAGCTAGATTCTACGTTTAATCGAGAATGTGTGAAAAGGTGGATTGTGACCAATTCATTGGAACGAACTGTAACTGTAAGTGTAATAGCTATGTGTAGTTTGTGTAACTTGTATAGTTAAGTATTTTTGGCAAAAAGATTTAAATAGATTAGTTTATGAGTGCATGAAAAGTTATTTGAATGTTTAACTGAATCAAATGTGGAAATATAAATAATTATTAGTATGAAAATGAGATAAGATTAGATGTTTAAGAATAGGTGTAATGTAATTAAAAAAACTGTTTTAAAAACAAAAGACAAGGTACGTTTTTGATGAGAATAAGAACCTTTGAATCTAAACTGATTAAAATTTAAGCTTTTCCGAGTGATAACATGCAGACAGCCTTGAAATCTTGTTCCCAACTAAAATTTAAACGGATAATTCTAATTAACCGTTGAATTTTGGTAGCTGGAATAGCGCCCAGGCAATCAGTTGTTCAGTGTGGATCCCTGCTGCAGATGTCCAGGAGATGAGATAATTTATATTGATTACACGTTGCCTTTTTTGACTGAGAATGTTTATTCAGCATGTATTTAAAAACTTCTCTTCAACTATGAATGCAGCTATACTATTAATTTTAATTTGATATAATGCGTGTAAACTTCATATATAGAAATGTATTCGATGGAATATTGTTGATTACACTCGAAATGATTATACACAGCTTAATCGCTAAACATCTGTCATTTATTATAATATTATGTTGGAAAATGGAGAAAGCGAAGCGTATCTTGACACACATATATTTATATAATACAATTATTATTTTGCAACTAAATAATGCACTTAATTTGGAATAAGATTTACAAATATTTTTTTACTGAGTTAGTTAACTTATAACATTGAGGAAATTATTTACATTTAAAAATCTTAGCAATAATGGCATGAAATGTAAAGCTTTTTTAAATCTAACGCAAAACGAGAACTTAATTTTTATTGCGGAAAAATTAGAATGAATAAAAAAATTTTGGTTTTTCTTTTTAATAATCAGTAACATAAAAAACATCGCTAACTCAATTTTAATTTTTTTAAAAATTTAATTAAAATGTTCGCCACAACACTCCCCCCCTAGTGCCATCGAAGATGGGACGATATAGAAATTATTGTGCTACAGCACGAAGGAAACGAGCAGGGGTACGAGTGGTTCTACCTGCTCGCGTAATTGTAGATGCAGGGTGGAATATCTGAGTTTGAGGAATGAGATTAAATCTAACCTTCTTAGTTGAAACAGTCGCTTTAGCATCGCGTTTCCTCGCATCTTCAGAGGTAGAAGGGAAAGACGAGGATGTGTCCGGAAAAGTAAGATGGACTTTATTTGTAGAAGACGAAGTTTCGTCTGAGCGACTGAGATCAGTACTCAAAGTAGGTGAGTTTAGAGTTAAGTCATCTTCAGATTGTTCCCTAAAGCAAGGTTTTAATCTGTCGATGGAAACTCGAATGTGTTGACCTTTACGGTCAATAACGAAATTTTTACCATCGCGACTGATGACTTTGAAAGGACCTTCGTATGGAGGTTGAAGAGATTTACGTACTAAGTCAGTACGTAAGAAGACATGCGAACAAGACTGAAGATTTTTGGAGACGAAAACATTAGGAGAAGTGTGTCTTGACGCAATAGATGGACGAAGGTGAGTAAAATGTTGTTTCAATTGTGAAACGAAATCAGATTGAGGAGTAGAAGTGGAGTTTTCGGTAAAGAATTCACCAGGAAGACGAATGTTAGTACCATAGACGAGCTCTGCCGATGAAGATTGGAAGTCTTCACGGAAAGTGGTTCGTAAACCGAGTAGTATTGACGGTAATATACGCGTCCAATCCGTTCTGTCGTAGGCCATTATC
The DNA here is from genome assembly GCA_963693315.1 of Diogma glabrata. Taxonomy (NCBI): domain Eukaryota; kingdom Metazoa; phylum Arthropoda; class Insecta; order Diptera; family Cylindrotomidae; genus Diogma; species Diogma glabrata. The sequence continues at coordinate 28,470,845 of OY856186.1, read as the reverse complement.
GCAGATTTTAAAGTTCGGTGCCAACGTTCGATGAGGCCGTTACATTTTGGATTGTAACTTGTAGTTCGTTTGCGTTCGAAACCGATTAGTTTTGACAACTCGCTGAAGAGATTGGATTCGAATTGGGAGCCCTGATCAGTGACGATTACTGAAGGTACTCCGAAACGAGAAATCCAATTGGAGTAGAGAGCTGATGCTACCGTTTCAGCTGTGATATCCAGATAGGAATGGCTTCAGGCCATCGAGTATAGCGGTCAATAATTGTGACACAATAGCGTTTGTCCTCAGAGGTAGGAAGTTTACCAATAATGTCCATGTGAATCTCGGAAAATCTTTGAGAAGTGGAAGGATAGTTACCTAAAGGAGACTGAGTATGGCGAGAAACTTTTGCCTTTTGGCAAGCCAGGCAGTTCTGAGCCATTTGTCGTACATCCTTTTTAATGGATGGCCAAATGACTTTTTCAGTTAGGAGTTTGACAGAACTGTGGACTCCTGAGTGAGATAAATTATGGAGACTATTGAAAACAGATTGACGAAATTGCTTTGGAATAAAAGGTCGTGGATTACCAGAAGAGGTATCACACAAAATAGTTTTGGCATTAGAATTGCCAAACGATACTGGAAAGGATCGGAATTGAAGTGTGGGACTAGTGTCCACTAATTCCTTTAGTTCGTTATCGTTGAACTGAGCGTCAGCAATTTCATCGTAGTTAATGTTTTCTGGAATTGATATTTGCTCGACACGAGAAAGTGTATCGGCAACTACATTATCAATTCCAGAAATGTGGCGAATATCAGTAGTGAATTGACTGATGAAATCTAAATGGCGGAATTGGCGAGGACTAGCTTTGGCAGGGTTCTGCGACAAAGCGTAAGTGAGTGGCTTATGATCGGTAAGGAGTGTGAAGGTTCTACCTTCAAGGAGATAACGGAAGTGTTTAATTGCAGAGTAAGCTGCAAGGAGTTCGCGATCATAAGCGCTGTATTTCTGTTGCGTTTCATCGAGTCGCACAGAGAAGAAACTAAGTGGTATCCAACAGTCGTTAATTTTTTGTTGAACAACAGCGCTAATTGCCTTATCGGAAGCGTTGACCATTACGGCAAGTTGGGCAGAGTGTAAGGGGTGAGAAAGAATTGTTGCCTCACTGAGTTGCCGCTTGCATAAGTCGAAGGCTTGAATGGCGTCTTCGGACCATTGAATTACACGTTTGTCATTTCTTTTTGGAAGCTTTAAGGAAATCGTTGAGGATAGCTTGATTGCCACCAGCGTGAGGAATGAATCGGCGGTAGAAGTTAATCATTCCGAGAAAAAGACGGAGTTTCATTACCGTTTTGGGACGTTCGAAACGATTGATAGCATCGACACGTTCAGGAGTAGGTTTGATTCCAGATGAATCAATAGAATGTCCAAGAAAGTCAACGTTGGTTTTAGCAAAGTTGCATTTATTAACGTTGATAATGAGACCAGCGTCGGAAAGACGCTCAAAAACAGTTCTAAGATGTTTGAGGTGTTCCTCAAAGGTTTCAGAAGCAATAAGGAGGTCATCTATGTAGGTGAAACAGAAATTTAGGTCTCGGACTGATGGTTTAATATAATAGCCATGTACGTACGATTCTAATTAAGAGCCTCGTAACGTTAACCACCACAAATAGATATGTTGCATAAACATTTATATAGAAATTTATTTCTTAGGTTCGTAAGTTTGTATTCAAGAAAAAACTTGATGATCATCTCCTAGTTATTGGTGTTCCTGATATTATTGAAGAAGATATTGTTGAAACAGTTACAAAGCTTGTTCCTGATCTGGATATTCTTATTAAAAAAGAAGATGCTTACAGGCTATTCGGTTGCAAAAATCTTCTGATTTGAATCCAGTGAATTCAAATATACAAGACAATTCTCGAATTGTATCACTACCAATTTTGTTAAAATACGAATACTAATGTCAAAAAACAAATTATGCCTAAAAAGAAGCAATATGGTCCAGTATACTGAAAAATATTACCCTAGTGTCAAAAATTCTATAAAATTAAACGAAGTAACTAGAGAACAACATGAAATTAAACGCCAGATTTATTTTAAATCATATCTCTCTGCTTATAACAAGAATTTACTCTACAAGGCTGAAGAACTAAAATATTATATTATAAATTTGCATGGTTTGGCTATAACAACCAAGTTTGTGTTCACAAGGAACCTGATTCATAGGTAATAATTGTTCGTACTGTTGAGGACATAGAAGCACTGAAAAATAATACTAAAACAAACGAAGAATAAATTAAATATTATTCAACAAGTTTCCTATATTATTTGGTGTTATTTTAATGTCACTTAACTTAAACCCAACACCCGACATTTTTAAAAAAATTAAAAACAAAGATTGTGCTGTATTGTGCTACAGTTGTGCTGGATGTGCTACTCAGAAAGAATGCCATATCACAAATGGAAAAAAGTTGGCACGCACGTTGTGCTGGTTGTGCTATTCAGAAAAAAATTTCATATTCCTTGTGGATCATTGTGGAAAAATTTTATAACACTAAAATCATTTTTTTGTGTAAGAGTTAGCCCCGCCATTCGGGAAAAAAGAAAAACAAGGGGTCTGCTGTACGGTGCTAGCGTTGTGCTATTCAAGAATAAATTTGTACCACCAGCTGAATAATTTAAAACACGCTAAAACGATTGTTCGAGTTGAAGTTAGTCCCGCCATTTTGAAAAAAAATTAAAAGCAAAGGTTGAGCTGTATTGTGCTAGGGTTGTGCTGGTTATGCTACTCAGAAATAGTTTCATATTATCAAAGAAAAAAAGTTGGCACGCTAAAACGACTTTTCGAGCAGAAGTTAGCCTCGCCATTTTGAAAAAATGAAAATCAAAGGTTGTGCTGTATTGTGCTCGAGTTGTGCTGGTTGTGCTACTTAGACAAACATTTCGTAACCCTAACAGAAATTTTTTACAAAGCTAGCATCATTTTTTTCGAATAGAAGTTAGCCCTGCCATTTTGCAAAAATCAAAGAAGAAAGGTTGTGCTGTATTGTACTACAGTTGTGCTAGATGTGCCACTCAAAAAGAATCCCATATCAACAATGAATAAAAGTTGGCACGCTAAAATTATTTTTCGAGCAGAAGGATATTTTCGAACAGAAAGCATTCGAGCAGAAGTTATATCCGCCATTTTGAAAAAAAAAAATGAAAAACAAAGGTTGTTATGTATTGTACTCAAGTTGTGCTGGTTGTGCTACTCAGAAAGAATTGCATATAAGCAATGAATAAAAGATGGCAGACCAAACCGATATGTAGGAGCTGAAATCTCAGAGCTCTGACTTCGGTCTGGGTTAAGGATTTTGATATAGTTTTCGGCAAAAAACTTTTATGAGGACACAGGTTTTTAATTTTGAACAGCGATGTGTATCAAACATAACTCTTTGTTAAAGTACAAGTATTTTTTATCTCTGTTTAAAAATTTACTACAAAACTAACACGAAACATCAATACGTTGCCGGAAAATTAAAATCAAAATTCCAAAAATATTGTTAAAATAAATAAAATCAAACTTTTTCAAAATTCCAAAAATATTCCAAAAATTAGAATAAAATCAAATATTTAAAATTTTTCTAAATTCCAATAATATTTCAAAAATTCTTAAAAATTCAAACTTTTTCCAAAATTCTAAAAATATTGCAAAAATTATTACAAAATCAAATATTGAAAATTTTTTCAAAATTCCAAAACTTATAATAAAATCAAAAATTAAAAATTTTTCAAAATTCTAAAAATATTCAAAAAATTCTTACAAAATCAAAAATTAAAACTTTTTCCGAAATTCTAAAAATATTGCAAAAATTATTAGAAAATCAAAAGTACAAATGTTTTCAAAATATTTCAAAAACTATAACAAATTTAAAAATTTCCATGTCCAATTTCATTTTAAATTACATTTACGTCATAAAAACAGCTACATTTTTTTTTCCAGAAAATCGACTAAAAAAATAAATGAAATCATTTTCTGACACACTAGACATTATTTTTTGACAAACTTATAATGCCATAATTCTCTATAAAAATATCATGTCAAACAAACTATTAATTTTATTTTTTTCTAAAAAAATTGGAAAAAAAATAAATAAAATCCTTTCTTTTGACATACTTGACAATATTTTTTTTGACAAACTTATAATGCAATAATCTAGTTTTTGATCTCACATACCAATCCAGACCATCAATATTTCTCCAAATTTAATGTTCCTACTCGTAATCACTTAAAATGAACGTTTTTTAAGCCAAAAATATGAAAATTTGCTATTTTTGACACATAATGATTTTTTTGACACACTTCCGGTACAGTTATCGAAGTTAGCGTCCTTTCGGACCTGTCCCTTGTGAATACCAATTTTTAGAAAAAAAAAATTTAAATCCCTCCTGCCGTTTTCCGTGCAGTGTAGGTAATGACGTGTAATGAAGCGCTTTCTCACTGGCGAACCAATGAGAATGACATAGCAGGAAGCGTACCTAGCGAGATTTATTTTCTTGCCCCAAGCTAGCTGCAGCCCATGGGAACGATAAAGAAACCCTGCTACTTCAGCACAAATACAGAAATGTACGCTACTTACGAAAATTTGAAGAAATGGAAAGAAATACAAGTGGAAATATGGAGACTCTGGCGACCACAAGAGCGAAAGACCCACGATCAACACGCCCAACCCCTACATTCACTCTCAGACGCCCACACATTCACGCTTCACACATTCACCCACACATGCGACGACTAACACGCCCCCATTCAATCACTGGCACGTCTTTTCACACACATTCACACTCAAAGAAATTTAAACGAAATAAGTGTACTCACCCCATGATTAAATCCTGACCTCCTATCCGGTTTTATCAGCCTTCCATCAGTACGACTGCATGTACGTTGATCAAAAGGAATACGTGGTCGCAATCATCAAAATCGTTGAATAAATTTGTTATCAAAATTGTTGAGTATATTTATTATCAAAATCGTTGAATAAATGCGTACACAAAATCGTAGAGTAAATTTATTATCAAAATCGTTGAATAAATGTGTAAACAAAATCGTTGAGTACATTTATTATCGCAATCGTTGAATGAATTTGTAAACAAAATCGTTGAGTATATTTATTATCAAAATCGTTGAATAGATTTGTTATCAAAACGTTGAATATGCTTGCAAACAAAATTCGTTGAATAAATTAATCAAAATCGTTGAATAAGTTAGTTGACAAAATCGTTGAGTAAATTTGCAAACAAAATCGTCGAATAAATTTGTTATCAAAATCGTTGAATAAACTTGTAAACCAAAAACGTTGAATATAGTGGTAACCAGAATCGTTGAGCAAACTCGTTATCAAAATCGTTGAATAAATTCGTTATCAAAATCGTTGAGAAAATGTGTTATCAAAATCGTTGAAGAACTTTGTTATCAAAATCGTTGAATAAATTTGTTATCAAAATCGTGTAATAAATTTACTATCAAAATCGTTGAATAAATGTGCAGACAAAATCGTTGAGTATATTTATTATCAAAATCGTTGTATAGATTTGTTATCAAAACGTTGAATATGCTTGCAAACAAAATTCGTTGAATAAATTAATCAAAACCGTTGAATAAGTTAATTAACAAAAGCGTTGAATAAATTTGCAAACAAAATCGTTGAATAAATTTCGTAGTTATAGCTGAATCCGTGGAAATTACCCAGCAACAGTTTGTATAAATAAACGTCGAATAAGTTAACGAATACAGTTGAGTAAATGAAAAACACCAGGCGAAAACTTGTATGCACAAACGTTGTACAACTTGCACATGCAGCTGAATATTTTGAAACTTCAATGTAATAATGGATATAAGCAATCGTTGCATAAATTCGTATATGTAGTTGGAAACGTGGAGAATATCAGACACGAATTCGGATATATAAAATGATTCAATTGCCAATACGGTTTGCATGCGTCGAAAATTCGAGGCAATAATTAGTAGATAAACACACTTCGTTGTAAATAGTGCCAAGGTTGATGTAAAGATTGTACAAAAATTTCGTTGTGAATGATGAACCTGATATGCAAATATTATGTGTTGTACAATTTGAAACGGATGACGTAACTGTTGCACTATTATATCGATATGGTAGGAATTCTTGATGGTCCACAACAACCAAAAAAAAACAAAACTATCATTGACAGTTAAATTTCACGTATATTACTCTTAATTGCAGTCTTAATCCGCACATATTAATTTTAAATTATAAATTGATTAAACAAAACAATCACTAATGTATTATATAATCCAAGTTCATTGACACTTACAGACTACTAATTCTGACGAATTAAGCTTAACTTTAATTAGTTTACCAAGGCAAACATTATGGCTTAATATTTTAATTTTTGGTTTTGGTTGGACAAAGCAAATACTAACGGTGAATCTTTTCGGTTTAATTTCACTCCAATCAACAAAGCAAAACTCCTCCGGTTTGATATTTAATTTTAAGCAATTACACAAACGACCACTATTAAACTATTGCATTATATGACTCAAGGTTATTGTTATTTATACAAATAAACAAGTTCGGACACAATTCCGTATGAGTTTGATGCATCCATCAAAGCAAACACTATTACACTATACTGATATTTATAGAATTCACCCTGCCAAAACTAAGGTTACGGCCATTGTTCATTATATCTGTAGTTGATTTCACTATCCAAATTAAAGGCTTGCTCGCTGAATTCACCTGATCAAACATCCAAAGAAAACTATGACATCATAATACGGACATCGTAAAATTAACATTCCAATAAATTAACACGAATTTAAAAGTACGGGACACAAACAAACATACAATAATTTTTTTTGTTTTTGGTGGTTTTTAAGTTCAATACACGGAACCCGTGATTCTGACTACACTATTGGTTCCACCAATATCAATTCAGTCCTAGCATTAAGGCACCTCAGTTTTAAGTTACACTATTAATTTTATTTTTTTAGACGTTTGAATTTCGAGGTTATGTTAAATACCGTAATGCTCGACAACTTGTTTAGAGCATATATTATGACAAAAAAAACTGCCTTTGGCCATGCATATTCATATTTTAATATCCTCCGGTAATTACAACAAGGCAAATTAAATTTTTGGATACTTTACCCTGAGAAATGATGTTGTTTTTCTGTCTGGACATTTTCACGTTCTATCCAAAAAAGTTGACCTCCATCGTAGACAAACGTCAAAATCAACACACACAAAACGATGAATCCAATAGGATAATTGTAATAATCTTCATAGACGTTAACCACAAAAATCAAAAGGTAATAGAACTTATATAGCCAAATTTTTAGTCTCGCAATAACTCGAATACAGTGTTTTAGATGTAAGATAATTAATTTCATTCAGGTTTTCAATTGTTGGGAACTTTTTATAGTTACACAAAACCGTTTGATATTAGATATTATTGCACACAGATAAGGTTGTGATACAAAATATTTCCGACACATCAATAACATTTACCATTGAATTTAAAATGAATCAAATGTAAGTTCGATCGATGTTATGATGTTCAGGTATTACGAAAATACAATCTACTATATCAGTACAGTGAAGTTCAGTTCCATAACGGAAAGATTGTTTGAAGCAAAATATTACATTCATACACAGATAAATCGAATATTTTAACAAGGCAAGATAGTAATTCTTGGTATGTTGACGATTGGAAAAAAAAGTACGCACAGCTGTTATGAGGTTTGAAAACTTCATTGGTTAATTACGGTTGGTGTTGAGAAAATTCAAATTCAAGTAGTATATTGAAAATACTCGAATGGAAACGTAGCGCGCGTCAGTTTTAGGGTGTTGTAAGAGTAAATTTTAATGTTTATATGGATGATAATTAAAGAAAATTAATAATTAATTCAAATTAACCCATATTATATTATATTAATTAATAAATAAAATCAGGGTAATTGGCTCAATTCTTTTTCAAATATGTCTGTCCAGCTATTGAAAATTTAAGTAAGTTTTAGGAAAAATAAGAAAACTAGGGGTTACGGGGACTATAGAAATATGGCTATTGAAGGTGAATGGATGGGAAACTATTACGAGCGGTACATGTTAATAAGAAAAATGAAAACTAATAAATCTGAGACTATAATACACTGGGTTCACGCATTCTTCCAAACTATCCATTACAGACGGACGGCCGGACGGCCGACAGACAGACATACATTTTTTTTTTGCTTTTTTAGAATCAGTAGGTCCTATGGTCTATTTATCATGCCCATTTTGTTTCGGGTTTGATTTATCTAAATTCTTTATGGAGTTCTGCTACACAATCAAGGATTCACTGTTATGAAGTGCTTCAAAATAGAATAATTAAAACCATTAGGTTCCTGCCGAACTTACATCCAACAATAAAATTGTATGACCATAAAATTATTCCTTTTAGAAAAATATGTAAATCAGAAACTTAAATATTTATTTCTTTGGGATTTTTGTATTAAATTTCAAGATATTTTAGTCCAAAAGCTAGTAAACCCTTTGGGTAACGGTCGTTCTGTAATGCTAGAATTTTTTTTAGTGATAAGTCATGAAATGTGAAGTACGGAAATAACCACCTGGCAGGAATTAGCCATGCACGTCATCATCCCTTATATGTTTGAAAGTGTAAAAAATTTAAAAAAACTTCCTCCTGTAAGCTTGAAATTTTTATATGATTTAGCTCCTTTATTGTAGAGAACAAAAATAATTGACAGGCGACTTTGACGAGCACAAGTATCTGCCAGGCGAATCGAAAGTGTAACAACCTGCCGGCTGGCTGTCACAACCGACGAAGTTTAGAAAACCGCTGAAAGGATTTCAAAAATTTCTGTTTCTAAAAATAAGTTTACTCAATGGAAAGAGCTGAAAGGCGATGTGTTCGATAACTGTGCCGGATGTGTGTCAAAAAAATCGTAAAGTGTGTCAAAACAAGGCAATTTACATACTTTTGGCTTACAAAACGTTCATTTTAAGTGATTACGGATAGAAACATTGAATTTGAAGAAATCTTGATGGTCGGGATTGGTACGTGAGACCAAAAACTAGATTAATGCATTATAAGTTTGTCAGAAAAATGTTGTCAAGTTTTTGTAATAATTTTTGCAAAATTTTAGTATTTGGGAAAAGTTTTAATTTTTGGTTTTGTTATAATTTTTGCAATATTTTTTGAATTTTGAAAAAAAAAACAGAATTTTTGAATTTTGAAAAAAAAAAATAGAATTTTTGAATTTTTCGATATATATTTTCATAATTTTAAAAAAAGTTTCAATTTTTGATTTTGTAAGAATTTTTGGAATATTTTTAGAATTTTGGAAAACTTTGAATTTTTGATTTCATTATAATTTTTGGAATTTAGAAAAAAGTTTCAATTTTTGATATTGTTTTAATTTTTGCAATATTTTTAGAATTTTTGAAGAAAGTTTTAATCTTTGATTTTGTAATAATTTTTGGAATATTTTTAGAATTTTGAAAAAAGTTTGATTTTATTTAATTTTAACAATATTTTTGGAATTTTGAAAATACGAATTTGAGATTTTGTAATATTTTCTCGAAACACTAAATTTTTCTCGAAACACTAGGTTTTTGAGTAGTTTGCTGATTGTATCATCTTTTCACTAAATTAATTTTCCAAAATTCTACAAATATTGCAAAAATTATAACAATATCAAATATTAAAACTTTTTCAAAAAATTCTAGAACAAAAAATACAAAAATACAAACTTTTTTCAAAATTTAAAAAATATTTCAAAAGCTATAACAAATTCAAAAAGTTTCCATGCCACATTTACGTAATACAAACAGCTATTTTTTGACATACTTGACAATATTTTTTTGACAAACGTATAATGCAATAAAATTCTCAATAATAATAATATCATGTTCATTACATTTCATTTTATACAAATAACTAATTTTATTATTTTCTAAAACAAAGAAATGAAAATCTTTCTTTTGGCACACTTGACAACATTTTTTGACAAACTAATAATAAAATTGCATGTCAAACAAATGATTAATTTTATTTTTTCCAAAAAATTGGGTAAAAAAATAAATAAACCGAAGTAAAATCTTTCTTTTGACACACTTGACAACATTTTTTTGACAAACTTATAATGCATTAATCTAGTTTTTGGTCTCACATACCAATCCCGACCATCAAGATTTCTTCAAACTCAATGTTTCTATCCGTAATCACTTAAAATGAACGTTTTTTAAGTCAAAAATATACGAATTTCCACATCGTCCTTTCAGCTCTTCCTATTGAGTAAACTTATTTTTAGAAACAAAAATTTTTGAAATCCGTTCAGCGGTTTTCTAAATTTCGTCGGTGGTGACGGCCGGCCGGCAGATTGTAACACCTTTCGATTCGCCTGGCAGATACTTGTGCTCATCAAAATCGCCTGTCAATTTTTTTTGTACCCTACAAAAAGTGAGCTAAATCATATAAAAATTTCAAGCTTACAGGAGCAAGTTTTTTTTTTAATTTTTTTTACACTTTCAAACATATAGGGGATGATGACGTGCACGGCTGATGCCTGCCAGGTAGTGGTTTCCGTACTTCACATTTTATGACTTATCACTAAAAAATTTCTGGCCTTACAGAACGGCCGTTACCCAAAGGGTTCACTAGCTCTCAGTCTATTACGATGTATGAATTCATAGCATGAGAGAATATTTTGTCAACATCTTAAGTCAACATTCTAATCAACATCCTAAATCACGAGTGTAAAGTAATTATTGATTGTTTTCAATCAATGCGAAACTTAATATCTGACTTTGTAGTAGCTCAAATTTTTACTAAAATTTACATTTTTTAATATTTGGACTACAAAAAAAAGTCCAAAAATATTTATTATTACTACATATGATAAAACTACAATCAATTTTGAACAACCTTGTATGCTTGGCTTATCAAAATTATCACAATGTGTAGGGGAATCAGCTGTTTTAATAGTTTGAGAGATATTTTTTCAAAATACAAACAAAAAAATTTTACTAAAATCATCTACGTCGCTTTTAGTTTCCAAAATATTTTTTTCCTACTATGTTCGGGTTCCAAGTTCAAACAAACACATAACATAGTGAAAAAATCACCTGGTGTATGGTTGACCCCCACCACTTTGTCCAAAATGTTACCCAACGGCGATTGGTCATGAATAGTAGGAAACAAGCACCAGAATAAGAAGTTATTTAAGATTCAAATACACAGGTGCTCGGGCGATCAGCTTTCATTTTCAAGTGAACCCAGATTGTATACCAAAGTTTCATCGAGATCCCGCATTCGTTTCTTATGAACATTGTGTATACATGCCCGCTTGAGTCTCTGGCACGCATCCGATTGTTAAAACAGTCGGTCTCATAGCATTCAAGTTTTTCTTTAAGGTCATAAATATTCAATATATTTTACAGGAAACTGAAAATTTAAAAGAAAGTGCGTGGGATGCAGCTCGCCCATATTCTGAAATTCCGGGACCACAAACATTAAGAGAAATTAGACAATTTTTTCCAGGTGGCAAGTATTATGGCAAAACAGTTACAGAGCTGCATAATTCATTTATATTGGACTACGGAAAATTGGTGAAAATGAAAGGTATACTTGGTAGAAGAGATATGCTGTTGACATTCGATCCAAATGATTTTGAATTGGTAAACAAAAAGAAATTTTAAAGAAGTTTTAACCAATAATTTCCAAAACATAGATTCATCGAACGGAAGGGCAATACCCAGTGAGAGGAGGAATGGAAACACTTCAATATTTTCGAAAATATGTCAGGCCTGAGATTTATGGTGAAACTGGAGGTTTACTGGTTGAGTATGGTTAAGTAATTTTATGTTTCTTGAATAAAATGTTTTAAATTTTTTTCTATAATTAAGGCATGGACCGGTATGGAGTGAGTTTCGAAAACGAGTAAATCCAGTAATGTTGCAACCAAAAACTGTTAAACAATATTTATCTGGAATGGACGAAATTGCAGTGGAGTTCGTAGAAAAGTAGGCAGATCACTAATCAATAATTAACAAAGAGGTCTAAATACATTTCCATTATTTCTTAAAGAATTCAGCAAGAACGAGATTCAGAACATCAAGTATCAAAAAACTTTTCTGAGAATATTAATTTATGGGCGCTTGAATCAATCGCACTCGTAGCATTAGATACTCGATTAAATGCATTTAAGAAATTGGAAATAAATTCGGATGAGTTAAAATTAATAACGGTAAATTGAAATGATTTTCAACCTTCCGAAATATTGTAAATTTTTTTTCACAGAGTGTTCGTAATTTCTTTGATTTATCATATCAACTGGAAGTTGAACCTTCTCTTTGGAAGTTCGTGAAAACACCAGCGTTCACAAAACAAATGCAAACATTAAATGATATAACCGAGTAATTATTGAAATATTTCAACAAATCGTATTTAAAATATTTCGTTCTTTTTGTATATTTTCAGTATTATTATGAAACGTGTAGAAGACGCCCTCACCAAACTAGAATCATCTGAAAATACAATGAGTTCAGATAGAGAAGAAAGCGTGCTACAAAAAATAATAAAAATCAACCGATCAACAGGAGTCATCATGGCTGCGGATATGCTATTAGCTGGCTCTGATACAGTAAGATAACTAAATATTTTGATCTGAAATTTTTTTCGAAATAAATTTTTACAGACCGGTTCACTGGCAATAGGATTCTTATATAGAATGGCACTTCATCCAGATAAACAACAAAAATTAAGAGAAGAAATTCTCCATCTTTTACCACACAAAAATTCAAAATTATCACAAGGCTCTCTTAATAATATTCCATACTTGAGAGCATGTATAAAAGAAGCTGCACGTCTTCAATCTATAGTTTCAGGGAATTTAAGAGCAGCTGGACAAAATTTAGTTTTACAGGGATACCAAGTACCAAAAGGAGTAGGCATTATGGTTAAATTTTTAAACGGGACCGATAAATTTTGTTTTCTTTGCAGACAGATATAGCAACAGCTAATATGTATTTACATTTCAAAGATGACGTATTCCCTCAAGCGAATGAATTTATTCCCGAAAGGTGGTTGGTGAAAACAAACGAAAATTCGGAATATTCAGCGAGTAAGAGAGTGCATCCATTTGCATTTTTACCTTTTGGATTTGGAGTCAGATCATGTATTGGACGAAGGTTTGCAGAACTTGAGCTTGAATGTTTGATATCGAGGTAAACGTTATTGAACCACGGAATAGATTAATCTAGAATTAAATTATTTCTGTTTATTTTAGAATGATAAGAAATTTTCATATTGAATGGAACAGCAAGGAGAAATTAAAATACAAATATGATTTTTTGAATGTTCCAATTGGTGAAATGCCTTTTAGATTTAAAGACTTGGAATATTAAATAATTCCATCTTTTACTATTTGCTAACATTATTTATGAATAACAAAAAAGTGATGGCAAAGTAAATTTTTTCCACAATTAAATGTTATCAATAATTTATAGCCATAAAAGCCTAATTTGTCCCACCTGTACTACCAAACCAAAATCATAAAATAAATTCTACATCAAAATCAACCTATAAATATTATTTTTCATACCTAATCAATTCAAACTACCATAAATAAAAAATAAAACAATACATTTATGTTTAATTATTTAAATCATTTGTTTTTTTCTACTTTATCTCCATTTTAGGAGCATATGGCGGCTAATACACTGGACCATTTAACTCTTTATTTCGCTTCGACTAGCACCATTTTCGACCAATTCATTGCTGGACTACCCACCCTTTTTTGCCTTGTGAATTCAACCTTAAGGAAGTACTTGCAACATCTTCAGCTGGTCTTCTCAGTATCTATTTTATCCATCTCCACTTCCTCTTTCTTATATTGGACTCAATGTTTATCTACTCTATTTGTCGTAGAAGTTCTTCGTTACTGATTGTATTAGGCCAGAAGCATTTGTGGGCTTAAGAATTTGTTCACAAAAACCTGAAATTGTTTTTAAATTATACCCCAACAAGCCATCCAAACGCAAAAGAATTAAGACAATTAACCAATGTTTCCAATAAAGATATACGGGCGTTGAGAGCGATAGGAAATAACTCCGAAACTCGAGATCCATGTTTAATCAAGAACACTACCTAGGCCCGAGGTCATCATGTCTTATATGTCACAGAAAATATCATACCCTGTTACACTCCCCCACATCACAAACACATTCTACACACCAAACATCTCAATCATTAAGGAAATTGCGACATTTTTCATCATCGAGTCAAAACAGGACAGGTTTTGTACTACAGGTACCAACTATTAAATTGAGATTACAACGAAAAGAAAGTTATTATCTGAAACATCAAAAATATTTGATCCGCTCAGATTTTCACCTGCAATAATCATACTAAAAATTTTGCTACTGTCACTTTGGTTAATGAAATTGCACAGGCATAATCGAAAATATTGTACAGCGATGGCATTCTATTTACACAGAACTTAAAGCCTTAGAAAATATATGAATCCCTAGATGTCTTCTACTAAGGAAAATATCAGCTCCAACAAAAAACGATGCATTTTGTGATATACGGAGAATATGGAGCAGTGATCTATATGAGATTGTTACAAAAAGATGGTAAAATAAAAACAGTTATTATTGCTTCTAAAATAAAGGCAGCCCCAATCAAGCAGGTGTCTTTACCACAATTAGAGCTGTGTGCTGCAGTTGTCTTGTAGGACTTTTAGTTCTATATCCCTGCCGAAATATTAAAACAACAAGTATATGTTTGTATGGTGGCAAGAGAAATCAAACAATATTACTGTACCTACTGGTATTTGTATAAGTTAATCATAATATTTTAATATTTAAATTAAATCATTTCTCTTGATAACTCGATTAAGCTAAAATCAATCTAGCGCGATCTAAATTTTTTTATAAAATTACACAAATAAAAGTTTAAATCAAAAGTACTTTTTATTAATTCGATTTGATATCGAAATAAAAATATAGTGATTAATAAAATAAAGTTTCAATACACAAACTATAATTGGTGACCCCGACGTAATATGAACACGCAACCTTCTGATGTCGTTTAATAAATTTTTTGAAGGCATCACTGTAACTACAACCCATTACAATTTACACCTGACTGTCAAAAATATATCTCGAAGATAGAAGTCATTCATTGAAAATCGAACTTCGGAAATTTTAAAAATGTTGCCAAGACGGCATTGGTTGCATGTTAAACCAAGTGACAAACGAGCTCATCTGTTGTCAAGAGGAAAAAGTTAAAAAAAAATTATGTGTTTCGACATTCTAGTTGGCATACTGTTACAGTAGTGTCAAAGGATTAAGAAAAATTTTGAAACAAAAAATCAATAGAAACTAATGTACATCATGCAGAATCAAGCTACAATAATTTACGCTACAAATTTTCAAGTTTATTCAAGATTAAACGAGTAGTTTGTTTCGTGTTACGTTTTATCAATAATTATATTGTGAAAAGGAATCATATTCTTTAAGAAATTACAGTTGATGAACTAAGGATAGCTAAAATTAGAGTACTAAAATTAGAGATGCGCTTTTCGCAACATTTTCGGTTTCTCAGGAAAAATTGAGAACGGAAATCTGTTTCTCGAGAATTCTTAAGAATTCTCGAGATAATTCTTTATTAATTTTCTTTAATTAATAAATAATTTTCTAACCCAATAACTCCTCATAACCCTATTCTCTAATTATAACCGCCAAATTATCAATAGCTATCTGGGATTTTTTATAGTTACTAGAATTGAGAATCTCAGTAACAATTCAACGGTCGTGATCGAATTTGGAATAACTAATAATGTAATATTTAGTACACATTTAGTACTAATAGTACATTCAATAAAAAATTAGTACTTATATCGTATAGGTACAGATGGGATTTTTTGACCTTTTACATTTTTTTTTAAATTTTTGATGCAAATATTTAGTACACACTTTGTACTAATGTTATATATAAAAAAAACTAAATTTCCTTAGAAATTTCCCAAAAAACTGGAGGTAAAACATTTTCCCTTCCCAAAAAACTTTAGGTAAAACATTTTTTGGATTTTTTTTTCCAAATTTGAGAAATTTAATGATGCAAATATTTAGTAAATTTAGTACATTTAGTACTACATTCCCAAAAAACTGAAGGTAGAATATTTTTGGGGAAATTTTGAAAAAATAATTATGAAAATATTTAGTACATATTTAGTACTATGATATTATATAAAAAATTTCCTAAAAATTTTGGTCAAAAATGGAATTCACTCTGGAAATTAATACGCTCAACATATAAAATTGTATTGAAATCATAGACGTTTTCCATTTCAATGCAGCAAAAGACATACGTACATTATTATTTCGATTTCATTGTCAGTTTTCAGCTAAAATGTAATCTGAGCAACATGTTTGAGTTTTTCCCGACACATAACAGTTTTATCATTCATACATTTTCGATTTAAATGCCGTAGATAGAGCCGAGTTATATATATTAACCTAACACTTACCGTACACCATTCTTTAGAGACAAAGTAATGCAGAATCAAAAATATATAACAAACTAAAAAGCATAATACTGTAGAAAAAAAGAAAATACGTATATGTGTACAATGTACATGCGTAGATGGCATGAGTGTGTCAGTGTATTGCTGTAAAATCTTATATTTTGATTGAGTTATACTTTAAACAAAGTTAATTTAAAGTGGATCCCGAAAATTTTCCCAAATTTTCTTCAGTAAAACAACAAACTATAATAATGTTCAAATGACAACCTACACAACTAAACCTTAACACATACCATTTTAAAAAGAAATTTAACCTAAGACCTTTTTACGCAGAATCAGAGAAATTTGCATTTGATGATATTTTTATAAACAGATATATATTTGTTAGTATCAGAATCACCCTATAAATGTTCAAAAATATATAAAAACAAATAATGTTTTTTTATGTCAACCTACAAACCAATACATTCCTTTTTAAAAAATTTGTCTAAGCAAAGTCATAGTAAAATTAAATAATTTATTTTGTAGGCAAATATTTATTAGCTAGTATCAGAATCACCCTATAAATGTCCAAAAATACACATATATGTATTTTCTTTTTTTCTACAGTATTATGCTTTTTAGTTTGTTATATATTTTTGATTCTGCATTACCTTGTCTCTAAAGAATGGTGTACGGTAAGTGTTAGGTTAATAAATATAACTTGGCTCTATCTACGGCATTTAAATCGAAAATGTATGAATGATAAAACTGTTATGTGTCGGGAAAAAACTCAAACATGTTGCTCAGATTACATTTTAGCTGAAAGCTGACAATGAAATCGCAATAATAATGTACGTATGTCTTTTGCTGCATTGAAATTGAAAACGTCTATGATTTCAATACAATTTTTATATATTGAGCGTATTAATTTCCAGAGTGAATTCCATTTTTGACCAAAATTTTTAGGAAATTTTTTATATAATATCATAGTACTAAATATGTACTAAATATTTGCATAATTATTTTTTCAAAATTTCCCCAAAAATATTCTACCTTCAGTTTTTTGGGAATATTTGAAGGAAATTTAAATTTTTTTATATATAACGTTAGTACTAAATGTACTAAATTTACTAAATATTTGCATCATTAGTTTTCTCAAATTTGGAAAAAAAAATCCAAAAAATGTTTTACCTAAAGTTTTTTGGGAAATTTAATTTTTTTTTATATTTAACATTAGTACTAAGTGTGTACTAAATATTTGCATAAAAAATTTTAAAAAAATGCAAAAGGTCAAAAAAGCCCATTTGTACCTATTCGGTATAAGTACTAATTTTTTTATTGAATGTACTATTAGTACTAAATGTGTGCTAAATAATTGCATCATTAGTTATTCCAAATTCGATCATGACCGTTGAATTGTTACTGAGCTGAATTGAGATATGTTTCTATTTAAATCAGCGGACGCTTTGTTAAAGTTGCTTGACAGTGAAATCATTTTCTGTATGGGAAACCAGTCCTGTAAAAATGCTCTACCAAAGTAAATAAACTATTCTTACGAATTTTGAAATGAAATAGAGGAAACAGTTTTCTTTTCTCTAGAATTTGAATAAAGTCAGTTAATGTTTTATAATTCTGGAAACCAACATCAGTAATGCAAGACATCTTAGAGTGTTGAATCATTAGTTTTATATTTTGATGTATGGTACACACGCACACATTATGAACTCATTGGGATAATTTTAAACATTATTGTGGTCGAAGAGACGTGAATTTAGTAAATCCTATCACATCAGGAAACTTATTTTTAAACCCAACATAAGCTTCATTTAATATACATAGCAATACGCGCTTTTTTGGATTTATGCTGAAATTGCTCATATTTTCTTTATTGTATATATATAATTTTTATAATATTTTAAAAAGATCATTTAATAATAAAATATTTGATATTTAACATAAAAAAAAATCTCTTAGTTTTTAACGTCATTTTTATAATTTTCCTTCATATAAAAAAAAACTGATTCCCGACAGTCATATGCACAACGAATTTTATCTTTAAAACAAAAACTATCACTCACTAGTCCTAAACTTTCACAAGTTGTTAGATATAAAATAAGCTTCAATTTAGTTTAAAAAAAAGGTGCAGCGCCATCTTTTTTTCAATTACACCGTTTTTTCTTATGTTACACCGTTAAAAATTATTTCAAAAAATTAACAGTGTACATTTTTAAAAGCTTTGTACCTATTCAACGACATATCACTTACGAAAATCGATTGAGTAGTTTTTCTACAATCGCTCGTCAAAATGCACTCACATCACATAATAACAAAAACTTGAGGGGCACCCTGTGAAGACCCCTGTTTGAAAAAAAAATTCTAAGAGAACTTGTATTTTTTATTTATGAAAGACTATCCATAAACAAAAAATAATCAAAATTAAAAGGGGTCAAGTCAAAATTTCCCAAAAATTTGCTGAACTTGTGTGAAATTGCGCAAATTTAATATTGCAAGTGTTTTACTTAGTCAGAGGTTTTATCAATCAAAATAGTCATTGTCATCATTGTTAGCAAGATCGTGTTTTTTCCAGTCACATTATCAGTCCCCTGGTAAGTATTTTCGTAAAAAGTATTTTAATTACAGGTAATTTTATAGTTTTATACGTCGTGAATATGTAGGTATAGAATTCGTTTATTTTTTTTTAGACGTAATTTTGTCATTTTTAAGAGAAATACTGATAAATTGTAAGTCCCTGGTCTAAGTCACCTGGAAGTATTAAAAGCGGGATTTGACTTAGATAAATGTTTATTTCGTATTTTGTGATAATATTGAGATAATTTTGAGTTAACTTAGGAGTAAAAAGGATATTTTTTAATTTTGACTCATGCATTTTTTTACTGGCCACATTCAGAAAGTTGAAAGAACGTCATCAACTTTAACTAAAACTCCTTGCCAGAACTTATACGCAAAAAACATGTTGTGCCGTAATTAGCTCCATTTTCTTCCTTCGTATGTAGAACTACCCAAGTAAGAAAAAACGATAAGTTATATCGATAGCGGTGATTCATGCAAAAAAAGATTTTTTTTTTGGGATGGATGAATTATTTCAGGAACAATAACTTCGTAACAGATAAACGAATTGAGGGCGTTGAATCTTTTACATATTTGGGAATTGGGAGTCAATGCTTGACTCAAAAAACAGCATACTCAGAGATATAAAAGCTTGATTCGCTGCAGGTAATCGAACTATCTAGATAATCAAACCTCTCCTTGGATCACCGTATGTGTCGACTAACAACACCAAACTCAAGTTATACAAGACATTGATTAGACCGATGGTGATGTATGGATCAAAAACGTGGACCCTGTATTTGAGACACACGATGAAGAGAATTAAGCTTAATATAACTGTAAGGTCACAGACCTTGTCGAGTGTTCTGATATAATAGGTTGTATCCGTTCCAATATGATTGCTTGGATTGGAAATATTCTACAAGCCGATTTACAGTCTCTAATGAATAAAAAAATATACGTTGTTATATAGACTGGAGTATGATGACGTAATGCGGTAAAGTCACAGATTCAGGAAGTTTCTATTTCCTCATATATCACCATTTTGCATATCACGCGTGGTTCATAGCAAGTTCTCGTTTATCCATAATCTATAGTCATATTTTCATATAGTGTCTGTTACACATATTTATTCTTAGCAAAAAAAAATTTAACACTAATCTTTTATTTACAATACCCTATTATTGGTTCACACTGCGTTTCCTCCAGCGTTGCTTCGTTATACTGCATGAATTTGAATTCTCCGGGACTCTAATCATAACTGCTCTAAATGTTTTCAAACCGCAATTAGCTGTGCATATTTGTCAATTCGTCTTGTTATCCTAAAATTATATCCTACCATCAGCTTTGAAATTGTCTTCAAAACGTATTATTTTGTTTATATAGTTGTTTTTATCAATTCTTCTTTCCGCAATATGTATAGATTCTACATAAAATCGGTTGTACAAGAGTTTTAATTCATCCTTATGTCGAATATATTACTATTTCTTTCAAACGCGTTGTAAATAGTATATTTCGTAGAAGTATTTTTCAAATTTTTGTTACAAACTAATAACCAGTATTTGTTTTGATACGGAAAATGTACCAACGATAATTTGTAACAATAAAACTTTCGAAAAACTTCTTTATCGTTTTTCGATATTAATTGCCTATATAAGAGATGAAAACATCAAGTCTCCCTCTCTTAGTCTCTGATTTTATTTTCTTACCTGATTGGATTTTGTGACAGATAGCTGGAATGAAAAATTTAGATCGACGATGGAGATAGAAAATTAAAATTAAATGTCTGTGAAGTGCTTATTAGAAAATAAAAATTTGTTTTGTGGTTAATTTAAATGTCCAGTCTATTGTGGTTACAAAGTGCTGGTCAAGAAATCTACGATAGTTTGTATACAATATATGAACAACACAGACAATTCCCTCTGTTTTGTCAAAGAACACATGTATAGCGAGGTCTATCCAGACTTGATTAACGGGTTGAAATATTCAAGAAAAACGAGCATTGCTTTGTGTCACCCATCGTTTGGCAATAAAAAATCCGGGCTGTTGCCCGTGCAAGTCATCAGTAATCACCTATCATTTGGGGTGCAACAATTTTGATATTGAATAATTTACATCTTATCAGTGCAGTTTGTCAATAATCGCTTCATTCGGTGACGCAACATCTTTATATTCTCTACACAATTTATCGCTACCATTTATCCACCATCACCTAGTCGTTGTGGTGCAACATTTGTGTGCTCGCCTGAGTGGTTTTGGCACAACACTTCGTTATTACCACCTGGTTTTTGACGCAACTTATGATGAATATTATATCACTACTCAGCTCATCTTAATTTATATGCTGGAAGATTCCTCGATGATGGAGTGCTGAACGTTAAGACATTGAGGCCGGTCGGATATGACCATGGGGTGAGTGATCTCTAATTATTCTTTTTTGTTTTCTTTTAATGTAATAGTATGAAGTCGCGTGAATGTGTGTACGTATGGATGAAGGTGGGCGTGATTGTCGGTGCGCGTGCGTGAATACATGTGGCGAATATATGTGAGACGCTACAAATTGAATTAAAAGCGATTATAAATGATATCCTTTCTTTCTAATTTAAATTGTCTTTTTTTTTTGGAATTATTGCTCAATTCCTAATAATTTTTATGCTACCTGTAGCTGACTTATACAGAGGTCAGTCATGCCGCTGTAATTGTAACCGAATTAACGTAGCACTGCTAACCCGCTGTAACAGAATTAGCCTATAACGTCTATGTATCAATCAGAACCACAACTACTATTCGCTGGGGATTATGATCGGATTTGGCGTTGTACATTCATTTATTCAATTTATTCTAAATATAGCGTGTAAAGTTTTCACGTATCCTACGATTTGATTGTCGGTTTACAAGTGATGGTATTATTTGGTGGACTTGATCAGAAGGATCAAGTGTCAGTAATAAAAATTATTTTAATTGCTACTCTCTCTCTCTCTGGCGTTTACATCCCATGGAGGGATTTTGCCGTCTGTGCAATCAGCTTCCAATCGTCTCGTTCCATGACCAGTTGACCCCAGTTTCGACATCCTATATCACGAAGGTCTTGGATGATGTCATCACGCCAGCGTTGTCTAGGTCTTCCTCTTCGACGAACACCAGCTGGTTGTTGTTGGGACGCTTTTTTAATCATTCTATCTAATGGTGCCCTTTCTACATGACCAAACCATCTAATCCGGTTAGATTTAATGAATCCGATTACATCGCTACGATTTTTAATTGCTACTATTTACTATAATTTCCAAATTTCGTTGAACTTAATTGTCTTGCGTTGCTATATGGGTGTGAATGGGGATATGGGTGTTGGAATGTAAGTGTGGGTGTGTGGGAGGATGGGAGCGTGCATGACGCGCGAGAGTGTGGGAATATGGGAGTGAATGTGGGGGTTGAACGTAGTGATCGTGGGTCTTGCGCAAAAGGGGTCGCCAGAGTCTCATTCTTTCGTTTGTATTGGATTTGTATTGGAGTAGCAGGGTTTACCAATCGAAGTCCAAACTGTGACTAGCCCGGAGCATCTAAACAACCTAAATTAGCTACGCGACCTGCTATGCCGCTTCATTGGTTCGCCAATGAAAAAGCTCTTCATTACAACGTAAGTATCTCAGGGAGTGCACGACCGCAAGGTAGAGCACGACTACAATGGGTTATGCACGTAATAAACAAAAATTAAAAAATCTGCTGCCATGGTAATTATACCGTTGTGGCGAATGGCCGTGGTAAATATATGATCAGATTAGCTTAGTGCTTATCCATATTTTTTTAAAGTTTGTTGCATTATTTTGAATGTTGTTTTATTGTATGTTACGCCTACGTATTTTTTACCTGCTAGGTTTTCTTCATTCTTTAACGTTGTTAGGGTTCGCAAATTTTTCTTTTACTTTACTTTTACTTTACTTTTTAAAATAATGCAAAAAACTTTAAAAAAATATGGATATATTGCGGCTTACAAAAACAAAAATAAAATAGAAAACTACCTAAAAACTAAAAAAACCCAAAGCTTAGACACAGGTGTTTATAAGCTTACCTGTGACGACTGCAGTAAATTTTACATAGGCCAGACGGGGAGGTCCTTCAAGATAGGCACAAATCTGTATAACACTACGCGTATACTGCAAGATAGGTACGGTAGATTTCAAGAAATAATTTTTCAGTGAAAACTAAGTAATTTTTTTTTAAAGTGCGAAATTGTTAATTTCTGGACTAAATTGTGATACTACAAGATAGGCACAGAACTGTCCCATCACTACGCGTATACTACAAGATAGGTACGGTAGATTAAATATAAAATTTATAAAGAAAACAGATTGAGTGCGAGTACCAATCATTGTTTTAAAATTAAAATGGAGACCAAAGAAGCTCTAAACGCATTAGCCGAACAAATTAAGGTTATTGTTGAGCAGGTGCAAAAAATGACATTATTATCAGAGGAACATGAAAGAACTCTGGAGTTTTTAAAGCAGCACCCTGTTAAAAATTCTGAAGAGGTTAAAAAACCATCAGAAATTTTTCAACAAATAACGTTCGATGTGTTTAGAATACCGGATCCCATTAAATCGATACCTTAATATGACGGTAATCGAAAACAATTAAACGCGTGGATTCAGACAGCAGAAGATACACTAAACGTGTTCGAGCCTCTCGTGTCTGAACCACAATTTAAAATTTACTCACAAGCAGTGAGTAACAAAATAAAAGGAAAAGCGAAGGACGCACTTTGTTTAGCTGGAAACCCGCAAAGTTTCCATGAAATTAAAACAATTCTCCTTGAGACGCTCGGTGACAAACAAGAATTGTCATTTACAAATCACAGCTCTGGGCAACCAAGCAAAGTGAAACCATGACTGTACATTCGTATTTTAATAAATGCAATGAGAATGTACAGAATATAAAAACTCTGGCGAAACAAAATGCCATTTACAATAATTCATGGCAAGCCATAAATAATTTTATCGACGAGGATGCATTAGCAGCATTCATATCGGGGTTGAGAAAACCATACTTTGGATATGCCCAAGCGGCTAGACCAAAGAATATAGAAGAAGCTTATGCTTTTCTATGTAAATTTAATTCAAACGAAATAATTTCGGAAAATTCTAGAAAACCTAGTAATCAAATTCAAAATAAAAATATTTATCCAATTCATAAACCAAAAGAATGGAATCAAAATAATTTAAATTATAACAATAAATTTCAAAATAAGCAAAATTTAATTAAAGTTGAAGATGTTTCTATGAGATCAAGAAACACGATCGATAGAAAACACATTCCAATGGAAGTGGATACTTCAATGAGAAGTAGAAACCCATATAATAGAAAACAAGTCAACACTCATGAAATTCAAGAAGATCATGAGGTTGAAGACTTCAATTTAGAAGACTTAAATTTAGAAGAACCTCTACCTGATTTCGAGGTTAATTCGGGAAATTTTCAACAGGTTCAGCAGGAAGATACGGAAGATTAAATTTTCTTCCATATTTAGTATGCAATGGCATACAACAAAATCAAACAATTAAATTATTATTAGATACTGGAGCAAATAAAAATATTATTAAGCCCAATATCCTTCACAGAACACAAATTATAAAACAAAATATTTCAATAAAAAATATATTAGGTAATCATTTTGTAAATAAAAAAGGTAAATTTAATTTTTTAGGTAATAACATACCAGAACAAACATTTTACGAATTAGATTTTCACAAATTCTTTGACGGAATTTTAGGCTCACAATAATTAGCTAAATTAAATGCGAAAATTGAATATAGAACAAATACTGTTTTTTTAAATAACATTAAATTTAAATTTCACTGTTACTATCCATCGGGAAATATTTATAATCACACAGTTACATTTAAAACAATTAATGATGGTGAATGGTTTGTACCAGACTATCAAGAATTGAACAAAGAAATTATTGTTCAACCCGGCTTATACAAAGCTGAAAATGGTAAATCAATTGTTAAAATCTTAACAAACGAACCCGATACTCCAATAAAGTTACCAAAATTAAAACTTGTGGTTAATAATTTCGAAACACTAAGATCAATCCCAGTTTTCGGTAAAGAAATAATCAGTAAACAGGACATAGAAAAGGTTATAAGAACAGACCATCTGAATCAAAATGAAAAGATTGCTCTATTAGACAAACTATATAAAAACCAAATGATAATGTTAAAACAAAACGAAAAATTATCAGCGACAACTGTTATCAAGCATAAAATCAATACGAGAGACGAAACGCCCGTATACACTAAGACTTACAGATACCCTCACCATATTAAAAAAGATGTTGAAGACCAGGTACAAGACATGTTAGATAGTGGCATAATCCGTCATTCAAGCAGTCCATATTCGGCTCCGATATGGGTTTTTAACAAAAAACAAGACAATTCAGGAATACGCAAGGTTCGGGTAGTCAATGATTATAGAAAATTAAATGAAAAAACAATCGACGACAAATTTCCCATACCTCAAATCGAGGAAATTTTGGACAATTTAGGCAAATCAGTATATTTCACAACGTTAGACTTGAAATCAGGCTTTCATCAGATTCCAATGGATTTAAAGTCACAAGAGAAAACCGCTTTCTCGACAGACAAAGGCCATTTCGAATTTTTCAGGATGCCATTTGGCCTGAAAAACGGCCCAGCTACATTTCAACGCGCAATGAATCATGTGCTCCAAGGTCTGATAGGTAAAATTTGTCACGTTTACATTGATGATATTGTCATAGTTGGCGAAAACCTTCAAAACCACCTGAACAATCTAGACACTGTGTTCAAAAGACTTTCAGAATTTAACCTTAAAATACAATTAGATAAATGCGAATTCTTAAAAAGAGAGACTGAATTTTTGGGACATGTCATCATTCAAGATGGAGTTAGAACTAATAGAGACAAAGTACAAAAAATTTTAGATTGGCCCCTGCCAAAGAATCAAAAAGAAATAAAACAATTTTTAGGACTTTCAGGATATTATCGTAGATTTATAAAAGACTATTCAAAAATTTCTAAGAACATGACCAAATATCTGAAAAAAGATGTCGCATTAGACCTGACAGACCCAAAATATAAAAATGCTTTTGAAACATTGAAGAAAACGATAGCAACGGATCAAATACTCGCATATCCAGATTTTACGATTCCTTTTATTCTT
Organism: Diogma glabrata; assembly: GCA_963693315.1. NCBI lineage: Eukaryota > Metazoa > Arthropoda > Insecta > Diptera > Cylindrotomidae > Diogma > Diogma glabrata. The sequence goes on along the minus strand of OY856186.1, from coordinate 28,444,560 downwards.
ACAACGGACGCTTCAGACTTCGCGTTAGGCGCAGTTCTATCCCAAATTCAGAACGGCAGTGAAAGACCAATTGCGTTTGCATCACGCACACTTAGCTCAACCGAAACAAAATACGCTACAAACGAAAAAGAAGCCTTAGCTATAATATGGGCAGTGAAAAAATATCAACCATACTTATACGGCAGTAAATTCACTTTAGTTACCAATCACAAGCCACTTACGTTTACAAAATCTTCAGAAAAGAATTCTAAGATCCTACGTTGGAGATTAGAACTGGAAAACTACGATTACGACGTAATTTATAGAGAAGGAAAGGCAAATGTCGTAGCAGATGCTCTAAGTAGAATGCCGACCGAAACTAATATAAAAGAATTGAACACAAATGAGTTCACAGACATTAATACTTCACGTATCAGAACGACCACTTCAAATTCATCCGATGATCTCGAAACAATTCATTCGGCAGATACATCCGATGATCACTTCATCCATTTCGCTGAAAGACCAATTAATTACTATAGAAATCAGGTCATTTTCAAAATTTCAAATATAGATGTTATCATTTCGGAAGATATCTTCCCCCATTTTAAAAGAATCATAATTTCAAAGAAATCATTTGAAGAAAACGACATTACAGAATTCTTAAAGAACCATCATAACGGGAAACAATCAGCAATTATGGCTCCTGAGTGTTTATACGATAAAATTCAAACATCTTTCAGAAGAAACTTTTGTCAAAACGGTAATTTTGTATTTGTGACAAAAATTGTCGAAGATGTCACGAACGAAGACAGACAGAATTCTCTAATTTCTAAAGAACACGAACGTGCACACAGAGGCACTAACGAGGTCGAAAGTCAATTGAGGCGATCATACTTCTTTCCACGTATGGGCAACAAAATCAGAATTCATATTAATGCATGTAACATATGTAACATACATAAATATGATCGTAAACCTTATAATATTAAAATATCACCAAGGCCAATCACAAAGAAGCCGCTTGAAAGATTACATATTGACATTTTCATTATAAATAGAAACAACTTTCTTTCAATTATTGACTCATTTTCCAAACACCTACAGATGATGTCAATAGAAACCAAAAACAAAACAGATGTAACCAACGCTCTTAACAGATATTTCACCCTTTTCGGAATACCAAACAGTATTGTATGCGATCATGAAACAACCTTTCAATCTTTCCAAATTAAAGAATTTCTAAGTAATTTAAATATTAGAATTGAATACGCTTCGTCTTCAGAGTCCGTCTCCAGAGTTACAAATTGAAAAGACACATTCTACAGTGATCGAGATATTTAATACAAACAAACACAAAGCATCAAGCCATCGAATTGGCAGTTGCTCTTTATAATAACAGCGTACATTCAGCCACTGGTTACACACCTAATGAAGTTATATTTAACCAAAATAACTCCATTGACCCGACAGAAATCCAAACAAGAGCTAACGAAATATTCCAAACAGTTAGTGAAAACTTAAATAAGGCTTCATTGAGAATGCAAAAACAAAATGGTAAAAAAGAACAACCTCCTGATCTCGCAGAAGGCTAAATTGTTTATTTTAAGCCGAATATTAGAACAAAGGCTCAACCAAGGGGTATGAGACGAAAGTAAATAATGTTAAACCCATAACATTTTATACAAATCGGCACATAAAACGAAACAAGAATTTTTTTATTAATTAGTTAGACATGTTTAGCACACTAAATATGAAATATTCATTATTTAGACTCTTTGAATATCCGAAGATACCATGTCAACTATAAAGGAAGGAGATGAGGAAAATGGAAGGAATGGGGATATAGGGATAACTATACTAATTGTTTTAAATGATGATGGACATTTTCTTTAAATGCCTGAGGGGAAAATTCATCGGGAAATACAGAGGAAGGCATTGAGTTCCACAATTTGGCCACTCTATTAAAATAGTCATTCTGAAAGGACACGGTTCTGCAACGAGGTATTTGTACAACAAATGGATGGGATGACTCGGCAGCTCTTGTTTGTCGACTATACTGCGCACATGATGGAAGGATATTTTGAATTTCCTTAGAAGAGAATTTGCTAAAGTTATATTTATAGTAGATTGACAATTCAGCCACATTTCTTCTGTGCTGGAGTGAATCAAGCTGATCCGTTAGTTCGGTATTACCAATCAACCGTATTGCTTTTCTCTGTACAGAGTCTAGACATTTTATTGTTGACTGACAAGCACCTCCCCAAACATGACAGCAGTACTCCATACATGGACGAATAAAGGACTTGAAGATTAGCAAAATTTGCTCGGGATTGAAATAATTTTTACATCGACTCAAGAATCCTAATTTTTGCATTGCAGATTTAGCGAGGTTGAACACATGTTTATTCCATTTCAGGTTATTTTGAATATCCACTCCAAGAAGTCTAACTGATTCAACCTCACGCAATTCCTCGTGGTTTATCTTAATAGGGAAATTTTTATCTCGCTCTATTCGTGAAAGACGGCATAGTTTTGTTTTGGTTGGATTAAATGAAACAAGATTACGATCACCCCATTCCATTATACGCTCCAGATCTTTGTTGATAGAATCAATTAGCAGCTCTCTATCGGTGGTAACTGCAGTATGAGATCGAAATTTAGGAGATGCATGTGATGCATGCAATGTGCTGTCATCAGCAAAACCCAATCCATAGTTTGAACTGTGAACTGTGGAAATAAGTAAGTCATTAATGTATAGAAGAAACAAGGTTGGTGAGAGTGCAGAACCTTGGGGAACCCCAGCATTGGTTGTGAAAATATTGGATGTGATACCATCTAAATTAACATGAAATTGGCGACCTGTAAGAAAACTATGAATCCATGAGACAGTAAGATGGTCTATGCCATAAGATTTTAATTTAGCTATGAGATTTTTATGCCACACTTTATCAAATGCTTTAGAAATGTCAAGTGAAATACTAAATGTTTCACCGTGGTTTTCCAGCGATTTGTTCCAGAGATGGGATACGTAGGCTAACAGATCACCTGTTGCATGACTTCTACGAAAACCATACTGCTTATCATCAATAATTCGCGACATTTCTAAATAATCTATCAAATTGTAGTTAACATATTTTTCAAATATTTTAGCTAAAACCGACAGAATTGCAATTGGTCTATAATTGTTAGGATCTATCTTACTGCCTTTCTTTGATATGGGTTGAACGCTGGCCAGCTTCCAAGAATCGGGAAATATTCCGGTTTTATAAGATAAATAGAAAATTTTTGTTAAAATTGGAGCTAGTTGCCTAGCAAAGTTTTTAAGAATGAGGGGTGGAATACCGTCTGGGCCAGCAGATTTGTTGATATTGATAGAAAGAAGCATTTTCCGTACAATATTGCAACGAAAAATAATTGGTTTCATTTTCGTTACAACTGGTTGAATGAGTGTAGGAGAATGGGGAGGTTCAACTATGTTTGAGTTTTCTGCGAAAATACGACCCAAAAGATCCGCTTTCTCTTTCGAGTCGCTCACGGGAATGTCATTCAGAACTAAGGTTGGAATAGAGGATCGAGTAAAATTGCTCTGTACTGATTTAACTGCCTGAAAGAAACTACGTGAGCCAGATGGGTGCTCGGCGAATTTCTTTGCTTTCTTCTGGATAAACGCTTCTTTGTCCAAGTCTATTTTGAATTTACTAATATTTCTGGCTTTCTTATAGGCGCTATGGGTTTCAGGAGTTTTATTAGCGTTATACGTCTTAAATGCTTTGCGTTTATTCCTCACTGCTTCATCAACATCCCGCGTGAACCAAGGCTCAGTTTTAGGAGTGATTAATCGATTGGGAATAAACCGCCGCATTCCGTCTTTTATGATTTCAGACATTCTTATTGCTGACGTGCTAGGATCTTGATCAACACAACAAATAGTTTTCCAAGGTGTTTCATCATAAAAGCTTCTCAGTCCCTCCCAGTTGGCGCGTTTGTAGTTCCAAACGCGACGAGGATTTGCTCTAATTTGTGTCGGCGACGTAAATTGCACTATTGCTGATATTAGTAAATGGTCCGATGTTCCGAGGGGTTGTTCAACTTTTGTCTTCGTAGTATCTGGTTCGTTTGTCAAAAACAAATCCAGCAAATTATGGTTATGATGTGAATTGTCTGCGATTCTAGTGGGACACGCTATCATTTGCGTCAAACCGTGATAATCGGCGAGTATCAGTTCAGCTTGTCTTCCTACGTCGTCAGTGTGCGATGAATACTTAAGCCATTCGTTAATATGAAAACTAAAGTCTCCAAGAATGACCAGTCTTGCTTTGGGGTAGTCCGTGGTAATCTTGTCTAGATTAGCCGATATTTGATCAAAAAAGGGACATCCTGGGGGAGAATTTGGGGATCTGTATAATCCTATTATAAACATAGTTTCATCAACACCTGAGATCTTAAGTGCTATAGAATTATGGTGCTTAGAGTTCAACTCGTAGGCCTTAATTCTCATACATGAAAGTGAATCTCGAACAAATACACAGACACCATGCTTGTTATAAAAGGAATGTTCCAATTCGTAACTAGGTAACCAATATTTATAGGGATCCAATTTCGATGCTTTGCCACTAACAATTGTTTCGGTAAGAAACAATATGTCAGGTTTATTTTTTTCGATGTAATGATGAACCACGTTTAGATTCGAATTGAGACCTCTTATGTTCGTGAAGTCAATGCTAAGCTGTTGGTTCACTCTGCGTCTATTTTGTTGAGACAAAGACTTACCCTTTGACATTGCAGGTATAGCTACTGAAATTCGGCCAGGCCTAAATTTCCACACTAAACAGTACAAACGAAACTGGGTATCTCTGTCACAAAAACACGATAGCAGATTTCATGCAACAGTAGCACGATAAAAGAAAAGCAAAAAAAAAAAAGGAGGACACAAAAGACACTAACAAAATTGAAGAGTACAAATAAAGGGTTAAATTCGAAATTCCTAACTTTTGTCAAAAAAAGACATTTCATAATCAACTAACTTATATTTTCCAACTCCTAAGATAAGTCCGAAGTAGGAGGAGCGAGATCATGTCAAAAAACTTCACAAAAAAAATCTCAATCAATCCAAAAAAATCATTAACAACTAAAACAAAATTTTTTGTTGCCAAGCAATATAAAGCAAATTTATGCTTTAAAGTTTAAAGTAATAAATAAATTTATTACATCAAAGCAATAAAAGGTAAAATTTTACCTGCCTACCGCTTGGCAATAGTAAACACAAAATACCAAATAATTTTTTAATAAAGAACAATCTCACCAATTATACGCGTCCGTTCTTCAATACTTTTATTTTCATAAACACAAACACTATAACACACTTCTTTTTCTATTTTCGAAAATCGATTATGTTTTGTTTTTTTTTTTTTTTCATTTAAAGTTTAGGAGTCTTCTAATAAAAATTCACCACCCACTATCACTAATCACTTCAGAAAAAAAAAATTTTTTTTTATATGAAATATTATGTTTTTTTTTAAAGAAAATTTAATTGTTTTATTACACTTCAATTAATTCAGTAAATTATTTGTGATATAACATCACCCCGATGGAAAATCTCCCATCAAGAATAATATAAGAACTGAATCTAAAAAATTATGGTGCAAATTATGAAACATTTTGCAATCCATACAATTTTAGAGCGATCTAGTTTCGAACCAATGAGAAAATTTTAAACTTTAAAAAAGTCTATCATTCTCATCAGGGCTAGCCGACTAGATAAACTCTACCAAAAAATGTCAACGCTAATGTATATAACCAAAAATTAGGTTACAACACTAGCGAAGTGTAAAAACAAAAAATTTACATAAACATACATTTAATAAATTCAGGTTTAGTCAATTAATTTCTCTGGTGATCACTGTTTTGTTATACTCTAGACATTCTAGTATTGAATAACAAACTTGTATCTGTGAGAAGAAGATGACTAGTCTTCACTTGTGTCTATTGACACATGATCAACAATTAATTCAGTAAATTATTTGTGATATAACATCACCCCGATGGAAAATCTCCCATCAAGAATAATATAAGAACTGAATCTAAAAAATTATGGTGCAAATTATGAAACATTTTGCAATCCATACAATTTTAGAGCGATCTAGTTTCGAACCAATGAGAAAATTTTAAACTTTAAAAAAGTCTATCATTCTCATCAGGGCTAGCCGACTAGATAAACTCTACCAAAAAATGTCAACGCTAATGTATATAACCAAAAATTAGGTTACAACACTAGCGAAGTGTAAAAACAAAAAATTTACATAAACATACATTTAATAAATTCAGGTTTAGTCAATTAATTTCTCTGGTGATCACTGTTTTGTTATACTCTAGACATTCTAGTATTGAATAACAAACTTGTATCTGTGAGAAGAAGATGACTAGTCTTCACTTGTGTCTATTGACACATGATCAACAATTAATTCAGTAAATTATTTGTGATATAACATCACCCCGATGGAAAATCTCCCATCAAGAATAATATAAGAACTGAATCTAAAAAATTATGGTGCAAATTATGAAACATTTTGCAATCTATACAATTTTAGAGCGATCTAGTTTCGAACCAATGAGAAAATTTTAAACTTTAAAAAAGTCTATCATTCTCATCAGGGCTAGCCGACTAGATAAACTCTACCAAAAAATGTCAACGCTAATGTATATAACCAAAAATTAGGTTACAACACTAGCGAAGTGTAAAAACAAAAAATTTACATAAACATACATTTAATAAATTCAGGTTTAGTCAATTAATTTCTCTGGTGATCACTGTTTTGTTATACTCTAGACATTCTAGTATTGAATAACAAACTTGTATCTGTGAGAAGAAGATGACTAGTCTTCACTTGTGTCTATTGACACATGATCAACAATTAATTCAGTAAATTATTTGTGATATAACATCACCCCGATGGAAAATCTCCCATCAAGAATAATATAAGAACTGAATCTAAAAAATTATGGTGCAAATTATGAAACATTTTGCAATCCATACAATTTTAGAGCGATCTAGTTTCGAACCAATGAGAAAATTTTAAACTTTAAAAAAGTCTATCATTCTCATCAGGGCTAGCCGACTAGATAAACTCTACCAAAAAATGTCAATGTTTCATAATTTGCACCATAATTTTTTAGATTCAGTTCTTATATTATTCTTGATGGGAGATTTTCCATCGGGGTGATGTTATATCACAAATAATTTACTGAATTAATTGTTGATCATGTGTCAATAGACACAAGTGAAGACTAGTCATCTTCTTCTCACAGATACAAGTTTGTTATTCAATACTAGAATGTCTAGAGTATAACAAAACAGTGATCACCAGAGAAATTAATTGACTAAACCTGAATTTATTAAATGTATGTTTATGTAAATTTTTTGTTTTTACACTTCGCTAGTGTTGTAACCTAATTTTTGGTTATATACATTAGCGTTGACATTTTTTGGTAGAGTTTATCTAGTCGGCTAGCCCTGATGAGAATGATAGACTTTTTTAAAGTTTAAAATTTTCTCATTGGTTCGAAACTAGATCGCTCTAAAATTGTATGGATTGCAAAATGTTTCATAATTTGCACCATAATTTTTTAGATTCAGTTCTTATATTATTCTTGATGGGAGATTTTCCATCGGGGTGATGTTATATCACAAATAATTTACTGAATTAATTGTTGATCATGTGTCAATAGACACAAGTGAAGACTAGTCATCTTCTTCTCACAGATACAAGTTTGTTATTCAATACTAGAATGTCTAGAGTATAACAAAACAGTGATCACCAGAGAAATTAATTGACTAAACCTGAATTTATTAAATGTATGTTTATGTAAATTTTTTGTTTTTACACTTCGCTAGTGTTGTAACCTAATTTTTGGTTATATACATTAGCGTTGACATTTTTTGGTAGAGTTTATCTAGTCGGCTAGCCCTGATGAGAATGATAGACTTTTTTAAAGTTTAAAATTTTCTCATTGGTTCGAAACTAGATCGCTCTAAAATTGTATGGATTGCAAAATGTTTCATAATTTGCACCATAATTTTTTAGATTCAGTTCTTATATTATTCTTGATGGGAGATTTTCCATCGGGGTGATGTTATATCACAAATAATTTACTGAATTAATTGTTGATCATGTGTCAATAGACACAAGTGAAGACTAGTCATCTTCTTCTCACAGATACAAGTTTGTTATTCAATACTAGAATGTCTAGAGTATAACAAAACAGTGATCACCAGAGAAATTAATTGACTAAACCTGAATTTATTAAATGTATGTTTATGTAAAATTTTTTGTTTTTACACTTCGCTAGTGTTGTAACCTAATTTTTGGTTATATACATTAGCGTTGACATTTTTTGGTAGAGTTTATCTAGTCGGCTAGCCCTGATGAGAATGATAGACTTTTTTAAAGTTTAAAATTTTCTCATTGGTTCGAAACTAGATCGCTCTAAAATTGTATGGATTGCAAAATGTTTCATAATTTGCACCATAATTTTTTAGATTCAGTTCTTATATTATTCTTGATGGGAGATTTTCCATCGGGGTGATGTTATATCACAAATAATTTACTGAATTAATTGTTGATCATGTGTCAATAGACACAAGTGAAGACTAGTCATCTTCTTCTCACAGATACAAGTTTGTTATTCAATACTAGAATGTCTAGAGTATAACAAAACAGTGATCACCAGAGAAATTAATTGACTAAACCTGAATTTATTAAATGTATGTTTATGTAAATTTTTTGTTTTTACACTTCGCTAGTGTTGTAACCTAATTTTTGGTTATATACATTAGCGTTGACATTTTTTGGTAGAGTTTATCTAGTCGGCTAGCCCTGATGAGAATGATAGACTTTTTTAAAGTTTAAAATTTTCTCATTGGTTCGAAACTAGATCGCTCTAAAATTGTATGGATTGCAAAATGTTTCATAATTTGCACCATAATTTTTTAGATTCAGTTCTTATATTATTACACTTCACTTGTTAATTGTTTTTAATACACTTGAGAATTAAAGAATAAAATACACTCAAGAATAAAATTAAACGCTTAAAAAAGATTCACTAACTCATATTTCTTATAATTTCAGATACACTTGGATCTATTTTCAGTTGTTTTAAAAAAAATAAAAATAAAATTGTATTTGTTTTAAATAAATAGTAAATGTTTTTTTTTAATACATTAATTTCCTTTAAAATTTTTTAAAAAAACAAAAATCTAATATAAGCCTAATACTTTAACTTTTAGATTTAAAATATTAATTATTAAAAATTTAAAAAAAAAAAAAGAAAATACCATTACTTTATCTATTATTAAAGTCTTATTCAATTCAAATTTTTATTATAAATTTTTTTAATTACAATTACTAATAAATAATGTTAAGTATTGCAAAAATTTTAATATTAGGCATAATTTTTCAAATAATTCATTGTCAGAAATTAGAAATAAAAAATTTAAATGAAGACCCTATTTTAATAGTTAAAACTAATAATTGCAAAATTCAAGTGGGCAATATTAAAATTGTACACCCAATAAATTTAAGAAATTTAGAAATTACCGTAGAATCAATAAATAAATTTATATTAAATAAAATAGATAATAAAAACGATAAATTTGATTTATATAATATTGTTAAACAAAAATGCAAGTAACTATGCAACAACTTGGTTCAAATCAAACCCATAAGTCGCAATAGACAAAAACGTTAGGATGCTCTAGGATCAGCATGGAAATGGCTGGCAGGTAGTCCAGATGCAGTAGACCTGCGAATGCTCGAAAGTAAAATTAACGAGCTTACAGACGAAAACAACCAGCAAGTTCAAATAAATAAGCAGATTGACGAAAGGATTCGAATGATTACGGATACAATAAACAAAGCCGTAACAACTACCAACACAGCTAATAAAATTATTATTAGTGAAGTAGAGATGATAACAGCCATCATCAACATTGAAACCGTTAACTCAATGCTGGAAGACATTCAAGATGCCATCATAAGGACGAAAATCGGTCTGGCAAGCAACAAAGTTGTGACAATAAAAGAATTGACGATAATTAAAAACCTAATGACAAGTCAAGCTTTACAATATGTTGTATCAAAAATAGCCATCAACGAAGAAACTCTTCTTTTTATTCTTGAAGTACCGAAGCTGGAAGATGAAACTTCATTATCAGCAATGATTACACCACTAACAGTTAAAGATACAATAATAAAAGGATACCCACAACACGTTATAAAAACAAAACAAAAATTGTTTACCACCACAAATCCAAATAGTTTTGTTCAGAAGTATTCAGAAATAAAAGAATTTGAGGATGAATGTATTAAACCACTCATAATGGGAACGAAAAGTACTTGCAACGTTACTTTAAACTCAGAGACAAGAATATATTTCATCACGGAAGACAAACTTTTAATTGATAACGCAAAAGAAGACGTTCTTTCATCAGATTGTGGACCACATAACCGCACACTAACCGGCAATTTTCTGATAATATTTTGGAACTGCACGTTAATAATCAAAGATAAGAAGTTCCAATCGTTTGAAATCAAAAGTGAGTTAGAAGAGATACAAGGTGCACTACATAACTTGGAACTAACACGAAAGTTTATCAAAGCAGTTGATATTGATTTAATTGAACAACAAAACATACAAAACAGAAAACAGATAGCACATATGAATATACAACAAGAATATCATCAATTCTGGATATGGTCACTATCAGGCGGTGTTTCTTTATCAACAATTGGATTAATTGCACTATGTGTCTACATTAATGTTCGTCAACATTTAGTTAAAAGCCAACAGTCAACAACCTAAAGATAGAAGTTGCAGATAGAGATCAATATACCAAATTTTCAAACCTACTTGTAAAATTGGGTATTAAATCAAAGGACGAGGACGCCCTTTCTACACCCCCGGGAGGAGTTATATTCCCATAAATCCAACAAGTGATGACAACTCACATTCCAATCATGCACACGCAAGGTGTCAAATGAACTTATGTCTGGAAACACATAAAATGCATAGTTGCACTTTCGATAAACATTAAATGTAATAATTTAGATTTTATTAGTTAGTTATATTTTTATACTCATTATGTTTAGATCTAAGATTGATGTAAAATAAAATTAAATAAAATTAATTTTTTTTTTATGTTTCAATTTTCCCTAAACATGTAGGACCTCTTAGTTCTACATCCCTGCCATAATATTATTATTATAATTATACGTGTGTATGGTAGTAAGAGAAAGAAAAACAATATTGCTGTACCTACTGGTTTTTTTATATTTTATATATTTTTATTTTTCCAAAATAATTAAAAATCAGATCTCTTGTCAGCTCAAACTGATAAACATTAATTGTGTTCATTAAATAATATTTATTGTAAATAATAAAAATTAATTATTTAATATTTATAGTCTTTTATTAATTTTCTCAGTGGTAGCTTATTTATAGACTATTTATTATTTTTAAAAAAATATGTTTATTCCAATATTTCGACCTTGCGGGTCATCATCAGGGGTTACATATATTATAATATTTAATATTACCTACAAAACAATTAATTAGAAAAAACACAAAAAATTAACATAATACTTACAAATCAAAAATTTTTTTAAAAAATACTTGAAAACATTAAACAATAGTTTAAAAAAGATTACAAACATAAATTGTTTAAAAGAAAAAAATGCACACAAACTCTACAAAAACTTTAATAGAATTATTTTATTATTATTAATTCAAAATAAAAAATATTTTATATATTTAAATCACAATAGAAAACAGTTCATGAAAAGGAAAATTTTTGAATGACGGAAAATAAATTTTTTAATAAGAAAACTCGATGAAAAAACAGAAACTAAATTAAATGTGACTACTAAATTTAATATTACCCTACTGCTGATTTTATAATAGAAATATAATTTGAATGTAAACCATTACAATCTGTTTTATAATTAATTGATTTAGGTTCCAGAGAAATGTGAGCCATTTCTTTAAATACTCTCTTAAAATGGTTAAGTTCATAATCAATAACAACAGGATTTTCAAAATCAAAATCATCCAAACATTCTACAGAATGACGAGCTAATGCTGATCTATAATTTTGACCGTTTAAATTCTTATTTGATTTTGTAAATCTAACATCATTCTTATGTTGACAAATCCTCGTATTTAAAGTTTTAGAAGTTTCACCAACATAAACTTTACCACATTTGCATGTAATTTTATATACTAAACCATTTTTCTTTTCTTTAGGTATTTTATCTTTTAAAGGTGTGAAAAAATTACTTAATTTATTTGATATATTTTGTCCTATAAAAGAATTACATTCTGAAGATGAAAAAATGGATTTAAGCTTTTCAGTTAGTTGTGGAACATAAGATAGTGAACCAAAAACTTTTTTAGTTAGTGGTAATTGATCTGTAGATGGTTTAGGTTTACTTTTATATGTATAAAGAAATTTACTTATTAATTTATTTATTAGTCGAAAAGGATAATTATTTTTTAATAAAATTTTAGTAACTAAATCTATGTTTTTTTGTCTAAAAGAACTGTCGCTTAAGTAAAAAACTCTCCTAATAAAAGAATAGGCTACATTATATTTCATTTTATAAGGATGATTTGATAAAAAATTAAGAAACCTGTTAGAAGCTGTATCTTTAGAATACCAATTAGTTATGATTTTTTTATTATTTCGAGTCAATAAAAAATCCAAAAACGGTAAACAACCTTCTTTTTCATATTCAATAGTAAATTGTATTTTATCATTAAAGGACTCAAAAATGTCTTTTGTACCATTAACAAAATGTTTTGGAATAGCTAATAATAAGTCATCAACATATTTATAAATAAAAGACGGTTTTCTAAATAACTCAGGAACTTTTTCTGACAACAGTTTTTCTAAGACAATGTCAGCAAGAATTGGTGACAAACAATTTCCCATAGCTAAACCATATTTTTGTTTATAAAACAAATTATTATATTGAAAATAATTGTTATCGATAGTACAAACCTCAAACATTTCCAGGAATTCATTTAAAGAAATATTAGTAGTATCTTCAACTTCTCTCCACCTATCAATTATTACTTGCTTAGCGACATCTAATGGTATATTAGTAAATAAAGATTTTATATCAAAAGATATTAAAATGTCATCATCTGCTAATTCTACATTATCAAGTATATCTTTAAGTTGATACGAATTTTTTATGTTAAAAATACTATTAACAGTTAACGGTCTTAGCAATTCCGTACAAAATTTTGATAAGAAATAAGCTGGTGAATTGATTGTAGATATGATTGGTCGTAATGGTATATTCTGTTTATGTATCTTAGGTTGTCCATAAATACGAGGTGCTATAGGTGATATAACTTTAAGAGATAATTTTTTTGATCTTACAATTTTTCCGTTTTTAAATAAAGAATCAATGATTTTATTAACTTTGTTAAAAACTTTTTTTGTGGGATCTAACAAAATAGGGGTGTAAGTTTCACTATCCATCAATAATTCATTCATTTTAATTTGAAATTCATCCTTATAACACGGAAAAAAATTATTTTCAATTTTTCAAGATTTCGAAATTTTATATATCAATCATTAATCAAGTACTGCATTTTCATAAAAAAATCTTGATTCAATACATTTTTTCAATGAAATCAAAAAATATTCAACTATGATTTAAAATACCAAGAGTGTAATATTATTTTGAGACAAAATGCTTTAATTTAAGAAAACAGTGATTTAATTCGAATCAAATTTTATTGAATTCAAAATGTTTTATGAAATTTTATTTCAAAAGCGAAAACGTTTGAATCAAAATGTTATTTTACGTTTTTTGCGTTTTGAGTCAAGCATTTTTGTTTAATGTTCATAAAATCATTGCCAAAATATTTTCAATCCTTATTAAATACTCTAATTCAAAACTATGTACTCTTAACTAAAATTTGTAAAAAAAATTTGACATAAATGAATCAAAATATTTTCTTTTGGTTGAAATTTATTTATATTAATTGCATAAATTATTGATTTAGTGCTTTTGATTCAAAATACTAAATTTTGAAATTGGAAATCTTTTGCAAAATTTTGACAGTTCATAGTTTTTTGCAAACCGATTACCAAGGTGTTTTTTAGTGATTCGATTTTAACATTTAAAATAATTAAATTGCTGTTATTAAAATTTTCTATATAAATATTATAAGCAAGTAAGTATCAAATTGTAGAAACTTTAACAAATTCAACTATTATAGTGTTAAATATTTTTTAAATGAAAATTTTTCAGTGTTTGGTGCAATGTGACTGCGTTGGAAAATTAATCAAATATTTGGGAAATATGCATCCGATGTGGTCTAAATTTTACAGATCGGAAGATTGATTTTAACACAATGTTACTTGACAAATCAAATTGCTTCACGGAACCATGGACGGACGTTCATTCATCGTTTTTCACCAAATTATATATTCTCATAAAAGTTAAGGTTAATATTTAATTGAATAATTCATAAAACAATTTTTAAATGCATATTTTCTCTTGCAATAGATCCTTTGATTCGTGGTTTTTAAAAAAAAAAACTAGCTAAACTGCCGAAAAAAACTAACAAGTGTCAACAAATTTTGGAAGTCCAGTATATGTTAATTGTGATGCTCATGATTTATTTATGAAGCCTGTTAAAGACTCATCGAACATTTTGCTTTGTATTGATTCTTGTTATAAATTAATAAATAATTCAACATATGGTATATTTAAAATTAAAGGGTTTCAACTCAATATATACCCCCAGGCCCCAATAAAATCAAAACAGCTTCTATTTTAAAATTAAATTTAATTTTTTTGATTTAAAACAAACCGATTTAAAATCAAAACAGGTATAATTTATTTTCAAAATATTGAAGTTTTAAATCAAACTATACGGATTTTGAATCAAACTTTTAATTGTTTGAACCAAAATTGGACAAATTTCAATTCAAAACTTATATGATTTAAATCAAAATAGTGATATTTGTTTTGATTTTGAATGAGATCAAAATTATTTGAAATCAAGACAAAAAGTTTTCAAACAAGATAATGTTTTACACACTGATTTTAAATACGTTATCTTGAATTGGTAGCTAAGAAAACACGGGCGAGTATTTGTACATTAAAAATTCTTGATTCAACGCAAATAATTTTAATAGAAGAAAATATTTTTTTCCGTGAAATAATTACAGTTTTATTGCCTTTGTCACTATTAGTAACATAAATATTAGGGTTATTTTTCATGAAATTTATCAAGTTATTTTTAGAATTTATTAAAAACATATCCAAATCAGTTAATTTATGATTTTTCTTTAAATGATGTGTAAATGTGTTAGGAGTTAAAGCTCTTAATTCAGAAGTTTTATCTGATTCACCGAATTGAGATAGAATATTTTCTATTTCAGAAAGTACATTCAACACATTTAGAGAACTTTTCAGAAAAGTTCTCTAAATGTGTTGAATGTACTTTCTGAAATAGTCGCCGTGGTCGTGAAAAAGGTAGTTGTCCTACTGTAGTAATTCTATGTACCACGGTGTGTTTGACTGGGGCGTTAAATTTGGGCTCCTGTGTAAGGGTAGGGAAATCTGAAAGGATATCTCCATAGATTCCCTGAACGTTAAACAAACGTAGTGATGGCGTGTAATCTAAACACGAAATAGTATTCACTACTAAGTTTGTGGTTGAATCGAGCAAGCGCTTGCGCTTGAGGTCGACTATTAAACCAAATTTAGTCAGAAAGTCAGCACCTATAATAGGTTTACTAACTGACGCTACGACAAATGAGTGTCGTAATTCTCTGCGGAGACCCAAATCTAAGTTCATTAATCTAGAACCATAAGTGTGAATCTGAGATCCATTAGCGGCTGTCAGAACATTGTGTTCGTCTTGAACTAAATTCGAAAAAGTTCGACATGGGATTACTGATACATCAGCGCCCGTGTCGATGAGGAATTGGAGTTTGGTGTTTTTGCACCGGACGAACAGACGGCTTGAAGTCTGAATCCCAGCGTTAGCCGCATTTACGTTGGGACTTATTAGTTTCCCGAATTTGGTGTTTCAGTAGGGTTTGGCGATTTGTAGGAACATTTTCCTACACATCGTTTAGCCCTTGGTCCAAATTTTCGGTGGAACCAACAAAGGTTACCGAAAGAAGGTGATCTACCTCTAGATCTAGAGCTTCGTCGAAATGACGAGTATCTAGAGGGTGATTGGAATCTCCTAGCTTGATGGTTGGTATTTTCCCAACGATCTAGGCGAGATCTCATTTGATTTAAAGAAGTGGTCAGTTGTTCAACCATCTTCTCAAGCGAACTTTGTGGTTGCTTGTCGTTTCTTGTAGATGTTGACGATTGATTGAAAGTGTCAATAGAGGAACGATCAACATTGCCACAAGAAGGGGTAGTGGGATCACGTACTGCTTCCCAAACTCTGTCCGCGATAGGCAGGAGATCTTGTATGTCATCACTCTCAATTGAGACGACAACAGGCTTTACAGTAATTAGTAAACGGGCAATCCATAACTTTTTAACGAGCTCTGGATTTACCGCGGAAGAATCACCAGCTATTTGTAGCAGCTGGTCGTAGAAGCTTGAGGGTTTTTGGTTCCCCATCTCTACGGTTTGAAGCAGTTTCTCGATTCGCACCTGTTCAGATTGGGTTGAATGACTGATTATTTCAGTCTTCAACTTATTGTACCAATCAGTTGTTGGAGGGTTAAGCAATATGTTGCGGATGAGAGATAACACCCGAGGCTTGAGAACTGCTAAAACAGAAGCATATTTCTGACGATCATCAGTCTCCCTTGTCGCGAAAATATTTTCAATTTGAAGAAACCATAAGCTCGGATCGGATTCGATAAAATCCGGGAGCGGTATTTGTATACTCGACATAGTAGGAGTTTTAGCCACTAAGTTAGATTTAGGTATAAATGATTGTGTGGTAGCTGGTTTCCCGAAAACCAGACCAGAGCGCGTTGTTTTCTGTGGATTTTCTTGCGAATCGGAATCTGAGTCGCGATCACTCATTTAACGCTTTTATTTAAACGTAATAAAATATTTAATAGTCGCAACACGCAGTAAATTGAAAAATTTATTATAAGTATATGAGTATAAATAAATGTCTATACACACACAACCTGATAAATAAGTATCATATCCAAAGTCAAAACAAGAGAAAAGGTGATGCCCAAACACAATATTATATAAAATAATCAATTACTCAGTGAAACAAAATAAATCAAAAATTTCTTCAAGCAACCCAATAAATTTATTTATATTTTTTTATTTGATAACTAAGAAAATCCCAAGTAGGTTTTGCCAGACAATGACATACGGCCAAGCACCGGTCCATTAATGGTTAACAGTACTTGGCTATTGTTACTGGGCCAATACTAGAACCAATCATCGGCCGATCTATGGTTTACAGAAAATAGCCAGTATATTGTTACCTTTGAATGGCCAAGCACTGGCCCATGAATGGTAAATATTACTTGGCTATTGTTATTGGGCCAGTACTGTAGCCATGAATTTGCCGATCTGTCATTTTTTTTAAATTTCACTAGAGTATTATCCCTTTTAGAAATACATAGTTTGAAAAATTTCACATATATTTTAGTTATCGCCTTGTCGGTTGAAAGACTATGGTAATATAGAAAAGGTTGGTATATGTTTTAATTTATTTTCATTTCTATTTTATTTAAATTATTTTGTAAATAATTTATTTTAATTTATGTATAAAAAATATTATTTTATATTTTTTTTAATGGCGGAGTACTGGCGGAGTCAGGGCGGAGTTTGCCATTACTCAGCCATTCCTGCAACTGAACCAGTTGTATGTGGAGTTTTGAATTTTTTCCGTCATTTTTATTTTATTTTAAATTAGTTGTATTTACTTTATTTAAATTTACATATGATAATAATGTATATTTTTTTTAACGGCCCAGTCAGGGTTGCCAGTATTTGGCCCAAGAATGGCAACCATTTATTGTCCGAAGTTATCATCCAGTTAAATTATGTTAATGGCCCAGTCGTGGTTGCCAGTACTCGCCCATTAATTGGCTTTACCCAAAAAACTTATTATTTTAATAATATAATAATACAAGCCAAATATCAAATTTTTTATATATATATATATATATATATATATATATATATATATATATATATATATATATATATATATATATATATATATATATATATATATATATATATATATATATATATATATATATATATCTGAAGGGGGAGGTAAACTACACCAAGTTCAATTTTTTCAAAATTCCTTTTTTTTATACTGTTAGAATCAGGATTTTGTTTTCTACCGAGAGGTTAATAGCACTGAGTTCTAACTAGTGTAGTTTTCGAGATAGAACAATTTTAAATGACACCAATCCATAGTCCATAGTCCATTTTCAAACAGTTTTTTGGCTTTCCTGTAAAATTTTTAAAATGTGACTTGGTGTAGTTTACCTCCCACCTACAGATATATATATATATACATATATATATATATTATATATATATATATATATATATATATATATATATATATATATATATATATATATATATATATATATATACATATATATATATATACATATATATATATATATATATATATATATATATATATATATATATATATATATATATATATATATATACATATATATATACATATATATATATATATATATATATATATATATATATATATATATATATATATATATATATATATATATATATATATATATATATATATACTAGCGGGACCCGGCGTGCTTTGCTACGCCTATAAATAAAGTTTGACGGTATACATTTTGTTGACGTAGCAATAATTTCAAAGAGTAGTAATGAGAAATGGTTTTCTATTTTTTTTTTTTAATATGAATGTAAAAGGATCAGCACTCTAGTTGATCAGTAAAATATAAAAAATAGTATTATATATAAAACAAAGAATATATAAAAAATACGCGATTATATAAGTTTTAAGGTGTGTAATCTATTTAGAACATTATACGGAACAAAAATCGATTCACAAATTTTCACAGTGCTCATGCGGTTTAATATACGCTTTCTTTACCGGTTGGCAAGCAAGTGCAGTAAGAATAGCGACAATACATTCGATGAAGGTATAGAAGAAGTGATGCAAAAAAGGAATAAAAGAAGTGATGCAAAAAAAATCAAAATTATTTGGAAGTTTTTGTATATGAATTCATAGGATTTGAATTCATAGGATGAGAAATATTTCTATTTAGTCAACATTTTAAGTCATTTTAAAGTCAAGATTATTGAATGTTGCAAATCAATGCGAAACTAATATCTTACACACGGTCAATATATTGGCATAAATGTTCCATATATGGACAACATTAATGGAATATTAATTTTTAAGCGAATTGAGTAATTATTGCTCAAAGTAATTATTAAAAGTATTATTCCCGATAATAAGTAATTATTGTCGGGATTGAACTCACGCTCATCAGAGACATCATAGTTCAAAGCCATCTTACAGACTCAGCCACAGTGGATGAAACAACAACGAAACATATTTCAATTTTCATGTTCAGATAATTTCTAAATTGAAACTTCATTATCGCATATTTATTTAAATTGAATTCTTCATCTGTGATTATACAATTGTAAATTGTATTTGTTCCCGACACGAAACACACAAAAACTGTTTTAAAGAAGTTTTTCTGTGAGAAAATAAAAAATGCTTTAAAATTGCAAAACTCATGTGAATTAAAATAATTACTTTAGCTTAATCACTCTAAAAATCTCTAAAAACTATTTATTTTACACCAAATAGTGTAAACCTTTTGTTTATTTAACATTATAACTCGTCGCATATTGTCGGTATCTCATAAGAAAGAAAATTCAAGAAAACTCGTCTTGAGTTGTTGATGGTCATTGCAAAAGCGAGTCGCATTGGGAACTAAACGTTTGAATTCAAATGCCATATCTGTTGCGATCATTGAAATACGTAGCAACAGTACATCTTCCACTTTGAATTTTCCATTCAAAATTGTAGCTTCAACGACATTGTTCATCATCTTTTTCACCTAAAATTTCCAAAAAATGTGCTATTTCAAAATATTTGACATATTATTTTAATAAAATATTATACATTCATTTTTCTATTTCATAAAATTATATTCAACGAAAAAAAACATTGATCAAAGCAAGCTACGCGCATAAACCGATATTTAAAAAAAAAACCAATTAAAATAGTTATCACCAATCACCAATGAAAAAATAATACACGACAATTGGAAAAAGCAAGCGTTGTGTATTTGGAAAACTTTAACATTAAAACCAATTTTTTAAATACAAATATGGCACCATCTATTGGCTAACCCAAATTTATGAGGCGTATATCACACTATCTATATATTGGTCAATAAAAAAAATTTGACATGAAATTGGAGAGTTGACGTTAACTTTAACTTAACCGTAACTTAAGACTCTATACAAAATTTTGATTTAAGGTTGGTAAGAAATTAGGTATTCTTTGACGTTTGATTTGATATTAATTTTGGTTTTGTAATCAATTTTATAAATCAATCAATGCTTTAAAAGTAACAAACTGATTTCACAATCAAAATTTAAAATAATAAATTTCGAAATAAACATTTGATACAAAATTTAAAAATAAAAAAATTTATTTTCATATTAATTTCATGCTAATATTTGGCTTTAATTAAAGTCGCTCTTTTTATATCTTTTGCATTTTTTAATAAATAAAATTTTATTTTTATGGACACTTGCAATTAAATATTAGTTTTCTTCAGTTTTTATACTAAACGTCAAAAAATCCTTAAGATAGAATGAAATGAACTTTACGTTAAGTTAACGTTAAGTTTACGTACCGACTATAAATGTTCTAGTGCATTTTCATACATTTGTACTTTACGTTAAGTTAAAGTTACCGACTATAAATCAAGCATAAAGGTTGTAAAATAAACTTTGCTAGTTTTTCATCCAGTTTTGATGACAATTTTTTTACCTCTGATCGTTCTATTTTAATTAGCAATACGTATAAGAGTATTTTTCAATTTGATAATGATTTTTGTAAATTAACATTGAAGACCAATGAAAAATTTAAAAAAATAAAAAAATAAATTTAAATTATTGTTTTCTTTATTTTTACTCTTATTTTTATTCAAACTTTATAAAAACCAATACCCTAATTTTTTACAGATTTCGATACTTTATAGCACTACTATAATTAATATATAACCTCCACAAAATTGTTAATAATTTTGGTAACGTATTTGACATAGCATAATATGCTTTTCGTTTATTATCAAATATAAAACAAAACTTTTTTACTAAAACAAATTTGATAGTCTAATAATGGCCTTATACGAAGTTAAGCGCTATACACCTGAGCTAAACTATAAAAAAAGCGAACTATGTTTTTAAAAAATAATGTATATAACGTAATTATAGAAAAAAACATTACCGAAACAAAATATTTAAAAAAGAAAAGAAAAACGGAAACATTACATTTTTTTGAAAAAGCTTTATTCGCATTAAAACATTACTTTTCTAAAAACATAGTTCGCATATTTCCCATAGTTTAGCTCAGGTGTATAGCACGCCTGAAGTTTACTATCAATTGAATAAATTGATTTACGCTGCCATCTGAAAGTTGGCATATGAACAATCCATATTTAACATTTAATATACAATTAAAAAATATTTAGGCATTTAATTAAGATAATAACTATCCTATCTCTCAAGCTGGACCGTCATACACACATTGTACAAAATTTCACTAAGATTGGTTACGTTGTTACGGAGTTCATCGCGGACAAACATCGTGACACGTGATTTTTATATATATAAGAAGATAAGAAGATTATTCTTAAGTCGCTCAAACATAAAAATTGTGAAAATTTCCCATACAAACTTGTATGAAAAATTTAACCTATTTTCGTATTTCTTTTACGGACAGAAGAAAATAAAGTATTTTTTATTCGCCTATATATTAAAGTGTTACTTTATTACTGTGATTTGTGGCTTTAAAGTATCACTTTTCAACTATTTATTTTGTCGTCATAGCTACGTCCAAAAAAGTAAAAAGCATTTGTATTTGTTTAAATTCTATGAAAAATAAATTTTTTTATCAAAGCAACCCGCAAATTCAAAATTTCATTATCCAATTAAAATAGTTGTTATCATTTGTTGTCATAGAATTGGGAAAAAATAATAAATATTTTTTCAAAGGTTACTTGTTCCACATATTTTTATTTTAAAATTTATGAAAATTTATAATTTTAATTTAGAATAAACAACTTTTCTTAAAATATTTTGCTTGCGGCGAATAAAAAATAGTATATGATGCACGGACGTAAGCTATTTTGGACTTAATGTGGGTCTCCACATCCGTCCAAAATCTTTAGCTTTACGTCCTAGCATCATAATGTACTATTATATATTATGCTCAATATTGTCAGTAATTGTCAGTAATAGATCATAAAGAAGCTTAAATTATTTAATTGTAGTATAATGAGAAATTTCATAGATAATTTTTAAAATTATTCAAGTTGTGTTTTGTATGAACTCCCATATAAATTTTATTGAATTTCGTTTCTTTTCCCCCTTTTGCTGTGCCATTGCAGCAAATACCGGAACAAAATAATTGCTCAATAACATATGATAGTCTATATGGGCCCTACATGGATGATTAAAAAGTCGATAAAGCAGGTTTGACAGTAAATTAATTAATTTACGCCGCCATCTGAAAGTTTGCTTATGAACTATCCATATTTAACATTTAATTCGTAATTAAAAAATATTTAGGCGTTCAATCAAAATAAAAACTATCCTATCTCTCAAGTTGGACCATTATACACACACTGAACACAATTTTATTAAGATTGTTAACGTTGTTGCGGAGTTTATCGCGGACAAACATCGTGACATGTGATTTTTATATATATAAGATATATATATATATATATATATATATATATATATATATATATATATATATATATATATATATATATATATATATATATATATATATATATATATATATATATATATATTATTTTTTTACTTATTTGTTTAAGAAAACCACGAAGTTTTAATTAGGTATGTGTGTTTTTATAAAGAATGTTAGTCACCAGCCGTTAATAGTAGTAGCATTAGTGTAAATTTTGTTTTTGTGTTTTTTTCACAGATATCCTTGAAAATGACTATCAAGTCGAAATATCGGGAAAATTAAAATAATAAAACTGAATAATAAAACAAAACTGAATAGTTTATGTTAATTCTTATTTAGTTTTTATTCTTCACTTGTCTATAATAAGCTAAAATAAAATAAACATATTTAAATAAAAAGAGACAAGTAATTATATAACATTTTGATAGTGTTCTGGATATACAGGGTGGCCCAAAATGAACGAAGGGGTTTGAATTCTTTATAACTTCTTTATTATAATTTTTTTTTTCTTTTCTTTTCAGTATTTTGTAAAGAAGACTTGGGGAATTTAAAATTGAGCAGTATTCAATTGAACAACGCGTGCCCAAATTGTTGAGCTTTATTTTTCAAAATCAACGATCCATTGTTTTGACTCAGCGTGCATATCGTCGTTATTTTAATGTGCGGGTTGGACCCTCAGAGTCAACAATAAACTGTCTGGTCGCAAATTTTCACCAACAAGGTGCAGTAAGGAACCTTCCTGGTGCTGGCAGACCCGCAAAATAACGACCAATCTAACACGTCTCGTGCACAAATATTCATTCACGAAAAAGCAGTATTTTTATCTCTTGTAGTAAAATGTCTGTATTGTTTCTTATCTAAAATCTTGTATTGTTTTTTCACTTGAATTCTGGCTGGAAATAAACCAATGTCTATTTTTGTGTTACACTTCATAGCATCATTATACCACTCAAACCACATGATAATCATAATGAAATATGAGTGAATCTAACTTTCACTACTTCCAAATGATACGAACAGTTGAAAAATTTAAGTTGTTGCGGATTAAACTTCGTTTCTTAACGAAAGTTGTTATTATTGAAAAGAAGCATTTACTTTTCTTTTATAATCTTTACTCTGTGCCACATCAGATCTAATTGGGCAGATTATATAGTTATAATAAAATCAAACTTTCTTATCACAAACAGATTTACATAAAATGACGTGATCATCATTTAAGTTTGACTTTTATTGAAAACTATTTGCAATACAGGTTCTACCACGGAATATGAATAAATGCATAACATCAAACAACTTTCTTAGTTTTACAGATTCTGTCAAGTTCAAGTTCAAGCTCAAGTTGTTTAGTCATTTTCAAAACTCAGTGGTTAAAAGACATAAAGATAGTGGATATAAATTAATTGAAGATGTTAAGAAGCTCAAAACACACACTAAGAAGTGGCCTTACATTAAAGCTTGACTCTAGATTTGTTCAAGGATGTTTTATAAGAAGATTTGCGACAAACTTATTGGAACTGAATGTAAGTGAATTTTTTCTTAATTGTGTAATATTTGGTTTTATACAGTGGCGGATTTACAAATTTGCCGCCTATAGGCTAATTTATATTGCCGCCTAATATATTTTAAAAAATCATTAAATGCGAGCGCAGCGACTTAAAAAAAGCGCGTTCGCATTTTTTCGAAATTTCAAGGTCATTTTATTTACAAGTACTTTAAAATTACGCTTTTAATGAAAAACGTGCAAATCTGGCAAAAAATAATTAGATTTAAAATACGAAAATAATAAAAACGTTCATTAATATCAAATAAAATGCAATATAAACTTCATTTCAACAAAATATAAAACTTATAGTATATTACATAACAAGCTTGGAAAGTGAGTAATATCGTGCGAGTGAGAATCTTGACGCACGAGGCGCCAGCCGAGTGCGGAAATCTCACGAGCAAACGATAGACACTTTCAAGCGAGTTTTGTACACTATTTTTCCCATGACCATAAGAATTATAAGACATGATGTAAATGTAAATGACGTAAATGACGTAAATTACATGACGTAAATGATGTTAAAAAATCAATTATTAATGATAATTAATAATTTATTTTTTAACATCATTTACAAAATTTATCGTGAAGCAAAAGTGAAACAAAAGTTTTAAATTTATAAGAAACACGTTTGTTATAATAACGTACAGTTAAATGATATTGTCAATTTTCGTGAGTACTTGATTGTATAGAATATGTTACTTTCGCATATGGTCGTGGGAAAAATAATATAACATATTTTATGAATATTCAAATAAATAAAAAATCAACTTTTCTTTAGCTTACATTACATTTTTTTCTGAATTTATTGTTTACAAAAGTTTTAATTATATCATCAAATGAAATCGAATCTGCAGTATCAGATTCAATTGATACTGTTAAATCGCTTAGTTTGCTATCGAACATCGTTGAGCGTAAATATGTTTTAATTCGTTTTAAACATGAAAACGAACGTTCCGATGAACAATTGCTGACAGCCAAATTGATTTGTATATTCTTAAAATAATATTAATATTAGGAAAAATATCAAGCAGATTTTGATCCCTAATCCAATTGCACATATTGTTGATATTTATATGTTTTTTATCATCTAATGCCAAATACTCTTTGATGTGCAAAATCTCTTCAACTAGTTCATCTGAAACATCTTGTGTATAAACTTCACATAATTTAAATGCTTCATATTTTATTTCCCGATCAGAAAGTTCGGGAAATTTAAAAAAGACGTAGAAAATTTCGAACACTCTGTCGTACGCACATTTTCGACAGTTTAGTTCTGAGAAATCGACAATAGATCGACAATAGTAAAAAACAGGGCTGGAAACCATAAATTATTTGTAATGGTTTGGTTTTTGGTTTTTCTCAATGGCCAATTATGGTTTTTGGTTTCGGTATTGGTTTTTCTAGATAATAAATCTTGGTTTTGGTTTCGGTTATGGTTTTACTATGCAACATTTTTCGGTTTTGGTTTTTCCAAACGTCAAAATTTGGTTTTGGTTTCGGTTTTGGTTTACAGGAAAAAAAATTTTTGTTTGAGTTTTCGTCAGAGAATTGATTAAAAATTACAACATTTGTCAACAATGCCAATGCCAATGCTCAGTAAAAAATGTTGAGCTAATTTAAGATACATTACATGTCCAGGGGAAATGTTTCATTCCTGCGTAGCGCCTAGAGCATTTCAAGATATGACAAGGCGAACTTGCTACCGTGGTTTGTTTACTATTTTATTCATTGCTATTCAAATAAAAAAATTTAAAATAAATTTAAAACATGAGTTTTAAATTTATATTCAAAATGTTATTTCTAACAACAATAATTTCCAAAACCAAATTAATGAAATTTTAACAAAAATCATAGTACGAGATCCGGCTGCAGGATTAGTGCGCTCATCGATCTTTTGCTAAAACCAAATTTTTATGTATATTTATCATTAGGAGAATATATATCTACCAGGTTGCCTATCAAAATTTGGCCGCCAGTATTTTTAATTAAATTATTTTTAATTGATTTTTGGGAAAAAATTTCGTTCACTTGTTTTTTAAATAAAATGTCGTCTATATCACGGCAATTTATATAAAGATTCTAAAAATTCACGGTTGCCATTGCGCACCTGGCCGCACCTCTTCGCAGCCAGGTGTAAACAGGTATGATTTCGATACATTTATACGTTCATAACGTACAGTGATTAATTCTATATCAAATTAAAGCTAATTTTTTCTATTTATTATCATATATGGTTGCCTAATTAAATCCGGCCGCAAATAAGGGTTGCTGGCTGTTAAAGATGATAAATATTTAAGGTAGAGTAAAAGAGAGTTAAATCAATATTAATTTTTTGGGAACATTCCTAGTTTATCCCCAAATGAATTTACGTTTTTTTTCAGATAAATAGAAAGATTAGGTCCTCTGCATCCTAATTATGAAAAAAAAATTTGCGGAAATGAGGGGATCAAAAGTTATAGAGGATAAAACTTTCAATTTTACATTGGTCCCCCAACGCGGGGATGCGGAGGCGACGCGGAGGGAGGGGGGGTAGGGGGGTATCGCACGGGGGGGCTGTGCTATTTTCGATCGAAGCTGTGCAAGGACAAAAAAAACAAAAATCAAATCAAGTTACTTCTAAAAACTCAAAGGGGGGACCAAGGTATTTTTTTAATTTCAATATTTTAGTGTGTGATAAAATATAAATAAATAATAAATAAGAATAAGGAAAAAAAGAAAAAAAAAACGAAAAAAAAAAACCAAAGGGGGGACCAAGGTAAAATTGAAAGTTTAATCCTTTATAACTTTTGACCCCGTCTTTCCGCAATTTTTTTTTTTTTCATAATTAGGATGCAGAGGACCTAATCTTTCTATTTATCTGAAAAAAAAACGCAGATTTATTTGGGGGATAAACTAGGATTCTACCATTTTTCGTTGTAATTTTTAAATTTGTCATTTTGAAAAGGAAGACAATTTTTTTGGAGTATTTATTATGTCGTATGTATTACTCCCCAGTGGCTGAGAACACTAACATTCGACGCATGCGCAATGGCTTAAGAGCGTCACACAGCTGGCAATCGCTATCCTCGTCTGACAAATGTTGTTACGCGCTAGCTCTCTTTCACCCTACCTTAAATATTTATCATCTTTAACAGCCAGCAACCCTTATTTGCGGCCGGCTTTAATTAGGCAACCATATATGATAATAAATAGAAAAAAATTAGCTTTAATTTGATATAGAATTAATCACTGTACGTTATGAACGTATAAATATATCGAAATCATACCTGTTTACACCTGGCTGCGAAGAGGTGCGGCCAGGTGCGCAATGGCAACCGTGAATTTTTTAGAATCTTTATATAAATTGCCGTGATGTAGACGACATTTTATTTAAAAAACAAGTGAACGAAATTTTTTCCCAAAAATCAATTAAAAATAATTTAATTAAAAATACTGGCGGCCAAATTTTGATAGGCAACCTGGTAGATATATATTCTCCTATTTATAAATATACATAAAAATTTGGTTTTAGCAAAAAATCGATGAGCGCACTAATCCTGCAGCCGGATCTTAGACTATCACACAAAAACATAATCACTATATCATTTTTACTGTCCAACTGATCGGGCAGTCATATTTTGGGTTGGAAAGTTATTAAAAGACAGTATAATAACTGTAAGACGGTAAAGTTACGACTGAAAAAGCTTAGGAATTGATAGATACAGCTAATTGTTATAGTAATTGAGAAATATTAAGATACGACATCTTTATAGAGTAATTTTTTAATGAAAAAAGAAAATAAATGTTTTAATTATATATGAAAAAAATATCCATCGACTATTTTTAGTATTTTTATATCATGTTAGATTCGTAACTGATTTTTGACAAAAATGTAAGTTTCCACCTCTGTGTTTAGTACGGCAGCATTTGTTGTTGCATTTTATTGTTGTCTTAATTTTTTAACAATATTATTGAACTTGACTAAATTTTTAGATTTGATTTTGGTTTCGTTTATTTTAAAATTTGGTTTTTGGTTCGGTTTTGGTTTGATGATTTTTAAAATTTGGTTTTAGTTTTGATAATTTTTAAAACGTGGTTTTGGTTTTGGTTCTGGTTTTGGTCTATTTTAGAATGTGGTTATGGTTTCGGTTTTGGTTTTTCTGATTTGGTGTGGTTTTCTGGTTTTGTGGTTTTGGTTTTGGTTTTCAAAAACCGGTTTCCAGCCCTGGTAAAAAATTTGTTTATTTTAAAACTATCCTGAGTACCAATCAGGTCTTCATCATCGTTGGTTTCATCAAAATGTCGCTTCCTTTTTTTAGTTCGCTTTTCGCTTGCAGTGTAGTTTTGAGTACCAACCAGTGCCTTGGCCTCTTCTTCATACGTTATAAATTTCTTGCGGGAAGATTAAATAATTGAAATTAAAGATTTGTATAAATCGATAATCAATATCTACATCTTCCTGTTGTAGTTTTTTTACTCACTACGTTGAACGATTTACGATTATACTACCCCAAAACTGTTGCAGGCATCATCTCTGCATGACCATCTCGTATTCGAGATCCTCTTTGATGTTATGAGTACATTGTTGTTTTCCCAACGCATCCTTGATGCCGAAAAAAGTTAAAAACTGCTTGCAAAAAAGAAAAATTGTTGGTGGATTCATTACAGCAACTAACCGCCGCAGTTCCAACTAATTTAAGAGAATAGGCTGCACATGGTATAAGCTCCGCCAACTTGTTGGCATTTTTATTTCCGGGTTGGAGATAAGTATAAGCGCCTGACATGTTTGCAGCATTATCGTACGACTGATCTCTACAATTTTCTAACCGAATGTTTAAAGAGGCCAGGGTGTTAGTTATTGCTGTGTACATTTCTTCCGATTTGTGTCCAGCATTTGGAATGAAGGTTAAAAATACCTCTGTTAATGTGCCACATTCTTTAACATATCTCAACAATTGAGAACTGATCTACATGTGCGATGTCTAGTGTAGAGTAAACAATTATACAAAAATATTTCGCCGCTTTTATTTTGGCAGATGTTACTTCTGTGCACTTCTGAGTTCTGAGCCATAAGATGAGCTATTTCTTCGTACGTTGTGGACGAAAGATAATTAATTTTACCGCTTCGTTTTACCCGGTTTTCCATGTTTCTTTAAGAATGGATCAAATTCGGTTAAAATTTCTACGGTCATTAAAAAGTTACCATTATGCCATGATCCTGCAACTTCATTAGAACCTCTTAACGGACCACGACTTGATAGCTTTTTGAGCATTGCGACAACGCGTTGTAGAACTTGCATCCAATAATTTTTTTCTAGATCAATTTTTGCATTTAATAAATTAATCACATTCTTAGTTGAAATCCTTGCCCTCAGAGCAACCACAGATTTTTTGTGATTTATGGATCGTTCGTGTGCCGCCGCTATGTATCGAGTATAGAGATAATAAATTTTGAGAATTAGATTGATTTAACCTCGATACTCTGTTTAGAGTGACGGATGGCTCTCGCCGCCGCAAAACAATTTCTGTTCTGAAAAATTTGTATATTTTTAAAATTTTTCGCACAAAAATTTGCCGCCTAAGAAAATTTGCCGCCGTAGGCTACAGCCTAGCTAGCCTATTTAGAAATCCGCCACTGGTTTTATATGTTTAAATATGAAAGCAAAATTTATTCTGGTTACGGTTCTGTAAAAACACAACAAAACAAACTATCCTTTTACTACGTAAAATCAAGAAATTCTAGTGTATGAAAATTTGAGACAGTTACTATAGGCTTAGCTGAACCTTTATGATATATTCCACAAAATATTGTTTTTTCTTTCTCGTCTTGCTGAAGAATCAACTCAAGGCCAAATGCATTTCAATAAATATTTAACAAAAAGTTAGTTAAACAACAAATTTATGCATCGACATTCTACAAATAAACTAGATTTTATAAATGTTATAGTAAAGTATTGAAGATTTTTCTGAGAAACCAACCATACTTTCGAATTGAAAAAAAAATCAAATTATTTCGTTAATTACTTGAATTTAGTTTAGTTAGTCACAAAAATCCTTAATAATAACTAAAATTGTTCCTTAATAAAATATTATAAGATCTACTGGTACGACCAAAAAGGTACCCATCTCAGTGGTGAGTACCCAGTTAGAGCACTCTCTCCCAATCCAGCCTCTTAGAATCATCAGGGGAGAATCATCAATATTTCACAACACCATACCTACGTTCTTTGAAGTGGATCTGCAAGAACATTAAGCTGCAAAGTTGATTTAAGTCAGCAAGGGATTTGATAGGTAGGTAAGCTGCAAATCTAGCTTTAACTGTCATTTCAGAGATTTTTTATATCTAAAATTATTTCAACTGGCTCTTTGATGGAATATTAGTAGAATATTAGAATTAGTAAAAGTTCTTTATGGTTAAATCATGTAGTGTGTTCTCTATTAGTATAGTTATGTAAAAGTCTATATTGCACTATTTTGCCGAGTCACAGAAGACGATTCTCCGGATATAAACTATTTTAAATTGAAAATAATAATTAAATATTGAGATTTTCTATAAAATATTAGGATGTCTTTGCCGATGCTGAAAACCTTATTCAAATGGAAATATGTCTTACAGGAAACTGAAAATAAAAAAGCAAATGAGTGGAATTCAGCTCGTCCTTATTCTGAAATTCCAGGACCAAAAACATTACGAGAAATAAGACAATTCTTTCCTGGTGGAAAATATCATGGAAAAACCAGTCATGAAGTACAGGATCTATTTGTTTTAGAGTACGGGCGTTTGATCAAAATAAAAGGAATACTTGGTAGAAGAGATTTGCTGTGGACATTCGATGCAAGTGATTTTGAATTGGTGAATAAAAAAAAAATGTCTTAGAAAAAATTCAATAATCATTTTCAAAACATAGATTCATCGAACGGAAGGTCCATATCCAGTAAGAGAGGGACTGGAAACATTTCAATATTTTCGAAAACATGTCAGACCTGAGATTTATGGTGAAACTGGAGGTTTACTGGTTGAGTATGTCATATACATTCTTGAATTACTGAAAAAAATATTTAAAGTCTTTACTCTAACTTAGGAATGGACCGAAATGGAATGTGTTCAGAAAGCAAGTAAATCATGTATTGTTAAAACCAAAAAATGTGAAACAATATTTATCTGGAATGGACGAAATTGCGGTTGAGTTTGTAGAGAAGTAAAGAAATTAGAAAATCAACCAAGATTTTTGATAAATTAGTTTTTATTTTATTTTTGTAGGACTAAAAGAGAACGGGATTACAATAATCAAGTTTCAAAGAGTTTTGCTAATGATATTAATTTGTGGGCACTTGAATCCATTGCATATGTTGTGTTAGATACCCGGTTAAATGCGTTTCAGAAATTGGAAAAAAATTCGGATGAGCTGAAATTAATCACAGTTTAATTGTTTTTCAATATTCTTTTAATATATTTTAATAAAATTTTTTTCACAGAGTGTTCGCAATTTTTTTGAGCTATCATATAAATTGGAAATTGAACCATCTATATGGAAGTTTGTGAGAACACCAGCGTTCACAAAACAAATGCAAACATTAAATGATATAACAGAGTAATTATTGAAATATTTCAACAAATCGCATTTAAAATATTTCTTTCTTTTTGTATTTTCAGTATTATTATGAAACGTGTAGAAGACGCCATCACCAAACTAGAATCATCTGAAAATACAATGAGTTCAGATAGAGAAGAAAGCGTGCTACAAAAAATAATAAAAATCAACCGATCAACAGGAGTCATCATGGCTGCGGATATGCTATTAGCTGGCTCTGATACAGTAAGATAACTAAATATTTTGATTTGAAATTTTTTTCGAAATAAATTTTTACAGGCCGGTTCACTGGCAATAGGATTCTTATATAGAATGGCACTTCATCCAGATAAACAACAAAAATTAAGACAAGAAATTCTTCAAAATTTACCTCACAAAAACTCAAAATTATCACAAGGCTCTCTCAACAATATTCCATACTTGAGAGCATGTATAAAAGAAGTTGCACGAATCCAATGTATTATTGCAGGAAATTTAAGAGCAGCTGGACAAAATTTAGTTTTACAAGGATATCAAGTACCAAAAGGAGTAAGCATTTATGAGTAACATGTTGAACATAAAACCTTCTAGTTATTTTTTTATTGCAGACAGATATAGTAACAGCTAATATGTATTTACATTTCCAAGATGACATTTTTCCTCAACCAAATGAATTTATTCCCGAAAGATGGTTGGTGAAAACAAACGAAAATATGGAATATTCATCGAGTAAAACAACACATCCATTTGCATATTTGCCTTTCGGATATGGAGTCAGATCATGTATTGGACGAAGGTTTGCAGAACTTGAGCTTGAATGTTTGATATCGAGGTAAACGTTATTGAACCACGAAATAGATTAATCTAGCATTAAGTTTTTTTTTGTTTATTTTAGAATGGTCAGAAATTTTCATATTGAATGGAACAGCCAGGACAAGTTGAAGTATAAAATAGCTCTTTTAAATCTTCCAATTGGTGAAATGCCTTTTAAATTTATAGATTTGAAACATTAAATGCTTTCATGCTGATGTTGTTTTAATATTTCCTAATGTTTTGTGAATTAAAAGTGTCTGTTTTCCGAAATTGAACCTGTAGAAACTTTGAACATTTATTATAATTAGTATTAAAATAATAGTATATTATTTTATTAGGAGGAGAAGTATGATTTTCCATGGCGCGCCTGCGTTTACCCGCCGAACGCAGTGAGGCGGGTAACAGAAGGCAAGCCATGGAAAGATACTTCTCCTCCAAATAAAATATGTTATTTGATCTTCAAAGCGATGTATAGCCGAGTGTGTTAAAACACTAGTCTATACATTGTTAGGGTTGACGGTTCGAATCCGGTCAAATCCAATATATGGATTTACTGAATTAAAATTAGAGAACCGAGAAGTATTGATATTATATATATCCTTCAAAGGACAATACATCCACTGGATAAATCAATACTTCTTTAAAAAAAAAAAAAAAAACGCTTGAAAATGTGCCATGTTTTTGTGGTTTTGATACTCAGTTCTTGTTTTAATTTATGCAAACAATAAGTATCTAAGAAGGCGTGATTTATAAATATGAGTAGTTTCGATTGTTTACAAAAAAACGTTTTGACGTATGCAAATTGTTCATCGTTGTTGTTAGTTGTGATTGGCCAGTTGTTTAAATGCAATCGAGTTTCTCAGCAGAAATTGGGGCTGCGGCCAATGATGTCGTCTCCTCTTTTGGACCCACATGCATGATTTTAGTTTCCAAAATGCAACATTAAGAAATTGCACGTTTAATATTAGTTTAATAAATAAAAATGACGTTTAAAATTATATTTTGTATGTTGGCGGGACTTGGCGGGAAAAGGAAATACTTTCCCTGACTAGGCATGGAAATTGCATTTTTCCGTAGCCAGCTCAGTATAATTATGACCTAATTATTTGACGTTTGAAGAAAAAAGTACAAACATACTTTTGTCGTAATTTGTTTTGAAATTGCTGCGTTCACAAAAAAATCCAATAGTATATTATGATGCTAGGACGTAAAGCTAAAGATTTTGGACGGATGTGGAGTTTGCAAATCGAGGCGCTAGCCGAGATTTGCACCCACATTAAGTCCAAAATAGCTTACGTCCGTGCATCATATACTATTTTTTATTCGCCGCAAGCAAAATATTTTAAGAATAGTTGTTTATTCTAAATTAAAATTATAAATTTTCATAAATTTTAAAATAAAAATATGTGGAACAAGTAACCTTTGATAAAATATTTATTATTTTTTCCAAATTCTTGTGTAGCTATGACAACAAATGATAGCAACTATTTAATTGGATAATGAAATTTTGAATTTGAGGGTTGCTTTGGTAAAACATTTTATTTTTCATAGAATTTAAACAAATACAAATGCTTTTCTCTTTTTTGGACGTAGCTATGACAACAAAATAAATAGTTGAAAAGTGATACTTTAAAGATCGTGTGAATAGAAGTTGCTTTTAAATTAGTTTTTGTTATGTTAATAAAGTTTAAAGTGTTATTCTATAAAAGTATTTTTGTGTATTATGGAGACTTTATTGGATGTTATGTACTGGAAATTTCTACAATAAACCGTTGGCGTTTCGAAGCTGTTAGAAAAATATTGTAGATAGGAATATTATTTGCTGTATTGTTTTCCTGTTGTTGTGGAACAATTAAAGTGTTGAAGTCTTAATAAAACTTGGTGTTTGCGCTTACTAATCAGTGATCGAAGCCAGAAGTGGATTTGGGAATTACGTTTATCGAATTGAGAGTAATGCTAATTCGAAGTATCCATACAGTTATAATAATAACTATATACAAATATAATCCTGTAATTTATAATAAAATAGCTGTTAGTCTATCCCTCTATAGGGTCGTAACGTTTCAAATTGGACGAGGGTTCAATAGGACGAGAGTTCAATTCCTGGAGTGGTACATTTTGTTATTGTTTTTTTTTTAATTTTTATTAAATTATTGTTTTTTTATTAGTAAATTAATAAAAATCATAACAATTTCTTTTTACAAATTTTAAATTGATCGCTAACACAGTTTTTTAAAGTTATTGCTACTGTCTTTTCCCGATTCGTTCAAATTACTATAATTTCGATATTAACAAGAAAATTAATAATTTTTTTGATCACAAAAATCATAAAATATTGGTTTTCTCTTTATTATTTTCCTTAATTTCATTCCCGTGAAATAAAATAAAGAAAAACAAAAACTACTATTTGAGTACGTGTTTTTCGTTCAATATGAGTTGACATCTTCATCACAAAAGATTGATTTAAGCACAGTTTAAGGCTACGGACAATTTACGGTATTTAAATTTATCGATAGTGTATAGTTTTTTAAGGTTATGTATTCTATTGCCTTTTAGCACAGTGTGACGTCAATACAAAGTAAAATTTAGGAGGCATTCAGGGGATTTTTAAAACATCTCAATATGTTCGTCAGATTATTAGAAGAAATATTTCGTGGCTGTTCTGTTTTTTATACTTCTGGTTGATGTTTTCTTTTTTCTATTTGCTGTTGGTGATTGTTGTACCATTTGTTTTAAATTTTTTCGTTTTTTAAGAAAAAATGGATATTTTTTTTTCTCAATTTTTTTGTTTGTTTTTGAAGGGAATTAAATTTTTTCCAATAAAATATTGAATGGTAATTTTTGTTTTAAATTTGTTTTGATTTTCACTTAGTCACAAAATATGTAATATGTATTATGAAAAAAAGTTAGAATTTCGAAAGTTTCATAGAACATTCTATTTGTTTAGGAATAATTTATACATTAAATAGTAAAGTTGGTAAATGGTATTTATAATAAGGTTATTATTTGAATTTTGATTAAATTTTCATTACAATTAATTGGTTGAAATGGATTTGATTTAATTTTACTTAAATCAACTTAAATTTATCAAAAACATAGCGGCAGGAATCAGAACCAGAAAATTGTTCTATAGAAGAAACATAACAGCATAGAAAAATATAGATGACATTTTTATCCTCAGGGGTTACTGGTCTAATTAGACCGTGATACGGGACTTTGCGAATCCGAGGGACCTGAGCTATAGTGGGCTCCAGCCTGCTATTGCAAACTGAAAACCTCTTGTCATGTCTAGCGGGAACGGGGACCTTAGCTAAGCTGCCCGGGTTGCGAAAAAGGGTTACCTTATTAGCACAACCTGGTGGGTGCACACTAGAGTAGACTCATGTAGGGTCAAACTATGAAAAGTACAAAACCTCTGACTCCTGTCATCCTGAGTTGTATATAAACTTCTAACAGGTATAGACGAAGGCCTGTTGGTGACCTTTATTGCGTCTTAACTCGTGGGAACAATATGGAAAAAATATTTTAGTAACCTTTTAGATTTTTTAAAAATTTTGTTTTGACCTGTTTTATTATTTCTTGCATCCAATCATGAAACATTGGCATATGTCATATTTTATTATATGATAGGATTTATTGTTTAGTTACCCATTTTTAAAACAAATTATATTTTGATCAAATGACTATTACATTTGATAAAAAATATAAAATACACATTCAAAATATTCGTGAATTGAATGCCAACCGTGACGCCATGCAACATCATCTCGAGCATGACAAACCGCACATTCTTTTTCTTACAGAAACTAAAGTTTCTGAAAATTATCCTTGTGACGTAATACTGGGTTCCAAATATAGGCTTGAATCGGCTTTTAAACTTCATCAAGGTGTATGTGCATACATTCATGAGAGTGTTGCATATAAACGCTTTCCAAATTATGAAGTACATGGTAATGGCAACAGCACAGTAGTATTAAAGGTTTGTCTACCTGAAATTTCTTTTTTCTGGCTTTACACAGGTCCACAAACAAACATAATCTCAATTTCTTTAATCTCTTGACTAATGTTGTGGACGAAATTAGAGCAAAATTTCAAAATTGTGATGTTATCGTTACCAGTAACTTCAACGTCCACAACAAATCGTGGTTAGAATTCTCCAAAACAACCGACGACGACAACAATGGAAGGCAGGCAGAAATATTTGCCGCATCGCATGACCGGACTCAGATTATAAAAAGCCCAAATTTCACTCCTCGTAATGGCAGTGATAACAGTTTTCTGTTAGACCTCTATCTCACATCTATGACAGATATTACGAGTGTCGATGTCAATAAGGGTAGTATTGGAAATTCTGACCATTATCTAATCACATCAGTTATCAAAACTGATTTACTAGTAAAAACTAGAGTTCCCAAGCCCCGTAAAATATTTCACTTTTCAAAAATGGACACCAATGGTCTCCAAAGTTTTTTTAAGGTTTCCCTTTTGATCGTCCTTGTTTTTATACTGACGATGTAAATGTTTCTGCTCAAAAATTTACTGAAACCATTCAATTCGGTGTTAACGAATTCGTTCCTTTTTCAATAATGAAACCCAGACAAAAAAATTTGTTTTCGAAGGCAGCCAAAGTGGGTCTTAGAAACAAACGTAGATTATTCAATATTTGAATTCATAAAAAAAATTTTGTTATTTGTTGCCAATATTTAAATGCTAATAAAATGTTAAACCAGATAATTGAAAACGAAAAAGCAGAGATAAAGAGAGTGAAAGCGGCAAAACTCTCGAGTATGTCAATTTCTGACAAATGTTTTTACAGTGCCATGAATTCTTTAAATTCTGGTACTAAATCTTCTATTCCCCCCATCATTGATGGTGGGAGAATCAATCGTTACTGACCCTGCCAGGAAAGCTACATAGTTCGCGGAACGCTTTGCTTTAACTTTCACAGTTTTGGAAACTCCTAGAGAAATACCCTAAATCCAGTCGACAATCTTGCGTTTTTGTCAACAAAAAAAAATAATTGATGTAATTTATTATATCTTTTAATCCAATAACCACCGGATGATGACAGATTTTTGATAATTCTCTCGATATTTAATAAAACACGTCGTTTTTCATTTACATCCTTTTTACACTGTTTCTTTATTACACTGTAAAAACTAATTACCCACAATGCCTTGCTTATTTTAAAATTACCCACAATTCATTGCTAAGTTTAATATTACATTTTCATGATTGCAACAATTCGGCCATCCTGTAGAGATGGCGTCCTCGTCATCTTTTAGCGAATACTCAAATCAATTCATTAATACTCAAAATTCATTGTTTTTTTATCAACCCGACTATTCATGTATTGATTTGAATTTCACACTATTTATAACAAATTACTTCGATCTGAAAGACATACGTATTACATTCATGAGCCAAAAGTGAAATTCTTACCCCCCATTTTGTCATTTCTCGACGTTTTAGGACCTACTGATTCTAAAAAAGTAAAAAAAAAAATGTATGTCTGTCTGCCGGCCGGCCGTCATTACCTACGAAATCTAGAAAACCGCTGGAGGGATTTCAAAAATTTTTTTTTCTACAAATAAGTATACTCAAGTTACAGGTCTCAAAATACGCTGTGCTCGATAACTGTATCGGAAGTGTGTCAAAAAAATCATTTTGTGTGTCAAAAATAGCAAATTTTCATATTTTTGGCTTAAAAAACGTTAATTTTAAGTAATTACGAGTAGGAACATTGAATTTGGAGAAATCTTGATGGTAGGGATTGGTATGTGAGATCAAAAACTAGATTATTGCATTATAATTTTGTCAAAAAAATGTTGTCAAGTGTGTCAAAAGAGAGAATTTTGTTTATATGTTTACTTAATTTTTTGGAAAAACAGAAAACTAATTATTTGTATGACATGAAATTTTATTATTATTATAGAGAATTATGGAATTATAAGTTTGTCAAAAAAATAATGTCAAGTGTGTCAAAAAATGGTTTCATTTAGTTTTTTAGCCAATTTTTTGAAAAAAAAAATTTTGCTGTTTTTATGACGTAAATGTAATTGAAAATGAAATTTTGAATTTGTTATAGTTTTTGAAATATTTTTGGAGTTTTAAAAAAAAGTTTGTACTTTTTGATTTTGTAATAATTTTTGCAATATTTTTAGAATTTTGAAAAAAGTTTCAATTTTGTAAGAATTTTTGGAATATTTTTAGAATTTCGAAAAATTTAAAATTTTTGATTTTATTATAATTAATTTTTAGAATTTTGAAAAAAGTTTTAATTTTTGATTTTGTAATAATTTTTGCAATATTTTTAGAATTTTAAAATAAAAAAGAATTTTGGAATTTGTGAATTTTATATATATATTTTTAGAATTTTGAAAAAAGTTTCAATTTTTGATTTTGTAAGAATTTTTGGAATATACTTAGAATTTTAAAAAATTTTGAATTTTTGATTTTATTATATATTTTGGAATTTTGAAAAAAGTTTCAATTTTACTTCGGTTTGAAAGACCTAAGTATTACATTTATGAGCCAAAAGTGAAATTCTTACCCCCACTTTTTTGGCATTTCTCGACGTTTTAGGACCTACTGATTCTAATAAAGCAAAAAAAAATGTATGTCAGTCTGTCGGCCGGCCGGCTGGCCGTCCGTCATTTCCTACGAAATCTAGAAAAACGCTGGAGGGATTTTAAATGTTTTTTTCTAAAACTAGGTATACTCAAGGGACAGGTCCGAAAGGACGATGTGTTCGAAATGAAAAATAAAATGAATTCTTGTTTGGAATGAAATTTTATTATTATTATTGAGATTTATGGCATTATAAGTTTGTCAAAAAAAATGTTGTCAAGTGTGTCAAAAGAAAGATTTTTATTTACTTTTTAACCCAATTTTTTGGAAAAAAATAAAATTAATAATTTGTCAAACACATATATTTATTATTATGATAGAGAATTATGGCATTATAAGTTTGTCAAAAAAATAATGTCAAGTGTGTCAAAAAATGATTTCATTTATTTTTTTAGCCAATTTTTTGGGGAAAAAAAAGTAGCTGTTTTTATGACGTAAATGTAATTGAACATGAAATTGGACATGGAAATTTTTGAATTTGTTACAGTTTTTGAAATATTTTTGCAATTTTGAAAAAAGTTTGTATTTTTGATTTTGTAATGATTTTTACAATATTTTTAGAATTTTGAAAACAGTTTTAATTTTTGATTTTGTAAGAATTTTTAAGATATTTTTAGAATTTTGAAAAATTAAAAATTTTTGACTTTATTATAATTTTTGGAATTCTGAAAAAAGTTTCAATTTTTAATTTTGTTATGATTTTTGCAATATTTTTAGAATTTTGGAAAAAGTTTTAATTTTTAAGAATTTTTGGAATATTATTAGAATTTAGAAAAAGTTTAACTATTTGATTATATTCTAAGTTTTGGAATATTTTTGGAATTTCGGAAAAAAGTTTCAATTTTTGAATTTTTTTATAATTTTTGCAATATTTTTAGAATTCTTGAAAAAAGTTTTAGTCTTTGATTTTGTAAGAATTTTTGGAATATTTTTAGAATTTTGAAAAAAGTTTGATATTTTTATTTTTACAATATTTTTGAAATTTTGAAAGAAATATGAATTTGTGATTTTGTAATATTTTCTCAAAACGCTAAATGGAGAGGTTTTGAGTAGTTTGCTGAGTGAGT
This sequence comes from Diogma glabrata, assembly GCA_963693315.1. NCBI lineage: Eukaryota > Metazoa > Arthropoda > Insecta > Diptera > Cylindrotomidae > Diogma > Diogma glabrata. The sequence goes on along the minus strand of OY856186.1, from coordinate 28,403,950 downwards.
GAATCATCTTTTCTCTAAATTATGTTAATTTATGATTTGTTATAATTTTTCGGGAACGTATTGATGTTTCGTGCTAGTTTTGTAATAAATATCTAAACAGAGATAAAAAAATACATGTAGTTTAACAAAAGAGTTATGTTTGATATACATCGCTGCCCAAAACTGAAAACCATGTCCTCATAAATTTTTTTTTGTCGAAAACTATATCAAAATCCTTAACCCAGACCGAAGTCTTGATATCTAAGAGCTGTGAGATTTCAGCCCCATCATATTTTCTTATTAATTTATCAAAAGAATATAAAAGTAGTATCATATTAATTATATAATAATGTTTCTTACATACTAACAAATGATTAAAATTACTCAAATACCCCCAATATTTCTTGGTTAAATGTACCAATTTTATTTTTTCTCTAATTTCAATAAAGTTACTTAACTAAATAATGTAACTAACAATCAATTCAATTCAATTTATTCTCAGTCATAATGACTGCTATTTATAGCAATTTATCTTTATATTTAATAATTTTTAAATGGTCAACTGAAAGAGTTCCCTTATATATTCGGGAGGTTTGCGATTCACCCTCTATGTCCTGAATTAGGTACCTATCGTCGCCAATCGATTTAACTCATATGGACCACGGTACTTCACCATTAACTTTCTACTTTCTCCACTTGCCGGTAGTTCATTGCGAACCATAACAATATCACCTGCTGCAATTTCTGGTGTAGGTCGCCTCTTCTTGTCAAACTGTTTCTTAATAATCGTTCTATTCTTTTCCAACAGTTTTGCTACATTATCATCGATCGACTCAAGGTTTAGTTCCTCATTTAATTTCGATATTTCTATCGTCAAGGAATTGTCCTTACATAAAACCGGCTTATATTTGAAAATTATCTCCGCTGAGGTCTTTTTTGTTACACAATGTACGGCGTTATTTATACTAAGTTGTAAGTCCAGCAACTTTTCATCCAAATCCAAGCATACGATCTCCTAGCTCATACAAGCCAAACTTGTTGTTAATGTTCTGTTCACGATTTCCACTTGTCCGTTTGAACGAGCACTTCCGCTTGATAGCTTGACGTGGATAATCTTGTATTCTTCGATAAATTTCTTAAATAATTCTAACGTGAACGCCAACCCCCGGTAGCTTATAATCTTTAAAGGTCTTCCATAGTGTGATATATACATTTTTATAAATATAATAGTTTTTTTCCGATCCAATACCACTCAAAGCGCCCAGTACGATATATTTGCTGTAACCATCAGTTATTACTATCACATATTTATTTTTATTTTTTGTTGTGACGTAAGGCCCCACATGGTCAATATGAATCTTTACAAATGGCTCAGTACCTTTTTCTAACGGATATAGAAAACCAAGTTTCTTACCCGGGGTCGTTTTATAATAATTACAATTTATGAATCTATTAATATATTGGGTTACAAATTCTTTCAGTTTAGGGAAGTAATAACAACTCTTGATTTTCGCCAGCGTTTTATCAATTCCCATATGTGCTTTGCTTTCATGTCCATCTCTAACTATATCATATCGGAGACAGTCCGGTACACATAATCTCCATTTATATTTTGTACATTTATATACTCTACCTTTATACATAGTGAATTTTTGATGAGTAACTTCAACACCTTCTTCTAATTTTTCCCTAATTTTCAAAATCTCACTATCGGCCTTCTGGAGTGCCGCTACCCAACCAGTATTAACAGAAATATCTAGACTTATTTTTGACTTAATTTCATTTTCACACGGCACCTCACCAAGCGGATTTCGACTCAACGCGTTCGCTACTTGATTAACACGCCCCTGTAAGTACTATATTTCGAAATCAAATTCGTAATTTCGCATCATCCATCTTGCTATTCTGGGATGTTGCTAATGCCTCTAATTCGATAGACGAATATTTTGATTCATCTTTTGAACACTTTCAACTATAAAAACAAACTGGTTTGAGAACTCCTTTCTCTTGTTCCTGCTATAAAATAGCTCCTACACCTATTGAACTCGCATCAGTGAAAAAATAATAAACACAATTGCTAAAACATTCAACGTTGAACATTGTTATATGTTCCAACCAGTTCCAAAAAAACAACTCGCTTCAACGGGATGTTTTAATAAAATACTTTCGACCAAAACTAATAAAATTAGCTTGTTTATGTGGCGCCAAAAAAGTACTTTTTGTGTTATATGCGGTATATGAACTACTTGTGTAGACATTTAACATACGATTGATTGATTGATTTATGTATTTATTACTATATCACGTCAACAATAATGCCAAATGTATTTATATATTTTAAAATTATTTGCAATGATAAAATTATTCTCGTTTTAAGACTGATCATCAACTTATCCGCAACTAAACTAATTAACGAAACAAATGAAATCGTATAAAACCGATTATTTCATCATTCTCCAAAAATAAATTTCGCAGTTCGCGCTCTTAATTTAGAATATACAAACTTAATAAAATATATAAACACAATTTTCGTTAGATCTTCGTGTAGTATTTATACATGCACAGTCGCAAAAGATTATCTTGTATTAATCAATAACATTGTCCCCAAAATGTTATGGCCGGCATCAAAAATGAATTACGACAATTTTGATTTGTTCAAAATCAACTGGGCAAGATTGAGTTCTAATGAAACAATTTCCTGATTTTTGAAATGAACAAAACTTTTCGAATTTAAATATAAAACAAATTCACAATGGAATCAATATTGCTACACCACAGGTGGGTCAAAACTGTATATTCCGAGTGTGTCGTGTCCAATAAAAACAACAGCTGAATATTTTCTTTTCTATTTCTCTACACACAGACAAAACAAATCTGCTTATGTGATCTAACATATCAACAATACGTTTCTAATTATCTTATACATAGATAAAAAGTAACAAATTAACTGTCTTTTTTCTAATTCAAATACAGTATCTTTATACGTTATCGTATACAGAAGCAAAAAATCAGCTGGAGCTTGTATTCGTTTGCGTTATAACTTCTAAAAATAAATATGAAAAAAATTCAGTATAAAATTATTCGTGTTGTTTGTTTGTTTATTTAATTTTGTGTATATCAAACTCTACAATAATTTTATTGACTTTACTGAATATGATTAGAACATCAAGGTCGATACTAAAGAAAGCTACATTATATTTTTCCGTGTGTAATTCATTCAAAACCGGTGTTCAAAGTTTAGTTCCGGCGAGTAGTGATATTAAATGGGAAAATGCGCTCCCATATGAAAAAATTCCAGGACCATCTGGATTTAAAGGACTTAGAAATTTTTTACCTGGTGGATTATTCTATAATCTTTCTGTAAAAGATTTACACTTGAAATTGAAAGAAATGTATGGTGAAGTTGTAAAATTTCCTGGAATTTTGAGGAGAAAAGATATGATTTTTATCTATGATCCGAATGATTTTGAATTGGTAAGTTACTATTGCAACTAAAAATCAAGTTAAAAAAATATTTTATTTTTAATTGAGTTCGATTATAACAGTTGCATCGAACGGAAGGGATTCACCCATATAGAATTGGTTTTGATACTCTTGCATATTATAAAGAGAAAATAAACCCTGAACTCTTTAAGCAAGCAGCAGGACTAGCATCTTCGTGAGTTTTGATTCCAAACAAATATTAATTTTATCTGTATATAATTTTTTTTATTTAAGAAATGGTGATGACTGGTATAAAATTCGAACAAAAGTTAATCCGGTTATGCTGCAACCAAAAACGATTAAGCAATATATTCCAGATATGGATACAATAGCATTGGAGTTTATAGATAAGTAGATAAATTTTTTAATTATATAATTCCGTTACCCAATTCTTATCATTTACATATTTTGTTCTAGAATTCGAAATGAACGTGATCAAAACAATGTTATTCCAAAAACATTTGGCTTCGATGTGAATTTATGGGCTTTAGAATCAATTGCTCTGGTTGCATTAGATACTCGTTTAAATGCGTTAACGAAATTGGATAAGAATTCAGAAGCATACAAATTGGTTTGGGTTTGTGTTGATGTGAATATATTTGTAGGGAACGAATTTTAATTTTAATTATTTAAATTTTAGAATATTCGTCAATATATTATTCAATCTTTTAAATTAGAATTTATGCCGTCGTTATGGAGATATTACAAAACACCACTTTTTAAAAAACAAATGCAAACAATTGATGATATGACAAAGTAAGTTGTTTACATATTCATCAACTATAGAAGAAATTTATTTCATTAAGATTTTGGTTATTTGCAAAAATATCTGCTCTGAGTTATTTAATGACGTATTTTTTGACCAAAAATGTTATACTCGTGAGAAAGGATAAAGTTGTGCAAAGAAAGTGATAGGGTGTAGTGTGCATAAACATACTGAAAAAAATTCCAAAAATTGCAAAAAAAAATTTTACTGGAAGTGTAAAACCGGAAGTTGGGATGCAGAACTGTTGTGAGCCGTACTAAATGTTTATGTACCAAGTTTCATCCAGTTCGATTATCAGGTAAAGATGTTATTGGGCTTTCAAAAATCAGGTGCTCGGGGGACCCCCCCCACCATAACATAAAATAACAACATATACCTCCCACCCCCACCTATAACATTTTAAACGATGAGCCGACCGCTATAGTTTTTGTAATGTTTGAAGTTAAGGGGCTAGGACAATAAAAAATTTTCACATTTTTGGAAATCAGTCGAAAACAGTGCGTTTGAAAATTCGAAAAGAAAATCTTTTGGACTAGAAAAAAATATTACTCGGAGCTTTTTCGCAGCATCTTTTTTTCAATTTCTGTTTAAAAAAAAATCCAAAAAAATATTGCAAAACAGGCAAGTGGTTAATCCTTGCTCTTTTAAATCCCGAGGAATAAGTTGTCGCAAACCTCAGCGAATGACATAATAAACTGGAAGAGGTGACCAAAATATGGGCCGTTATGAAGTTTGAGCTTAATCGAGCAATAAGTGTAAGAATGCCAGCATGTTCCTCTGTATGAATGCCAGCTCAAAAAATATCTAATCTGTTCAAAAAATAAAAATGTGGTTTTCTACCCGATCGGCAGGAAATTTTGTCTTTTTCCTAACAATGTTTCTTGCCTTAATACAAAAAAAACAACATAGGGTTACCCAACATTTGTATAATAATTTACAAGAAAAAACGATTGTAACCAACTCAATTACAAATAAATCACCCTGCAAAGCTATTTTGATTTACCAATTCTCTTTGTTTCTTCATTTATATTAACAATATTTTGTTTCTTCTGTGTATATGTAAAACAAAATCAAAAAGATATCGGGTTAAAGATAGAAACACAATACGGACGATAATGTCTGACGATAAAAGAAAACGTCTACAATTTCGCTGTTGTAACCCCAACAAAGGCGTCAGTGTGAAAAGCTGTCAAAAATAAAATTCCATAAACTAAAATACTTTGTTCTTTGTCAAAATGAATTTCACAAAATTCAATTTTAAAAATAACTAATTTTTACTAATAAATAAATGATAATAATTTTTCTACTAATAACTAATTTTAAAAATAAAATATAAAATAAAAATTATGAAAATATATAAATGAATAAACCCGAGCTTGGAACATAAACTGAAAATTCAGTTGACAACTCAAAACAAAACGATTACCACCTCAGAAACGTGAAAAACATCAGAAAATCATATTTTTCAGTTGGAGGCTCTGTCACAATAACATTAAAAATTACCCTTGCAGCCAAATAAAAATAAAATTGATATCTGGCAATAATCATCGCCGACGATAAGTTAGAAATAGAATCTAAGTTTTCCCCGACGAAAAAAACTTTTTCGTTTACCGCTGTAGTTGTGTTTGAAATGTATGTATCCTGTGTATTCTAATGTTACTAACGTCGTCGTTGGACGATTTCGCCCGTTTTGTGTTTCTAGCTTAACTGTTTTAATTCAATGTTATACATAAGTATGACAATAAAATGAATTAAATATTTAATTTATATAGTGATACACATAATTGCGGAACTAATTTTTAATCGACAACAAACTGAAGATATAAAATATTGCATAATGTTGCTGTAATGAAGGTTAAAGGAATATTGATTTTGAATACAAAAGAAAATGTAGTTATTTAAGGTAATGTTAGAATTTGGCCGTTACAAAAATGTCGATCGCTTAAACTTTGTTGATTTATGACCAATTTTTTGTAGTAACCGTCTCATTTCGACTAGTTTTGACTACACGGGTGTCCAATGCTTTCCCAAAGCACATTTTTTCAATTTTTGTTTGAAAAAATATATCCAAAACAAATTGGAAAATAGTCGAGGGGTTACCCTTTGCTCTTTTAAATCCCGAGGAATGAATTTTCGTAGACCTTAGCGCATGACATATAAACTGCAAGAGCCAAGAGTCGACCAAAACATGTACCATTATGAAGATTGAGCTTAATCGAGTAGCGGATGTAAGAATCCTAGCATGTTTTGTGAATATTCACAAGTTGCCTAAATTTGTTGATTTATGGCCAATTTTATGTAGTAATCATCCCCTGAGCCCACGCCGATTTTGCCGAACATATTTTATATTTCGTAAGGCGCCTGTTCCTGAAGAGTCCGAAAACTTTTGTTATACTACTTTCCTCGATTCGGCCGCTTGTTCGTTCGGCAAGTTCCGAAAATTGTCGATTGCCCGTATTCTTGTAAATTAGCTACCACAATTTTTTTAATTAAGAGTGGTGGAAATTTGTTTTAGAACACGATGGTAACCTAGTCCGACAAAAATTTGTCTGCTTTTGTCGAGTCTGACAACCCAAACATGTCATAATGTCAATGGTCGGACTCGACAATAGCAGACACATTTTTGTCGGACTAGGAAACCTTCGTGTTCTTACACAAATTTCCACCCCCCCATAGTTAAAAAAAACTGTGGTAGCAAATTTATAAGACGGCGGGCTATTGGCATTTTTGGAAGCTTGCCGAACGAAAAAGCTGCCGAATCTAGGAAAATTGCAGAACAAAAGTTTTCGTACTCGTCGAGGACAGGTGCTTCACGAAGTTAAAATATGTGGTTATCATCAAATGAAATCGGCGTGGGCCCCGGGACTAATAGATTAATTTATATTACACGGGTATCCAGATAGCTTTCTCCCAGCACCGTTTTTAATTTTAAAAAATTCCAAAAATTGCTAAAAAAAAGGGGTGACATTCCACTCGTCAAGGTCAAATACAATTTAATTTCAAAATTGCCATCACCAACCCCTCTAAATAACAATTTAAATGATGTGCCGACCACAATAGTTTTCGGGGAAAAAGGGGGGAGGGGAACAGGCCAAAATTCTACGTTTTTGGTAATAACTCAAAAATTCAGATGTCGATAGTTTTTTGAATATTTTTTTTAAATATTTCAATATTTTTCAATTTTTTTAAATCAAACTCGAATCCCTAGAAAAAACTTTTGTTTTACTATCTCCTTATCTATGTCTATAAAATACAGATAAAAACAAATGTTTGCAATATTTTGGTTTGAAGTGGGGGTGGACAACCTCGTTTTATAATTCTAGAGAATTTCATGTTATAGTTTTTGAGAAAATCGATTATGTAGAAATTTGGACATCGAAGTCTCGCCAATAGGGTATTTAATTTTTCAAAATACGGAACCTTCCAACTTATAGTTTTTGAGAAAATCGATTATGTAGAAATTCAATCAAGATGGTTGATACTCATGTAATGTCTAAGATAATCTTATTGCTTACTGTCAATTTTTTTGACAACAAACGTGTTCTTGTTTAATCTCTGACAAAACTACTTGTTGCTCTATAACGACCAAATTATGAATCTTAATTTCGTTAAATTAATTTCGTTGTTGTTGTTGTTGTAGCGACGGGTGCAATTGGAATCCACCGGCTCCATGTTCTGATTCAGGAACTCTTGGTGAGTTGTTCTAGGTTGAACAGCTGTTGTAGGCGATGAATATTTTTTCTGATAGGGCAGGTAAACTGCTTGGGTAGAGATAGAATAATGAAGGTGAGAGAGCTTAACCTTCTGGAACTTCTTGACATAGCACTATCAATTTGGATTTGTAGCTATTGAGCTTAACGAGTTTGGCGACCACTAAGGTAGCTTGTTTATGCATAGCCAGCGCTTTATTAAACCTAGCAGATTAGAGTTTATAGTATCTTTTAGTAATGCTGTGTGCGACACTGTATCAAAAGCTCGTGATAGGTTGAGTGCAACCAAGATTGTTCTATCACATGGTCGTTTTTGGTTCAGACCATCACTGATTTGGTTGTGAATTCTGTGAAGAGTGGTAGTTGGACTATGTGCTGTCTAGAAGCCATGTTGGTGTGACGTCAAATTGCAAGATCTATCTAGTCAGTCGGGGAGCAAAAGTGCTTTAATCAGTTTTGCTTCAGTTAAAAAGATGGAGATCGGTCTGTAAGATTCCCCTTATTTCACGTAGTCCAGGTTTTAGATTTCATTTATGTTTATGTTCATATATATTAAATTATTATATCAGAACCTGGTCCGACTGTGCTAATCAAGTTGGCAAGTTTTGTTTGACCTTTTAAATTCTCCCGATCGGAATGTAACGAGCCTAGCTTTTTTAAAAACTTCTCTGAGTTTTTTCACCAGCCTTGAAATAATAAAAATTGCTTACTGAATTCAATTTCAATAAAAATTATAAAATTATCCCAGTCTGTTTTGTTAAAATTAATTAAAACCTTGTTCTCGGATTTTTTTTTGATTAATGGAACAGTTTAAGGTGATTATGATCGACACATGATCTAATCCGTAATAACACAGTCACGGTCAACCATCTAAGCAGTAAACAATCACCCACTCTTTCATTAATCGCAAGTCCATGTCATGTTACAAAAGCTTATTGACACGTATCGAACTTGTTGTGCTAAAAAGTTTATTGTTACAGATGGCGCAGCCACAAAGACTTTTTCACCAAATTCGTGTGTGTGACGGATTTCTGGACATTTTCTACCACGATTTTGTCTATTATTAGTCTATATATTCATTCTGTATACACATTTCTTCATTAAAACGTTGATACGACCTCTAGTGTGCGACTAAAAACCCGAATGCTGTCAATTTTAAAACAACAGCTAATAAATAGAGAATTGAGAATAGAGGATCGATTGAAATTGTGTTTCAGCGTTACTTTCCCCGTAAAAATGATAACGCTTTCTTCACTTGTGTGACGTTCCTTTATCTCAGTCACAGAAAACTGTCCATTCCTAAGGAGTTAACTTCTTAAAAGCAAATTGAACAATATTCATCTGATATTCTCAACGTCAGCATGTCCACTTTGCGTAGTTTCGGTCAAAATGATTCATAGTAAAATCAGTCAAATAAGTTTTTCGCCAGTAGTTGAAAAAATCCACTGAATTTTACAAATCGAGCCAATCCAACCGAAAAATATATGGTAAAAAGGTAGAGGAAAATCGAAATTGAGAGCAATTTATCCATTTCCACTATGCTAAGCTGCAACTATTTCGACTTCATGTTCCGTGTTTTAAATTTTATGGTAAAAAAAAAAATATAGATCAATAGTTGGTTGTCACCTTGGGCTAGGATGTGCTGCAAGTAACGTTATATAAAATCTAAATTTTACATTGGATTCAGCTTAAAATTAATTGAGTTTTGAATTTTTGTTGCAGACAAATTATTTTATAACTAAAATAATAATTAAAAAAAATAATTTTGGAACTTCTTAATTACTACAATAATTAATTAAAAAATGTTTTCTCCTTTTTATTTTCACCAACGAAAATTGTATTAAAATATTACAAAAATATCACTAGTTCTACAATATTTAAAAATACAAAATTATTTTGTATGCATTTCGAGAGAAACTATCTCCCATCTTCAGCAATGCAAAACAAAGCAAAGTTAAAAGAAAATCGAAAAATGACAAAAATTTTCAAGGAAAACTAAACGAAAATAGGAATACAAAATTTAAAAGAAAACTAAACTTAGAAATTATACAATTGAAAATAAATTGGAAGTAATTTTCTTTGCGATTTTTTGTACTAAATTTCTAGATATTACGATGGGTGAATTCCTCGTAATGTTTCCTCGATCAAAATTTAAAAATTTATCAAAATTTTTAGAAATAAAATAGCTTTCAAATGCATCCAAATTGGAAGCTATATTAACTTCTTTAATTAATTTAACATTTTCCAAAGAAACTCCCAAATGACATTCTGACAGAATGATTCTGTCAAAGCATGATGTGCAATGCATGATTTTTCTGGCCGGTTAAATCTAATATATCTTTTTTGTTCTTTAAACCTTGTCTTTACACTTCTTTTTGTTTGGCCAATATAAATTTTAGATCAATCACTACATTTGTATTCATAAATTCCTGATTTTTCTAATTCTTCAATTTTGTCTTTTGTGCTCCCTAAAATATTTTTTTATTTCTTTTGGTTACCGAATGCTGAGAAGAAATTGTGTTTTTTACAAACAGATTTTAACTTATTTATAATTTTGGGTGCAAAAGTTATTTTTTGTACGGGTAATGCCAGGCATTCACATACAACAGAAACAGAAACAGAAACTGAAACTGAACACTATTCAAAATTCAAAACTCTATTATCAAAATTTAAAATAATAATTAATATTATGTGACAGTTTCTGGTCATGTGACAGTTTCTGGAACAGAAACAATTAAATTTTAATTGTTTCTGTTTCAGACAAAACAGACGAATTTTCAGTTTTTGTTTCAGTTTCTAAATTCGGTTTCTGTTTCAGTTGCTGTCAAATTTGTATGAAATTCAGTTTCTGTTTCTGTTTCTGTTGTATGTGAATTTTATTTTTATTTTATTTTAATTTTATTTATGCAAATAGTACAGAATCTTACTCGTACAATAACGAGTGCAATTCAGGCATAAAGTATCTTTTTTGCTTTCGAGTGATTGTTTCTCTCGGCTGACGCCTCGAGCAACAATCTCACTCTCAAGCGGAAAAGACATACTTTATGACCTTAGTACATAACATAAATAGGTATTAAATCTCTTTGAATAATCAGGCTTTTGTTTATTTTGACTAAATAATGTTGATAAACTATGTTTTTTATTTTTATTAGAATGATGTTCTACAATTTGGTCGATTACGGCAGGTCAATATCCGTTAATTAGAGCTAAATTCTTTATGTAATTGTATTCATTCATATAATTTTGTAGTAATAGAGAAAGTTTGCATAAACGGTGAACCATACCATGAAAAGCAGCCATTTTTTTTTTGTGAAGAACAATATGAGTCACGTGTAATTAATCTTTCAGTGTTTGTTGGTTTGTAATGTTGACATGTTCACTTCAAAAAGCGCCACATAAATTGAATCATATTCCACATACCAATGATAGAACTAAATTATGCAAATTTAACTTCATCAGATGTAACGCGTAACCCATTCCGACTCATGTTCCATATCCAATATATTCAGTTCAGATAACGAAAGACATTAACCAAACACTATTACAAAAATTTTAATTTTATCTAACTCGTTCTTACGATGGATTCTGATGTATTTCATTGAAGTTGATATCCAAGTAATCTATATTATTATTTGTATATCCAAGCAAGTTATGTTACTTTTATTTTATCAAAATGTAAATTATTTTAAAATAGAATATTTCAAAATAATATATTTATTTAATAATCAACAAATGCAAATGAGGATATAACATTTGGCGACGAGGATAAAAATTAGAAAATTAAATACAATGGAAGATAGTAATATTATGGAATTTAATCCAAAAATAATTGATTGGGATATGTATCAAGCAAAAATCGAAATTTTTTTTTAAATAAAGAAACTAAAGATGATAAAAAAAATCATCTTTTTTATTAAACAAATTGTCGACAATTGTATTTAAAACATTAATTGATTTATCATTTCTGGATAAAATTGAACAGAAGAAATATACGGGGATCTGTGAAATAATAAATAATCATTATAGTAAACCATTTTCGATATATAGAAAAAGAATTATTTTTTACAAACTAAATCAAATGGAGGGTGAATTGATAAATGATTGGATTAGTAGAATCAAAAATGCAGCGAAAAATTGTAAATTCTAAAACGATCTTTCCAATATATTAAGAAACAAATTTGTATGTGGTTTGAGTGACATATGGATATTAGAATGCATAATGGAAGAAGACGAAACATTAACTTTTGTAAATATTGCAATAAAGAAAGAAACTATGAAGGTAATTAATCGAAATACAAATATTAATTATATGAAAACCAAAACGGAAGAAAATAATTATGATCAAAAGGAAACGAATGCTATGACTTACAAATAAAATGTTGGGGAAAATTTTAAAAATGAAAATTGGACTAAAAGAAAAATGTATTGCAGTATATGTGGAAAAAATAACCATTTGATGAATGAATGTTATTTTAAAAATGCAACATGTAATATATGTAAAAGCCTGGGCACATATCGATATGTTTGTAAGATAAAAGAAAAAGGTTTTCATAATTATATTGATCTAGAGAAGCAAGAAATTGAAAATGTGTTAGAAGAGGTACCCTTTTTTAACATTAATGATCGACGAATGGATCCAATTAAAATTGAAGTTATAGTTAATGGACATTATTTATATATGGAAGTTGATACTGGTTCATCTATCAATGCAATTTCTGATAGAACATACGATCAATTTTTTTGGATAGAAGAATGGAAAATAGCAATATAATATTTAGAGGTTATTCAGGAACAAATTTTATTAAATATTCAAAAATATAAAAAAAGAAATTGAAATTCATGTAGTCAAGAATGGAGGATCACCAATTTTAGGAAGAAATTTTTTTAAATTATATGATATTCGTTTTGAAGAATTGAATAATGTTGAAAAGATTACATTAGAATAGTAGATTCTTGTATGAGCTTAGAATGAAGGAAATTCTTCATGAGGAGGGAATCATCCGAATGAAGAATTGTCATCATCCTAAGCGAATACAAGATGCTATTTTATCCACGACTGTAAAATATTTCGTTTAATTTCCAGTTTTCATGCAAAAATTTGTATCGCCATATTGAAATAAAAACATCAAAGTTATATTCTTTAGTAGTCGTGGATAAAATATTTTATCCACGACTACTAAAGAATATTTGCTTTCCATGCGTATGTCTTCCATTGTAATTGTCTTCATTCCACAACTATGAATTTGATTAAAATTCTTTAACAGCTCTATAGTTTATTAAATATTCCCCTAACAAATTAAACATCAAACTTGTTTTGTTTTTCGCTATCTTTGATGTTTTTATTTCACTATGGCGATACAAATGTTTGCATGAAAACTGGAAATTAAACGAAATATTTTACAGTCGTGGATAAAATAGCATCTTGTATTCTCTTAAGATGATGGCGATTCTTCACTTGGATGACACTCGCTACGCTCGTTTCGGGAAACTTCATCCTCATGAAGAATTTCCTTCATTCTAAGCTCATACAAGAATCTACTATTAAAAACATTTAGTTCTTATGTTTGATGTGATTAAACCAGGATTGTACAAGTTTGAAAAAATAAAATGTTGTATTGATTTAGATGCGAAGCCAGTATTTTTAAAACCACGCATTGTGCCGTTTGCAATTAAATGTCAAGTAGAGAAGGAAATTGATAGACTGGAAAGAAACAACATAATTACGAAAATAGATACAAGTCAATGGCGAACACCTTTAGTACCAATAATAAAAGAAGATGGATTATGTGGATTATGTGGAAATTATAAAAGTACTGTCAATAAACATAAAGTGCCTGATAATTATCCACTTCCGCGTATTGAACAAATTTTTGGTAAATTAAGAGGGGGGATTAAGTTTTCGAAAAAAGATTTAGTTGAAGCTTATTCAAAATTAGAGTTAGATGAAGAAAGTAAATTATTATGTTCTTGAATTACAAAAGGAAACTTGAACAACAAAAGGAATTTATAAAATGAATAGATTGCCATATGGGATAACACCATCATCAAGTATATTTCAAAGAACAGTGGATTATTTATCAAATCTAATGGAAATGCTTAGAAGATTTAATGAAGCTGGTTCAAAGATAAAAAAGTCCAAGCGGCCCGTATATCCGCTAGAAATAGGTAGATTTCGAGATCGGACAGTTTTGTGTGCCAGTAGAATCTGATGTATCAGATTAGTTTAAACAAAACAAACTAATTTCAAACAGATATCGAGCAAATTTTAAAAAGAAAATTAGCTACCTATAAGCAAAATTACATCTATCCATTTTACAACAAACAAATATCAAATCTACCACAGAACATGTGTGTGACAATTTATGACACAAACCTACTCTATATCATATGTCGTGCAATTACTGCAAAATATCAAAATAGTTTATTTCTAAGAAACAACTATTAATTTCTTCTATTCAAATCTTTTATTTTTTTGACTGTTATAAAGTTGACATTGACTGTTATAAGGTTTTTGGAAATTGTAGTTGGGGATTGTTGCAAACTTTTTTGTTGAAGCGAACAAGTCAAAAACCTCTAACTGCAGAGGTTTATATATATAAAAAACGGATTAAAATGTTACCACAAATTTTAAATTTATGAAGATTTTAAAAATATTAGTATCCCAACGGCCGTTATAACGGATTAAAAAAAACACTTTTTTTCTCTAGTATAAAGCTTCTAGTTCCTTAACCATGTGTCAGATATTTCTGATTTACGAACTAGTCCAAGATATTAATAAAACACACATGTTTACGGAAGGTTTTTTGATCTGGCTCCACAAATGCAACCGTGAGAGCACCGGTTGATTCAAACGCATTTTGTGTTTTACAAGCTTTTCTGTTGGGCTCGCTCACTTAGAAACTTCCAACTACAGAGGTCTTTTTTTTGAAAGAAACTGATTAAAAAGGATTCAAAGATTCCAAATTTATGAAGCTTTTAAAAATATTGGAATCCAAACGGCCGTTATAACGGCTCTAAAAAACAGAGTTTTTTCCTAGTATAAAGCCTCTAGTTTCTTAACCGTGTGTTGCATTAAGCTGATTTGCGAACTTGTCTAAGATATTAATAAAACGCACATTTCTAGAAAAGGGTTTTTCATCTGGCTTTACAAATGCGACCGTGAGAGTACCGGCTGTTTCAAAAAAAAATTTTTTTGCAAAACTTTTTTGTTGGAGCCGCTCACTCAGAAACCTCTAACTGCAGAGGTCTATTTTTAAAACAAATTGATTAAAAAATTCCAAAAATTCTAAACTTGTTAATTTTTTTGAAATATTAGTATCCAAACGGCCGTTATAACGGTTTTAAAAAATCATTTTTTTTTTCAGAAAAAAGCCTCTAGTTTCTTAACCACGTGTCGGATTTCGCTGATTCACAAACTTGTCTAAGATATTATTAGAACACACAAGTACAGAATTTTGTTTTTGATCTACCTCAACAAATGCGACCGTGAGAGTGGCGGTCGTTTTCGTTATATCTCATATCGTTTATATATATATATATATATATATATATATATATATATATATATATATATATATATATATATATATATATATATATATATATATATATATATATATATATATATATGTATATATATATATATATATATATATATATATATATATATATATATATATATATATATATATATATATATATATATATATATATATATATATATATATATATATAAGTTAAGGAATTATTCCTTATTTATTTTAAAAAAATAATTTTTTTAGAGGAAGACCTCTTTACTTTATTAAACTCAAAAAGATAGTGAATTACAATTTGAAATTTCTAAAGTTAATGCTAAAAATGTTTTACAATGTTTTTGCATAATAGACAATATTTATAATAATTTTATTGAAATATTATATTCTATTTCACAGCAACTAAACTTGTCAATTAATGAGTTTGTTTCTGTGAGAAAATTTTTACGGAATGCAATTTGTAATAGGATATTAGAAGACAAAACATTTATAGGAATGTAATATGAAGGTTAATTAACTCCTCCGCACTTAAATGTGATTGTCCTCAATCACTTAGAAATATGGAATGTTATTGAAATTCAGTTCTGGAGCGCTGGAAGCGGGTCTTAGAATTATCGAACTTTGTTTTGGTTTTGTATTTGGAAAATATACTGCACCAGATGAAGTGTGTTTTGGACTTGAAGTTTGCTTACTAATTTTGAAGGTTTTGATAGCTTTAATACAAAGTTTGTATGAAATTATGAAGGAAGCTGCAGCAACAAAGGCATAACATAGGTAATGAAGCCTAGAGGATTCTGAATGTAGAAGGCTTATCGCGCTCGTGTTATTGATATGAATTTCCTCCATCTTTTCTAACGATAGTATTCGTTTTAGCTCCCTCTCTTTCGAAAGTGGATGTAAAATTGCGGGTAAAACATGAAATTGGGTTTCTTCATGTGACGTGAATGACTGACCGGCAATGTTTATTGAAATATTATTGAATTTAATTAAAAATGTGCCGTCCAAATGATGAGGTATAGATTGAATTAGGATAGTGCTGTTAAAATTGTTAAGGAGAATTATACCTGGAGTTATTTCTTCACAAGATGTGTTTGATAAATTGATTACATTTTTAGATTTACATATAGATATGAGATTAAGCGTGCCACAATTTTCTTTTAAAGCAAAAAATTCGTTATTATTTCTTAAAATTGTTTCGTATACTAACTCTGTGGCAATTTTATTTCTTTTTACTGGTTTCAAAATGATTTTGTCGTAGATTTTATGATCTGTTATAGGAACATTTACGATATAAAGAATCGAATTAGAATCTGTAATAATTTTAATTTCGGCAAAATTTAAAGCTTTTTCGATTGTAGAGAAAGGAAAATGTTCCTTTTTAAATGTATCAATTGCTAACTTTATTTCGTCGCTTTAATAATGAAACAACGTATTCGCAAAAGTGTAGTTTCGAGATAATTGAGTTTAAAGATTTTTCGATTTTCTGATTTTCGTAAACTCGGCAGCACTATTGAATGAATAAAGATATTGGAAAAAATATTTCTACCAATTAATCTTGACTAATTTCCCCACAACATATTAAAATTTCACATTGGTACCTGCTGGCTTTTCTACCTAAAAAGAGGTGAAAAGTCATTTAGGTACCTTATACGTTATTTCATATTTCATATACGTTATTTCATTTTGCATGGAAGTACGATTAAGCCTAAAATAAATTATTATTGAACTAAAGCATGATATTCTTACAATTTTTTATTTATATGAACCGATCTATCATGTAGTCATGAATGATGCTTATACAATATTTTAGATTTACCATTTCGTGTGGCGATCGTAATGTATGTAATATATACGACAATGATTTTACCCAAGTTATTATTCTGTTGGAATTGAAATATCGTACATGCATTTACGCTGTTTCAATATTTAACCAAATTCAAATTTGCATGTACGTTCATTATCAATATATTAATTTTCACCCCCAGTTATAAAATAATTGGAAAATGTTAAAATGCCACTCTATAGACATCCTTATGGGGAATGCAGCGCACCCATTATATAATAACAACGTATATATGGCATACGTTATTTCATTATTAAGGCGACGATTTCTTCTTTGGACAGTATAAGTGAATTTACAATCCCCGATTTTGCCCAATGAATCGCGTAATTTATGTTATTTAAATCTTCTTTGAGTATCTTCATCTTGTATTCCACGTCTTGTATGATCTTATCATTAAGATGTTCATTAATAGCTAGTGCGTTTTTAATTTCATTGTTTATCTTAGTCAAATTGTTTAATCGTTCAGTTATTAAATTATTTATTACAACTTGTTTATTATTATTATATAAAACATTATTAATTTTTTCTTTAATAGTTATAAAATCGTCATGGTCTGGATTACCTGCGTTCCATTTCCATGCGCTTCCTATGAAATTAAGCGACCTCTTTCTTTGATGTGGTTTTAAATTTAATATTAAGTTTTGAACTTGATCCAATTCAAAAAGTATATAGGGAGCAAGATGATGTTGTCTAGACTCATTGGTACTCATGAGCGATAAAATTTCGAGTGTAACATTTTCGTATTCGTCTAGGTTAATGACATGGATTATCTTAAAACAGCCAGTTTGTATTTTAGCTTGACCCATATTAATCGACACGAATAGGGAATTTGTGAAATCAAGCAATTGAATTCCAGCATTAATATGGTTAAGTAGATGTCTGTAATAAAAATTAAACGGTTGGTATTAGTTACGGATGTTGGATTTGTGTACTGTTCTCCCAGATTCGGTGATAACGGTTGAATTTTTATTTTCTCTTATTACCTCTCGAACGAGCCGAACAGTTAGTTTCGTTCCTAATCTTCTATTATGTTTGACATAGATTATATCTCCGGGTGAATATTGTTTGATGGGTTTTCGTTCCTTGTTATGATAATTAATATCTTTTTGTTGTTTTGATTTTAATTTTTCAATATTGGTCAACCGTATTTGTTCGAATTGTTCAGGGCTAATATTAGGAATTCGTCCGAAAAAAAGCTCTACTGGTTTTTTGTTAGTTGTCGAATGAACCGTGTGGTTGTACTCATTGACCGCTCGTTCGAGGAGTTGTTTAAATGTACGAGGTGGACCTTCTGCTTTTAAACATCTCATGATTTCTGATAAAGTTGAGTGAAACCGTTCGACTTGTCCATTGACTTCACTTTTAAAAGGAGGAGTTGTAAATACTTTAATGTGAAAGTCATCTTGCATCATGGCAGTGATAGATGCTGAGTTAAGAGATTTTTCGTTATCTATTACGATAACAGCTACAGGTACACAAAAATACAGCAATATGTCTTGGAGTGGCTTTTTTATGTGCTCGATAGCACGAGATCTTATTAATTTTGCTTGAGCAAATTTTGTAAATTTATCAATTGCTGTTAGGACGATATGTTTTGCCGTGGAGAAAATGTCAAAGATTGTCAAAAATGTCAAAAAAGGGATTTTGTTTGATAGCTGGTTTCAATATCGTCCGTTTTCAATATAAGTTGATTACGGAAAAAATTAATTGGAGCATCAACTGTTGGTACTAGATTATGTGAAGAACTGTCGGAACTGTGTTGGGTTGATGTTAGAGCATTGACTTCTTCAGGACTTGGTAATCGGGAAAGGGAATCTGCTACGACGTTTGACTTGCCAGGTTTATATACTAATTCATAGTTGTATTCCTCGAGAATAGCTTTCCATCGTTTCATTTTGCTATTTGTGTTCTTATTACTAAGAGCATATGTTAATGGCTGGTGGTCTGTAAATATTTTTACTTTACGAGAGCCATACAAATAATTCCTGAGGGAATTAAGTGACCATATTATAGCTAGCATTTCTTTCTCGTTTGTCGCATAATTTTCTTCTGTCTTGCTTAGAGTTCTTGAAATGTAAGTGATGGGTCTATTGGCTTGTGTGAGCACAGCTCCTAAAGCATATTTAGATGCGTCTGTTGTTAACTCGAATTCTCTTGTGAAGTTTGGGTGAGATAACATAACCTCTTCCGAAACAAGAGTAGTTTTCAATCTCTTGAAAGCTTCGAGTGCTTGTTTGTTTAGATGAATTACTTTGTTTTTGGATGCATTTTTGGAGATTCGACCATCCTCCCCTCGTAAAAGGGATGTCAGGGGTTTCGCTAGTTTGGCATAGTCTTGTATAAAACGGCGGTAATATCCTGACATGCCTAAGAAGGATCTTAGATCTTTGAGGTTCTTCGGTGCAGGGAGATCGATTATTGCATTAATTTTCTTTATGTTTGGTTTTATTCCATCTATTCCGACAATAAACCCTAAAAATTCAACTTCTTGTTGAAGAAAATTGCAATTGTCGAGTTGGATTTTCATATTGGCTTCCTCAAGAGTTTTAAAAACTTGTACTAGGTTTTGAAAATGTTCGTCTTCATTTTTTCCGAATATTATTATATCGTCAATGTAGACGTAACATCTTTTAGCTATATGTTCCCTAAGAATGTCATCGAGTGTTCTTTGGAATATCGATGGAGCATTTTTTAGACCGAAAGGTAATCGTGTAAATTCAAATTTCCCATTATTTATAGAAAATGCGTTTTTTTCTATGTCTGATGTTTTAAGAGGTAATTGATGGAACCCACTTTTGAGATCTATTGTGGTGAAATACATATTTCTACCAACATTTGAAAGGACTTCATTTATTTCTGGTATTGGGTATTTATCGGCGATGGTTATACAGTTCAGTTTTCTGTAGTCTATCACCATTCGATACTTTTTCAGACCAGATGCGTCTTCCTTTCGAGGCACGATCCAGACTGGAGAATTGTATGGCGATCTAGAAGGTCGAATGATTCCATCTTTAAGCAGTTCGTTAACTTGTTTTTCGACTTCCTCTCTTAAGGCCATTGGGTATGGGTAAGCTTTAGAATAAACTGGAGTATCGGAAGTCGTACGAATTTCTCCTTTAATTCTTGTGGTGTAGGTCAGTTTTTTGTCGGGGTCAGCGAACAATTTTGGACAACTTTTTACGATTGAATATAATTTTTGTTTTTGCACCGTGTTAAGATGTGAGATTCTGAGATCAATGTTATTTACGTCGTCCGTTTGGTGTTGTTTTAGGGGAATGATTGTATCTGGATAAATTATCATATGTCCTTTGTCCGTGTGAATAACTGCTTGCAGTTTTCTAAGGGTGTCATTGCCAATTATTCCGTTAAAAGATTTAAGACAGGGTAAAATATAAAATTTCAATTTTTCTGTATTGTCTCCGAAAATATTTATGTTGGAATGGTGTGTTATATTAACACTTCCTGCAATGGAATTAGCACAGAATGGTTTGTCATTGGGAATTGGAGTTCGAACTTGTTTCGATTGAATATAGTTTTTGTTTGATCCCGTGTCTATTAAAAATTTTAAGTACTCTCCGTTCCTAATTTTAAGTTCGTAGTAAGGGAGCGAAGAGTGGCTTAGTCTAAAAAATATATGTCTTCTAATTGTTCGGATTGGTCAAATGTAGGATTATCGTAAGATTCGATGTATTCGTCGTATGTTTGCTCGTTCGCGTCGTCAGAATTAAAATCATCCACGCTAGTTTCGATGTTTTCAGTTTCTATTGGTGGTATAACATTTGCACTTTGTTCTGTGTGATGAACTCTTTGAAACTTGTTTGGAGGGTGTGACTGCTGAGTTGAGCTTAAAAAATGTCTCTTTTGGGTAGCCATATTATTCGGTTGTGCAGGCCGATTCATGTAGTTAAACTGTCTAGATTGCATACTTCGATCTACGTCCATAGGCTCTGGTCTTTGCCATTGTGGTCTATATTGGTTTGTCCATTGAGTTCGAATATTTGGCAACATATGATTAGGATAGTAAGCATTTTGCATAGGCCTATTTGGTAGAACTGGTCTGAAGAAAGTTGGGTTTTGTGGTACCCGAGGGTTGTGAAGCAACTGAGGGTAAAAAGGTTGTCTAAATTCTTGTAATGTATTTTGTCTAGGTGGTAGGAATGGTAGCGGTTGTGGTTTTTGTATGTGTTGATACGCGTACTGTGTCCTGAAGTCAATATTTTGCAACTTCAGACAAAGATGTAATGCTTGAGGTAAATCAACTGGTTCTCTGATACTAAGAAGACGAGGTAAATCACCTGTCAAACCTCTTACAAATGTATCTAATGCTTTATCACGATAGGCTTTTGTCATGTTATTTAGTGATTCATCACCCATTTCCATACACGACAGTTTATTTAGAATTAAAGAAAGGTGTTGGTAGACAATTTGATAAAATTCTGGTATAGTAAGTTTACCCTGGACTAGCGTTGTCAACCGGTACTCTAATGTACCTAGGTCTCTTTTATCCGCATAATGTAGGGTGAGACACTTTGAAATTTTTTTCCAATTTAATGGAGTATTATAAGACTCGAGTGCAATATCTGCACTCCCTACAATTTTATTGCGTACCACACTTAAAATACCGTAGTATTTTGGGCTACCTTTCAGGTGATCGTAAATTTTAAGTATTCTATCGACACTTTTTTTCCATGAACTAAATTCACCAGGTTGGCCTAAAAAGTCTCGTAAGCTTTTAACGATGTCTGGTATTTTATCTAGATCATTAAGCGCTTTATCGTTGTCAATATTTATTGGTTGGTCAATGTCACTATTTATATCTGAGTTTGTACTACTGTCTGCTAGGAGACGTTGTCCGTCTTGTCTAAGGATATCTCTGACAATTTGTGATATTTGGACATTCAAGCTCTCTAGACTGATTTGGGTATTTGTACCAGTATTAGTAATTGAAGAATTTAATATGGTTGGTCTAATTATAGAATTGGGATCTGAAGGCATTTTAAAACAGTGGTTTTACTAAAATGTTACGATAAAAGCTAATTCTATTCTAGACATACAATCAATTTCTAGAATCTGTAGTTATTAAAACCAAAACCCAAAAATAATTTTTAGAAGCACAGAAAAATCACCAGTTTGTTAAGAAGTCGCTTAATTTTGAATAAAATTGTCAAAATATTATTTTAATTACTTATTTTACTTAAATTGAGAGAGAAAAATATATTTTAGATTGGTTATCACAATCAAAAATTCACTGAACAAAAAATTTTCAACGGATTTTAATAATATATTGAAATAGTTCTTTCTATTTAAATTTTTGAACTATTCATTTATTTATTTTATTAGAAAGAAATGATTGTAGATTTATTCTTAAGATTAAATGACTGTAGATAATAATATGAGGTTTAATTAAATTTCTCAAATTTTTCATTCAAATTTTTGAACTATTTATTTATTTATTTTATCAGAAAGAAATGATCGTAGATTTATTCTTAAAATTAAATGAATGTAGATAATAATATAAGGTTTAATTAAATTTCTCGAATAAAATCTATATATAATTTTTCTATTCAGGCATTAT
This sequence comes from Diogma glabrata, assembly GCA_963693315.1. Classification (NCBI taxonomy): domain Eukaryota; kingdom Metazoa; phylum Arthropoda; class Insecta; order Diptera; family Cylindrotomidae; genus Diogma; species Diogma glabrata. The sequence goes on along the minus strand of OY856186.1, from coordinate 28,381,062 downwards.
TTGAATTTTAATGAACAAAATTATTATTTATTTTTATTTAGGTATTTATTTAATTTTAATTATTTATTTAATATTTTCAAATTGCATTTATTTATTTTGTTTCACTTTATTTAATTTATATTATGATTTATTAGAATATTTATATCTCTTCTTTATTTTAATATTTTCAAATAGAAATTTCTTAACTAATAAAAATTTATAGATTTCACTTACAGTAAAATGATGAAATAAAACATATTGATTCCTATGTTTTTGTTTCTTGACTATCTTCTTGGTCTGTTCCTGGTGGTTGCGTTGTTGTGGCACAACGTATGGGCAGCTACTTCAAATTTGTTCCTTTGGAGTTCCGTTTTTCCGTTGATTATTTCGGTTACTTCGGGGCCTTGTTTTCCCATAAACAATTGCACAATATTTTTGTTTCTTTAATGTAGTATTTTCATTAAAGTTTTTGTACCCAAGCAAATTAATTTTGCGATTCACTTTGGGATTTTGTGTAATAAACTTTCAAAAAACTTTCTTTTAATTTAAACTTTTTGAACTGTTCTAAAAAACTTTCAATAAACTTTATTTCAATTTGCACAACACAACACCACTGATTTTAAGTTTCGGCGCCAGTTAAGGAATTATTCCTGATTTATTTTAAAAAAATAATTTTTTTAGAGGAAAACCTCTTTACTTTATTAAACTCAAAAAGATAGTGAATTACAATTTGAAATTTCTAAACTTAATGCTAAAAATGTTTTACAATGTTTTTGCATAATAGACAATATTTATAATAATTTTATTGAAATATTATATTCTATTTCACAGAAACTAAACTTGTCAATTAATGAGTTTGTTTCTGTGAGAAAATTTTTACGGAATGCAATTTGTAATAGGATATTAGAAGACAAAACATTTATTGGAATGTAATACGAAGGTTAATTAACTTATATATATATATATATATATATATATATATATATATATATATATATATATATATATATATATATATATATATATATATATATATCGATATATATACATATATATATATATATATCTATATATATATATATATATATATATATATATATATATATATATATATATATATATATATATATATATATATATACACCCAATTCTGTTTTTACACGGTAGATACGTTCCAGGAAAAGACGTGTAAAAAAAACCGTGCATAAAAAGACATGCAGCACATAGAAAAAAAGGGGATTGGTTCCATACCCTTTATTTCTGTAAAAAATAGGTAAAATAAAATGATTTGTACAAAAAAACTATTAAGAGTCTATATAAAAGCCAAATTAAATTTTTTGTGCATGTATGCACAGTTCATTTGATAAAAAAACAAAAATTAAATCAGAGATCAGCAACAGTACGACAATGTTGTAGGAAATCAAGATTTGAAGTTAAATTTAGACTAGAGCCTAGATCGAAATAGATGCACCACACAAGACTTGACAACAATATTCCATACATGGACGCATGTAGAACTTATAAATGTGGAGTAAATTATACGGAATGAAATATTTTTACCATCTATTTAGGATGCTATTTGTTCGTCATAGATACTAATGGAAGTATCATTGGGGAACTCGGTCTATGATCTGAAAACAATCAATAGCTGGTGGAATTAGAATTGAATTGAAATTAAAATTTTTGGTGGAATTAGAATTGAATAAATTTTTTTACCCCCAATCGGCGACTTTATTCTCGGCCCTCGGTCCTTTTCTCCTTCAAGGTCCTCGTTTACATTTATAACAACGTTTCTCCGGGCGAGATTTATTTTTTCATTCATTTTACCTTTGAAGATAGGGGAACGAATGACCTGTGCAATGTACTGTATGTCATCTGCAAAACTATTTGTCGTGTTACTGATAATTTTCAACAGGTCATTGATATAAATTAAAAATAGAGTGAGGAATAAAACTGTGCCTTGGAGAACACCAGTAATAATTAATTTAGACTCAGAAGAAAAACTATCGATGGATACCGAAATGTTTTGATCGGTGAGACAATTTTGAATATGCTTTACGTCTACATGAAGTTGGCATGCCAGATTCGATCAAATGCTTTTCAGATGTCAAATGCAATAACGTACGTTTCACAAGCTCAATCAAGCATGCTGTTCCAATGACCGGCTATTATCCCAACAGATATGGCATTTGAATTCAAACGTTTAGTTTCCAGTGCAACTGGAATTTGCAATGACGATCAACAAAGCACAAGGACAGTTACTGCAAGTATGTGGACTAGATCTGGAGAACTCGTGCTTCTCAGATTAACAACTGTATGTGGCTGACGCGTTAGGAAAACCTTCTGATTTATTCGTGTACGCACTAGACGGAAAAACAAAACATATAGAGTACTCATAAGCATTTGAATAAATAAATAGAATTAAAACGAGATTTGGAAATTTTTTTCCATATTAAAATAAATAAGTTGCAATAAAAATGACAATTGAATATTTTCATAACGAGTTTTCCTGAATTCCCTTTCTTATGAGATAGCGGCAATATGCTGCGGGCATAATGTTAAATAAACAAAACTTTTATACTTTTTGGCGTAAAAAATAAAATTTTGAGAGATTTGGTGAGTGATTAAGATCAAAGTAATTATTGTAATTCACTGGAATTTAGCAATTTGAAAGCCTTTTTCATTTTCTCTCAGAAAAACTTCTTTACACTGAAAAAAAAATTTCATTCCATACATGGACGAATGTAGAACTTATAAATGTGGAGTAAATTATACGGAGTCAAATATTTTTCACATCTATTTAGGGTGCTATTTGTCCGTCATAGATCCTAATGGAAGTATCATTGGGGAACTCGGTCTATGATCTGAAAACAATCAATAGCTGCATTTTGGTGGAATTAGAATTGAATAAATTTTTTTACCCCAATTGGCGACTTTTTCTCGGTCCTCGGTCCTTTTCTCCTTCAAGGTCCTCGTTTACATTTATAACAACGTTTCTCCGGGCGAGATTTATTTTTTTTTTCATTTTACCTTTGAAGATAAGGGAACAATTGACCTGTGCAATGTACTGTGTATCATCCTGATAATTTTCAACAGGCTGTTGATATAAATTAAAAATAGAGTGAGGAATAAAACTGAGCCTTGGAGAATACCAGTAATAATTAATATAGATTCAGAAGAAAAACTATCGATGGATACCGAAATGTTTTGATCGGTAAGGCATTTTTGAATATGCTTTACGTCTACATGAAGTTGGCATGCCAGATTCGATCATATGCTTTTCAGATGTTTAAGCGATAACGTACGTTTCACAAGCTCAATCAAACATGCTGTTCCAACGACATATATATATATTTTGAAATATTAGTTTTTTTGGGAAATGGCTAGTGTAGGTACAGCCAGTTCTAAAAAAGGTACGAAAACGGATACAACAAATTACAAACCCATATCAAACTAATCGATTGTAGCTAAAATATTTGAAAAAAACATTAATTTTAAAAATATGAGGTTCTTTGTTAACTGCTCAAAAATACTTAAAAACAATGCGGTTTTCGCCGAAAGACGATCGCCCTACATGGATTATTGTTGTCACATATGGAGGTTACGATACAGGTCTTGATTGAATCTATACAACAGAGGGCTGTTAAATTGATCAGCAATTCAAATCTTACTAATGAGCTTGATTCCTAGTATGTCGCTGATTTGACGGTATTTTACATTAAGGATAAACGGACTTCTATCTAAATCAAATCGATTTTACCTAAGCCTGCAAACTTGACACGTTACACCAGAGTATCAATAAGAGTATAATAAGATAAAATAATTTTCTTCCTCCAAACTTTAAGATTAGCGTTAAAAAATCTTCAAAGAAAATTGATCAACTGTACATACATACTTCTAGGAATAGATGTTGAAAACAATATGAAATGAAATTCTCATATTTTTAACCTAGCTAAGAACGCTGCTCAAAAATTTAGGTCTTTGGAACGATTTCGTAAGTTTTTCAATAGCGAACAGCTTCTTTTAGTATATAAATCCTTTATACTCCCTGCATTTATTATAATTAACACTAAACATGCCTAACTTTGTATATAAAAAAAAATACGAATTTTCTTCAAAATTTAAATCGTGCTATTTCAAATAAAACCGTGTAAAAACGAATTTAAATTTTTTTTCTAGACCGTGTTATTTCAAAACCGTCTAAAAAAAGACCGTGTAAAAACAGAATTGGGTATATATATATATATATATATATATTTATATATATATATATATATATATATATATATATATATATATATATATATATATATATATATATATATTTATATATATATATATATATATATATATATATATATATATATATATATATATATATATATATATACATATTTATATATATATATATATATATATATATATATATATATATATATATATATATATATATATATATATATATATATATATATATATATATATATATATATATATATATATATATATATATATATATATATATATATATATATATATATATATATATATATATATATATATATATATTGTGTAACGACTCTGCGTTGGTTCTTTTAGATTATTGAGCAAATACGACAGTAAAAAGACGGATCTTTGGTTAACAAAATCTCAAACTTTATTTATCAACAAATTACAGCAGCTTCCGATTTGAATTATAATAAATTCAAGGGTCTCCAATTTATGTACGATAAATTTCACCGCTTTTCCACAATTTAAATCAATGATATTCGGAATCGTAAAATCTGTATTTACTATTCCACTAGGTTCAAATTCTTTCACTATTAGTACCCAGGCTCAAGTACCACCCGATTATTCCTTATACTTGCGAATATTTATAAACACTTTCAATTGTTAATTTAAACTATCTGATATTTTATTCCCTTATTTATATCCAAAAATAAATAAGTAGAAACTTTTGCTAATCAGTTGTTGTTTCCACTGTACTTTCTAGAAAACTATATAGGCCACACCTCTTTTCATTCATACTTGCATTAATGTAAACATTTGTATTGGCGAACTCATTCTACAAATTTGATTTGCATTAATTTATGCAAAATGTATTAGTTAACTCGTTCCTTGCAATAGTTGAATGTGGAAAACATTTATGCAGAAGGTATTGGTTATGTATGAGTAAATTAAATTAACCCATTCTGGACGAAGTTTATTACAATATAAATTTTTTTTTTTCGTTTTTTCGTCTCCGCTTATCATATATAGTCGTTTGGCACAAAGGTTTTTGTGGGATAATGATTGTGATGGTGTATTAAAACAAATGAAAGAATTGATAATTGAAGATGTGTGTCTGACACATTTTGACCAGAAATTACCAACAATTATAGAATGTGATGCTAGTCAGTAGCATTATTTCATTGATTTGAAAATAATGTTGAAAACCCGATTGGTTTTGCTTCACGTGTATTAACAAAAGCGGAGCAAAATTATAGTGTAACAGATAAAGAGGCATTAGCTTTTTATTTTGGAGTAAAGAAATTTTATGAATATTTATACGGACACAAATTTTTTTAAGAACAGATCATAAACCACTTACTACAATATTTGGTAATATTGCTGGTTGCCCTGTCGTTGCCGTAAATCGTCTGCAAAGATGGACATTATTTTTGTCAATTTTCAACTATACCATTGAGTATAAGAAGGTGCCAACAAATTACGTGGCTGATTTTCTGTCAAGGCTACCAGTCGATTCATCAAGTGATGAAATGCAAAAAATTGAAAAAAACTTATACAAATTATATAAATGAAAATGAGGAAATGCCAGTAAATGTATATTTAGTAAAAATTGAAACGAAAAAGGATGTTGTATTAACCAAAATAGCATATTATGTAAATAATGGTTGGCCAAGAAAATATATTGGAGATGAACTCCCATTTTCAATAAAAGGGCTAATTTTGATAATGGGATATTAATGGGATATAACATAGAGTGATAAAACCATCATCATTAAGAAGAAAAACGTTAGAGGAAATTCATTCGTCACATTTGGGAATAGTTAAATCAAAAGCGATAGCTCGAGCTTATATGTGGTGGTCAGAAATAAATCAAAATATTGAAGATATGATCAATTCATGTTTAAATTGTGGTATAAATAGACCAGATCCTGTAAAATATTGCATTCCATGGCCCAAAACAAATAAAGTTTGGGAACGGATACATATGGATTTTCTAGGTCCCCTAAAAGGTAGATTTTATCTTATAATTATTGATTCTTACTCTAAATGGGTAGAGCTATTTATTATGAAAAATATGATCACTTCAGAAACAATTAATAAATTATATGAAACGTTTGCTAGATATAACATCGCCACCAGGACATCCACAATTAAATGGACTAGCTGAAAATGCTGTAAAAAATTTTAAGTTGTGGATTAAAAAAGTATTTTGAATTTGACATGTTCTGATGACGAAATGAATCGAACAATGGCAAGATATTTATCAACATATAGAAATGTGGAGCATTCGACTACAAAAAAAAGCCCGGCAGAATTAATGCTTAATAGGTCAATGAGAACACGTTTAGATTTAATATTGCCAAATAAGGATATTATAATGAATTCAATTATGTCGACTGTTGGCGACTTGGCACTTGGCTTATGATGTAAATATTCGCATTAAAAGAAAAATTATATTTCTATAAGGTGACATAGTATTATCACGAGATTATACTGATCTAAATAAAAAAGGTTGGATTAAGGGGAAGGTGTTGAGAAAAGTACAAACATATATTATTGAGTTGGAAAATAAAAGAAGTGTTAAGAGACATTTGACCCAATTACAAAGTTTTCCTTCTAAATCTAGTCAGAGATCATAGCAGAAAGAAAGGAGATACCATCAGATATCAAAATTTCTAAAAGGAACTTTTCATCTGAGGAATATAAGATAAACAATGAAGAGTTTAGTAATAATCCATTAGATCTCGAAAAAATTGAGACAGAAATTCTCAGTTTAAATTGAGATTTAAAGACAGAATTATTTAATAAACTGAATATTTCTGAATAATATATTTATTTAATAATCAACAAATGCAAATGAGGATATAACATAATGTTGATAAACTATATTTTTTATTTTTATTAGAACGATGTTCTTCAATTTTGTCGATTACGGCAGGTCGATTTCCGTTAATTAGAGCTAAATTCTTTATGTAATGGTATTCATTCATATAATTTTGTATTGAAAGAGGAAGTTTGCATAAACGGTGAACCATACAATGAAAAGCAGCCATTTTATTTTGTGAAGAACAATATGAGTCACGTGTAATTAATCTTTCAGTGTTTGTTGGTTTTTAATGTTGACATGTTCACTTCAAAAAGCGCCACATAAATTGAATCATATTCCACATACCAATGATAGCATTAAGTTATGCAAATTTAACTTCGTCAGATGTAACACGTAAGCCAGTCCGACTCATGTTCCATATCCAATATATTCGGTTCAGATAACGAAAAACATTAACCAAACACTATTACAAAAATTTTGGGTCTAACTCTTTCTTACGATGGTTACAATAGGCGTTTTATAGTGGACAATAAAACAAAAACAAGATTAACGTCGGCATTTTTAAAACACATTTAATATTTTGGAACATTTGGCAGATTTTTTTTTAATATATGAAGCACGGATTGGACTGACTTGCGCTTTATGAAACGAAATTAATATAATTTTTGGTGACGATTCACCATGAAATTTAGTATTTAATTCATAAATCTACAACCTGGCAAGTTGGAATTTTTTTTTTTTTTTGAGGAATTTAGGTGAGACCTGGCAACCGAACCATTAGACAGCGCCACATAAACTTCGATAAATTTTGATAGTTAAAGGTCACTAGTTGATTAATTTCACCCAAATTGAACACACTTGAACAGACACTGTAGAAAGACACTGGAATAACCTAGTTCCAACGAAGCAGAAAAATTTTTGCTGCGTCATACCAATTTTTCAAAAAAAAAATTCAAGTTTTTAAAAAATTATTTTTCGTTATTGTATATTTTTTGTTAAATCTATATAACAATCTTTTATTAAAACCTGAGTTTCATGTCCATTCATTTTACTAGGACACATTAATTTATTTGTTGCATCGTAAATTTCATCCCATGCAAAATCGATATCATAATTTTCGGGTTTATATCCTCCAATAACAAACCTAATAACCCGTTTACCATGAATCGACGTTGACATAACAAAAATCTTTTTTCTTTCTTCAAGTAGTTTCACTAAATTACGTGTCAGTTGACAATCACCTTTCAATCGAAATATAATTAATCCCAATGATTTGGTAAAAATTTCAAATCGTCCATCGCTTTGAATATAATTTGAAAATCGTTCGATTAATGTAACATGCGAGCGGATATGAGTCTGCAACTTTTCAACACCAAACGATCTTAAGACCATCCACACTTTTAACGCACGAAATTTTTTTCCGAGTGGAATTTGCCAATTACAATAATCTGGAAGTTCAATGCCAGCTTGTTCCGTGTACGCTAAATAGTAACTGTCTACTTTTAATGTGTCGGTTAATGTTTTTGAATTTTTTATCCAAAATGCTGTTACATCGATATTCATCATAAGCCATTTATGTGGGCTAAAACTCAACGTATTGACATATTCGATTCCTTTCATTAAATAACGATATTCCGGACAGCAAAATGCTGCGCCAGCATATGCAGCATCGATATGTAACCAAATGAAATACTTTTCACAAATCGGACCGATTTCATCAATTTTGTCAAATGCACATGTTGATGTTGTTCCTAATGTTGCCATACACAAAAATGGAAATTTGCCATTCTCCAAATCTTCATCAATAGCTTCTTGTAACATTGTTCCAGTCATACATAACTGATCATTCGTTGGAACGACATGCAGTTGAATATTTGTAATCCTGCTTGATTTCTCAATATAACAATTACTTTCCGAGGTTGAATATGCTATTAGTCTTGCTCGGATTTCATGTTCCTTTAAATTAGGATGGAGTTTGTTATACCGTTTGACGGCTGCTTCCCGAGCTGCTGTCATCGATATTATTAAAGATTCGCTGGCAGATCCAACAAGAACCCCACCACCGTTTAGATTGTTATGATTTAGAAAAATATCTGGTAATCCAATTAATTTAGCCAGCCAATCCATTACAATTGTTTCTAGCTCTGTACCACATGGGGATGATTTCTAAAATAATTGATTAATAATTTAAAAAAAACAGGTAGACATTAATTAATTTTTGTTATTTACCCAGTTCACGTTGACGACATTTGTGGCTGCGACAAACATATCACTAAGAATTGAAGCGTAGCTTGTTGTTGCAGGATAATATGCATGGAAATTAGGTGATTGCCAATGTGCCATTGCTGGCATTATTAGTTCATTGAAATCTTTTATGATACTTTCCCATGGTTCTGATTTCAATGGTGGATGTTTAGGTAAAGCTTTTGGTAGTGTTCCAGGTTTTACAGCCGGTAACACGTTTCTGAAAATGAAAATAATTTCTATAATTTAATTGTGCTAATACTGATGTTGTTTTCGATATTTGACTAGTGAATTATTTTGTTTATGAAAACGAGTTATTGTTTGTGTTCGAGAGATATATTAACAAGGAAAAATTTTATATAAATAATCTTTGTAAACAAATTGTTTTTAACTATTGATTGGTTATTTTACTATTGGTGACAGCGGCGAGATCGAAAATGTAAGTAAAACAAAACAAAAACGTGACAAGCTACAATCTAAAACTATATTCCATTCCTTACAACCATCATTTATGAAAGTGATCATAACAATAAACAGTTGCGTTCATAATTCACTTCTTAACTGTAGATGTAACACACTTATTAGCATAGTACGCCCGCTTTAGTAAATTAAAAAATAAATCAATTGGCAACGAAAGGTTACAGCAAATATTAGATTTATCTCAAACTTGGAATAAGGCGCAGATAGGAGCTAAGACAATGAGCAGAATGTTTACGAAATGCTTTACCCGATTATTTTTATTTTTCTTCGAGAGCCTTTTATCTATAAAATATGTTGGAAAAAAATTTTGTGGATCTAGTAAAAGACACATTCATTTTTTAAGAAGAATAAGGAGTAAATACAAGTAGTTTATACTAATTTTGTGCCTTCCAAAAATTTCTCGATCATTTAATTATTCGGTCAACTAAATTGGTGACAGCGTAAAAACATTTTAAAACCGAATTCAAATGAAACATTCCCAAAGTGGGAAGGTAACTGTAAGATAAATGTAATCATTCAACAAGTCTTGTACTAAAAATTAAATTAAGTTGCATCAGATTCAAGAAATTTGCGCGCAATCCTTAGCATATAATGTCCGTTATAGTTTCTAAATAATATTCCATATAAAAATATGTTAATCAAATTATTTTACACCTCAATGTAATCGACAAAATAAAATCAATAAAATAAAAAGTAAATATGCAAAAATTAATTATTTTACTTTTGCGAAGCCAAGATTAAAATAAAATCAGAAACTAAATTGGTGACCTCGACGTGATCGATCTAGCTAGATTACGAGATAACTTTCCACATTCGAATAATCAAAAATGTTTTCATTAAACCAGTCGCGGCATCAGTACCGCTTAAGATCACGTTTCGCTGTTGCGTAGTACGATATTGATTCTGTTATTACTATTTTCGACATGGCACTACTAAACAGAGGTGTGTGTGGGTTGCTTGCGAACTTTTAAGGGCCAATCTATTCTCAGCAGTTCGGATGAAATGTTAAAATGTCAGTTATCAACGAAGTTGTGTAGACGTTTATTCTGCCGTGATTGTTTTTGTTTAATTTTATTAAAGTATTTAAAATTAATTTTTTCTTGTTTTTCTTAGATAAGTTTAACAACTAATAGTAATCGAAGTTTTGTGCAATTTTTAATTTATTTATAATCTAAATCTAAATCTTAGGATGTTTAATGTTCTTTTTTTTTACTATGTTGGGTATAATTAATTAATACTAGGGGTATCCCGCGGGCTGCGCCACTATATATAGCATCGTTTTACCTTTATAGGTCCAAAAGCAAAATTAAAGCTGTCAAAAATTTCCATGCAAAGTTATATGGAAATTTTCGATCATTTTCGTGTTTTTTATGCGCTGGCTAAAATGCGTTTTACATAAATTATGCTTAATATATTCAATAAGCAAATTAAAAATTTTAAATTTTAGTACAATGAAAAATTTCATTGACAATTTTTAAAATTATTGGAAGTTGTGTTTGGTATACAATCCTTTGTAAATTTTGTGATTTTTTTCTCATATAGCGCTTTTGCGGTGAACACCGGAACAGAAAAATTGCCCAATACTCATTCTTTAACATCTTACTGATCTACATTGTATTCGTAAATAATTTACTGAATACCACAGATGATTTGCTTATCTGTGGTGATTTTAATATCCCTGGTTTCGGTGGATACCGTCGGAGGGTCAAACAGATTTTGTTGCATGTAATGCTTTGTCCGCGAAGGAAACATTATTTCTTGACATCCTTTTGGCAAGTAGTCTTCTACAGATCAGTGATGTTAAGAATAATTTAAATAGACAGCTAGATTTAATTTGCACTAGTAACGTAAATAATTGTTTTGTTTCAGAAAGTACTCACACCCTGTCTATTATTGATAATTACCATCCTCCACTTTCACTTGTTTTTTCTTTTGAGAATGGTAATAATAACGTAGAGTCAGAAAACTTATATTAATTTAATTTTCGAAAAGCAGATCTCAATAAACTGAATGAATCATTTGATTAGCAACATTATTATTAATTTTATATCAGAAACTAATGGTAACGTAAATGAAATTTGCTCTAATTTTTACATTAAAATTTTCGAATGCTTTCTGCAATGTGTCCCGTTTACGGCACATACAAACTTTTCTTCATCTCCTCCTTGGTATAATAGGAATCCTCGAGTTCTGCGCAATCGGAGAAATAAGCTGTGGAATAGGTATTTGATTTCTAGATCCTAGTCTGATTATTATCAATATCTAAATACCTGCAATGAATTTTCTTGAATGAATTTAATGATTTTTAATTTTCTAGAATGAATTTTTTTTTTCAAAATCAAATGCAATTTGACTTAATATCTGATCCTAAACGGTATTGGCAATTTGTTAACAGTAAAAAAAACAGATTGATACCCTCCTACGTTAACATACTTAAATTATTCTTCTAATTATCCCAAAATCATTTCCAATTTGTTTGCAAATTTTTTCAGTTCAGCATTTTCAGAAAATCAATTAATATTGACTGCGAATCAGTTCGAGATAAAATCAATAACTTAAGGGGCGACTTTTCTTCAGATCCCGATGGACTACCAGCAATACTTTTAAAAAAATGCATTGATGATTTGGTACAGCCTTTAACCTTGCTTTTTCATAGATACATTTCTTCTGGCATTTTTCCTTCTTTGTGGAAGAGTTCTTTTATAGTACCTGTTCAGAAAAAAAGGTAGCAAAGTTGACTTTGTAAACTATAGGCTGTAATGAAGCGCTGCTTCGTTGATCATCAACGAAGTGGCATAGCAGGCCGCGCACCTAGCGAGATTTAATTATAGCCCCAGAATAGCTGCAATCCATGGGGACGAGTAAGAAATCCTGCTACTCCAGCACAAATAAACAGTAGTACGCGTGAAACATGATAAGAACGGATAAGCAAAAAAACAAGTGAAAGAGATAGACTCTGGCGACCCCCTTATGCGAAAGAACCGCGATCACCACGTCCAACCCCATGCCTCTACACAACACTTTTATTGTGCAGAGATTCAGAGGCATTGCACTCTTAGGGGACTTACAAAATCATGCCCAGCATAGATTTCGTTACATCGTTTACTTTTTCTCGCATTTATCTTAGTGGATCCGTAACTCAAACATAAATTGTGTAAATAAACGGAAATAAACTCGTTTACGCGAACCGTTTAAACTTGAAGAGATACAATGTAATATCATTGAATGTATAACTTACAGTTACTAATCCTGCCAGGAGCCGTACCTTGGATCTGGTACAATATTTTTTTGGAACTAGATTTTAATAAATTAATACTAAATTTTTTATCACTCACAAACATGCACAGTAATTATTTTATTTATTTTTATTTAATTAAAAAATTTTTTTCTGGTCGTTCCGTGACCACACCATATTTTGTTAAAAAAGAAACACAGAATGACAGTCAGAATAAAATCAGACTAAGAGGGCCTCTATATGTGGCTAGGCGTATTTATAGGCAAACAAAATAACGAAAGTTGGGGGGGGGGGGAACAACAACAAGTTGATAAACCGATAAATTTGTTTCCGATAATTATGTGTACTCACCAAAGAGTGAAGACTCCAACCTGTGCTAAAAGGGTAAAATATTTATAAACAGAAACATGAATTATAAAACGATTGCAGGAAATCTATATGGAAATAGTGGAATTACGAATACAAATTGAATAAAGGAAATTACATTGAGAAAATATCACACAACTGTTTTATGTTCATAATTTTTTTAACGGAAACTATAGTATATGATGACCATGGATTGAGTATACGAAATTATGTGTAGAGGACAAACGAAAACAACTATGAAAATTTCTGTTAATGGTATATTTGATGTGTGAGGGACAGTGGTTTGAATTTCAATCATGGAGTTTGAATCACCCTTCATAACAAGGCCCATTACCAAACTATCGTCCATTCCAAAATTATTTGAAAGCGTAATTTTTTATTACCTTTATTTTTGTTGCAAACCGATTTTTTCATCGCATCAGCACGGATTTCTTCGGGGAAAATCTACAACCACTAGCCTCACCAAATTTGTCTCTAGCACCATAAAGTCCATGGAATCAGGTTTTGAAGTAGATACAATTACTACTGGTGTACCTTAAGGGGGGAGTATGGTTTTAAAGACGAAAAAAGCATATTTTTGTGATTTTTTTGCGGCAACATGAGTAATATAATTTAATCAAATTTAATTACATATTATTGTACAACTTTTGAAGTATGTCAGAAAAAAATTTCAATTAAAAATATTGATAAATCAGCCAGTGACGTTGAATCTCCAGAGGCGCCTTGAAAAAAAGTGGTTTTGCGGTGAACATCATAACTCGTTACCGGATCATGTGAAACAACAAAATTGATATGTGTTTTAAAGGTGATGTAATTTTCGGGGTAATCAGGAAAAGCATTTTTTTTTTCTATTTTTTGCAGCACTTGGAAGTGAAAAACGCGATTTTAGCTCAAAAATCGCGTTTAATTTGTTATTAAAAAATAGAAAAAAATAAAAAAAACTCTTCCTGATTACCTGTTGATTTATGTGATGAAGTAATGTTCAAATTTTCAAAAGGATCGGTTCAGTAGATTTTGAGTTCTAATGTTCACGAACTTCAAAAATGACGTTTTCGGAAAAATGGGGACAAACGGCAACCCTGTTGAAACGCTGTAACTTCGTTAGTTTTACTCGGATTGACTTAAAATTTGTAGACAATATTCTCGACATATTGTTCATTCAGAAAAAAAATTAAAAAAAAAATCCAAATAAAATAATTTTAAAACCATACCATTCGATACATCACCAACAGCACGTTTTTTATAGCTAATAGACAATATGATACATTGACGCATGAACGTAATTTTGAATTTTCTATAAAGCAAAATATTGTACATAGAGTCGTAACAGAAAGACAACTAATTTTTCACGTGCTTGTCGATTTGTGGCGGAAAAACACAAAATCGCAAAGGGTGATTTCGAATATATAAATTCTTTAGGATTATGCAAACAATCTTTATCATCCTGTAATGCCCAATGCATCACGCATTATTTCAATGATTAAGATAATAATTTTAAAGATTGTAACGCCAGGACTATTTCAATTTTGTTCTAAAAATAATAATTTTCATTTTCAATTATAATTTCATTAATTTTATTAAAGGTCGCAACATTTTTGTATGCTACTGTTGAGATTTGATTGCGTCACTCAATTTAAATAATAAACATGTTTGATTTAATGTTTTTTTTATGCGTTGGAGAAATTGCTGATTGTTGAAAATGAAACAGAAGCAAAAATATGATATAAAAATAAGAATTTTGATAACCAAATCGACAGGTATAATTTTAAAACTCAAAGTTATTGTGAAGTTTAAATTTTTCATGCATGAAAATTAAATAATTAAAAATAAAATAGTGTAAATTTTTTGAAAAGTTTTTTTATAAATTAAAATAAATACTATAGTGCAATTTTCTTGTTATTTATTTATTTGTGATGTGCTGTAGTGGAAGTTGTCTTCTTTTATTAAATGAAAAAAATGAATAAAGAAAAAAGAAAAGGAAAAAATATAAAAATCAAGGCTTGAGTTTCTTTTAGAAAAATAAAAGTGTGAAAAAAGGAATGTTGTCCGAACGTTTTGGTTTTTACTTATACATGCAGTGTTAATGATGATACGTTAAATTGCTTAATACATAAATCGGATATGGAAGACGTATTTCTAGGTGGTCTGTCACTTTGCAGTTCATAAGATTGGTGAACTTAAATCACTATTTGCAAGTAATTGATAATTGATTTGAGATATGTATATGGTTGGAAATTGACAACTTATGAAAGGTTGAGGAGAATTATGTGTTAGAGAATGAAGAAAATATTGTTATTCAATCTGGGGATGTTATAAAAGATGTTGTTTGTGATGGTAGTCATATCCATTCACATGTTGTATTGATGAAAAAAACTATTACAGCAATGGATATTGGTAATTAAAACGTCAAGCCGTACTTATGATGTTGGAAGGCAACATTGAAGAAGATAGAATAAATGTAAGCTTATAAATTTTATTTTGTATAATTTTTTTTTGATTTTTTTTTTTGACTAAGTGATTTTTTCTGTTAGCTAATTACTAGTTTAATTATTTTCAATCAATAAGAGATTACCAGGTGATAATGTGTTTGTTATAAATTCAGTGGTTTTCAGTTTTGATAATAGTTTTGAGCTATCTCCGGCGTAAATTAAAATGATAATTTTTTAGAAAAGTTCAAATTTCGTTACAAGATAGATTGAAAGACTTTGTATTCATATTGATTCTCAAACCTAAAATAAGCAAACGAAAAACATCCAAGTCATACATCATACCATTCAGATTTCCAATTGAACTAAATGAAATTAATTCAAATAATAAAAATTCATTCAAACAATTTCAATTTGTAACAAAAATAACAAAACAAAAACAAAACCATTTCGTTAGTGACATAATTTTTGTTATACTTTTTTATTACGTTTTTGCTAATCATAAATTCTTTAATTTTACTATATAACAATATGTTATATAATTTAAAATTGTAACAATTAGTTGTCATCAAAATAAAACAAATAATAAATTTGTTAAATGTTTTCGTGAATATAAGAAAATAAATAATAAATTTGTTATCTTTTTTCATGAGGAAATGTTTTCGCAAATGAAGAAATAATTTTGCAAAAAATAAAAACAATTCTTGTTTCCTGTTGAAATGATGATGTTAGGATGATGATGTATGAAATGAGAATACACGGATGTAAGTATCGGATATATATGAGGTAATTTTAGAATTAAGAGATAGTGTTAAAATTGTTAATCAAGAGTTAACTTGGATTGAGTGTTCCGATATGGAACAAAGAATTTAAAAAAGAAATATAACATTAATTCAAAACGTTTAAAGAGAGTGTCTCGATTTATTGTGTTGAAATAGAGATCGAAAGGTCAAACTAGCCTAAGATCTGGAATGACCCATCCTGGTCATCCTTTCTATTCCTACCATCTCCCTCTATAGAAGTGAATCTACGAGAGGTTATACAGTAGCAGTTTAATCTACCTCTTCGCCTTTGAATTTATTGTGGGAATTATCGCAGACTTAACGCGGTTACAGTACCTGATCGTTACACACTTTCTTACATGCACATATTTTCTCTGGTCGATCAGAGTCTCAACATTTACAACACCTTCATATTATAACACCTTCACCTTACCTTACAGATATCTGAATAGTTCAAAAACCCTCGAAGTATGTGTTTGGTGTTTTCTCGCTTAATTTTCTTAGTCGCGATATTTCTGAAACTGGTATACGACCATCCTTAGCAAGAATCACGGCTATCAAAATATTTTCACAACTAACGTGTATACGACAAGAGTGGCATTTTATCGTTATGGTTAACTACAATCAACAATTTCTTCCCAATTTAGCCAGGTCAGCGTTCTTCAAGAAAACACAAATAAAAGGTTTTTTTTGCCACTTGAATGTCAAACGGCTTAAAACACCTTCTCTCTGATATTATATGTACTTAATACATCCAAGAGAACGTGAGCCATTCAGGATAAGTACAGACGCCTCCAACGTAGATATTGGTGCTGTATTGTAACTGTCGAACATGGGCTATTGGAAACCATTGGGTTTATACTCTAAAAAAATATAGAAAACTTTTACAAAATTTTTATAAACATACAACTCACAAAATGTTTTGGTAAAACTACAATTACTTCGGTCTGAAAGACCTAAGTATTACATTCATGAGCTCAACGTGAAATTCTTACCCCCACTTTTTTGGCATTTCTCGACGTTTTAGGACCTACTGATTCTAAAAAAGCAAAAAAAATGTATGTCGGTTTGTAAGCCGGCCGGCCGGCCGTCCGTCATTACCTACGCTGCAGGGAAAACCACTGGAGGGATTTCAAAAAAAATTTTCTAGCAATAGGTATACACAAGGGATGGGTCCTTTCGACCGCTGTGTTCGATAACTGTTCCGGAAGTGTGTCAAAAAGTCATTATGTGTGTCAAAAATAGCAAATTTTCATATTTTTGGCTTAAAAAACGTTCATTTTAAGTGATTACGAGTAGGAACATTAAATTTGGAGAAATCTTGATGGTCGGGATTGGTATGTGAGATCAAAAACTAGATTATTGCATTATAAGTTTGTCAAAAAAATGTTGTCAAGTGTGTCAAAAGAAAGATTTTTATTTATTTTTTTACCTATTTTTTTGGAAAAAAATAAAATTATTTGTTTGAAATGAAATTTTATTATTATTATTGAGAATTATGGAAGTATAAGTCTGTCAAAAAAATGTTGTAAAGTGTGTCAAAAGAATGGTTTTTATTTATTTTTTACCCAATTTTTTTAGAAAAAAATAAAATTAATAGTTTGTATGACATGAAATTTTATTATTATTATTGAGAATTATGGCATTATAAGTTTGTCAAGAAATAATGTCAAGTGTGTCAAAAAATGATTTCATTTATTTTTTTAGCCAAATTTTTGGAAAAAAATGTAGCTGTTTTTATGACGTAAATGTAATTTAAAATGAAATTGGACATGGAAATTTTTGAATTTGTTATAGTTTAATATAAGAACTGAATCTAAAAAATTATGGTGCAAATTATGAAACTTTTTGCAATCTAAACAATTTTCGACCGATCTAGTTTCGAACCAATGAGAAAATTTTAAACTTTAAAAAATTTTATCATTTTCATCAGAGCTAGCCGACTAGATAAACTACCAAAAAATGTCAACGCTAATTAATATAAACCAAAAATTAGGTTACAACTCTAGCGAAGTATAAAAAGCAAAAAATTTTCATAAACATATATATAATAGATTAGTCAATTAATTTCTCTGGTGATCACTGTTTTGTTATACTCTAGACATACTAGTATTCAATAACAAACTCATATCGGTGAGAAGAAGATGACTAGTATTCCCTTGTGTCTATTGACACATAATCAACAATTAATTCAGTAAATTATTTGTGATATAACATCACCCCGATGGAAAATATCCCATCAAGAATAATATAAGAACTGAATCTCACAATTGTTTATACTTCGCTAGAGTTGTAACCTAATTTTTGATTTATATTTAGCGTTGACATTTTTGGGTAGTTTATCTAGTCGGCTAGCCCTGATGAGAATGATAAACTTTTTTAAAGTTTAAAATTTTTTCATTGGTTCGAAACTAGATCGGTCAAAAATTGTATGGATTGCAAAAAGTTTCATAATTTGCACCATAATTTTTTAGACTCAGTTCTTATATTATTCTTGATGGGATATTTTCCATCGGGGTGATGTTATATCACAAATAATTTACTGAATTAATTGTTATAGTTTTTGAAATATTTTTGGAATTATGAAAAAAGTTTGTATTTTTGATTTTGTAATAAGTTTTGCAATATTTTTAGTATTTCGTAAAAATTTTAATTTTTGATTTTATTATAATTTTTGGAATTTCGAAAAATTTTCAATTTTTCATTTTGAAGTAATTTTTGCAATATTTTTAGAATTTTGGAAAAAGTTTGAATTTTTAAGAATTTTTGAAATATTATTGGAATTTAGAAAAAGTTTAAATATTTGATTTTATTCTAATTTTTGGAATATTTTTGAAATTTTGAAAAGTTTGATTTTATTTAATTTAACAATATTTTTGGAATTTTGATTATAATTTTCCGGCAACGTTTTGATGTTTCGTGTTAGTTTTGTAATAAATTTTTAAACAGAGATAAAAAATACTTGTACTTTAACAAAGAGTTATGTTTGATATACATCGCTGCCCAAAACTAAAAACCATGTCCTCATAAAAGTTTTTTGCCGAAAACTATATACAAATCCTTAACCCAGACCGAAGTCTTGATATCTCAGAGCTGTGAGATTTCAGCCCCTCCATATTTTTTTCCCTTCAAATCCAAAAATAATTTATAAATCAAATACATTTTTTTTGTTATCTACAGTATTTTTGGTGAATTTATGAAAAAATTTGTGAGTTATATATTTATAAAAAAATTTGTAAACTTTTCGTAATTTTTTTTAGAGCGTACGGACAGTCACTAAAGGACAATGGAAAACTCCTAACACATTCGTTTCTTGCGCCATCGACAAATCCAAACTCACTAATTATGATAATCTATGCGCAACGTCGTACCACAAAATAACAGAACTGTCCCTCAAAATTGTATTTATATTCCAAATGACTTGACAAACAGCGACTACGTTTTCATTAAAGTGCACAGTTAAGATCGGTTTAACTCCTCCATTCGAGAGACCATACAAAGTAGTGAAACGACTCCGGAAACATTTTGTTATAAATATGAATGGTAAATCCACATATCTCTCTATATAAATATCCGGAATCTAGCCTACATGACGGACGATTCACGAACTACATTTTTGTCTGCGGATTGCTTTGAAAATTTTTTTTTCTATGTCTGTCGGGTGAGTAATATGGTAGAATTTTAAAACTTTTATAAAAGCCCTAAAACCGAAAACAACAATTCTTGTATTACAAATTAAATCCAGTTAAATCAATTATTTATTTCAAATTATATACTAAGGTCTATGCGATTATATACTACGTTAACATTAAATTACATTGAGTGAATACAAAGCATTCCAATATATCAGCGCCAAGATTAAAATAAATCCAGGGTAACTAAAGTTGCGATAGACGAAATAGCAAATTAACAAGTTAAACAAGTTTTGTGTATGGGGCATATTTTGACAACCTTTGCAATTCCTTATGTAAAACGGATTATAATAAATTGGTTCTGTTAGAACATCTTGCAACAATATATAATTATAAAGTTATATTTCAAATTTCGTGTTATCATTTTCTACGCACAATCAAAACGTATACGATCAAAGCTGCCATTATTATCAATTTATTTAGTACTTCCCCAATGACTTCCTTTTAACAGCAAAACAAATGTTTCAAAGAAATAGACAAATTGACATTGGTTTGAATGTCATGAGTTTAAAATAAAAACATATCATTATGATGCAACATTCATTTTGATTAGATAAGAATATTGCTAGTCCAATTATTTCACATTATTCAACATTAATGATGTTGTTGGATAAAGATTATCAGGTTTATGTACTCCTCAACACGAACATTTTGTTATTCCTTATCTCAAAACTAACGAACACCGGTCGACAAGCAACGTTAGTTAGTTTGGGTTAATAAAAAATATTTTCAAAATGAACATTTACATGTTATATTTTTACAGGTAACTGCCGTAAGGATTATAAATTATCGCATCGGTTGCATGAGAAATAAGTTAATCAATTTGTTTTTTCCTATAAATTTTCTTATAAAATAGGGGAAGACCTGTTAGTCACAAGGTATACATGTGTCCAATTTTTAAAAATGACGTAAACTTGAATTTCGAGAAATTGAAGTCATTCGCTTCTTGCGAACTTTTATTATTTTATTTGTGGCCGCTTTTATAAAGCGGTTTTACTTCAATGACGAATTTTCGACTGTATTTACAATAAACTTAATGGGAAATTAATGTTGTTTCTAAATTTTTTTTTAAGCTTTGATCAAGTTATTTTTAAAAGGTTAATATAATGGTTTCGTTGTGGCCAGGTTTAAATTTTGTTATTGTTAAATTACTTGATTTCGAGTTATAATTGAACAAAATCTGAAAACATAGCTTATTTTGCACACAGTAGTTTAATGATTTTTTTATAAAAAATTAATAAAATGTCAAATCTGATTGGATCAAAATGTGATCAAGATTTGAATCTGTGCAAATATTTGTTGTTCAAATTTCGAAACTGGAATCTAAATACAAGATAATTTTTTTTTTTGCATGTTCAGCATAACATGGTTGTATGTATTGAAGTTAAATATAATAAACAAACTAGAATTTTTTAATATATGAGCTAAAAACACAGCTCTTACCTGTGAAACCCAAGATTTTAGAACCCAAACTGTTTAACATGTCATGTAAGGAAAACACCTTTTAAAATCACTAAGATCGGTAGGACGTCGTAGACTGCCCAGCTTGAACGTTAATTTTGCAAGTAGAAAATTTACAATTTTTTCTGATTTGATGAAATTTATTTGGTTTAGTATCAATTTAACTAGACCTTGTGGTTAGTGAGCTTTACCGAAGCTCGGAGAAGAAAAGTTGGTCTGCTTAGCCATATAAAATAAAACGATTAAAATTTCCGGTTTTTCTTTTTGCCTTCCGGCGACATTTGTGGACAGTTTTCATTTCTCTTCGACACATAAGTTACACAAACAAATTTAATTAACAATATGTGACGTTAGTTATATATTTTTATTTAACAAAATTATTAAAGTTAATTGCCGTATTCAGTAATTTTTAATCATTTTTAGAATATAAAAATGATTGGTTCTTAAACTGTACTAATCAAACTAAACAAATATTCTGATATTGTTGCACTTAAGCAAAAAGAAAAAAATTAATTCAAATTTTAAACTCATTATATAATTAAATATATAACAATTAAGGTCTTCCAGTTTGACCAATCAAAGTACTGCATTTTATTTTTTGTATTTTTTTTCCCAGTATTAATATTATTTTTAAAAGTATTGAGGTAAATTATAGTCAATTGCAATCGGATTCATTGGTTTTGCGGGTAGCATTTAGAAAAAAACCCATATTTCATTAAATCATTAATGTATTTTTTTGTTAGACGTACTAATTAAAATATATTGGGGGACTCTCTGTTAAATTATTATTATTATAGCAAGACATATAAGCTAATAATTATGGATTCAATCCTTGTGACAGGCAGCCATTATAACGATTGATACTTCATAAATAAAATAGACTAGCTATGATATCTTGATTTTCTAATTACCACAGTAAATCAAAAATAAAGTGATAAATATTAGCACCTTAGACACATTTAAAAATTTAACCATTAAAACATAATTTTTATTTGTTTATCACAGTATTCCAATTTTTATTTTATTATCGTTTCAAAATGTTTTTTTTGCCCTCATGATATTTTAATTATATTTCATAAATAAATTTTTATGCGTGGCACAATTAATAGGTTTTATTTTGTTTTGTTCAAAAGAAAACTGGAATAAAATCTATTTTCTTTCTAACTATTTGTTGTACATATTTCCGTTTGTTTTGATTTATTTTGGTTAAAAAAATATCCGTAAAAAAAAATTTCAAAATGCGATAGACTCGTCTAGAACACCATGAAATACTATTGAAAAAAATTATTTAGAGAGTGAAAACATTTAAAACAGAATGCGATATTGTTGATAGCGATAGATTAATTGTAACCGATATGATGTAAAGGGTACATAAAATAGTGTAAATGAACAATGAAATTAATTTTTCTCTTAGAATACCCTACACCTTTTTTAACAGTTGCAAATGTTTAACAAACTCTAAACTTGTTAATTCTTAGTATAGAATTTTATAGAAACACCAATTTTTATTTGGTAAATATAAGTAATCGTTTTTTAAATAACACCACACTCGTCTGGAACAAAAGTGATTTTTATTTTCAAAATTCTAACCGCGCAAATAAAGTTTAAAACGAAAAACTGTCTGAAAAATTAAATGAATCTTGAAAATTAAGTGTTGGGTTTTTAGTTCCAAATATATCACATTTAACCTCTTAAGTTGTCCAAGATTAACTTGTTTACTACTAATTTATTAATTCGTATTTTTTGTCTTAATTAATGGAATGGAAAAGTTTAACAACACAATCACAATAATTTTAAGGATTTAACACTAAAAATTCAATTTGTTTACCGTTCTCTTATATTTTCCAAATAGTTCACAATGAATTCACTAGCACTTTTTGAAAATTCGATAAATTCGTTTGGATCCATTTTACGAATGTTAAAAAATAATTATAAAACTCAGCTCACAAACCGCAATCAATCATGACAATCGTTCTTAAAATGATTTAGGATAAATAATTACGAAGTCTGTTGACTTAAATAGACAAATTAAGATTCGTTCTACAGAAAAGATTTCCCAAAAATTAACATTAAAGCTTTAAGCAAGGTACAGTAGTGATTATAAAAAATCGCATCGTATGTGTGAAGATACATGAGATGATTAATTAACTAACAGTCCCAATACAAAATTTGACATAGACGATTTTTTTATGGAAGTGAATCGAAATATTTGACTTGCGGTGTATTGTGATAGCATTAAAGAGATTAAAAAATGCTTCGACATTGTATTATTAACAACTCTGCATAATTTATATTATCTAGCTTTATTTTTTTTTTTTGAACTTTAATTTGTTATGTTCATGTTTTTAAGCTTTTAAGTCTAAGGCAGTTTTGGTTTTAATTTAATGAATGGTTTGCAAACAAGCTTTCGTTTTATGGCTTTAATAAATGGCAAATAATTAAAAGTATAAAACTTAATATCACTAGCTTAGATACATCGCTTAGCATCTCGCTAAAAAGTAAATATTGAATGAGTGTAAATCATTCTAGCAATTTTCCCTTTAAAATTTTTTTATGAATTGCATCGGGGTCATCACTTTTAAGTATAATGTCTTTGACGTATTTAAGCTTGTTAAGTTTATTACTGAGAGCATCATGAAGGTGAAATACTGTGTATTTGTTGCGTGAAGTATATAATAGACCTACTCTATGTGACTTCAATCCTTCTTTCAATTATAATAGGCTGAAAAAACAAATTTGCTATTATTGTTAATTTATAGCATTACAATGAGGTTCATTGAAGATGCGATTGAAAAGATGAAAAACACAAAGCAGGATTCCACCAATGAAAAAGAAGAAAGTGTTTTACAGAAATTATTAAAAATTGACCGTGCAACCGCGATAGTAATGGCATTGGATATGTTACAAGCTGGTTCAGATACAGTTAGAGCGATATAAATAACTAAATTAATCATATAAATATATTAAATTATCTTTTATTGTTACAGACAGGATCCATCGCTCTTGGTTTGATATACCAACTAGGTGTGAATCCAGATAAACAGAATAAACTAAGAGAAGAGGCTATACAAATTCTTCCAAATAAAAATACTAAGCTCACAAATAATTCTTTAGATCATATTCCCTATTTACGAGCATGTCTTAAGGAAACGCACCGACTACAACCTGTTCTCCCTGGAAATGTTAGAGGAGCTGGACAAGATTTAGTTATCAAAGGATATCGTATACCTAAGGGGGTGAGCATTAATTGAAAATTTGTATTCTGTTTAATAATTTTTGTTTATTGTTTCAACAGACTACTGTAGGGACAGCTAATTTATTACTTTACTACGATGAAAAGTCTTTTCCGGAACCAACCAAATTTATGCCTGAACGATGGTTAAGTCGTGATAATAAAAATTCTGAATTCCCTTCTGGAAAAAATGCTCATCCATTTATTTTCTTACCATTTGGTTTTGGTGCTCGTACATGTATTGGGCAAAGATTGGCAGAGTTAGAAATGGCATGTTTGGTACTACGGTAAATCAAATAATAGCTTGGTTCACATATAATATTGATAATAATTGTTTTTTTTTTTGTTACAGTTTGGTTCAAAATTTTAATATCGAATGGATTGGAGAAACCGAAATGAAATACAAAACGGATTTATTGAGCTTTCCTACAGGAGATATGCATTTTCGATTTACAAACATAAATTAATGGCCGAATTTTAAGTTGGATTTCCTTTTTGTTACAGTAAATGGAATTGAATATGTTTATGACAATAAATGCAAATGTTTGTGTAATATTTCTATCTTTGCTTAAGTGCTTAAAAAACAGTTAAGCTGTTTATTTTTTACTTATTGACTTAGTTCTGTGACATATGTAATGGTGGCTTAGTTATATCTTTTTTGTGTCATTACTGAAGTCTTTTTTAAAACAAATAATTTAATTGCTACCCTCAGGCTATCGAAATTATTGAACTTACTTTAATATATTGTATTTGTAAATCTAAGCAAACTGAAATTTAAAATTTCAGGAAAAATTTTTAATTCTAGCCTAACCGCTCAATAGAATGAATGACTTAACTTTTTAATTTACAATCATCTAATAATCGATCTGCTAAATGGTCCTTCCAGCCGGATAAAAAAAATCGAGACAATATATGTGCGGAGAAACACATCCCAGTACATCACATCAAAGAGTGCTCTTAAGGAAATCAAAGGTTCAAAAAAGTACTTATTCATCTAAAATTACCATAAAGATTTTTTAAATTTACCTGCTGGTAATAGAATTTTTTTTCGATCCAGCAAAAATAAAAAAAGTTGAAGTACGCTACCAAATATTTCTTAAATTAAAATAAGGTGCACATTACTTTTATTTATTTTGGCTGGATGGAAAAAAATACTATTCTGTGCGAGTAACAAAAGATGAAGAAGTATCGATAGCGAAATCTCATTAACTAATCAGAAACAAGAATCGAAACCCATCAAAACTGATTTTGAATACTTTACAATACAACCGTTGTAGACATAAGTTAAAAATATGGAGGGGCTGAAATCTCACAGCTCTGAGATATCAAGACTTCGGTCTGGGTTAAGGATTTTGATATGGTTTTCGGCAAAAAACTTTTATGAGGACATGGTTTCTAGTTTTGGGCAGCGATGTACATCAAACATAACTCTTTGTTGAAAAACAAGTTTTTTATCTCTGTTTAAAAATTTATTACAAAACTAACACGAAACATCAATACGTTGCCGGAAAATTATAATCAAAATTCCAAAAATATTGTTAAATTAAATAAAATCAAACTTTTTCAAAATTCCAAAAATATTCAAAATATTAGAATAAAATCAAATATTTAAACTTTTTCTAAATTCCAATAATATTTCAAAAATTCTTAAAAATCCAAACTTTTTCCAAAATTCTAAAAATATTGCAAAAATTATTACAAAATCAAAAATTTAAACTTTTTTCAAAATTCCAAAAATTATAATAATAACAAAAATTAAAAATTTTTCAAAATTCTAAAAATATTTCAAAAATTCTTACAAAATTAAAACTTTTGCCGAAATTCTAAAAATATTGCAAAAATTATTACAAAATCAAAAATACAAACTTTTTCAAAATTCCAAAAATATTTCAAATGTTACGATCCAAATGTAAGTTCTAGTTTTATTATGTCTAGACGTAATAAAACAAGTTCTCGTAACATTCTTTCCCACAGATTTTCCTAAGAAAATAAATAAATATAAATACAAAATATATGACCCATATTCTAATTAAAACTGATTTCTTTCTCACAATAATTTTATCTAAAGTCATAAAAAGAAAATAAATATAATATGCATATATGAATGACCCATATTCTGATTTTTCTCAAAAACTATTTTCATTATTATTAAATTTATAATACATGGTCAAAAGATAAGAAATAAGAAAACATAATAAGAAGTCTGACCGATATTTGTATTAAAAAATTCATTACTTATTATTAATAAACAGCGTATCTAATTCCAAAACAACATGGTCATAAATATTTTTAAATAACAAATATACGGGTAAATCTGACCCATATTTTATTATCGAGAAGAACATAAAAAGAAGTGAAAAATACTAATTTTAATTGATTACAATTTACTATATAAAGTTTCGAAAATAAAGAAAAGATTCAGTTATGAAAAAGAACTAGAAAGGTTGTTTTATTTAAGGTTGTTTTATTTTGATACCGGGCTAAATACTGGAGGATATTACAATTTTTGTTGGTAAGTTCTGGCATCTGAAGAAGAGGTCCAACAATTTGGTGACAGCGGTGGGATGCCTAGTGCCCAGCCCGGTTTAAAAGTTAAATTAATAACAACAAAGTGTTTAAAAGTTAAATCAAAGTGATTAAAAAGTGAAAATAATTAAAAGTTTGGTTGGAAGGTTCCAACCATCTTTTGTAATAAAAATAATTTTGTAACCAGCAAAATACGAAAAATAGACTAAAAGTGAAGTTAATTAAAGTTTGGTTGGAAGGTTCTAATAAAGCAAATAGAATCCAACCACCTTTGAAAGAAAAATAATTTTGTGTGATAAGCAAAAGAACAAAAAGTGAAAATTAAAAAAAAAAAAAAGTTTAGTTGGAAGGTTCTGAGAGAAAAATAATTAGAATCCAACAAACTTTGATAGAAAAACTAATTTTTTCTGATTAAACCAGTGAGACAATTGGTAGTGCCAAAAAAGTTTATAGCCAAGCAGTGAGCAGTTTAACGGTGGTGAAGTGAAGTGAGCGAAATAAAAGGACAACGTGGGACCAGATCTACGAAAATAAAAGTAAGAGATTATATTTTATTCAACTATAATTTAAAATTTAAACATATATATAAAAGTTTATTGCGGAATATTTTTGAAAACGAAGAAAATTTTTTTTAAGTTGTTTTTATGATATTTTTAAGAATTGTGATATATAAATTCTCTCGTAACCATTTAAATTTAATTATAACAGTACAAAATTATAGTGAATAAAAAGAGCCCTATCTCTATTCCAATTTAATGATTGGTCGTCTCTCCGATTTCATATTAAGAGGGAAAAAATTAAAACGGGAAAAGGTTGCGTCCGATAGGAAAAAGGTCAGACAGGCCAGGAAAAAATTGTACCAACAAAGAGTTGAGTACAATATTTCCGAATTTTTTGATATTTTTGAGGAATCCACTGTAAAAATGGATTTAACGGACTGTATGAAAATGGTTCATTCGTTTGATGGAACCGAAAAGGTTTCCATCAATGATTTCCTAGAGAGTGCTGGATTTGCCTGTGAAATGGCTAAGCCAGCTGACTTACCTATTTTAATAAATTATATTAAGAAAATTAAATTATCAGGAAACGCGGGTGAAGCGGTTAGACACGTTGATATTACCACTTTCGCTAAATTGAAGGAAAGCCTAGAGAAAGCTTTCAAACGAACTGTTAATCTGGAAGGGATTCAGGCTAAGTTTAACAATCTTAGGCAATTAAAAAATGAAACAATAAAAGATTACGCGAATCGCACTGAAAATTTAATGTACGACCTGATTAAGGCTACGAAAATGGCCGTCGATGAACAGCACGCATTAGGGGTTGATGCAATTATCAAGGTTCAAGCTCAACGGAATTTTGAAGCCGGGTTACAGGGGCAGGTACAAACTATCATTATGGCTAGACATTTTTCTGATATTCACAAATCGATTGAAGGAGCTGTGGCATGGGAACAAAGTCACCCAGTACAGTTGAGATGTCTCAACTGTGGAAAGCTAGGACATACCAAGCCGGAGTGCTGGGTAAGACCAAGCCAGCCAGGGGGAAGCGGTATTCCTATGTGTACTAGATGCGGTAGAAAGGGGCATAGATCTAGTGAATGTTATGCCAATAAAAGCATCAGTGAACCACGAAAACCACTACAGCATCCAATAGCAGAATCAATAAAGAAGGAAATAAATGATATGATATATTTATTTATTTAGCGATAAGCTATTCTTACATATTTCTAAAAATAACATTTACGACTAATATACATTATTTATTTTTTGCATTAATTAATTAACTAATATGACTTTAAAATGTCGGAGAGCTTGAGTCCAACCTTTTCTTTCACAAAGTTTATCGTCTGTCTTTTAAAACTGAATTCATTTGTTTCATCTTTAACAACCTGTGGTAATAAGTTGAACAATTTTTGACCTTTATATTCGACTGTATTTTGTCCAAAATTTGTTCGCATTTTTGGCAGTCTGAAATCATTTATATTCCGAAGAGGGTAATAATGCGCTTCGAAATTGTATGTTATACCATCGAACATATAATCTGGAAGTTTCTTGTATTTTACCTTCCACATCCATAAAATTACTTTCATTATGATACGCTGTGCCACACTCATCCATCCTAGTGTCTCAATCATCCACATCACACTCGTACATTTTGGGACTCTTAGAATTACACGCATTATTTTATTTTGCAATTTTTGTAACCGTTGAATATCTTCTTCATTGCACATGATGAGTAGTGTAGAGCAGTAATCAAAATGTGGGGCTATTATAGAGTAGTAAAGGCTAATTTTCGCTTCGCTTGTTAATTTATTTGATATTTTTGACAGATATCCAATTTTTTTACCTATTTTTTTACAAACATAATCAACATTTTTACACATACTCAAATTTATATGCAATATTATTCCTAAGTATTTAATAACATCCACAAACTCGATTTCGCTTCCGTCAATACTGATTCGTTCATTCATTACCCCATAATTATTATTTTTAGACATTATCATACACTTAGTTTTCTCGAAATTTAATTTCATTTTATTGGTCGCCAACCAATCCACTATTTTAGATAAATCTTCATTCATAAGTCTGATTCCTTCATTTACATCTTTAACATGTATATATACAAGCGTGTCATCTGCAAACATTCTTACTTCTACATTAGAAACACAAAGTCCAAGATCATTAATATATAGAATAAACAGTAGTGCTCCCAAGACCGATCCTTGTGGTACACCATTTTCAATCCTTATTTTGTCTGAGACAGTATCATTAATTCTTGTTCTTTGATAACGATTATTTAGATAGCTTTCAAACCATTTTCTCTCATTCCCCTTTACACCGTATTGTTCCAATTTACAAATTAGTATATTTCTATCTATCGTTTCGAAAGCGCGCCTAAAATCTAAAAATACTACAATCACGCATTCATTTATATCCATAAGAGCCTTCCATTCATTTAACACATAATTAACACTAGATTCACACGAATGGTTTTTTCGAAAACCTGATTGATATCTCGCTATCAAATGGTTATTTTCAACAAAACTTTGAAGTTGGTTTTTAACCACTATTTCAAGTACTTTTTCGTAAATTGGCAACATGTTAATTGGTCTATGTTCTTGACACTTCAACGTTCCTTTAATTTTCGGTACCGGTATAACAATTGATGTTTTCCAGTTATCAGGAAACACGCCAACCTCTAAGGACTGTCTAATAATTTCAGTAAGCATATTGCCCGTTATTTCATAAGAATCAATAATAAGTTTTTTACTAATACCGTCGGTACCAGAATTACTTTTAATTTTATTCAATATCTTTCTAACTTCTGAGTTGGTCACCGTACTAAATTTAAATTCGCTGTTACAAGCAATTACTGGGTTAATGGAATTAGGTACGACAGGAATTGATTCCACAATTTCGTTAACACTATCAACAAAGAAACAATTAAATTTCTGTGCCTTTTCGCCATCATCATCAATAATACATCCATTAAAATCTATCGCTGTTTCTGGTTCAGACTTATTACTGTAGAAATAGTTTTTTAATATGCTCCACGTTTTTTTGGTATCTCCTTTTGCGTCATTTAATTCATTCATTATATAATTATTCTTGCTTTCATTCAGTTTACTCACATACGCATTTCGTAAAATTTTATACTCTTCATGTTTAGCGTGATTTAATTCATCTAATTTATACAGCTTATATGCAACATCTCTTTCTTTTTTCATTCGTTTCAGCTCATTATTATACCATTTACATTCAGATGTTTTTCTTATTTCGCGCACAGAGGATAATTCATTCACACAATTCTTCAAATTTTGAACATATAAATCAGAATTTACATTCACACCATCCGTTATGATATTATTGTAATTAAAATCCAGTTTCAGCAGACAATCATGCAAAATTTCTTGATTATATTTAATTATCGATTTAAATTTACCTTTCATTTTTGGTACCGTTTCATGCGTAGGTGTGACAATCTCAATCAATTCATGATCCGACATTTTAAAGTCATTAACAATTTTATATGATAGCTCAAAGTCATTTGTGCATACTACATCAATTAATGTAGCTGAATCGGGAGTTATTCTCGTTGGTTCACAAATAATTTGTCTAAAACCACTATCATTTATAATATTTATAAAACTACATGAGTAGGTATTCTGTTTTAACAAATTAATATTAATGTCACCTACGATTATATTTCTTCGATTCAACTCAATATTATTATCCATATAAGATTGAAAGAAATTAATAAAACTTGTAGTTGATCCACTGGGTGATCTGTAAATGACAGTAAAATCACATTTTAACACAGTACTTAGAATTCGAATGTTAAGAAACCAGTAGCCCTCTTCTTTGTTTTCGATGCTATATCGTTGTTGAAATTTTAGATCTTTATGAATATAGGCTGCAACTCCTCCTGTCATTCTTGAGCTCGAGTTCGTTAACACAATTTTATAATCCGCTAGTTCTACTTCTTTTAAATGTATGTCATCTGTTATTCTTGCTTCTGATAGTAGAATAATCGCTGGTTTACGATTATTTGCCAAGATTTGGAGATCAGCAAGCTTACTAGTAACACTTTGTGCGTTGGTGTAGATGACATTAGAAGTTGGTGGTTGCTATTCCGAGTTTATATTGCTTCTTTTAACTCTCAGTTTGTTTTTATAAATAAGACAGTTTTTATCTAACGCTGAGTGATTAGTCATCAGGTTAGCACTAAATTTGTCCACAGCTAGTGAACAGTTTATACATTTTGCAACATCAGATTTGCAGTTTTTCATATCGTGATCTCCAGCACATTTTGCACAATATACCATACTTTTACAGTCCACCGCCTTATGACTATAGCCACAACATTTGAAACATCTCATAATGTTAATATCCTCCACTACCCTACAGCTTTCCCATTGTATAAATATTCTTCCTTCTTCCATAATATGCCTAAAGGATTTTGGAGTTACCTCAATTACTGCCGTATATACGCATGGAGGGATCAGTTTTTATTAATTTGTTAATTTTTTTCTATTTTTTGATCCACGGGTGTGACAACCCCGCGTACTCCAGTCCCTGCTATTGGCATATGAGTTAATGTGAGATATCACATACCACTGGCAATAGCAGTGAGATATCACTAGCCAAGGTGATATCTTAGGGGTGCTGGCGGATGAACTGTATTCAGTCAACGGTAGCACTCTCAATCTTAGCTAATGAATATTCCTTGATGCTGGAACGCTGTAGCTTGCTCGAAGAAACGAGCCTCCATATAACTATATATCTGAGCTTTAATCATTGAAAAATATACTGCGTCCCATAATCAAGGATTATGCCATTAGCTGGACTATTGGCAAACCAATTTTAGTTTTGTTCCTGCAAATTTTTAAAACAAATTTGCTTTTTACCTCTTTTATTTTATTTTTATTTTCCCTATCCTATCACGAAATATTGGCCTATGTCATATTTTATATGTGATAGGATTTATGGTTTAGTTATCCATTATTTAACAAAAAAAACAAAAAAACAGATTTGCGTCCATTAACATCCTTAGAACGCATGTTGTTGTGGGACCTTGGTCTTAAAAGGTTTTTATGTGTTGTTGTGACACATATTGTAATGCCTACTACACATCACATTTTATTTAAAAAAAAAAAAAAAAATATGTTGGGAAACGCAAATGTTTGCTTTTATACCGATGGATTATTTTCACTTCCTCACCCATCACATATTTATTTCTTTTTACCATGCTGACTAGGTCTTCATTGCTATACTCATTGGTCATCCCGAGAATTTTTATTTTTGGGTTTGTTTTTTCAACAACTGATGAGGAATAAGCATTTCCAAGATTCACTTCAACCAATTGTTTGAGTTTATTACTTTCTTCTTTACTACTACAATTAACAACCACTGCCCCATTCGAAACTTGCCGTACTCTAATTACATTTATATTACTTTCAACCGGATTAATTTTTTCCTGCAGAACTTGTTTTGTAACATCACTTCCTTGTGTTGTAGTCTTAGGCTTAATTACAACAGCATGTTCATCCTTTAACACGTCAGCATATGATCTACGTTTGTAACCATCGTTTTCATTCAAATCAGACGTCTTAATTTGGAATGCGTTCACAACTTTTTTTGCAGATTCTTCTACCTTTGTACATGTCTCTTGCATTAGTATGCTGTTTTCTTGTAGCTTCATATCCATTTTTAACACGTACTGCAGTATCATATGAACATTCATGTTACTTATTTCTTGTGGTTTGTCCCCGCACACCTTACAAATAGTAAGTTGTGTTAGATATTTGCTTTCTCGTATCATTTTTGTAGCAGTTTTGATTTGAGCACATGTAAGATGGAATAGCTTTCCACATCCAAAACACTTGACTGCGTCCTCCTCATTCGCTTCTTCAGTACATATTGTACAATTGTTCATAACTTTTGATTTAAATTAATTTGCCTATTACCAAAACACAGCAGATAAAAAGAAACAACTGAATCACCCTATTATATTGTTTATATTGTTACCGTTATTATTTATTATCATTTAATGCAAAATAAAACAACAAAAAATGTATATAGATTTTACTTTTCGCAAATAAAATTTGATCATCACCGAAGGAAGTCTAAAATCGAAATCGGGTGGATAATAAGGGCCCGAGATGTTATAAATGCGGTGAAAATGGTCATTTCAAAAAATTCTGTAAGAAAGTGGTTCGAGAAAGCGTTAATACAGTTAACGTCGATGAGATTAAGTCTCAGGGAAACGTGGAATCGCTGGGTGTTCAGGAAGAGCGCCCAGCGTTGAAAGCGGAATAGTAAAAATTAATTTCTGCACAAAAAAGGGAGGTTTGAGAGTGCTTGAAGCCACAACATCCGAAACGACCTCTGAGAAGGTCTGCTACTTAGTAGATTTGGGTGCTGAGGTAAGCATAATCAAACATGGCTCCCTGAAGGGGAACACCATGATAAATTACGATAAAGTTGTAATATCTGGAGTGGGAGGAAGTCTTATTTCTACTTATGGTGTAGCAAAGTTAAATTAAATTATAGGAAATAAAACGTTTCAATGGGGATTTCAGGTTGTGAAAGATGATTTTCCCATAGTTGAAACGGGAATAATAGGTATAGATTTATTAAACGGGTTAAACGCGGTAGTACATTTTGGAAATGGTTTATTTCTACTAGAGGATCAATGTGTTAAATTGATTCCTAGGAATAATAAAAATGATGATTCTGAGCAATTAAATTCAGAGGTAGGAGACCACCAGGATATGAATGATTCGATTATGAAATCATTTGCTGAGTGGAATCGGCAGGTATTAGGGAATAATATTCAGGACTCAGGGAAAAATGAGGTGAATAAGCTAATACGGATACAGCCGAGAACGATACAAAAAATTATAGTAACAACGAATAAAAATATAGAAGGAATAATCCAAAAATGTGAATTGAAGGCTGGTGTTTTTGTGCCTGAGTGTTTGGTAGCCCCGGTAAATAATAAATGCGAAATTACGATAATGAATATAAATGAAGTTGAAGAATATATCCACACTCCTAGTTTTGATATTGAAGAGTTGGATATAGAAGAAGAATTAGAATTTTCTCAAGAAGGAAATAATTTAAGTTCACTCGAAAGAGCGAAGGAAGTTAAACGGTTGCTTCGGTTAGAACATCTATCTAAAAATGAAAAGATGGAAATAGAAAATATTTGCGAAGAGTTTAATGACATATTTTATTTGAATGGCGATAGGTTAAAATCAACCAAATTAGGTAGTCACAAAATCAAGGTAGGAAATGATCCCGTTTTTATTAGACCTTATAGAATACCATTTAAGCATAAGGAAAAAATGGATAAACAAATCGAAGAATTACTGTCCAATAATATAATAGAACCCAGCCATTCTTCCTGGAATGCTCCTGTATTACTGATTCCAAAGCGTTTAGATAGTTCAGGTAAACAGAAGTTTAGATTGGTGGTGGACTACAGGAAGTTAAATGAAAAAACCGAGTCGGATACATTTCCGCTACCTAACATAAACGAGATTCTGGACCAACTTGGAAACTCTAAATACTTCAGTGTTTTAGATTTGGTTTCAGGTTTCTACCAGATAGACGTTGATGAACCGGATCGGAAGAAAACGGCATTTTCAACAGATAATGGAAAATGGCAGTTCAGAAAATTACCAATGGGATTAAAAAATTCTCCTGCGGAATTCCAGAGGAAAATGAATACTGTTCTATCGGGCCTTACAGGTATACACTGTTTAGTATATCTAGATGACGTAATTATTTATGGAAATAGTCTAGAAAAACATAATAAATCATTACGAAATGTTTTCAAGAGATTTAGGGAATACAAGTTGTCCATTCAACCTGATAAATGTGAGTTTCTGAGAAAAGAGGTTGGATTTTTAGGACATGTAATTGACGAAAATGGGATCCATCCAAATCCTGAAAAAATAGAAACGGTCTTAAACTATCCAATTCCGAAGAATGCAAAAGACATTCAGTGTTTTATAGGTTTTGCCGGGTATTATAGAAGGTTTGTCAAAGATTTTTCGAAAATCGCTAAGCCTTTGACGAAGTTATTACAAAAGAACGCTATATTTAAATGGGAAAATGAACAGCAGTTAGCTTTTGAAAAATTGAAAGATGGATTAATAAATGCGCCCATCTTAAAATACCCTGATTTTACCCAAGAATTTGTATTAACTTGCGATGCGTCTGGTAGTGGTCTTGGATCGGTGCTCAGTCAAGGTCCAGTAGGTAAAGACCTACCAATAGCATACGCCAGCAGAACTCTGAATAAAGCAGAACAGAACTATAGCACTATTGAAAAGGAACTATTAGCAATAGTTTGGAGTGTTAGTCATTTTCGGCAGTATTTAATACTAAATCATTTTACAGTAATAACGGATCATAAGCCGTTACTACAACTTTTTCAAATGAAAGATGTAGGGTCAAGATTGATGAGATTTAGGTTGAAATTAGAAGAGTATGATTTCGCAATAAGATGTAAAGAAGGAAAGTTAAATTGCAACGCGGATGCTCTCTCTAGAATACATTCAGTAAACATAGCAAATGAAGAAGACAGTTCCGAATCGGAATGCGATGACAAATCGGAAAGTAGTGATCTTGAAACTAGTGAGCGTAAAACCCTTGCAGACGAGCTTGACAGAATGGAAATCATTCGCGAGTGTCATGATAATAAACTTGCTGGACATAGAGGGGTGAAAACCACTATAGAAAGAATAAAGGATTTGGGAATATTTTGGACAGGGTTGAAAAGGGATGTAGGTAAATACATAAAAAAGTGCCGTTCCTGTCAGCAAAATAAAGTGGGGATAAAAACCAAGCTACCTATGGTAATTACGGATACACCCACCAATCCAATGGAAAAGGTATCTATAGATATATGTGGTCCCTTCCCGGTGTCCGAAGAAGGTAACAAATACCTGTTGACTTTTCAAGATTGTCTGACCAAATGGGTTGCTATTGAGCCTATGAAAGATCAAGAAGCGGAAACAGTAGCAAAAGTATTTGTAAAAATTATAACGTCTGGTGTAGGATTACCAAGAACACTGTTGAGTGACCAAGGCTCTAATTTTACAAGTAAATTTTTCAAATCAATATGTCGTTTGTTAGGTATTGATAAAATTCAAACAAGTGCTTACCATCCGGAATCAAATGGAGCACTTGAGAGGTCACATAGACCATTAGTGGAATATTTAAGGCATTATATAGATGAAACTCAGTCTAATTGGGATGAGTTAGCAAGTATCGCAGCCTTTTGTTATAATACGGCAAAACACTCTGCGACAGGTTATACGCCATATGAATTGATGTTTGGTAGAAAAGCAGAAATACCAAGTAGTCTTCGGCAGCCAGTAAAATTAGAATACAACTACGAGGATTACGCGTGCAACCTAAAACAAACCATTAGAAAATTCAATGAAATTGCTAGAGAAAACTTAATTAGTGCCAAAGAGAATTCTAAAGACTATTATGATAGGAAAACAAAAGACAGTAGGTTTAACCTTAATGATTTAGTTTGGCTTAAAAATGAATCGGTTAGAAGAGGTAGATCGAAAAAATTAGAAAATGCGTACACAGGTCCATACAAAATCTTAGAGAAGATAGGAGACGTTAATTTTAAAATCAAAATGGGAAGAAATGAGTACATTGTTCATGGTAATAGACTAAAATACCAAGAACAATATTAATAAAAACGAATAGTAAGTCTAATAAGGTACTTTTAATTTACGTTTTAGGAAATGTATTTAAATTGGATTAAACTTTTAACGCTATGCTCATTAGCATGGGGGATGATAACGGTAGAAAACGTCTCTAATAAAGATGTTTATTTTGAACACATAGGGAATGCTAAAATAGTTAGGGATAATTTTGTCCTACTCTTAAATACGGACACAGAATTAATGAACTCAGATATGGAAAAATTAAAATCAATAATAACTTCTATCGAATCTATATGCACAAGATTTGAAGTCGAGATAAAATATAGTCCTAAATCATGTCATTTAATCGAGGCTTTAACAGAAATTGTGTTTAATAGACTTGTAGTCAAAAAAGAATATCTAGAGTCGTTTCTAAAACCAACTAGAGGAAAAAGAGGGTTAATCGATGGCCTAGGCTCAGTAATAAAATTTATAACTGGGAATTTAGATGCGAACGATCAAAAAACTCTAGAACACTCGGTACAAGATATTAATATTTTAAAAAATAACCAACTGGATTTAATTAAAATATTAGATAGAGGAATGTCTTTTACCAATTCGACACTAGAAGAAAACAAAAACATGAAATCATTGCTATACAAGGTAACAGAGGATGTCAATAATTTAATTACTAATCAAAATGGATATATAAATCTGGAAGTTTTATTGGACAGTAAATGCGATCTGTTTATTTTACTGAGTACTGAAACAGATAAACGGTTAGATTCATTAATTTCCGTATGTGAAGGAAGGAGTATACTCTTAAGGTGGAATGAAATCATGAAAGAATTGGAAAGAGAAAGGGTAATTTTAAGAAACTCGTTAGATTTTCCGTTCAGGGAAAATGATTTAAAAAATGTAATGAAAGTAGTTAAAATGGAAACAATTCTTATAAATAAAACCTTAAGTTTAGTTTTGATATTTCCTGAAATTCATAAAGAAAAATTTCAAATTTTTAATATAAATCCAATACTCAAAATAAAATCAAATAATAATATTTTTAAAATTATAAATGTACCAAATAAAATAATTCTAGTAGATGAAATTATTTATAAGTTTATGATGCTTGATGTAGAAATAGTAAAAAATAGTATTAAAGTTGATGATTTCTATATGATAAACGAACAAAATTTAGTTTTCGAGGAAGAAAATAATTGCTTTATAAAACTCATGCACAATAAAAGTTGTACAGAGGAAAAATATAATTATAAAGAATTCATTTCGAATAAAGCAATAATTTATAAATTGTATAACGCAAACTCATTTATAATTAGTCCTGTAAAACAAACTAAAGTAATAATGAACTGTAAAACATTTGAAAATAATAAAATTCTTGAAATCAATTTCGTTAGTTTCATAAAAATTGATGACACTTGTGAAATTAAAATTGAATCCGTTTCTATATACACTAAAATAAAAAAATTTAGGAAAACTAATTTAAATATGTTCAAACAAATTAACTTAGGAAAAACAAGTGTGGAAACAGACGAAAACAATTTAATAAAAATAGAATTACTAAAAGAATTAGATAATAATATTTACGACAAAGATGATTTTGTCAATTTTGCAAAAGATTTAGAGGATGTCAAATACAAAATTCAAAACAAAAATTCTCAAAATCTTAACAAAAGTTTAAATTTTATCAGCTTAAGTTTTATTTTCACATTAATATTGCTGATAATAATATATTTTTCTGTTAAAAAATATATTGATCTAAGGAAAAAGAAAATTGAAAAACCTAAACAAAAACAAGTAAAAAGGGTCAAATTTAATAAAAAGAAGAATAAAATAGAAATAGAAGATGTATGAAACGAGGACGTTTCATAAAATTTTAGGAGGGAAGTCTGTTACGATCCAAATGTAAGTTCTAGTTTTATTATGTCTAGACGTAATAAAACTAGTTCTCGTAACATTCTTTCCCACAGATTTTCCTAAGAAAATAAATAAATATAAATACAAAATATATGACCCATATTCTAATTAAAACTGATTTCTTTCTCACAATAATTTTATCTAAAGTCATAAAAAGAAAATAAATATAATATGCATATATGAATGACCCATATTCTGATTTTTCTCAAAAACTATTTTCATTATTATTAAATTTATAATACATGGTCAAAAGATAAGAAATAAGAAAACATAATAAGAAGTCTGACCGATATTTGTATTAAAAAATTCATTACTTATTATTAATAAACAGCGTATCTAATTCCAAAACAACATGGTCATAAATATTTTTAAATAACAAATATACGGGTAAATCTGACCCATATTTTATTATCGAGAAGAACATAAAAAGAAGTGAAAAATACTAATTTTAATTGATTACAATTTACTATATAAAGTTTCGAAAATAAAGAAAAGATTCAGTTATGAAAAAGAACTAGAAAGGTTGTTTTATTTAAGGTTGTTTTATTTTGATACCGGGCTAAATACTGGAGGATATTACAATTTTTGTTGGTAAGTTCTGGCATCTGAAGAAGAGGTCCAACACAAAAACTACAACAAATTCAAAAATTTCCATGTCCAATTTCATTTTAAATTACATTTACGTCATAAAAACAGCTACATTTTTTTCCCAAAATATATTAGCTAAAAAATTAAATGAAATCATTTTTTGACACACTTGACATTATTTTTTGACAAACTTATAATGCCATAATTCTCTATAATAATAATAAAATATCATGTCATACGAACTATAAATTTTATTTTTTTCTAAAAAAATTGGGTAAAAAATAAATAAAAACCTTTCTTTTGACACACTTGACTACATTTTTTGACAAACTTATAATGCCATAATTCTCAATAATAATAATAAAATTTCATTTCAAACAAACAATTTTATTTCCAAAAAATTGGGTAAAAAAAAATAAAAATCTTTCTTTTGACACACTTGACAACTTTTTTTTGACAAACTTATAATGCAATAATCTAGTTTTTGATCTCACATACCAATCCCGACCATCAAGATTTCTCCAAATTCAATGTTCCTACTCGTAATCACTTAAAATGAACGTTTTTTAAGCCAAAAATGTGCAAATTTCCTTGTTTTGACACACTTAATGATTTTTTTGACACACTTCCGGTACAGTTATCGAACACAGCGTCCTTTCGGACCTGTCCCTTGAATATACCTATTTTTAGAAAAAAAATTTTTGAAATCCCTCCAGTGGTTTTCCCTGCAGCGTAGGTAATGACGGCCGGACGGCCGACAGACAGACATACATTTTTTTTTTTTGCTTTTTTAGAATCAGGAGGTCCTAAAACGTCGAGAAATGTCAAAAAAAGTGGGGGTAAGAATTTCACTTTGAGCTCATGAATGTAATACTTAGGTCTTTCAGACTGAAGTAATAATTATTGGTCAACTTAAAGGTGCAACTAAGAAAACACACAACAAATCTAGCTCATTTGCTAAATTTCTAACAAATAGTTTGTTTGAAAATTTTCTTCAAAATTATTTTTCGTTAATCAAAATTTACAAAAACTATTAGTTTTAGTATAAATGATGTCATCCTATTGTTTTTGTTTATTTTACGTCAATCATATTGGTCACTAATAGAACGAACAGTTAAACAATCACCCGCAGTTCATGCAATCTTAAATGATTTGCGATTACGCAAACAACTGTCTAGTTAAAGTTCAAAATATGTTTCTTCTTAATCTCTATAATTCTTTATCATGTGTTCTGAAACATTAAAATAATTTACTTTATTGTATTCACTGACGGCATTTGGCAAAACATGATTAATAATTTAATTGAAATAAACATTTGTTGTTGTTTTGCAAACAGCATATTTGTTAAGTTTATAACTAAAATTAATTATAAAATTAACGTTAACCGCTCTATTAAAATAATTGATAACCTGAAGTAATAGGAGTTTAATATTGACATATTTGTATATCAAAAAACCCCAATATAAAGAACAGTAAGTAATTTATGATTGACTATTTACTTATCTTAGGTGACGGTATATATACATCATAATTGCTTGAATATAAAATAAAAAACGCTCGCTGAGAATGTATACTAATTTGTTTTATCGTAAGATTTAATAGGTCAACAATACAACGCTACATCAGGTGCTGGGGGTATAACGATTGCATTGCAATCTAAATGCATTGTAATGAAAGAAAACAGCGATGTTCAGTTCAGTGTAGAAACTGAAAAACAAAAGATTTATGTTTTCTAGAAACTAAGTAAAAACTACATCGATAATTGGGTCATGCGTCACAATGCTATTGAAACAGGAGCGAAAAATATTTTTGTCTTTTGTTCTGATTAGCGCCATACGTTGAAGCAAAAAAGAAATAAAGCTTAAAAAATTAAAAATTCAGACGCAGCTTTCTTATTTGTTTGTAATGGTTTAATTTGTGTAGTTATGGCAGATAAATTGAATCTTCAAAAATGACTGAATGAGTTTATATAGAAGAAGAATGGTTTTCTAAAAAAAGATAAAAATTAATTTTAACAATACAAATCATATTCTGGTTAAATTTCACTAAAAGTCTTAATTTAATCGATCATTTTTTATGTGGGTAATGAAAACACATTGATCTGGATTAGAATTAAACCCGAATTACCCGAGACCCGAGGCAGTTCACGTGAACCGAGATTATGAAAAACAGTGAAATTTAAAAGTTGAGAGAGTTGAACCAATTGAAGAAACATTTTTGAGGAAAGCTAGCTCAGAAGCTGGGTAGTGTTACGACTTTTACATAGATGTTTAATTTGTAACGTCTTCAAATAACCGAAAGCAACAAATCATTTTTGAACTACATCTAACATCATTTAGTACATTTTTAGTACAACAAACTATCACAAATTTA
This sequence comes from Diogma glabrata, assembly GCA_963693315.1. NCBI lineage: Eukaryota > Metazoa > Arthropoda > Insecta > Diptera > Cylindrotomidae > Diogma > Diogma glabrata. Next base: position 28,338,509 of record OY856186.1, on the reverse strand, counting down.
AAAATTAATACATTTTTTTTAGCCTTGATGTTGATAGAAAAAAAATTCTGATTCCACAAAAGCATACAAATTTCTATAAATCCGGTTGTAAAAAGTTTGGTATCTACAAAAAATATCAAACTTTGATAACATTTCGTGTCATAAACAATAATTAAAATGAAAATATTTTCATCTCGTTCAAAATATCTTATTTTGATTTAATGCTGTTATGTTATGTATGTTTCAAACTTTCAATGACAGATAAGATTTATTTTATCTGTAGGAAGTCGTCTTCTCACAATTTTACTCGGCATCGGCTACGAAGAAAAAGTTATTTGTTATCACGTATTGTTGAAAGTCAGAGTTAATTTTTAAAAGGAGATGAAGTGAGAAAGAAAAATATATTGTGTCAGAGGTGTGGTAATTTTGATTTTTAAGTAACAATTTTTATTGTTTGTGTTGATTATATGATTTGATTATATAAAATCTGTAGTTCATCCCTGTATTTGATACATAGTTCGTCTTTAACGACTTTTTCTTTCTCCCCGACAGACGTTGTCTTGCAAGATATTTCAAGCGATTGGGATTTTAAACAAAGTATGAAATGAAAGACAAATAATATAATAATTTCATTATTCTTTATTTTGAAATAACATCCATTTTTCTAAAAACAATTCGTTAAAATCAATATTGTTTGTTTAATCTTATCTTAATGCGAGTTGATGAACAATATTTTTAGTCAATTCCTGAGCAGTATAAATGAATAAACTTGACAGCTTCCCAACGCAAGAACACGCCACATATAGTTGGCCATATGAAAAGACCGGATTTTCTAAATCCAACCCACAAATCGACATTGTTTGACCTTGTGACTTATTAATAGTCATGGCAAATGCCAAGCGAATTGGAAATTGCAGACGTCTGAATGGAATGGGTGAGTCTGAAGGGATCATTGGCATTATCCAGAATCATTGGGATCATCCAGCCGTTTAGTTGCAGTATAGATAAATAACCTAGATACTGACTGCAGCGCCATCTACCGGGATTATCCAGAATAATTGCGATCATCCAGCCGTTTCGTTGCAGTATAGATAAATAACCTAGATATCGACTGTAGCGCCATCTGCCAGGCTAATTTGTGACTCTAAACCATCCAGGGCACCATCCAAACGCATACAAAAAAATTCTTTCAAATCGGTCCAGCCGTTTAGAAGGAGTTCAGTGACAATACCGACTGCAGCGCCATCTGCCGGGCTGATTTGTGAATCTAAACCATCCATGGCGCCACCCAAACGTATACAAAAAAATTCATTCAAATCGGTGCAGCCGTTTAGTAGGAGTTCAGTGACAATACCAGCTGCAGCGTCATCTGCTGGGCTGATTTGTCAATCTAAACCATCCAGGGCGCCACCCAAACGCATACAAAAAAATTCATTCAAATTGGTCCAGCCGTTAAGGAGGAGTTCAGTTCATACACACGTAAAATATATATATATATATATATATATATATATATATATATATATATATATATATATATATATATATATATATATATATATATATATATATATACAGTAATCCCTCCGACTGCGCGGGTTTTAACTGCGCGATTTCCACTGCGCGTGATGAGTTTTCAATACTAATTTCCGCACTGCGCGATTAAAATTTCACACTGCGCGACGTTTAAAATTTTTTTTTGAATGTTTAGGTGAATTTCGTAAAATTAAAATGAAAAGAAAAAATTAAATTTCCCACGTGGGTCATTCTTTTACAAATCGAACAGATTTGAACAAAATTTGACCGACGGATTTGTGATTTGGCTTAAAAATTTTTTACTGGTATGATATCAAGAAAAATATACGTGTTCGAGGATTTTTTTTTGTTGGAAAATAGAGGCGATTTAAATTTCGTGATTTTTGGTTTGACGACTTATTTTTCATTTCGGTTCTATCAATGATAGAAGCTTTTGTTTTATTTATTTTAAAGTTAAGAGATGGAATTTTAATAGAAAAGTATGTTATAAACAAAATAAAAATTATTAGCAAATTCCTATTGTTATAAACAAATAAAATGTTAAAATCGATTTTTAGTGATTGCCCTACGCTTCAATTTTCAAGAAAAACGTATTTTTAACTAAGGGAGAAATTAGTTTTACTGTTAGAAATATATTAATTTATAGCGCGGGACAACAAAAAATTATGGAATTTTTATCTTACCGCGCTCGATAAATTGGTTTTTTTTCTAATGCTACTCGTACACGAGAGAGCAAAATTGCAGGTGTCAGAGAGAAAGTATCTGACTTATTGCTAAATTGTTTACACATAGGAATTTGTTAATAATTTTTGTAGATAACAATTTTTTTTTAAAGTTCATCTTTTAGCTTTAAAATAAAACAGAAAAAAATGTCTATCATTACCAGAACCGAAGTTATGAATCTTTGAAAATAAGTCTTCAAGCCAAAAATCACGAAATCCTCGAAATTTAGAACCGCTCCATTTTCCAACCCAAAAAAATTCTCGAGCACGTATTTCTTTCTTTTCTTGGGAAATGGGAATTCGGAAATTTTTCTATATAAAAGCCCTAAAATTTCAGCCGAATCAAAAATGTGTCGGTCAGAAAGATGTTCGGTTTGTAAAAGAATGACCCATATATGTGGCAATTCGCATTACATATTCAGTTTATTTTTAACTGTGTGGCTGGAACGTTCAATATAGATCAAATTCAATTTCAAGCCAGTAAAGGTAGAATATTCTAAACAAATTCAGATTATTGATATAATTTTTGTAAATTTAAGTTATTTTTTGAAATGTTATTTATGTTTATTTATCTGTTAACTTATGAAGTGTTTTCTTTTTTAAGAGTTGTTGAAGAAATACATGTTTTTCAGGCTGTATGTATTCATTTTTGTTTAATTATAACTTTAAATTAATTTTTTTTTTCAATTTTTTTCAAAATTTGGAACCTAACCCCAAATTTTCATACAAAATAGGGTTCACATTGCGCGGTTTTGTATTGCGCGCTGTTTTTCTGGAACGGAACTACCGCGCAGTCGGAGGGATTACTGTATATATATATATATATATATATATATATATATATATATAATATATATATATATATATATATATATATATATATATTATATATATATAAATATATATATATATATATATATATATATATAATATATATATATATATATATATATATATATATATATATATATATATATATATATATATATATATATATATATATATATATATATATTATATGTATATATATATATATATATATATATATATATATATATATATATATATATATATATATATATATATATATATATATATATATATATATATATATTATATATTATATATATATATATATATATATATATATATATATATATATATATATATATATATATATATATATATATATATATAATATATATATATATATATATATAATATATATATATATATATATATATATATATATATATATATATTATATTATATATATAAAAATCACATGTCACGATGTTTGTTCGCGATAAACTCCGCATTAACGTAACCAACCTTAATAAAATTGTGTTCAGTGTGTGTATAATGGTCCAACTTGAGAGATAGGATAGTTTTTATTTTGATTGAACGCCTAAATATTTTTTAATTACGAATTAAATGTTAAATATGGATAGTTCATAAGCAAACTTTCAGATGGCGGCGTAAATTAATTAATTTACTGTCAAACCTGCTTTATCGACTTTTTAATCATCCCTGTAGGGCCCATATAGACTATCAAATATGTTATTGAGCGATTATTTTGTTCCAGTGTTTGCTGCAATGGCACTGCAAAAGGGGGAAAAGAAACGAAATTCAATAAAATTTATATGGGATTTCATACAAAATACAACTTGAATAATTTTAAAAATTAGCCATGAAATTTCTCATTTTGCTACAATTAAATAATTTAAATTTCTTTTGGCGCTGCAAAAGGGGGAAAAGAGAATAAATTCAATAAAATTTATATGGGATTTCATTCAAAACACAACTTGAATAATTTTAAAAATTATCTATGAAATTTCTCATTATACTACAATTAAATAATTTAAGTTTCTTTATGAACTATTACTGACAATTACTGACAATATTGAGCATAAAATATAAAATACTTTATTTTCTTCTGTCCGCAAAAGAAATACGAAAATAGGTTAAATTTTTCATACAAGTTTGTATGGGAAATTTTGGCAATTTTCATGTTTGAGCGACTTAAGAATAATATTTTATATATTACGCTTAATATACACTCGATAGGATAGTTTTTATCTCAATTAAAAGTTTTAATATATTTTAATTGCGAATTGAATGTTAAATGTATTTCGTAAACACATTTAACGTAAGTGACACAACTTCATCATGGACTTTTTAAATTATCAGCGTAGGCCCCGAAAAAACTGTTGGTTTCAACTTTTTGTTATAATGATACAGTTTTGAAGTTTAACGCATAGCTCTTTCTATTTTGTGAATTATTTTTTTTTAAATTGTGTTGTGTATCATTTAATTATTATTATTTTTAACTTCAAAATAATAAGTTTTTTACAAGAATAAATTAAAATTGTGTTAGTACTAATAAATTTGTTTAAAAATAATAATTTTATTTAAAATAATAATTGCCGTGGCCCATTATCGATGAAATTGAAATCGAATCTGCAAATTGACTCAAAAATTTCAATTTACTCTGCTATCGCATTTGAATAAACTTTGCCAGATTGTGGTGTTGAAATTCATGTAATATTTGTTTTTTCGTAATTTAATTTTTGTAGAAGATGATAAAGCAAAACAAAAAATAATATTTCTGCGAAAAACGACTAAATTTCAATTTCATCGGCATTTTTGAGAAATGAGTCACGGCAAATAATACAGAAAAAATCTACTTTACCGAACGTCTTAAAAACATTAAAATTCATTAGAAATCATTAGAATTTTGACAACACGACTTTAAAGTTTATTAATTTTAATGATTTCTCTATGAATACCCAAAATTACGGTTAGTAGTAAATACGTCTAGATAACGTAATGGCCAATAACATGAGCTATCAACCAAAAAGTTTCGAGTACGAATCAAGTCACGTCGTTCCGTTTTTTTGCTTTTTTGGTTTTTATTTATATTTTAGATTCAAAATCACGAAGGTGGAAAATTTCAAATTTGGTTTGACAAAAAACAGTAAATGCTATAATGATGATAACTAATTTGTATTGTCACTAAATCTGTATTAAAACAATAGTTTGTTAGGGTATTGCACATAATTTATTACTTCTTTTCTAATATTACTTTTAAACGCCGCTTAAAATCATTATTTCATGGACAGTCATTATTTCATGGACGTTTTTTAATGGTTAATAAATTGTCCAAAAAGGCATAAAAACGATTTAGCTATTTTGAGCCTTTAACGTTTAGAAACAGTTTAAGCCCCCAAAACGTTACAGTGCATGCACAATGAAATTACTTTTACCAAGTTTGTATCAAAATTTATTTTGAGGAAAAAAAATTTATTTTTGAAATATATTTTTCTCAATGAAAAAGTTTAAAATTTCTTAACTTTTTCCTCATGATCAATAAAGAACGAAGCTAGCTACAGTTTAAAGCATTGTGCTGATATTAAAAAATAATAATAAAAAGTTGATACCATCAGATTCTCCATTGATACCATCAGATTCTCCAATACCATTCAAAAGACTTCAATTTCCTATTCGTTTGGCTTTCGCCATGACCATAAATAAGTCTCAAGGACAAACAATGTCCATTTGTGGCTTGAATTTGGCAAATCCATGTTTCTCCCATGGGCAACTATATGTTACATGCTCACGTGTGGGTAAATCAGCAAATCTTATTGTATTAGCAAAAAACAGGTTAACTAAAAATATTGTACACCGATTATCACTGATTTAAATTAAAATTACAAATTTTTACTAGAAGACCCACTCGGTGAACTTCGTACCACCTACAATATATTTGTAGATAACATTTGTCAGCGATTATCAATTCTGATCGACATTCTACCTCCAATTCATTGAGATCAACAATAGTGGCTGTATTGTATAACTTGAATTTTTCGGCTATTAAACGAAACTATTCGGGAATACAATTTTTTTACAATTACTTCGGTCTGAAAGACATAAGTATTACATTCTTGAGCCAAAAGTGAAATTCCTACCCCCACTTTTTAAGGCATTTCTCAACGTTTCAGGTCATAACGATTTTAAAACAGCAAAAAAAATGTATTTGGTCGGTCGTCCGTCACCACCTACGAAATTTAGAAAACCGCTGAAAGGATTTCAAAAATTTTTAATTTCGTTTATCTGATATTTCACGGCTTTTATACTGTTAAAGCGATATTCCCATCGAGTATGGCTGGGGGTCTTCAAATTAATTTTTTAATATTTTGCTTGAATGGCCCATCGCGTTGTCGATGCAGCAAAAATCTTGTATAAATTATTTAATGTTGTGAAATAATTTTGACTTTTAATAGTGTGTTTAACACTATCTCCTATCACTAGATTGATGTTGTGTCCACCACATGGCTTATACCATTCTTTGTAGTTAATTTCTAAAATTCGACTTTTTGCTCCCTTAATTATACTCTCCTGGCTGACCACAGACAATTAGCAATTTCGATTCATAATATTTTTAATTCCTCAATAAGGACGTGTGCTAAATTTTCGCCGGTTGAGGACAATATATTTACAAAGCTTAAGAAACTTTCTTGCACACTTGGCTTTTGGTCCGCTATTTTGATATACCGAATAATAATGGACAACTGGTTTTTTTGCAAACATCCGGTGTAGAATCTATCATTACGGAAAAGTGCTTCGATGATTTAATACTACTGACTAATATATGTAAAACTCTAGAAGCTAGTTGCAAGATAATTTCGTTTTGAACCATCGGTGAAGAATATGATGGTACTTTTTTTCCGTTTCAGTTATTGACTGTAAATGCATTTTTAGTTCTAGAACAAAACCAGCAATCAATTCAATTACTCCCAAAAAATTACCATTATTCGGCTCAAACAGTTTTTCGTTGCTTCCTTTAAAGGCTTCCTCGAAAAAGTTCCTCTAAAACAAACAGCAAAAAAAGCAACCGAATTTTATGAATATTTGTTTTAAATGAAATCATAGATTTAACTAGATTTGTTTGAAAGTTAAACATTTTGAATTTTCATCTTTGTTTTTTCTTTCAATTCTTGGTATTTTTTTGACTATTGGAGAAGCTTTTCTAATGTATTTACTATTTGGAGGCCCCAAAAAATATGGGGCCCAGTGCGATTGCACCTGTTGCACTTGCGTAACTACAGCGCTGATTGTCTGAATCGTTATCTGGGTCCGATGATCAAGCTATTGCTAGCATTGGTTTCATTAGCCTTGATGTTAATCAAATTTGTGAATACCTTTGTAGCCTTAAATCTAATCATAATTCTGGTCCCGATAATCTACCTGCCATTATTTTGCGCAACTGTGCTTTCTCTTGCTTATCCCTTGCAATTGTTATTTAATAGATCACTTGAAGTTGGATTTGTTCCCGCTTGCTGGAAGTCTTCGTATGTCATTCCGGTGAATAAAAGTGGAGATAGATCATTAGTTGAAAACTATAGACCCATTTCTATTCTATCTGCTACCCCTATGTTGTTCGAATGTATTGTTCGGGATATTGTAACGAAGTAATTTGGTGCTCGAGGACGCAGTTGGTTAATTTTCAGATATCGGATTTCCTATTTTTCCATATACACCAAATTTGCATTGGCCGCGACTTTCGTAACTATTTTTTTTTATATATATTTAATTCATAGTCATCAGTTAATATATTTTCCGCTACCCAAATTTAGTATTCCAATAAAAATAATTTTTTTGTGTGTAATACACTGATTTTGAGTCACACAGGGTTCTCACCCGCATAATTTCGCTATCATAATTAATTTGTTTTTCCGCAAACTCAAATCATGATCGCCATCTGCTGTTGTTGTCGTAAAGCATAGGATGTGTGTGCACATTTACCAAGTTAAGTTCCTAATTAAAACTGTATTCGTCCAGTCACTATTAACGAATTAATATACATTAACCCATGGTTCCGCTAATCCATATATATTTTCTGCAACAAATCGTCTGACGATTAATGATATTAAGGTTATATAAATATTTATATATTTTTTATTTTAAGTTTCAGTTCATAAAATGTACATACATTTTTGTAGCTTGGTATGTTTATTGAAAATTTTAGCTTGAATAGTTACATGAAATGTTTTTACTGTCGCAGTATCCAATTTGCTTATCAAAATGTATCATTTCTTTGGTTTGGTACTTTTATGTTGTGTATTAAACCCTAAAAACAAACTCCTGATTTGGTTCCTTTGACGTTCTTACCGCTGAAATGTGCGTGTGATAAGATATCATTGCTTTTTATTTGTTTTTTTACGTTGTGTACCTAATCTCTCTAAAAACTGCTGTATTTACATTTTTGATGTTTTTTTCCGCTAAGATATCATTTCTTTTTGTTTGTTTTGTTTTCGTACATTGTGTATTAAACATCTTAAAAAAACTGCTGAATTTACATTTTTTATGTTTTTTCCGTTGATATAATTTTTTTTTCGTTGGTCTATATAAAAAAAATATAACATCAATATCCAATTTTTAATCCATTACTAATCCCTTTTCAATTATTATTCAATCCACATCCATTCCATATCTAATCCATATCCAATCCATATCCAATCCATATCCAATCCATATCCAATCCATATTCAATTCATATCCAATCCATATCCAATCAATATCCAATCCATATCCAATCCATATCCAATCCATATCCAATTCATACCCAATCTATATCCAACCCATATCTAATCCATATCCAATTCATATCCAATCCATATCCAATACATATCCATTCCATATTCAATCCATATCTAATCCATATCCAATCCATATCCAATCCATATCCAATACATCTCCAATCCATACTCAATTAATATCCAATCCATATCCAATTCATACCCAATCCATAGCCAATCCATATCCAATCCATATCCAATTCATATACAATCCCATATTCAACCCATATCAAATCAATATCCAATCTGTATTTAATACATATCCAATCCATATCCAATTCATGTCCATGTCATATCCATACGAAGTCCAATCCATATCCTCATCCATATCCATATCCATATCTTTATCTATATCCATATCCACATCCATATTCATATACATATCCATATTCATACCTATATCAATATCCATATCCATATCCATATCTAAATCCGTATCCAGCCCAAGTTAACAAATCATCTTAAAATTAGGAACAATAACATATTTATGAGACTACCAGTGTAAACTACTGAAGAGTTTTTAAAAGCGATATTACATCTTTTTAATTAGTAGCCCGAATAATTGCTGTACCAGCAACAATCATATTTGCTCCAGCTTTAGCACACTCATTAATTGTTTCTGGTCCAACTCCTCCATCAACCTCTAAATCTGATGTTGGGGTAATTTTAACGTGGCCATTCCACTTTTGGCATAATATCACTCATAAATTTTGACCCCCGAAACCGGGTTTAACGGTCATAATTAAAATCATATCAGCTAAGGGAATGTGTACTCTTTCACAAGCTCAACCGGAGTGCATGGTTTTAAAGCTAAAACCTTCATTCCAGCGTCTTTAACTTTCCTTGAAACTTCTGCAACAATTGTTTGAACCGGTTCAACATGAAAAGTATATTGATCAACACCAGCATCGGCCATTGGTTCTATCCACTGATCTGGGTTCGATACCATCATATGAGTTTAACTCATACATTTTTGACCACCAAAACCGGGTTCAACGGTCATAATTAAAATAACTAAAAAGAAAAAGTTAAATTAAATATAATTAACAAGTTACACAATTAGAAACTTATTTGATCAATTATTGTTATCTAATATCTAGTATGTGTGTTTCGGAGAGTAGATGTTGTACAGACCGTGATATTATAGATCTACTGATCTTATAAATAAACAAAACTTAAGCAAACGTTCTAACAAAGCTAAAGTTGGAATTCCAGTCACAGAATATAATTTTTAACAGATGGTAGCTTATTAGAGTTTGCTGATTCACTATTAATTTGAAGAAATATGTCGCACTTGTTACAAACTAGAAAATAAAACATAATTCCACACATACTTGATAGTATATTGATACAGGCGGATAGGGCTAAAACTAAAATTGAATGTGAATTGAAAAAAATATCCGCTGTATCTGAAAATAAAATCCAAGGACAACTTTGAGGCAGCAGTCTTTTGCTCCGGTCTTAAGCTCTCGGCCTGGGTCGTGGTTTGCCTCGTTGTTCCTTTGATATAGGGGGACTGCTTTTAGAAAATAATTGAAATACACTACTAATATGGGAACACGATATTATTAATATGACAAGGGGACAGCCATTTAAAATCCCCAAAAACACGATGGACGAAAGTCAGCAAGGAATCCCAGGGAATTGGCACATCTCACTCACACCATTTATAAAAAAAAACTAACACATATCAAAAATTAAAAAAAATTACTCAAAAAGCCAAACAATTGCAACACAAACATACATGACGTCTTAATACTAATAACCGTAATAATATTAATAAAATCGTTTACCTTTTTAACAACCACCGTTCTGCGATCCAGGCTGATAGATATCCTCAATAAAATGTACTCGGGCCAATTGGAATGATACACTATCATGTATATTTTCAATAATATTTTTTCCCATTTATTTGCACAAATTATTTTTTCCTTTTTAAGTTCACCATAACTAATTTTAGTTTAATTTTGGTTTAAAGTTAGGGTTTTTATTTTTTTAATTAACTGTTAATAATATTTGTTGTTTTTATCCTATGCATAAGTATATACGCTTGTTTAACTGTATTATCTTTATATATATTTTTTTGTATGGTTTATTTGACCATAACCAATTTAAACTGCCGTGCTAAGCACAGAGGTGTTAAGTAACATCATAATTTGTTTGTTAAAAAAAAATGAGTTGTGAATTTAGTATTTTTGATTCAAACTCAATTTAAAAATGTTTTGGTCTTTTTGATTTTACTTATTATTTTTTTTTTATGACACAAAACTGTTAAGTTAATTTCAAAGACAGAATCAAACCAAATTCATTAATTGTTTCTTAAGTACAAATAACAAAAATCACCACTATTTTCACAAAACCAATTGATTAATAAATATAAAACCATAAAAACACAATAGAACTTCTTCACACAAACTTAAATGCACCCACAAACAAAAACAAATAACAAACAAAATAACAAATAATAAAAAAATGGAATTTAAGTGGAGCAAACGTCCACTTCAAAATTCCTAACCAGACTCTTCGATTGAAAATTTTCACCCGTCCGTTTAATTAATGAAGAAAATCATGTGATGGTTATCTAGCCAATCATAATCATCACATCAGGCTTGGTATCACATATCATTTAGAAAATGTACTTACATGTATTATCAAACGCAAGCAAAAAAAATGCTGTTTTACAGTAAATGTAATTATAATCCATTAATTTCGCAAAATTAAAGTCAATGAATTATAATACATGAACCAGTATGTCAAGGTTTTCTCAACTTCTCGTAATATGGTGATATTAAAGAAATTAAAGAAAACTTGGTAAAGCATTCTTGCCCTCGCTTTGATCTTACAGGAAGCAAATCAAATAAATGAAGTATATGGGATATTGAAGAAAATAATTTTGATTTAGAAATATAGAATAATTTAGGAATTTGTTCCAAATGAAGTTTAGGTTGATTAATTATTGGAAAGGTTCAAATTTCAATCTGTTGTGACGAAGAAAAAGAGAAGGATTTCTTTTTCGCCGCCACAAATCGTGGGGACGTCCCACACCCTGAAGATGTCTCTAAGCCGGGCTCTGGAGTTTATTTGAAAAAACATGCCATCTATGTGGTACTAAGATTTTATGTCTTTGGCATGAAAGATGCCAAGTGTTCTTCCAGCTTCATCAACCACCTCGTATGCAACGTTGCCAACCGACCTAAGAATTTTTCCTTTGATAAATTTAGGAGACAACTTGGCTGAGAATCGTTTCGTAGCATCGCTTTGGGAGAAATTTCGAACAAAAACTGTCTGCATTGGTTCCAGTTTTCGGACGCGGGAGCGTAGATTATAACGAGCGGCGCTCTTATGGTATGCTGCTCTTAGATTGCTTAAAACTTTCTCTTGAAGCAAAGAAGAACGATCGGAAGAATATCGAATAAATGGATCAAATTGGAAATCAGGAACAGAACGAAATAATTTATAGGTTGATCCATGGGATACTATATGTTTACCAAAAACTAAAAAGTGTGGGGAAAATTTTGTAGAATCGTGTATCACATTACACAAGGAAGTTCTAATTTTGGGGAGGTGCAGATCCCAGTCTTGATGCGAATCTTTTAAAAAGGAACGAATCGCTGAAAGAATGGACCGATTTACTCGCTCTGATGCGTTGCATTGCGGCGAGTATATTGGGGTAAATGTATGATAAACGCCGTATTTTCTCAAAAATTCCTTAAACTTGTTAGATTTAAAAGAAGAGCCGTTATCCGAAGCCAGATATTCGGGTACACCATACACACTAAAAACTCGATTTTCCAAAAATTTAATTGCAAGCTCAGCAGTTGAGTTGCGAAGAGGTTCAATTAAAACGTATCGTGAAAAATGATCGAGAACAATAAATATATACGAATTGCCACCTTTTGAGCGTGGGTATGGTCCAAGAAAATCTACATACAGTTTTTGAAATGGGAGAAAAATATATGATGGATCACCCATGGGTGGTCGTAGAGTGATATTATTGGCTTTACTACTCTTGCAGGTATCGCAGTTGGCAACATATTTTCTGACATCTTCCTGCATCTTAGACCAATAATACTGCCTTCTTAAGAATTCTAAAGTTTTAGCAGCTCCAGCATGCGCTGAGAATGGTGAATTGTGAGCTCGTTGAATGAGAGTGGTTTGAAGAGCTTTGGGAATGACAAGCTTCCATTGAGGGATGTCAGTCAACTCAGCGTCATTTGACAAAATGTTAATGTAAACTTTTCCATTGACAAGTTTCATATTTAACACTTTGTCAGTTACGGAGCTAACTAAGGTCGAATAGTCATCATCATGAAAAGCCTTATCATCCAGGTCCACATGCAATGGGGGAACATCTGTATCGTCCAGAATTTTAACTTCAGCAACAGTTTGCTCTCCAAACATACGCGAAAGTGCATCTGGAACATGATTTAGAGCGCCTTTACGATACTCAATTTCAAAATTAAAACCTTGGAGCTTTAAACTCCATCGCGCAAGTCTTCCAGTTAGATCTTTCTGACCCATGAGCCATTTGAGACTACTATGGTCAGTAATTATGGTGAATGGTAATCCTTCAATATATGATCTAAATTTTTTTATGCTTAAAACTGCAGCTAAACATTCGAGCTCAGAAACACTGTAATTTCGTTGCGCGGCATTAAGCTTTTGACTCATATAGGCTATAGGTCTCTCAGTACTATCATCAGCTATCTGAAATAACACACTTCCTACACCAGTACTGCTGGCATCACACTGTATGTAAAATCTTCGTTTAAAATCTGGATTGACAAGTACTGGTGCACTAATCAAAAGGTTCTTCAATTGATCGAATGAGTTTTGAGTCTTTTCAGACCAGGTAATTTTTTTGGACTTCTTCAAGAGCTCAGTGAGTGGTGCTGCTACGGTTGAATAGTTTGGAATGAATCTGCGGTACCAACCGGTTACACCAAGAAATCTTCGAATCTGCCTTACGGTCTTAGGAGTTGGAAAACTAGCAATTGCTTTAACCTTATCACTGTTGACACGCAAACAACCGTTACCTACTATGAAACCTAGATACTCTATTTCTCGCAGGCAAAAGTGACTCTTTTCAATGTTGATGGTAAGTCCAGCCGCTTTAAGTCGACTTGCAACTTCCGTCAGCAATGCTATATGCTGTTCAAAAGTTGCAGAAGTTATCAATAAATCGTCTAGGTAAACAAAGACACGGTCATGGAGTTGATGAGGAATTACTTTATGCATCAAACGGCACAGAGTTTGCGGAGCGTTGCATAACCCAAAAGGCATTACTGTAAACTGGTATAACGGACGTCCAGGTACCGTAAAAGCAGTTTTATCTCTCGATTTTGACTCCAAAGGGATTTGCCAAAATGCGTCTTTAAGATCTAAGCTGGATATATAGGTTGTTTCACCAAGTCTGCTAAGTAAACCATCAATAATTGGTAAAGGGTAAGCATCTTTGTGAGTGACTAAATTTAAACGTCGTGCATCTAAACAAAGACGGGTCTTTCCATTTTTCTTCCTTACTAGTGCCATTGGTGAGCTCCATGCGCTGACGCTTTCTTCAATCACGCCAAGTTCCAACATACGGTCGAGTTCAGCATACATTTCTGCCTGAACTGCCGGAGAAACTGCGTAATATCGTTGCTTGATAGGTGTTGCGTTATCAACATCGATAGTATGCTCAACTAAATGTGTACGTCCTAATCCCAATTGATTGAATGAAGGTAAAGATTTCATAACCTCTGATATCTTAAGTTGCTGATAGGGGTCTAAATCATGTTTCATGTCACTCGTGGATAGCTCGTCTATCGTTTGATTTGATTTCCGTTCAGGAAGGCAAGAGGTAGCATCATTGCTTAACATTGGTTTCAATCCAAATGCATTCCAGAAGTCGATACCTAAGTAAACGGTTTGTGTCAAAGAAGGAACGATATAAAATTTAATGGTTCGAATCTTATTTAGATAATGAACGCTGGCAGAAATATAACCGAAAACTCTCTGTTTCTGACCACTGGCTGTGCAGATACTAGATGGGAGGGAATGAAATTCCACATGGGGATTTGTTAAAAATTTTTCGGAGTCAGCTCCTAGAACACTTATTGAGGCTCCACTGTCCAAAAGTCCACGAAGTCTTTCATCACCAATCTTAATGTCTGCATAAGGACGTTGATCGTAAGGGTCAGATGTGACATCAAGAACTGTTTCACTAATAATTTTTTTAAGATGTCGTCTATGCTGAAAATATTTTAAGCATCGCAAAAATCTGGATTTATCAGATTTGATTTTTGATTGTTGATTATAGAGTAAGGGTTCAGAAATGTCGGAATCAAGGGGTAGATGTTCAGCATTTATGTTGGAAGAAACTTGGTTGAGTGTTGTAGTTGATTGTTGTAGGTGATTCTCTTCAGCGCGGGATTCGTGTGGAATGCAGCATTGATCTGCTCTCTGGAAATTATTGGTTTTCGGAGGTAGGAGCTCCCAGTCACTCTCACCTCCTGTGGCAAGTTTCCCGGATAATTTAGAGGGCATGTTGGACATTGTGGTTTTAAAATTTTAGATCTACCGCAGTCATAACAAAATTTCTTCTGCAAGCTAATTGGATAATTTTTAAACATGTGCTCTGCGTTTTCACAGTTCCAGCTGGCATCTGTATTCAAGCAGCTATTGTGGCAATCTTGTATTTTGCCAGTGTAGGTGTTAGTTGGTAGTGTATCTTGTATAGCATTAGCGTTGTTCATCTCTTCAAATGGTATTAATTTGGATGTTGACATAAAGGTGTCATGAGGTTCGCATACCTCGCTAATGTTATTTCTTGGGTACATAGCTAACTCAGGGGTGTAACCAAGTCGTTGCCACGTATCCTCGATGATGGTACACTTGCGCACTAATGCAGCTAACGAGGTGAATTCTTCGCTTGCAAGTGCAATTTGTAGACCTTGCCTCATGTTTCGCATAACAATAGTAAGGAAATCCATATCCGCTAACGGTGTTCGAAGAGGAAGACTTAATTTTTGCATATCTTGGTAAAAATCGAGAAACGGCTCTCGAGTATTTTGTTTACGGTTTTCTAAAGCATGGCGTATGTCCATGTCTGTACGTCTGTCTTGGAAACGTTCGATTAATCCAAGTCGCAATTCATCCCAGGTACAGTGCCTCATACGCTCCAAATATACCCAATAAAATTCACTCGCGACACCCTGGAGTACTACGTGAATGTCAGTTACTAGTTGTTGCCATGGCATTTTATATGATGCAGCGAGACGTTCAAGTCGAAAGATAAATCTTTCGACTGGAATATCTGCAGAGGACCCATTGAAAGAAATATTCCATCGATGAAGACTATATTCACGCCGAATATCTGCTATGTGTTGGTAAGACGGAGGTGATGGATTGTTTAGGGCTTCAATATTTGTCGGTGGAGGGGTTACCATTGTCATTCTTCAAAGTTTAAATTACGAGGAAGAAAATAACAAATTTTACAACTACAATAACGGTTTGTGGTTATCTGTGAAAGTGATTTGATTTTGGCTAATTTGATTATGTTCTAATGTTCTGTGTAAATTATCGTTAGACAATTAGTTAAAAATTATTTGATTTTTCAACAAAAACAAACAAGAAAAAATCGTAGCAGATAAAAAAAATAGCACAAATTCTACTTAATATATATTGATATTAAAGAAAAATTTTCACAAACCTAAGATAAGTATTTATTTACTTATATTCTTTTTTTTTTCATGAAATAACTAACCTTGAACTAGTAAAAACTTAAAGAATATAAACATAAAAAACATAAACATAAGATACTACAGCAAAAATAGTGAATGATTTTGATTTGTTTTTTTCAAGTGTTGAATTACTTAAAATGTTACAAAAATACTACATACAAAATTTTTTTATTAAATTTATAATATTATTTTTTTAAATTATGTTGTGGAAACTTGATATCTACATACATATTTCTATTTCTTTATTTTATATTATAAGAATAACGATGTAATAATAAAATTGTTTTCTTCAAATCTTTGACCAAAAAAAATACATAAGAACCTAAAATTCAAAAGATACTGAAAAAAATTATATGTTAAATATAATAATTATATTCGTATCAAGACCCAATTTTAAAAATCCTAATATATGCACTTATATTAGAATTTTTTTTGTTTTTCTAGAACCTAATATTTTATTTAATTGATTCATATTTATATTTCTACAATAACAAACAAAATTAAATTAAAAAAAATAAACATAATAAAACAAACAACAAACGATAACTATTGTAATTTGATTTTATAATTTAATTGCATAAAACCATCAAGAAAAGAAATTTTCTTAGCTAAAATTAAATGACAAAATCTTCTTATGACAGAACAAATAATTGAATAGTAATTCTTGATTTAATTAATTTTTGTTGTTTAAATTGATTTGATCAAATATGTTATTAACTAATTAATTTTCTATGATATCTAACCAAGCAAAAATTTACGATAAAAACGTAACTTAAATCTTAACAAAATAATATAAACGATTATCATTAACTCGACAGTAATGACCAAAATTACTAACAATAAAACATTAAATTTTCAAAATAAACAAATTTTATTTTATTCAATACATGTTATAAAAATAAATTCAACTATATAGAATTAGGTGTGAGATAAGATTGTCAATTCCTGGGTAAAGGATAGGACAAGGGAATGGATATTGTAGAAAGAGGTATTTAATAGATGAAATTTTAATAAACCCAGAAATTTTGCCCATCAAGAAATGGATTCACCCCGACTAACAACATCGATCAAAACACCGAAGTGGACTGATTGCTGCGGGGGTAAATTCATTCATGCTAAACAAAAATTCTGATTAAAGACCAATGCAATAAAATTGTAATAGAAGAATATATACCGCAACTAACACTACTGTTCAAAACACCGAAGTAGACAATGTAAATGCGAGCGAATATATTTTCAACAAAATAATAAGAGCAACCGAAGAATCTTAACCGATCTGACAATACTGGTCAAACACTAACGTGGACAATGTAAGTCCGCGGTTAAAATTCCTTAACCACTCTTAAGTCTTAAATAAATACCGAATTAGAAAAATGCTAGAGTATGAAAACATAACAAACATTGT
Source organism: Diogma glabrata (assembly GCA_963693315.1). NCBI lineage: Eukaryota > Metazoa > Arthropoda > Insecta > Diptera > Cylindrotomidae > Diogma > Diogma glabrata. The sequence goes on along the minus strand of OY856186.1, from coordinate 28,320,505 downwards.
GAAATCACGATACCGCGGATATCACAATGCGATGCCACCATCGATTGGACTAGCATTAGATGATTTTCTACTAAAGGATTGTGACCACTTAACACGAGGAAATCTACATTGACGAATGGAATTCTTAATGCGAGGTCACTATTGAAAGCGTTGTTTAAAGACTAATGGCTTAAAAATTACCGAAAAAGAAATAATTTTGGTGACTGAAAAAGATAGCATGAACATTCATGCAAACGTAGAACTAAATAAAACTTACAAAAGCCATGTTTAATGGCTTGAATTGAGCTAAGATTGGGCGCCATCTGATACAGGCGGATAGGGCTAAAACTAAAATTGAATGTAAATTGAAAAAAATATCCGCTGTATCTGAAAATAAAATCCAAGGACAACTTTGAGGCAGCAGTCTTTTGCTCCGGTCTTAAGCTCTCGGCCTGGGTCGTGGTTTGCCTCGTTGTTCCTTTGATATAGGGGGACTGCTTTTAGAAAATAATTGAAATACACTACTAATATGGGAACACGATATTATTAATATGACAAGGGGACAGCCATTTAAAATCCCCAAAAACACGATGGACGAAAGTCAGCAAGGAATCCCAGGGAATTGGCACATCTCACTCACACCATTTATAAAAAAAAACTAACACATATCAAAAATTAAAAAAAATTACTCAAAAAGCCAAACAATTGCAACACAAACATACATGACGTCTTAATACTAATAACCGTAATAATATTAATAAAATCGTTTACCTTTTTAACAACCACCGTTCTGCGATCCAGGCTGATAGATATCCTCAATAAAATGTACTCGGGCCAATTGGAATGATACACTATCATGTATATTTTCAATAATATTTTTTCCCATTTATTTGCACAAATTATTTTTTCCTTTTTAAGTTCACCATAACTAATTTTAGTTTAATTTTGGTTTAAAGTTAGGGTTTTTATTTTTTTAATTAACTGTTAATAATATTTGTTGTTTTTATCCTATGCATAAGTATATACGCTTGTTTAACTGTATTATCTTTATATATATTTTTTTGTATGGTTTATTTGACCATAAACAATTTAAACTGCCGTGCTAAGCACAGAGGTGTTAAGTAACATCATAATTTGTTTGTTAAAAAAAAATGAGTTGTGAATTTAGTATTTTTGATTCAAACTCAATTTAAAAATGTTTTGGTCTTTTTGATTTTACTTATTATTTTTTTTTTATGACACAAAACTGTTAAGTTAATTTCAAAGACAGAATCAAACCAAATTCATTAATTGTTTCTTAAGTACAAATAACAAAAATCACCACTATTTTCACAAAACCAATTGATTAATAAATATAAAACCATAAAAACACAATAGAACTTCTTCACACAAACTTAAATGCACCCACAAACAAAAACAAATAACAAACAAAATAACAAATAATAAAAAAATGGAATTTAAGTGGAGCAAACGTCCACTTCAAAATTCCTAACCAGACTCTTCGATTGAAAATTTTCACCCGTCCGTTTAATTAATGAAGAAAATCATGTGATGGTTATCTAGCCAATCATAATCATCACATCAGGCTTGGTATCACATATCATTTAGAAAATGTACTTACATGTATTATCAAACGCAAGCAAAAAAAATGCTGTTTTACAGTAAATGTAATTATAATCCATTAATTTCGCAAAATTAAAGTCAATGAATTATAATACATGAACCAGTATGTCAAGGTTTTCTCAACTTCTCGTAATATGGTGATATTAAAGAAATTAAAGAAAACTTGGTAAAGCATTCTTGCCCTCGCTTTGATCTTACAGGAAGCAAATCAAATAAATGAAGTATATGGGATATTGAAGAAAATAATTTTGATTTAGAAATATAGAATAATTTAGGAATTTGTTCCAAATGAAGTTTAGGTTGATTAATTATTGGAAAGGTTCAAATTTCAATCTGTTGTGACGAAGAAAAAGAGAAGGATTTCTTTTTCGCCGCCACAATATAACAATTATTAATCAAATAAGTTTAATAATTAATAATTATTAATCATTTAAGTTTAACTTAACTTTTTCTTTTCAGTTAATTCTAGTAATTTAAGATAATAATTATATTAAAAATAACAAAAGCAACCTTGATTTGGAAGAAATAATATTTATGAATGTTTTCAAAATACAAATTATCTGTCAAAATTTTCAAATAGGAAAGTAGGTAAGGTAGTTTCGGAAAGTAGGAATGTATTTCGAAAAAAGGAAATCTGTGCCATCTCTATTAAAAATTACCGTCGTAGTTACGACCAATTTTTAAGTGAAAATAAAATCTCATTCCATAAATATTAAATTATTTCTGTTTTTCGTTGTTTGTTTCAGTTTTTTAGTTTTAAAATATGTTACTATTTCAGATTTAAAGAATATTTATATGCTTTGAGCCATATAATGACTATAATATTATTACAATGGTGAAATAAAGGAATTCGAAATTGGATTTTTTCATGTTTAGCTGTAAGATAAGTGTTGAGTGATGATTTGATTTATAAATGTTGAATGATGATTTGGTTTCAATAATGTGAACAATAAATGAACAATAAAACTTGTACGATTTGATTACACAACATATATATATTTATTTTTAAATTAATCTTTATTAGCTACTGAATACAAACAAACTCGTTTTAATAATTATTGTTGCTTCTTGCTTGAAGTCAAAAAAACTAATATTAATATATTACATAAAATTACATTACATATTTTGTTAACATTGTAGCTGCTGTAATCTGCTGTAATTTGAATTCCGATGTGTTGCCATAGAGTTAAAGTATAATAAGCAGCCAAAATATATAACATTTAAAAATGAACGTTTGGAACATCCTCCCGCGGCTTAATAATATAGATTTTAATTAAAAGTTCATCACATCATACGAAAAAGCACCGCCATAGTTATAAGCTACAGTAAATCTAAGGTAATATAATAAGAGTAATCATTATTTTTTCTCCACTGGTAAAACACATAGTTTTGCTATCGGACGGTTCAAGATTGTCCTAGCTGTTTTGACTGATGCTACCCGTACCAGGCCATCCTTGCCAGGAAATACTTGTATAATTTTTCCCAATAGCCATCTGTTTGGTGGAATGTTTTCTTCTTTGATGCATACTATGTCATCAACCTTGATATTGTCGGTTTTATTCTGCCATTTATTGCGCTGCTGCAGAGTATTAAGATAATCCCTAGACCATGATTTCCAGAAGCCTTGCACACGATTTTGAATATGTTGCCATTTTGATAGTCGCGACTCTTGAATTGTCTCTAAAAATGGCTCTGGAATTGCCACCAATTGTTCTCCAATCAAAAAATGTGCTGGAGTAAGTACATCAATTTCTGTGCAGTCTTCTGTGTTACAGCTCAAAGGTCGTGAATTCAAAAGTACTTCAACTTGATTTAAAAATGTGGACATCTCTTCGAAATTTAATGTTGCGTTTCCAATCACTCTTCTTAAATGGTATTTTATTGATTTGACTGTAGCCTCCCAGAGTCCTCCAAAATGTGGGGCACTGGCTGGATTAAAACGAAATAATATATTATTCTGCAAAAAGAAATTAAGAGTATTTAGATCTTCTAATTGCAAAGTTAATTGGTTTTTTAAAGTATTTAATTCTTTTGCTGCGCCAACAAAATTAGTGCCGTTGTCACACCAAATTTCTGCTGGTATGCCACGACGAGCTATAAAGCGTCGTAAAGCTGCGATAAATGCTTCAGAACTCATGTCACTAACTAGTTCTATATGTATGGCTTTTATGGAGAGACACACAAATAACGCTATGTAGCCCTTGGTAGTTGGTGAGTTTCTGCGTTTGCTGGTTCGTATTGATATGGGACCTGCGTAGTCAATACCAATTCTTTCAAACGGCCTTGCTCGATTCACCCGACTTGCAGGTAAGTTTCCCATCAACTGGTTTGATGTGGTTGCACGATTTCTGACACATATTACACACCCCTTGAGTTCATGTTTAACAGAATTTCTTAAGCCTAAGATCCAGTAGTTTTGTTTGATGATGTTCATAAGGAGTGTCGGACCTGCATGCAAATGTTGAACATGTTTTTCACGAATTAAGAGTGTATTGAAGGTATGACCCTTGGGCAATATAACTGGATGTTTTATGTTAAATGACGATGCCATGTTTTCCAAGCGACCACCGACTCGTAAAATGCCATTTTGATCAATAAATGGTGCTAAAGAGCATAACTTATTCTTTTTGTTCAGTTGGGTTTGGCTATTCAAACTAGCTATTTCAGCTGTAAATTCCCTTGACTGAATGTTTTTGATTATTTCTTGTTCAGCTGCAATCAATTCAGGTACAGTAATATGTCCTTTAAGACGACAATTCGCGTTAGATTTACAGTTGAAAATAAATCGTTTTATATAACAAATGGTTCGTTTAATTTTGTACAAATACGAAAATCTATTAAATAGATGTTCAAACAAGTCTTCTTTGACAACTACTTGTAACGATATAAGTGGTTTCCTTACTTCAAAAACTTCAAGTGGCATAGGGTTAATGATATCTATATCCCTTGGCCAAGTAGTTTCTGGGTCTTGTAACCAACTCGGGCCATTCCACCATATTTTAAGGTCTGTTAATAATTTTGGTGGTACACCTCTAGTTAAATAATCCGCTGGATTATCATTTGACTTAACATGTGACCACATATGACGAGGTAAAATGTCTAAAATTTCCGAGGTTCTGTTACCAATAAACGTTTTCCATCTCCTAGGCAAACTGGATAACCAATGAAGCACAATGGATGAATCAGTCCAAGCATAAATTTTTTTATTCGTGAATGATAACAATGGGTTTAAAAATTTAATTAATCTACATAAAATAACACCACCACATAGTTCTAACCTTGGTAGACAAATTTGTTTAATAGGTGCAACCTTTGTTTTTGATATGACGATGTTAGTAGTAATATTGCCCATACAATCTTCTGAACGAATATATATAACAGCTTCATACGCTTGTTCAGATGCATCACAAAAACCATGAATTTGGAGTTTGCATGGCTCTTTTCCCGGTGAAAGACATCTTGGTATGTGAATTTGTTCAACATGGTGGAAGTTATCATATATGGATTTCCATTGTTGTAGTATATTATTGGGTAAAACATCGTCCCATCCTAATTTTAACAGCCACAGTTGTTGAATGAGAATTTTTAACAATATGATTGTTGGTGATATCCATCCTAATGGATCAAATATTTTTGATGTTATTGACAACAGCTCTCTTTTGGTTAGGTTTTTTATGTTATTTATAGCTATGTAGAATGTAAAACTATCATCTTCTGGATTCCAGTGTAAGCCTAGAGTTTTATCAATCATTAATTCCGGTGTAGTTACAGGATTTTTAGAGATAATTGATTGTTCTGATGTTTGAAGTAATTTGGTTGAATTTGATTTCCATTTACGTAAGTTGAAACCACCCCCTTTCATAATTTTGGTAATTTGATCTCGCAATATTTGTGCCTCCGTTTCATTTTCAGCTCCAGTTAATAAATCATCCATATAAAAGTCCGATTTTATAGTGGCTGCTGCAGCTGGGTACATGTCTTCATTTTCAATTGCAAGTTGTTTAATAGTCCTTGTTGCCAAATATGGTGCGCTAGATGTACCATAAGTGACTGTTTTAAGCCTAAAATGTTGCACTGGCATACTTACATCATCTCTCCAGAGAACTCGTTGAAAATCCGTATCTGGTTTGTGAATATAAATTTGGCGATACATCTTCTCAATATCTGATGTAAATGCAATCTTGTGCATTCTAAACCGAACTATTATGTTTATTAAATTATTTTGAAGGTTCAGTCCTGTGAGTAAAGTATCATTGAGTGATATGTGGATGAATGTGGATGATTTGCAGGACCCATCAAATACTACCCTTAGTTTGGTAGTTGTACTGCTCTCTTTAAAGACTGCATGGTGAGGGAGGTAGAAACTTTCCTTTTCTGGAACATTAGCTTCCTCTGGAGAAATTAATTCCATGTGATTCAATTGAAGGTATTCTTTCATGAAATTCTTGTATTCGGTTTCCAACTTGGGATCTTTGCGGAACCTTCTTTCCATTGCGTAAAGGCGATGTTCTGCTTGGTTAATGGAGTTTCCTAATTCTGATTTGGTAGTTTTGAAAGGTAGGTTAACCACATATTTGCCGTCCATAGTTCTTGTATGGGTAGATTGAAAATGGTCTTCACAATAGAGTTCTTCAGATGTTAAAGAAGATGATACTGGAACTTCTTCAACTTCCCAAAATCGTTTTAGGATATCACAGATCTCATGCATATCAGCATTTTTCTCTGTTGATGTATGAAATGATTGTAGCAGTTGTACATTTTTTTCAGGTTGTCTATTTATTTTCCCCGATATTAACCAACCAAATCTAGAATTTTGCGCCGTTGGTAAATTGGATACATAGATACGTTCATTTAACAGTAACTCAAATACATCTGCACCTATGAGTATATCAACATAATTTGGAATATTAAATGTTGGATCTGCTAATTTCAAGCCTTGAATATATTTCCAATCTGAAGTATCAATTTTGTATGATGGTAAATTGGAGGAAATCTTTTCCACTATGAGTGCTTCTATAGTGATTATGTGTGTATTATCAAACCGTGAATGTAATTGAAGTTGAACTTGACCCTTTGTGTAACTGGCTTGTGTTGATCCTAGACCGTTTACTCTCACACAATTTGGAGTGCGTTTCAGACCTAGTCGCTGAACACAAGATTCGACTACAAAGCTTGACTGAGACCCCGAGTCCAAGAGAGCTCTTACTAATTGTAAATTACCCAAGGAATCCTTACCATATACCAGTGCTGTTGGTAATAACGACTGATAAGTGTATTGTTCTTGAGCGTGAAAGTTTTGAATTTCTTGGACGTTACATACAGTTGACTGTTCATGTATGTGTTCGGTGGGCTTAAGAGTAGCTGGAGATTGGTTTATATTAGAAGGAGAATTCGATTCGGTTATAGTTGTGTGAACATTTGTTAATGGTTTACATTGTGATGGATGATTTTGTGATGGTTGATATGTTGATGATGACGATGATGGTTGATGGTATGTTGAGGATGCCGATGATGGTTGATGATATGTTGAGGATGCGGATAAAACAGGTTGACGAAATGTTGTATGTTGAATTGTTGATAAGGAACCCATGGGGTTCGTTGGTGCATGTAATAATGTGTGATGTTTTTGTTGACATATGATGCAAGATGATTTGAATAAGCATCTGTTGTTCGAATGACCACGCCGAAGACAATTGTAACAAACATTATATTGATTTACAAGATTTCTTCTTTGAGTTACATCAAAGTTTTTAAACATTGGACACCTATATAAATAATGCTGTTTATTACAGGTTGGACAGCTAATATTTGGATTTTCCACTTCAGTTGCTATATATGATCGAATTGATGGTCTTGAGTTGATAGATGTCCTTACGAATGCCGAGCCACAATTTTCTAAGGAATCACATCTACTGTTTAGAAACTTCAGAAATTCCTTCAATGTGGGGTAGTCTTTATCTACGATGCTAGTAAACCACAGTTGTTTAGTTTCATTATCAAGTAAGTTTAATAACAAGTATATAATCCATGGATCACGACCTTCAGCCTCCGGGCCAATAGCTCTCAATCCTCGAACCACCTCATCTGTAACGTTGCTTAGTTGTCTAAGTTCTTTTAGATGCGGGATATTAGTCGTTCGTTGATCCATAAACATGTTGATTAATGAGTTTATAATAACCTTTTTCTTATTATATCGATCCACTAACTTATCCCACGCTTCTGTATAATTGGCATCTGTGACTGTTATATGCCGTAATAGTGCGGCTGCATCATCCTTCAGTAAGCCTTTAAGCAGTTGAAATTTGTGAACATTAGATAATGAGTCATTTGAATGAACGCTTGTTACAAACAAATCATGGAATGACGGCCACATACTGTAATCTCCCCCAAACGATTCAATATTGATTTTTGGAAGTTTAATCCCTTTTGATTGACTTCCTTCATAAAAAGTTTTTTGTTGGTTAACAAATTGATCTAATGTGCGATTTAAATCAACTACTGATATATCATCATCACGTGCAGGTTGTCGTTTTTTAATTTCTATACTTAATTTTGCTTTAACTACATAATATAATTCCTCAAAGGCGGGGAATGCGGTGGTATCTTCTTCCGATATAGCTAGCAGTTTATCATCAATTTTGCCAAAATCTAACCAAGCGGTCTCTAATTTTTCTAATCTTGGCTCAATGTCTTCAAGCGTGGTTTTCGCAGTTATTGCATCACAAAATTTTTTCATGGAGGTAACCGATTGAAATATTCTTTCACGATATTTTCGATACGCATCAGCCATATTGTATTACAAGTTTAATAACTAATTCAATAAGACAATAATAAAGAAATTTTATAATTAACACAAATTATCACTATTCACTCGAAATTCACTATATCACAATTCTATTAGATAATCCAGTAGCTACCTAAACAAACCAACTAAAACCTTATGTTGTAAATCAATGTTCCTTAATAAAATTCAATCCAACTAATATATTGTAATTTCAAATTAATTAACCAATAAATTTTTTATTGCAATAAATGTCTTTTTTTTTTAACAATAAATGATTAAAAGTTTTAGTTAATAATTATTTGTATCAAACAGCATACTATGAAAATTTACTTATCTTATTTTAGCAGAGGTACGCCAGCCCAAAATGGCGTTTTTAAGACTCGAAGGACCAATTTGTTGAGTGATGATTTGATTTATAAATGTTGAATGATGATTTGGTTTCAATAATGTGAACAATAAATGAACAATAAAACTTGTACGATTTGATTACACAACATATATATATTTATTTTTAAATTAATCTTTATTAGCTACTGAATACAAACAAACTCGTTTTAATAATTATTGTTGCTTCTTGCTTGAAGTCAAAAAAACTAATATTAATATATTACATAAAATTACATTACATATTTTGTTAACATTGTAGCTGCTGTAATCTGCTGTAATTTGAATTCCGATGTGTTGCCATAGAGTTAAAGTATAATAAGCAGCCAAAATATATAACATTTAAAAATGAACGTTTGGAACAATAAGGGCTCGTCAAAATTTTAAATTGAGTTTTTTTTTTTGAGTAATTTTTTTGTTGTATTAAAAAACTCGCCAATTTCTATCGAAATTTATGATATTTTGAAATAACGAAAAACTACTATTATTTTCGGTATTAAATTCTTATAAATAGCATTTTTGTAACTTAGACGCTTTCTTATAATTTTGTTAGTCGATTGTGAATTGTGATCGAGTGTCAATCATTCAGATTGAACGTGTTTTTGTTTTTTGACGTTTTCTTTTCGGCGGATGCATTTTTTGTAAATGGTGGATCGCTGAAAAAGAAACACATCTGAAGTAAACCAAATAAAAAGATTAGGAACTGAAGAATTTTTTTGGAAGGAGAACGAATCCTTTGGATGAAAGGTCTATATATTTTTGGCATTGTTAACAGATTAACCGAGCCTGTAAGTTATTTTTCAATTACACTCCTCTTAGTGGATTGCGTAATTATACTGGTTTGAAGAACAATAAAAATGTCATTCGAACAAGTGTTTGGGAGAAATGCCAGTCATGATTATTAGATTGAGGATAGAAAATCCGTCACCGTTTTATTTATAGTCTCTTTAGTTAAATACACATTGATAAACCTAACTGGATGTTTTTTTTTTAAAAGCATTAGTGAAATTCGGTAGTGCCATTCAATTCTAGACCATAAAATTCGTGGTTGTAAAACTATACAGTGCCGCCTATACAAAACATATATATATATGCAAAATTGTCATCTATCATTAGAAAAATTTACTAGTGATGTTAAGTTAAAAATATATACCCAAATAAAATTCAAAAATGATATCTAGTCAAATCCAATCGTGTTGCTGTAATAAAATATATTTAAGTGTAACGTTAAAAATCCGTATTTAGCAAATTTTATTCGTGATGTCAAAGTAAAAATCTATTTAGAAACAAAATCAAAAATCTTATGTAGTCAAATTCATTAGTGAGGATAAGCTAAAATATATTTATATGTAAAATCAAAAACTTATAACTAGAAAAATTTATTAGTGATGTTAAGTTAAAAATCTATTTATAAACCAGGGGGTCAATTCTAACTTGATGACTTCAAGTCATATGACTTAAATTTCGAAATTGAAGTCATAAATATCGATTCTGTCTGGGTCATATGACTTTTTCCAAACTCATTTGAAATGTCAAAAAAGTCATTTTAAAAAAATCTGTGACTATCGTTATGTATTAAAAATATCGAATGATAAATTTTAAAAAAACCTAGCTAAAGCGCCCACAAACAGCCAAAATATTGCTCTAGTTGATTATTTAGAGGAACATTTAGAGTTGGCTCGAAACCAATTTTCATCTGCAGAGGATGGAAAATGCAAACTTGCAGGATGTAGCATGCCTTATAAATGCAATGGGAGGGGCGCATAAGACTGGATCAACTTGGAAAAAATATTGGGAGAATTTGCGGCTAAAAAGACGAAAATTGGATATAATGAAAGAAATGCTCCAAATTCAAAAGGACAATTTGGCTTGCGTTTGGAAATATTGTTTTACCTGTGTTACTATGTTAATGAATGAATTGTAGATTTAATTAATGAATTAAAGAAATTATTAATTTAATAATATTCGTTTGAAATATTTTGGAATGTACAAAATAAGAATTAAAATTGAGGAGCAATTTCGTCCTGCAATCTCCTGCCTACTATTAGAAAATTTACTGCATTTCTTGTATTTATATTATATTGTAGATCTATACCATCCTCTTCGTCATCCACTTTCATTGAAATTTCGTTATCCGACGGCAAAGTATAATTTTCTGTCAACATAATATTATGGATGATAGCGCATGCATTAATTATACTGCCGGATCGTTGCAGAGAAAACTTTAAAATTCTTTGACGAGAGAGACATCGAAAACGACTTTTTAGAATATCCATTTTGTATAAAACTTAAAATTATGTATCATAAAGAAACAAATTTACATAAAACTGACAGTAATTGAATTCTTTAAATGTCAAACAGTCATTCTATGAAAATTGATTTGAAGTCACTCACTTTTTGACTTAGAATCGCAAAACATAGAATTTTGAGTTCGAATAAATGAGTGACTCTCTTTGAGTTGAATTTTTTTAACAGTCATATGACTAAGTCACCTCATCAAGTTAGAATTGACCCCCAGATCAAAAATCTTATATATTCAAATCCGTTAGTGAGATTAAACTAAAATGTATTTATTTGCAAAATTATAATCAATATCTAGTCACATGCAAAGTGTTGTCGAGACAAGTTATTTACGTAACCTTGAACTTGCCGTTAGTAACTGTTCTGGAGTTGCCAAGGTGTAAAATTTATGAAATACATAACAACTTAAAAAAAAAGATTTTTCACTCATAATTAGTAACTTTATTGGTTGCTAAGTCAAAAGCCTATGTACAGTCGAACACTCGTACGTAGTGTATATACCAAATGCACCACGGAGAATTCCATGTTCCAGTATTGGTTGGCCTCCAAATTAAATATACGTAGAGTACTACCATATCTCTTGTTTTATAAACACTTCAATCGCATCCAATTTTCTTACCAACACCGAATGCTCCTCTGTCAATGGTAGGAAAGTACTGTTCTGAGTCTGGCGCAACAGATCGTCATAGTACGTGATCAATTTTCATCTACATCGCTGTCTGTGGACACAACAATTATAGCAGTGTCATTTACTAGGGCACGTTCTTACTGCTAAGTAGTGCGGATTGGTGTTTGACGATTCTTTGTACTATTGGAAATTCAGTTCGTAATTTGTGAGTACAGACTCGGCCACCACAGACACCAGCTTAAGGTTGATCCAGCTTAAACGTTCAAGGATGACGGGCTAAGGCCTAGCAGGATGGAGGAGACGGGATCGGAATAAAATACAGGGTGAGTCATATTCTTTTTTTTCGTTGTACTGATATGTAGGTGAGTGCGTGTATGCGTGTATGTGAGTGTCTGGAGTGCGTGAGGGCGTGTATAGGTGTATGTGATTGTATGGGATGTGGATGCGTGAGTGAATGAATCTCTCATTGGAGCCGTGATTATTGTTTCTTTCCGCAAATAAATTTACAGGTTATAAATTGGCTGGATAGAAGTTGACACTTCACCAGTATACGTTTTTTTTCCTTTGTTTTTGTAAGATTGTCGTTATTTGCATTATATTGTGGGATTTGAACACTTAGTAACAATAATTGATGGACACCGTACCAGCAAAGGAAGGGGAATGATGGCTAATGGTGAGATGTAATATGGGTTCTGAGTTACTGGCAGGAATAAGTATTTCCGTTACAAGGCTCCTGATGGCACTAGTACTAATAATGGAGGTTTACCGGAATCATATATAGCTTCAACAAGAAGGATATGTCGTTGATTTATTGGTTTAATTAAACCTAAATAGTTCCGGGTGACTGAGGCTTACCACTGCCGCCATGGATACGCGGATTAAGGTTAGATTTATGCGTCTAAGTGATATCAGCTTAACGAATGATCAGGCAAATCCGTTCAAAATGCTATCATGTCATATTCCGCTACTCCCATCATATTTTCACCTGCTTTAAAGTATCCTGTACCACTTTCTAGCAATGATAACCGTAACAATGTTCATAATGGTATTAGTCCAGTTCTTTCGAACTGTCTACATTTTCCGATAATTTTGCAGGATGGAATAGAATTTTAATTGAAAACCATCACTTACATCTAAAGGAAACTAAGGTCAATAATAGCAATAACCAAATTAATGATGACCTAAGCAATAGTCATACTACTAGCTTATGGGTCTCATCGGCCATTGTATGTGATTTCAGGTATATGTGTGTGCCTGTTAGTGTGTGTGTGAGTGTCTAAGGTACGAAAGCGTGTGAATTTTCGAGTGAACGTTGGGTTGGACGTGCTGATCGTGGTTCTTTCGCCAAAGGGGTCGCCAAACTCTAATTTTTTCTCTTGTTTTCTCTCTCTTCCGTATAAATCATGTGTTTCGCGTACATTTCCGTATTTGTGTTGGAGTAGCAGGAATTACAACTCGATCCCAATGCTGTCGCTAGTTAGGAACAAATAAATAACCTCATCAGTTACGCGACCTGCTATGCCTATTCGTTGATTCGTCAACGAAGAAAGCGCTTCATTACAATATATTGTTAAAGGAGAATAGAAAGTGTGTCATTCCCCAGCAACATGATTTTTTTCCTGGCAGATCTGCTACTACAAATATGATTGAATTTATTGATTTCGTTGTGAATACAATAGAAGAGAGTGAGCAGGTTGATGTAGTATTCACCGATTTTAAAAAAGCTTTTGACAGAATTTCTCACGAAATTGTAATATCTAAGTTGCGCTGCGCTGGTGTTCACTCTGCCATGCTTTTGTGGTTAGTTTCTTATCTTGAAGATAGAATACAAAAAGTGAAATTAGGGGATCATATATCGTCTGGGATAGACGGTACTTCAGGGGTGCCACAGGGTAGTCACCTTAGCCCTCTACTATTTTTAATATTTATTAATAAAGTTGGTAGTTGTCTGATGCACTCAAAATTTTTGCTGTATGTAAAATGTATATATAACATATATTTATTTATTTGGTACTAAAAGCTTTAATATATTATATTATATGGTTTGAACATTTTATTTTTTATGTTAATGATTTGATAAAAATTTTATTATGAAATTTATTTTACAAAAAATTTTTTATTTTATTTCTATTTTTCAGAAAAACTCACTTATATTAAAAATTCACTTTAAGAAAAAATTGGTTTAAATTTATTTTAAAAACTTTAACACTAAATAAAACTTTAACACTAATTGTTCACAAAAAACCAATCCGAAGTTAAAAATTCCCCTAAAGGTTGTCTATATTTCCTAAACAACAATATAACAACATATTGACTTTACGTCAGATATTAAGTTTTGCATTGATTGGCAACAATCATTAATGACTTTACACTCGTGACTTTGGATGTTGATTAGAATGTTGACTTAGATGTTGACGAAATATTCTCTCATCCTATGAATTCACACTTCGTAATATCTAGAAAATTAATACAAAAAATACCAAAGAAATACAATTTTCAATATGTAATCATAGATGAAAAATTCAACTTAAGTAAATATGAAAAATGATGAAGTTTCAATTTAGAAATTATCTGAACATCAAAATTAAAATATGTTTCGTCATCGCCGCTTTGGCTAAGGTGTGTAAGACATACGGGATTTGAACAATGTGTCTCTGATGAATGTAGCTCAAATCCTGACACGAAACACAACAAATTTTTTCTAAAGGAATTTTAGAGAAAATGAAAAGTTATTTCGAATTGCAAAATTCAAGTGATTTTCCAATATGTGCTTAAGCTTAATTGTTCACAAAAAACCAATCCGAAATTAAAAATTCCCCTAAAAGTTGTCTATATTTCCTAACCAAAAATATAACAACATATTGACTTTACGTCAGATATTAAGTTTCGCATTGATTGGCAACAATCAATAATGACTTTACATTCGTGACTTAGGATGTTGATTAGAATGTTGACTAGATGTTGACGAAATATTCTCTCATCCTATGAATTCACACTTCGTAATATCTAGAAATTTAATACAAGAAATACCAAAGTTTAACACTAAAGTTTTGATACACAAAATACACTAATACACCAAATAAGGAAATTTGTACTCACGGTTTTTTCCGATGGTTTAGAAGAATTTTGGGATTCTTTTCAATTCCTGGGAATTAGACAGGAATCTATCACGGTCGCCATGTTTTGTGTCCTTTGGGTGGTTCTAGGATACTGGTAGGTTACGATTACTTACATTAGATTTAGAAGGTTGGTCTTCTTATTTAATTAAATAAAACACATCCTGTAATGAAGTGCCTCTCATGATGATAATGGGAGTGGCTTAGCAGGAAGCGTACCTAGAAATGTTGTATTGCCGTTCGACTTAGTCTCAATCATCGTGGATAGGAGATATTAGTAACCTGCTGCTTCAGCACAAATACGGAAATGTACGCAATTTTCAAAATAAACGGAAATGGAAAAAAGTTGCAAGTGAAAAGATGAGACTCTGGCGACCTCCTTCTACGAAAGAACCGGCACGTTCAACCCCCTCATTCACTCACATACGCCCACACACACACACACCCACACATTCGCACCCCTATATCATACGGAGAATAAAAAAAAAACCAATCAAATAAACTCACCCGTAGTTATATCCTCCTCGCCTCCAAATCCTACTAGTTTCAGTCCTCCATCAGCACTGCATACACGTTGATCAAAAATAAGATGTCGCAAATGATACGAAGAAACAATGAATCAATTGGTAATCAACAGCGTTGAACAAATTTGTATTTAAAATCGTTGAATCAGCTTGTCCTCAAAAGCGTTGAATAATTTTATAAGCCATATCGTTGAACCAATTCGTGATCAAAAGCGTTGGATAATTTTGTAGTCAAAATTGTTGTATAATATTGTAGTCAAAAGCGTTGACTAAATTTATAATCAAATGCGTCGAATAACTTTGTAATCAAAATTGTCGGATACTTTAGTCCAAATCGTTGAATAAACTTGTATTTAAAATCGCCGAATAAATTTGCAATCAAAATTGTTGAATAAATTTGTAAACAAAATCGGTGAATAAACTTGCAATCAGAATCGTTGAGTAATGTGGTAGTCAGAAGCGTTGACTAAATTTATACTCAAATGCGTTGAATAAATTTTGTAATCAAAATTGTTGGATACTTTAGTCCAAATCGTCAAAAAAACTTGTATTTAAAATCGCCGAATAAATTTGCAATCAAAAGTGTTGAATAAATTTGTAAACAAAATCGGTGAACAAACTTGCAATCAGAATCGTTGAGTAATTTGGTAGTCAAAAGCGTTGACTAAATTTGTAATCCAAAATCGTTGAATACAGTTGCAAGCAAAATCGTTGGACAATTTTATAATCAGATTCGTTGAATAAATTCGTAGTCAGAAGCGTTGACTAAATTTATACTCAAATGCGTTGAATAAATTTGTAATCAAAATTGTTGGATAATTTAGTCCAACTCGTTGAATAAACTTGTAGTTAAAATCACTGAATAAATTTGTAATCAGAATGGTTGAATAAATTTGTAAACAAGATCGGTGAATAAACTTGCAATCAGAATCGTTGAGTAATTCGGTAGTCAAAAGCGTTGACTAAATTGGTAATCCAAAATCGTTGAATACAATTGCAAGCAAAATCGTTGGACAATTTTATAATCAACTTCGTTGAATAAGTTTGTATCCACAATCGCTGAATAATTTTATAATCGAAATCGTTGATCAAATTTACAATCAAAATCGTGAAATAAATATACAATCCAAATCGATGAATAACTTTGTAGTTAAACTCGTTGAATAAATTTGCAATCAGAATCGTGAGTATATTGATAATCAAAATCGTGAGATCAGTATGTAATTCAAATCGTTGAATAAATTTGTATTTAAAATCGCTGAATAACTTGGCAATCAAAATCGGGAATCAATTTGTCATCAAAAATCGTTGCATAAGTTGGCAAACAAAATCGTCGAATAAATTTGTTATCAAAAATCGGTGAATAAGTTGGCCAGCAAAATCGTTGAATAAATTTGTTATTAAAAATGGCGAATAAGTTGGCAAACAAAATCGTCGAGTAAATTTGTTATCAAAAATGTTGAATAAATTGGTATATGTAAGTGTGTGTCCAATTTAACCTAGCTACGTTATATAAGTTGTGGTAGCCACGCAAAAGGTGTCGCTGCAACCACTCGGCGATTGACGACCGATTGATATCCAATATTGCCGCAAAATGCCAGACAGTTATATTAGAGTACCACCAGAACGTGAGAGTTCAGTGGAGTTCGAAATTAATCACAAATCGATCGTCCAGGACAATTCAAGGTTATCAGCAGTCCACTATGGTTATGAATTGATGTAATGCAGATACCGGTTCTATTCAAAAATTTCACCAAACAAGAATCACATAACTGTCACCAGCAAAAAAAAAACGTAAAATAGCGTCAAGGTTATCAGTATAAAGCTGCAAGCACTACCATTGAACGGTATTAACATATATGAATGCTGTTATAAAATTGCTTGACACAGACAATAAAGTATGGCTCTAATATGTGCTAATGGCGTTATATTATTAGATTCATATGTAGGTTAATGTAGAATAATAAAGCAAATCACTTACGTACATCTTAGTTGCATTTTTATTTGATTTTAAGAAAGAACATATCACTCGTATTGTTAATTCTACTAGGTAAATTAATTTGTTACCCTATGATCTAATTTTTTATATCTAATTTCTTTTGGTTTTACTGAATAAATTACGTACGAGACAACACCAACACTTAATCAATTTTTTTGCTACTATTCACTAAATAAATTTAACTAAGTTATAACAAGCACAAATAAATTATTTTCTTTTTGATTTACATGAACAATTTTACTTCTTTGGATCACAAAACACATAAGTTATAATTTTTTTTCATGTACTGATATTACGTTACTACAAACTTGGAAATCGAAATATCACATGGTTTTACCATTTTAACTATAACAAAGAAAAATATCACAGTAACGTGGACTAGAATTTTCAATTTTTAATATTATATAAAAAAAACTTCACAAAATTGCAACATCAGCAAGTTGACGGCTCGAGCATTATTTCAAATAAAACAAATCAAAATGCGCGACGAAGAGATCTGTCACACGTCAAGATCCAAAGGTAATAGAACTAAGAGATTGGAAAGACTACAGTCGATCCATATATACCAAAAAAAATTCCTTTTCGAAAATCGAAAAACTCGAATATAGGGTTTCAGATGTAAAACAATTAATTCAAATCAAGTGTTAGGAAATTTTTATAGTTATACAAAACTGTTTGGTTTCTTTTTTCAAAATATTGCGCAAAAACAATTTTACGATACAACTTACTTCCGATATATTATCATTGAATTTAGAATGAATCAATTGCAAGTTCAATCGACGTTAAGGCGTTCAGGTATTACAAAACTACAAAAGTCGCACAGTGAAGTTCGGTTTTATATCGGAAAGATTGTTTGAAGTAAATTTTCTTTTTATTTTCAGCATGCAAAGAGAAAAAAATTGAATGTAGAACAAAGCAAGATAATACTTCTTTGCATGTTAATGACTGTAAAAAAAACAAACGCACAGCTGTTGTAAGGTTTTGAAAACTTCGTTGTGTAAGTTACGTTTGATGTTTAGAGAACTCAAATTGAAGTAATAGAGTGAACCAAAGTGGATGGAAATATAATATGAGTTAATTTTAGTGAATTGCAAAATCAAATAGCAATGTTTATAGAGACAAAATTTAAGGAAAATTTTTACATTCATACAATTTTCGATCAAGATGAAAGTTTACTATAGGTAATGGCAACTTTTAATTAATTAAAATTTACAATCACTTAGTGCAAGGAGTTCAATTCTCTTCAAATATGTCTGTCCAGCTAAGGAAAATTTACTTAAATTTTAAGAAAAATAAGAAAACTGAGAGTTACGGGGACTAATAGAAATATGACTATGGATGATGAACGGATGAGAAACTATTATGAGGTTAATAATAGAAATGACACTTAATGAAGCTATGACTATGATATACTATGTTCAGACTATCCATTACAATCCCTTTTTAAATAGCTAATATTTATTATAAGCTAGTCAGCTAATATTTAATTTAAGTTAGTTCACTTAAACATGTTTACTCTAAAACTTCTCTCGCAACACTAAGAATGTTATACGTTATTTTATATCTTCTTTCATTTTATATATGCTGATCATGCAGCTTACGCCGGGTTGTCACAACCGTAGTTAAAAAATAAACAAAATTGCCAATGAACTAAACTGATCCCTCCCCATGCGGTTTTTTTCGTATTTTATTCTTGTTTCCCTTATTACAATCAAGAACTAGTGTTCAAGATTTGTAAATACAAATGGCATATTACCGGTCGGAAAATTAAAAACATGTCTTTGATATTGCAATTCACCATCTCCACGCCAATCAATATGAAAATTTCTTAATAATCTGAAATAAATTTTCCTTGTAAAAATAACAAATAATGTGTTCCTCAATATATCTCGGGTAAATACCTTGACATCAAACATTCAATTTCTAGCTCGGTAAATCTTTTCCCAGCACATGTTCTAGTTCCAAAACCAAACGGTAAATAAGCGAATGGATGCGCTGCTTTCGCTGATGCATATTTTGAATTGCATTCATCTTTAACCAACCATCTTTCTGGAATAAACTTTTTTGGTTCGGGAAAAACATTTTCATCATGATATGTGTAAAAATTTGCTGTTACAACATTTGTCTAGATAATAGAGAACAAAATTTATAAAACAAATTTAATTCAAAATTTCAACTTACACCCTTTGGAACACGATATCCCTGTAGAACAACATCTTGTCCAGCTGCTCTGTTATTACCTGATACAACAGCTTGAATACGCAAAGCTTCTTTTATGCAAGCTCTCAAATACGGAATATTATTCAAACTCTGACTTGTTAGTTTTGAACTTTTTTCAGGTAGAATTTTTAGAATTTCGTGCCGTAATTTTTCTTGTTTTTCTGGATTTTTTGCCAGCAAATATAAAAGGCCAATCGCAAGAGCTCCCGTCTAGAATATTCAAAACAAAAATTATCATTAATCAAAAATAATAAAAAATTAATTTTACTGTATCTGAACCAGCTATAATCATATCAACTGCCATTACAATTGCGGTTGATCGATTAATTTTTAATAATTTCTGAAGCACACTTTCTTCACGATTACAGTTATGTAAGTATTCTGGTGAATTCAGTTTAATTGTTGCCGACTCGATTTTTTTGAAAATAATTCTGATTAAAAAATAAAATAAATGAGCTGGGTGAATTTAAAAATTCTGTAGTCATACTTACTCCATCATTTTATCAAGTGTGCTTATGTATTTTCGATATAATGGTGTTTTAATATATTTCCATAAAGATGTTTCAATTTCTAGCTTATAAGTTTGATCAAAAAAATTTGTACTTTCCTGGAATTTGGATTAAATTAATTGTTTAAAGTCTGATCAATATAATAAGAAAAAAACTACCACAATCAATCGATATTCATCAGAATTTGTATCTAAGTTATCAAAAGCATTCAATCGAGTATCAAAGGCAACAAAACAAACAGATTCTAGAGCCCATATAGTAACATCCGTTCCAAATGTTTTCGAAACTTCACAGTTTTTATCACGTTCTCTAACAATTCTGAAATATTTTTCAACTTTTTAGCTTTATATTAATAAATTTAATAACAATATTGTTTACTTTTTGCAAAAATCAGATGCAATTTCATCCATTCCGGTGACATACTGTTTAACAATTTTTGGTTGTAACATAACCGGATTTACTTGTTTTCTTAACGCAGCCCAACGAGGACCATGACTAAAAATAATAAAATTGAATTAGTTTTGATATTTGTATACCAAAACAAGTAGTTTCATGATCTAACTCTACTAGCAATCCGACTGATTCAGCATAAATCTGTGATGTATGATTTTTTCTATACTTGTGAAGAATTTCAAAACCTCTACGGCTTGGATAGGGTCCTTCAGTACGATGGAGCTTTAAATGAAATATCAATTTTTTTTTTTTTTTTTTATTCATCAATCTTACCATTTCAAAATCATTTGGGTCATAAATTATTACAAAATCACGACTTCCAAGAAATCCTTTCAATCGAACGATGTTGCCATACATCTGTCTTAGATTATAATGAGCATCTTTTAATGAAATGTTATACAATCGACCACCAGGAAAAAATTGACGAAAATCTCGAAATGTTTTTGGACCAGGTATTTCAGTGTAGGGTAGTGCATTATCCCAGTTGGTTGGTGTATGTGGACAAATGATCTAGGAAAAAATTATAGTGTTATTATTTAGTTAAAATGAAACAAAAAGATATTATTTTAGAATAACTAAATCAACCTGGAGCTAATACAACATATATTAACATCTTTGGTTGCATTGTTTCTTATAATTTAGGGTCAACAAGTTTTTTTTAGGTTGGCCAATAATCAAGTTAGATTAGACGCTTTCGGCTTTGGCTTTGGATTTAAAGTGCCAATATCTCGCAGTGGTGTAACATCATTGACTAAGCAGTGTTTAGTCTTCCTGTCTCCGATAAACCAAAACTAATTCTCAAGGTCATGGTCATGCTGAGAAAAAATATTGGGTGACTGTCAAAATTTAACTACCTTACAGGATTCATGACTAAGTAGGATAACAAGATGTAAGAGTGAATTTCCACGCGTAGAAACGCAAACGGAATATGAAACAATGATAGAAAGGACAATAAAGTCTTTTAACGGGCATCTATTATTTATTTAGTTAAAATTCAAGTCACCAATAGTAACAATCGATTGTAATTACCACCAACCCGACAAAAGATATCATATAGGCTATCAATCTGTCTACAATGGCGCTAGATAAGGCGTTTTAGATTTGAACCTCGATTAAAATGCATATTGACCTTAGCTGATGAAGTTGAAATAACCTTGTTTGTGACACTATTACCCACAACAATGCCCACACCACCACAAGGTCGACCAAAACGATCGTTTGTTATGATGGAATTCAAAACCAAAAATTTTGTAAAGAGTAGGAGTTTAAGTTTTAGGCCAAGTTTCAAATACCGCTATGAAATTCATATAGATGTATTAGTTAACATATTTAGTTGGGTAAAGCTTATATTAAATATTGAATGTTTCACTTTCGGGTAAGTAATTTAATTTATAGTCATGAAGAAAAGCCACTTGTAGATTGATAACCTTGCAAATCTATAGTACATAGTTGTAACTCCAACGAAATAAGACCGTTCTACAGCTAATTATTGTATATTAAAGTAAATTATTAATTTATTAATTACCCTGTAAGTCAATCAAAACAAGAAATGTATGTCAGCTGTTTTAGATATAAAATAAGTAAAAACATTTATGATCTGGTTCAGTTATAAAATATAATTCAATCTAAATGGAACGAGTCGATCGAATAAAAATTGTATCATTTATTTATAATATTAAATAATTTTTGTTTAACTTATTTAAAGTGTAGGGTCTTAATATAAATTACAATCTCGGGTTAATATATAACAAATTGGCGACGTAGGAAAAAACACGGGCGTGCCTGGAAAAAAATAGTGATTATGACTGAAATTAATGGTAATACAGACAGTGCAATTAAAAGTGATTGGTGCTTATAGTGATCAAAATTATAAAAAGAGTTTTGCAAAACAACTTAGTGGTATTACGGCCAGTATGAAAATGATTGGGTCAATGGAACAATTTGACATGGGAAGTGGAAACTTTATTGATTATGAAGAAAGAATGGCGAATTATTTAAAAGTAAATAAAGTTGTTGATGAAGAAAAAGCAGATTACTTTATAATTCTTGCGGGACCGGAACTGTATACCATTCTAAAGTCATTAACGGTACCGCAAAGTCCGAAAGATTTAAAGTACAACGAGATGGTAAAAATTCTTACAGAACATTTCGCGCCAAAAGTGAATAAACGGGTAGAAAGATTCAAGTTTTCAAAGGCTACACAACCAAACGGTGAATCAATAGCCGATTTTATAATTCAACTAAAAAGCTTAGCTCAATCGTGCAAATTTGGAGACTTTTTAGACGATGCACTGTCAGACAAATTTATAGTCGGTATCAACTCAAATTCAATTCAACAAGAGCTTCTAAAAAATGCGGATGAAAAATTCAGCAAATATTGTGAAATAGCGCTGACGATGGAAATGTCTGCGAAAGAAAGTCAGGTAATTAATTCGTCTAATCATTACATAAACCGTTACAGTCAAGGTCCAAGCGCTCAAGCACATGGTTATAGCAATAACCAAGGTGAACGGGATGAATCACAGGCCACAATAATAAATCAAGGTCACAAGAGTCGTGTGGAAAATTATTCACAAATTCAAGCAAAGAGGGAAGGTAAATTTAGTCATTATCGCGGTCAATCACGAGGTCGCGGTCAGTCTTCAGTCTTCAGAACAGCTCTAGATCTCAATCACGAGGCAACAGTCCTATATCAGAAGAAACCAGAAAATTTAGAGATCATTCAAGTCAACGGATGTGCATCAGATGTGGTATTAGAAATCATCGAGAAGAAAGATGTCCAGTCATAAATTGGAGGTGCTACAGCTGCAACCGTTACGGTCATACGTCTTACGTCTGCAGAAATACACGCAATTATGGAAACCAAAGGTTCAAAATTATAAATGCAGTTCAAGAAGTCAACAGTGTTTGTGAAATTCAAGTCATAGTAGAGGGGCAATTAATGTTAATGGAAGTAGATACCGGCGCTTGCGCAACAGTAATTTCTTTAGATAAGTACCACTCTAGTTTTTCTCATTTAGATTTAAATAAATATAATAATGATTGTACTTCAGTTACAGGTGAACCAATCAAAATTCTTGGTCAAGCACAGGTAGTGGTGAAGTTTCAAGATGCAGTGTATAAATTGGAGTTAGTAGTACAAGAGAAAATGGCAGCGGAACAAAAGTTAGATCAACAACAACTACGTGAAGTAATCGAGTCACGTATATCCAGTGCGGAGGTTAAAATCAACAACATGGAAAGGGAGCTGCGGACAGTTACCGAAGAACAAGAGAAATTACGCAAACTTTCGAGTGAATTCCGCCAACTTTCGAGTGAATTCCGCCAAGAAATAGCACAAGTGAAGTCAGGTAACATGATCAATCCATCAACTGCTTCAGCTCCAGCTAGAGTGAAAACACCCGCATTTGATGGATCTACATCGTATCAGATATTTAAGATGCAATTTGAGATAGCAACCACTGGGTTCGATCACCAGCAAAAAGCAAATGCGCTTATATTGGCATTGAAGGAGCCTGCTGCTGAAATTTTGCAAACACTATCAGCGACAGAGCGTGATTACAGCAAGATAATGGAGGCCTTAGAAGTAAGATATGGCGAAAGTCATATGCAAGCTCTCCATCGCATGCAGCTCAAAACACGGAAACAAGGAGTCAGCGAAACTTTGCAAGAATTAGAAGCTGACATTGTGAGACTGGTTAACCTGTCATATCCGAACTATAACGCTGAACACCGAGACGAATTGGCAGCTGATACATTTATCAATGCTCTTCGAGATGTACAAATGAGGAATCAGCTTTATCTAAGCGGAAAGAAGCTACCTGCAGAAGTCTTAGCATTGGCCCTACAAATGGAAGCTGGAAAAAGAGCGCTTGCCTTAGATAGAGTACGTAAAACGGAAGTTTCTGAAGAGCCACTAAAAGCAGCGCTTGATGAAGTGATAATGTATGTCAAAACGTTGGAAGATAAGCCTAAACGAAATCAACAAAGAAGATCTAGCAGAGTAAGATGCTGGAATTGTGGGCAGTTAGGGCACATCAGACAAGAATGCAAAACACGAGTAGCAGCAAAAGAAGGAGTAGTTCCAGGCCGGTTGATGAACCTTTCAAACAAGCAAGTGGATGTCAAAAAGGAAGGAGATTGCCGCGTTGAACACCGGAAGAGAAGGATACATGGTAACGCTGAAGATCTTTCAAGAAGACCCTGTGTTGAGGAGCGCAAGTCATAGAGCAGAACTGAGGGAAATAAGGCAATGACACTGAAGCAAATCAAGTTCCAAACTCCTGACGATTGGTGTACTGAGGCAATGAAAAGAGAGCAGCAAAAGGATCCAGCTATGGCACCGATATTGAAATGGAAAACTGAGGGAAGGCGACCGGAGTGGAAAGAGGTCGCACCTTTACGTACGGAGGTGAAATGCTACTGGGCGCAATGGGACTCACTATTTATGGACAACAGGATACTTAAAAGAAAATGGGAGTCCGCTGATGGAAAGAAAGTGTTAGAACAACTGGTGTTGCCATCAAGTCGAGTGGAAGAGGTACTGGGAAAGCTGCATGGAAGTATTTCTGGAGGACACCTGGGAGTCAATAAAACCCTGGCTAAAGTAAGGGAGAGGTTTTATTGGGTAAGGTATCGAACCGACGTAGAGCAATGGTGTCGGCGATGCGATACTTGTGCGGCGAGCAAAGGACCAAAGACTAGAACTCGAGGAGAGATGCAACAGTACAATGTGGGAGCCCCAATGGAGAGAATTGCTATAGACATCGCGGGGCCATTTCCGGAAACCACAAAAGGTAACAAATACATCATGGTGGTCATTGATTACTTTACAAAATGGCCGGAAGTTTATGCAATACCGAACCAGGAAGCAGTTACGGTCGCTGAAATATTAGTCAATGAATGGGTTTGCAGATATAGAACACCGCTCGAGTTGCATACCGACCAGGGAAGGAATTTAGAATCTCAACTGATGGAAGAGCTGTGCAGAACACTCGGTATTAGAAAAACACGAACTACACCTATGAACCCACAGTCGGATGGCATGGTAGAACGATTCAACCGAACCATGGAAGAACATCTGTCAAAGGTAGTAGAAGCCAACCAAAGAAGTTGGGATAAGGATCTTCCGTTATTCTTGATGGCCTATCGTAGCGCAGTGCACGATACGACATGTGACACGCCAGCGAAAATCATGTTCGGGAGAGAACTACATCTTCCTAGTGACATTGAGTTCGGCATCCCTGGAGGCCTGGTATGCACGAAAACGGATTATGTGGGACAAATAAGGGAGAAGATGAATAAAATCCATCAACAGGTTCGAGACCACATTAAGGTTGCCAGTGACAAAATGAAAACCAGGTACGACATAAATGCAAATAGTGGCGGTTTTCAAGAAGGAGAATTGGTATGGCTATACAACCCCAGAAGAACTAAGGGAAGATCACCCAAGCTGCAGCCAGATTGGGAAGGCCCATATAAAATAATCAAACGAATTAATGATGTTATCTACCGCATACAAAAGGGACCCCGTACCAAGATGAAAGTGATACATCTGCAAAGGTTGGCACCGTACCAAGGTAACAGCACCAATGCGATAGCTGATATTGTTCGGGACGAACAAAACTAAATGGAGGGCAGTATAATAAACTTCGTCCAGAATGGGTTGGTTTTATTGACTCCCAGGTGTCCTCCAGAAATACTTCCATGCAGCTTTCCCAGTACCTCTTCTACTCGACTTGATGGCAACACCAGTTGCTCCAACACTTTCTTTCCATCAGCGGACTCCCATTTTCTTTTTAGCATCCCGTTGTCCATAAATAGTGAGTCCCATTTCGCCCAATAGCATTTCACCTCCGTACTTAAAGGTGCTACCTCTTTCCACTCCGGTCGCCTTCCCTCGGTTTTCCATTTCAATATTGGAGCCATAGCTGGATCCTTTAGCTGCTCTCTTTTCATTGCCTCGGTACACCAATCGTCAGGAGTTTGGAACTTAATTTGCTTCACTGTCATTGCCTCTTTGCTTTCAGTCCTGCTACATGACTTGCGCTCCTCAACACAGGGTCTTCTTGAAAGATCTTCAGCGTTACAATGTATCCTTCTCTTCCGGTGTTCAACGCGGCAATCTCCTTCCTTTTTGACATCCACTTGCTTGTTTGAAAGGTTTATCAACCGGCCTGAAACTACTCCTTCTTTTGCAGCTATTGGAGTTTTGCATTCCCGTCTGATGTGCCCTAACTGCCCACAATTCCAACATCTTACTCTGCTAGATTTTCTTCGTTGATTTCGCTCAGGCTTATCTTCCAAACTTTTGACACGCATGATCACTTCATCAAGCGCTGCTTTTAGTGGCTCTTGAGCAACTTCCATCTTACGTACTCTGTCTGAGCCAAGCGCTCTTTTTCCAGCTTCCATTTGCAGGGCCAATGCTAAGACTTCCGCAGGTAATTTCTTCCCGCTTAGATACAGCTGATTTCTCATTTGTATATCTCGAAGAGCATTGATAAATGTATCAGCTGCCAGCTCATCTCGATGTTCAGCGTTATAGTTCGGATATGACAGATTTACCAGTCTCAAAATGTCAGCCTCTAATTCTTGCAAAGTTTCGCTGACTCCCTGTTTTCGTGTCTTGAGCTGCATGCGATGGAGAGCTTGCATATGACTTTCGCCATATCTTACTTCTAAGGTCTCCATTATCTTGCTGTAATCACGCTCTGTCGCTGATAGTGTTTGCAAAATTTCAGCAGCAGGTCCCTTCAATGCCAATATAAGCGCGTTTGCTTTTTGCTGGTGCTCAACCCCAGTTGTTGCTATCTCAAATTGCATCTTAAATATCTGATACGATGTAGATCCATCAAATGCGGGTGTTTTCACTCTAGCTGGAGCTGAAGTAGTTGATCGATTGATCATGTTACCTGACTGCCCTTGTGCTATTTCTTGGCGTAATTCACTCGAAAGTTTGCGTAATTTCTCTTGTTCTTCGGTAACTGTCCGCAGCTACCTTTCCATGTTGTTGATTTTAACCTCCGCACTGGATATACGTGACTCGATTACTTCACGTAGACTTTCTTGCTTTGCCATCAATTTAGCAAATTGTTGTTGTTGAACGTTTCCTTGTTTGGCCGCCAATTGCTCTTGTTTGGCCATCATATCAGCAAGTTGTTGTTGTATATATATATATATATATATATATATATATATATATATATATATATATATATATATATATAGTTTCTTTAAAAAAAAATGCCTCTGCAGTTGGAGGTTTCTGAGTGAGCGGCTCCAACAAAAAAGCTTGCAAAACACAAAATGCGTTTGAATTAACCGGCGCTCTCACGGTTGCATTTGTGGAGCCAGATCAAAAACCCTTTCTTAAAAATGTGTGTTTTATTAATATCTTGGACAAGTTCGTAAATCAGAAAAATCTGACACATGGTTAAAGAACTAAAGGATTTATACTAGAAAAAAAAGTGGTTTTTTAATCCGTTATAACGGCCGTTTGGATACTAATATTTTTAAAATATTCATAAATTTAGAATCTGTGGAAAAATTTTAATCCGTTTCTTATATATATAAACCTTTGCAGTTAGAGGTTTTTGACTTGTTGGCTTCAACAAAAAAGTTTGCAACAATCCCCAACTACAATTTCCAAAAACCTTATAACAGTCAATGTCAACCTTATAACAGTCAAAAAAATAAAAGATTTGAATAGAAGAAATTAATTTTTTTTCTTAGAAATAAACTATTTTGATATTTTGCAGCAATTGCACTACATATGATATAGAATAGGTTTGTGTCATAAATTGTCACACACATGTTCTGTGGTAGATTTGATATTTGTTTGTTGCAAAATTGGATAGATATAATTTTGCTTATCCCTTGAAAAAAAAAATTGATAGAAAACGATAGATTTTCTATCGTTTCCTATGCGGTTTTTGAATGAGAATTAATGGGTTGGAATCGTTTTTTCCCATAGAAACGAATGCGGACTCTTACGTTTTGCCTTTTGTGGCGGACGCAATTTCTATCGTTTTTGGGTGTTTCTTATCGTTATTTTCTGATAGAAATGAAAATCTGGAAAAAAATAGAACCGTTTTCTATCGTTTCCTATGCGGTTTTTGAATGAAAATGAATGGGGCTGTATCGTTTTTTTCCGATAGAATGTTTGTATCGCTTTAATCGTTTCCTATCGTTTTTTGGTAGATTATCTGAATCGTTTTCAATGGGTTATTTCACATTATTTTTTTTTCTGTCAATTCCTATCCGTTTTAATCGTTTCTTATCGTAAAAGCCGAATTTTAGTGCAATATCCTATCGTGTTGAATCGTTTTCAATGGGTTTTTTCACAAAATTATTTTTTCTGTTAATTCCTATCCGTTTTAATCGTTTCTTATGGTAGAAGCCAAATTTTAGTGCAATATCCTATCGTTTTGAATCGTTTTCAATGGGTTTTTTCACATTATTTTTTTTTCTGTTAATTTCTATCCGTTTTATTCGTTTCTTATCGTAAAAGCCGAAGTTTTAATTTTGAATCGTTTTCAATGGGTTATTTCACATTATTTTTTTTTCTGGTTAGAAATTTATTACAAAACTAACACGAAGCATCAATACGTTGCCGGAAAATCATAACAGATCATAAATTAATATAATTTAGTGAAAAGATGATACAATCAGCAAACTACTCAAAAAACCTCTCCATTTAGCGTTTCGAGAAAATATTAAAAAATCACAAATTCATATTTCTTTCGAAATTCCAAAAACTTTGTAAAAACTAAATAAAATCAAACTTTTTCCAAAATTCTAAAAATATTCCGAAAATTATTACAAAACCAAAGATTAAACTTTTTTCAAAAATTCTGAAAATATTGCAAAAATCAAAAATTGAAACTTATTTCAAAATTCCAAAATTATTCCAAAACTTAGAATAAAATCAAATATTTAAACTTTTTCTAAATCTAAATAATATTCAAAAAATTCTTAAAAATTCAAACTTTTTCCAAAATTCTAAAAATATTCCAAAAATTCTTACAAAATCAAAGATTGAAACTTTTTTCAAAATTCCAAAAATATTTCAAAAACTATAACAATTTCAAAAATTTCCATGTCACATTTACGTCATACAAAGTACAAACAGCTAAATTTTTTTTCCAAAAAATTGGCTAAAAAAGTGAATGAAAATCATTTTTTACAAACTTATAATGCAATAATCTAGTTTTTGGTCTCGCTTACCAATCCCAATCATCAAGATTTCTTCAAATTCAACGTTTCTATTCGTAATCACTTAAAATGAACGTTTTTTAAGCAAAAATTATGCAAATATCCTTGTTTTGACACACTCGACGATTTATTGACACACTTCCGGTACAGTTATCGAACACATCGTCCTTTCGGCTCTTCCCATTAGAAAAAAAATTTGGAATACGTCCAGCCGTTTTCTAGATTTCGTCGGCCGGCCGACAGACAGACATACATTTTTTTTTGTTGTTTTTTTAGAATTAGTGGGTCCTAAAACGTCGAGAAATGCCAAAAAAATGGGGGGAAAAATTTCACTTTTGCAATGCTTAGGTTTTTTCAAAACCGAAGTAATGGAGGGATCAGTTTTTATTAATTTGTTAATTTTTTTCTATTTTTTGATACACGGGTGTGACAACCCCGCGCACTCCAGTCCCTGTTATTGGCACATGAGTTAACGTGAGATATCACATACCACTGGCAATAGTAGTGAGATATCACTAGCCAAGGTGATATCTTAGGAGTGCTGGCGGATGAACTGTATTCAGTCAACGGTAGCACTCTCAATCTTAGCTAATGAATATTCCTTGATGCTGGAACGCTGTAGCTTGCTCGAAGAAACGAGCCTTCATATAACTTTATATCTGAGCTTTAATCATTGAAAAATATACTGCGTCCCATAATCAAGGATTATGCCATTAGCTGGACTATTGGCAAACCAATTTTAGTTTTGTTCCTGCAAATTTTTAAAACAAATTTGCTTTTTATCTCTTATTTTATTTTTATTTTCCCTATCCTATCACGAAATATTGGCCTATGTCATATTTTATATGTGATAGGATTTATAGTTTAGTTGTCCATTATTTAACAAAAAATATTAAAAAAACAAAAAAAAAACAGATTTGCGTCCATTAACATCCTTAGAACGCATGTTGTTGTGGGACCTTTGTCTTAAACGGTTTTTATGTGTTGTTGTGACACATATTGTAATGCCTACTACACATCACATTTTATTAAAAAAAAAAAAAAAATATATATATCGCATAGGTGACGGTAGATGCCGATTGGTTTGTTTTTCTTGAAAAAATTTCAATCGTAAATTTCAGATTCAAACAGATAGGAAACTGATGGCGGAAAAATACGATAGGTTACGATTGGTGCTACATATATGGAATGAACGATAAAAAACTATTCAAAACTTGTTCAGTTTTACCAAAAAATTTCAAGTCGTGATCTTCAGATTTAAAACGATTAACAACGATAGAAATTCCATCGTAAAAAAACCATTGAAACCGAAAAGTAAAAAATCCTATTGATAACGATAGATTACGATTGGTTGATTTCTCCTGAAAGCATCTCAATCGTAAATTTCAGATTCAGTCCGATAGAAATCTAATGACGGGAAAATACGATTAGTTACGATTGGTGCTATATATGTAATGTCGGATAGAAAACGATTCAAAACTTTTTCAATTTCACCAAAAAAAATTTCAATCGTGATCTTCTGATTCAAAACGATTAACTACGATAGAAATTCTATCGTAGAAAAACCATTGAAACCGAAAACGGAAAAATCCTATAGGTTACGATAGATTACGGTGCGTTTTCTATCTGGCAGATATAGTCTATGCGTTTAAAATGATTAAATCCGATAGAAACGGATAGCAAACTATTCGTTTTCAATGGTTTTCTATCGGTTTCCCTCGATTTTTTTTATAAGGGATAGGTAGCTAATTTTCTTTTTAAAATTTGTTCGATATCTGTTTGAAATTAGTTTGTTTTGTTTAAACTAATCTGATACATCAGATTCTACTGGCACACAAAACTGTCTGATCTCGAAATCTACCTATTTCTAGCGGATATACGTGCCGCTTGGAGTTTTTTTTGTTTATGATTACCGTAGTTTCAAAAAAATCGAAAATGCGGTCAGGTTCAAATTTTGTATTTACTCGGTATCCTGATTCGGTTTTCCATCTGTTGTGTACTCACACTATCGTGATGTACTCGTATCATCACGCTCGTTATCTGGGCTAAGATTATTGTGATTTTGATTTAACCTGGATGGAAACCGAATTAAGAATTTTACGTATCTACCAAACCAAGGCATGATCATTTTAAACAAAATTTTAATTGGCTTTAAATAATTGTATCGCAGTTTTTCACTGTAATTTAATTTATTTTAATATTTTAATGTTTATTATTTGATAATAATTATTAAACGTTAAAACAACATGAAAAAAGTAGGCAGACCTCATTTAAAATATCTCTTATCTCTTTGATTTTAAAATTTTTGTACACAAATACAGAATTTTATAGTAATTTAGGATAAAATATCTAACACCCAGCTGATGCGTGAAATTCAAAGAAAAATATTTTAAAGATACAAACCTTGTCTCCAGCTTCTTAATTATACTATCTCAAAAAATTAATATCTTTTAATTTTTTAAAACAAAAACACAACTTACTTTTTCTTGGCCAATCGCTTTTGTTGCCAGATGTCTTGACCAATTTTTTGAATATATTTTGTATTTATAACCCCACATTAGACTTTTTATAGTATTGCTTAACATGTTTTGGTTATCGTTAAGACAAGGCGCACTGTGAAATATCGTTGAACAGGTTGATAGTCTAATCATTACTAAAGCTTGTTGAAAAGTAATACTCAACTTTCAGATTCTAACTGTAGCTGTATTAAGGTTATTGTTTTAATTTTATTTTGTTTTCAGCATTCCGTTCATGAAACAAAACACATATGTAAAGCAGGCTACAGACCTTCAATCAATTTGTCAATCAATTGAAAACGAAAATAAACGAAATAAAATTTAGGGGATTTTTACACTAAATTTTATTTCGTTTATTTTCGTTTTCGAATTGATTGACAAATTGATTGAAGGTCTGTAGTTTGCTTTATATAAAATAAAAAAATGTTATATTGGTATTGGGGCTTTATTTTATTGGTGGAAATACATTTAAAAAAAAATTTTGTATCAAAATATTAAATTTTTTTATTTATATACAGACAACAACAAGAGTATTTGAAATGGATGAATAAGACAACAAATTTGTTTTTTTGTAAACATAACAGTTTATTAACAGAGAATCAAGGTATTAGTTTTTGTTGAGATCAAGTTATGCCCTTATTGGTTACTATAATGTTGTATATGTAATTTTTTAATTGTTTCTATTTTATACGTGCCTGACATGCCACACCTATCCTTAATCCTATCTATAAACTTACTAGATTTTCGTTCAGTATCTTATATTCCATGAAGAACACAAAAGACTGTAAAATTCTAAAAATTCTCAAAAATAATTTAAATAAAATTACGTATGAGTTCCAGAGAGTACAAGAAAGTGAATTTAGTAAAAAACAATGACATATTTCTTTGCGATAGAGACAGACAGTCTGACAACTAATAACATATGTAAAACACATGAAAAAAAATTAACAGTGGCTGTTAACTTTATTTTTTATTTCTTAATTTCACTATAAATCTAATACTCCAAATCCTTAAATATAAATGGCATATTCCCAGATGGTATATTTAAAAAGTTTCGTTTATATTGCATCTCACTTTCTCCTCGCCACTCAACATTAAAATTTCTGATTATTCTTGAAAAAAAAAATTAAATTAAAATCACAAATTACCATTTAGTCCTGTCAGAACGTCATGCTGTAATACCTCAAAATAAAACATTGAAGTTCTAGTTCAGCGAATCTTTTCCCTGCGCACATTCGTATTCCATACCCAAATGGTAAAAATGCAAATGGATGTACTGCTTTTGCTGAAACATATTCTAAATTGTTTTCGTTGTTTGGCAACCATCTTTCTGGAATATATTTTGTAGGTTGAGGGAACACAGTTTCATCATGATATGTGCAAAAATTTGCTGTTACGACATTTGTCTAAACGAAAACATAACGTGAATTATCAGACGAAGAAAGTTTTAATATATAACCTACACCTTTAGGGACACGATATCCATGAAGAATAATATCTTGTCCGGCTACTCTGTTGTTACCTGATACAACAGCTTGCATACGCAAAGTTTCCTTTAAACATGCTCTCAGATATGGTGTATTGTTCATACTCTGACTTGTCAATTTCGAACTTTTTTCAGGTAAAATTCTTAAAACTTCTTCGCGTAATTTTTGTTGTTTCTCTGGATTTTTTGCCAACAAATATAAAAACCCGATCGCAACAGACCCCGTCTAAAATTATTTAAATTTTATCTCACATATAAGAAGGGACAATAACTTTACCGAATCTGTTCCAGCGACTATCATATCAGCAGCCATTACAATTGCAGTTGATTGATTAATTTTTAACAATTTCTGGAGCACACTTTCTTCTCTATTTGTTTCATGTAAGTATTCTGGTGAATTGAATTTAATGACAGCTAACTGGATTTTTTTCATAATTATTCTGATTAAAAGATTCAAACAGTCAGTTAGTTAAAATCTAAAATGAATTATTCCACTTACTTCGTTATTTGATCAAGCGTCCTCATACAGTTGTTATACAAAGGCGTTTTAATATATTTCCAAATTGAGGTTTCCATTTCTAGCTTATATATTTGTTCCAACAATTTGCCAGTGCCCTAAAATTAATAACAAATTAGTGTTTGGAATGAAAATTTATTCTATCTAATGTATACCGTAATCAATAGATATTCATCAGAATTTCTATCTAATCTACCAAAAACGTTTAATCGAGTATCAAAAGCAACAAAACAAATGGATTTTAGAGCCCATGTAGTAACATCCCTGTCGAATGATGTTGCAACTTGAAAATTCTTATCACGTTCGCTCTTAATTCTGAAATTTTTTTATCAACATTTTAAGATCGATCAAATTGATGAGATTGTTATTTACTTCTCACAAAATTCGGAAGCAATTTCATCCATTCCGGATACATACTGTTTAACAATTTTTGGTTGTAACATAACTGGATTTACTTGTTTTCGTAATGCAGACCAACGTGGGCCATGTCTGTAAACAAAGTAATGAAATATAATTGAAATGATTGTATATTCCCAATCGATTCGACTGACTCTGTAAACAATCCTGCTGACTCCATAAAAATTTGAGGCTCATAATTTTTTCTGTATTTATATAAAAGCTCGAAACCGCGTCGATTTGGATATATACCTTCGGTGCGATGTAACTAAAAACAAAATTTCCCAATTAATTTTTTGACGCAATGTTTATTTATCTTACCATTTCGAAATCTTTTGGATCATATATTATTACAGCATCTCGACTTCTTAAGAATCCTTTTAAGCGTACGATATTTCCATACAATTGTCTCAGACCATAGTGAACATCGTTCATTGAAATATTATAGAATCGTCCACCAGGGAAAAATTGACGAAAATCTCGAAAGGTTTTTGGACCAGGAATGTCATTGTACGGTAATGCCTTATCCCAGCAGGTTGTTGTGTGTGGGCAAATGATCTGAAAATCAAACAAACATTGAATTAATGTCAATTTTATTTTAGTGCGAATATTTTTACAAATTTTAATCGCTTCTATCGTTCGGTGAAGAAGCTGCAATCTCTCAAATTTTATCAAATTTAGATTCAAGTTAAAAGATCATTCACCTACTAATAAGGGAATAACTGACTTATATGTGACAATTTTTAGTTGAATATATATGAACTGCATGTTGTGGTTGATTCCGGCATAAAATTGGTTGTAACATTTATTGGTTATATCATTGACTAGAATTTGGAAACATAATATGTGGTAAATATATTATACTTGACGTAGGTTTCTGCGAGTTGATAAGACACTGTAGTTTTGTTCCATTAATACGATGTATAGAGTAATGCCATATGCCTTTTCGGAGGCGTCTTCAAATGCTCATGTAGTTCAAAAATACTGGATATGGAACCATTGATACAACGTTAAATTTCAATCTCCTCTAGTAGCGAAAATTGTGATTTGAATGTCTGCCAATATTTGACAAATTTTGATACTTAAATACCATCCTTGTCGATTTATGGATTCGTAAATAAAGTTAGCTCACAGGAGAAATTAAACCAAAAGGGTCATATAGAACTGTGCTATATTTCGAATAAAATACTGTGCTTTGTATTAGCAGTTTTGGTCGACGATATTTATTTGAATTCTGAAACAATTACAATAATACCCGAAGTACGTCAAGCAACTGTATTAATTCAAATTTTATTTCCTCTGTAGTTTGAATAGTGTCACTTTCTGTAAGAACATCGTCGCCATAAAAATATTCATCATCAGCAAACTTAAAAAAAAGTGGCTATAGCTAGAAAGGAAGTGCATGTGGTACCATAAGCTAAAGTTTTTAACCGATAGCATTTGATTTTCTCGTTTTTATTATACCTCCAACATCCTCAAAAGCAGATCGCGTTGATTTTCAAGGAGACATATCTTGCAATACATTTTGGTTATATCAGTGCTCAAACCAAAAGATGTGACCTAAATCCAATAAAACTTAAGAACAGATATGATGCAGCCAGCGATAGAAATGAGTCTCTTCTTTCACTCAGAAAAAGCAATATTTACTCTCACTCAAAAGAATTTTGAAAACAAAAGAGAAAAAAAAATCAAGGCTCATACATACATTAAGCGCTTAGCAACACAGAACTCTCTCTCAAAGAGTAAATTTTCCTAAAAATTAAAGTATACTCTTTGACAAAAGAGACAACAATCTCTATAATATGTCGCTATACTTGTACCTAGAAAAATATTTATTATTCACATAAGCAGGACAAAATATAAAAAAAATGAAATTTCACTCTCTATTCAATGAGTAAAGAAAGAATAAATATTTCCAAACTCATACTTCAATAAAAAATGAGGAAAAAAAAATTAGATGAAAAATACTCGTTTCAAAAAGAGTGAATGATAACAAATATTTAAATTTTTTCAATTGTGTTGATGATCACACTGTAGAACAATCAATGAAATAAAAATAAAACACAAGTAAAATATTCTCGTTTCAATTTTAAATTTAATTCAAGATAACTTTTTATTTTTACATTTAATCATTTAATTAATTCAATTAACAAAATATATTTTGATTTTTAAATAAATAAACATAAATAAATTGCTTTTTTAATTCATAGAAAGTTCATAATAGTTAATATAGTTTTTAATAAAATCCATTATTTAATTTCGCCAATAAAATATTTTCAATATTTTGGGTACTTAATTTATTGCGGTAGTCAGATAAAATGAAACGCAGGGCCGAAAAACTCTGTTCAACACTGACTTGAGTTGCTGGCACTGCCAATACTATTTGATCCAACTTATACAATGTTGGATAATTTTTTGAAAATGTTTTCCAATATAACAAAACATTAATGTCAACATCACTAATCCTTTCTGGATTAAAGCTATATATTTCTGCCACAGCCAGGTCCCTTTCGTTGGTTAGATTATTCAAATCTCTGATTTGTTGTTGTTCATTTAAATATAATATTAAATCATTACAGGAACTGTTAGGGTCTGTTGAACTTGTATTAGCACCTCCCTCAATATTTTCATTTCCATTTGATATGGGATTTGTCCTTCCCATTAAGTGATCGTTAAGTTGAATCAAATGGTTTTGGGCAATAATTTTTTGCTCTTTGTTTAATAAAAATTGGAATCTATCATCCAAAAAAACTGCAGCTAGAATAACCGGACTCTCCAAAAGCTTTTTTTCTCTTGTTTTAATAATGTTCGTTATTGAACTAGCTAAAGTTGAATTTTTCTTGCTTATTTCTATTTTGAGTTGCAGCCAATTTTTGTAGAAATCACCCAAAACCATTTGACTTTCTTGCAGCCTTAGTGTTGTTATGTATATTGGCTCAAACACATCACAAAATTCCACCATAAAGCTCCAAGATTCCTCTGACACATTTAAGCTGAGATCCATTAGCCGATTATCAGCACAAAATTGTTTAAGGCTTAAAAGATTTTTTATCATATTATAAGAGGAGTTCCACCTAGTATTGTTGTTTAATATTGGTTGGTTCAACTTCAACTCTTTTATTTTTAACAAATTTGTCTGTGACCGTAGTGCATGCGAAAGTTTTTTACCTATTTGAATTTGGCCGGATAAATTATTTTGTTTAATAGCATCAGAAACTACAAGTTGCAACGTGTGTGCAGCACAACGAATACAATTTATTAATGCATGATTTTCATGTATAGTGTGCCTTAATTCAGTCCAATTTTCTACGTTGTCTTCATCATGTATATTTTCAGTTTCATTGATCTCTTGATGTTGCAAATCGTCCTGCAGCAATTTAGCACATTTTATCATATTGGATCCGTTATCTGTAGTCAGCGTATAAACTTGATTTAATGTCAATCCATATTCTTCTAAAATTTCTTTAATTATTTGTTTTAAATAAAATGAGGTGTGTCTTTCACGTAGTTCCTTCATTGCTAATGTTCTGATAATAATTATGTCGGCTTTTATATATTGGACATTAACTCCCAATAAACAACGGTTTTGCCTCGTTACACCATCTACTTTCAGGGAAAAAAATTTATTTTTTAAGTCAATACTTATAATATTTTTCATTTCTTTAGCTTTTTCTGCTATTTTAATTTTTAAATTTCTTCTATTAAATTCTACCTCCAAAGTTATGTTGTGGGTGTTCAAAATTTTTTTAAATCCAGGATCTTCCATAAGTGTCCACGAAAATTCACCAGACGTTGCCATTTGAACACATCCGTCCCACATTGTAGATTCAATATCCTTTTTCTTAATTTTTTTGCATGGTGCAACTTCTTCAGCAATGTTTTGAATTTGTAAATAAACGTTTGCATATTTCGTTTCTATGTGCCTAGATAGGTTAAAAACATTATCCCCCGATAGTTTCTTATTGCAGTTGGCAATTTTACATTTCCTAAAATTTCCTTCTACTTCAAAATTCTTTCGTATTTCTTCTGCTTTTCTTTTATTCCCCATTTTGATTTGACCTTTACAATAAATAAATCAAATTAAAAAAACAAAATTATAACAAAAAATAAAATACCTTTATGTTAAAATTTTGTATTTGTCAGGAACCGCGAGGTGCGAACCTTTCACTTTTAAAATTTAGAGATAAGTGGGCAAAAAATTATAAAATTCTAATAACTACGTTACACAAACAAAATACATAGAAAATAGAAAAGAAATATTTTATGTTTTTACAGGGCAACCAAAAAAATTCCTATGCATTCTTTTAACTTTATCGGTTGAAAAATAAGAGAGATTTTATTTAAAAAAATAATCAAATATGTAAAAAAAAATTGGGTTACCCTGTATGTTAACTAAAAAAGGAAATATATACCTGCATTTCAGAATTGAGAAGACGTGTACGCATAATAAAATAATTACACAAATATTTCGCCTATATTATATTATGCACGACTTTCTGACTGTCTCTCGACAACAGTCTATATGCGAACGAATATACGCGAACGCGCCCGATATTCTCAGCTATATGCTGCTGCATTTATTTTATCTCTCTACTCTCTCCCGCACGATCACGAGCCAATACAAAAACAATAAATAAAAGGATCTTACTCTTACTATTTAGAGCTATAATTTAGCTGTGTGAGTGTTTTGCACTAAGCCATAGAAAAATAAACTATAAGCACAATTGGTAAACGAAAAACTCGTATATCAAAAAATACAACACAATTGCTTAATTTTTACGATGGAAACAAAGATGAAGAGTCTAGCATTAACCATAAATATATATTGCATTCTTTCTGTCTTATACGATAGAATAAACATGACAAATCAAAATAAAAAAAGAGAAAAATTTATATGAATTTGAAATTTCTTTTGCTTTATATTCTATTTTACTAATGAGACAACAAAAAATACGATGGTAAAATACAATTAATAATAAAAAAAAAACTCGCATGAATTAGTGTTTCCTTTGGCATGTTTATTTAAATATGTAAAGGTTTTTAGAATTCATTGATAATTTTGGTTTATTTATCGTTTATTTTTCTATGGGTTTTTAGGGTTCCGTACTTTAAAAAAGTAAAAACGGTACCCTATTGGTGAGACTTCGGTGTCCGTCCGAATTTCTACATAATCAATTTACTCACAAACTATAAGTGCTATCAACTTGAAATTTTCTACAGTTTTTAAACGTGTTTTTCCACGCCTACTGATAACAAAAAAATTCAAATATTTGTTTTAATCTATATTTTATGAACATAGATAAGGAGATAGTAAAACAAAAGTTTTTTGTAAGGAATCGAGTTTGGTCTAGAAAAATCGAGAAAGTTCCAAATATTTCAAAAAAAAATTTCAATGATTTTTCGACTGCTTAGTTTTTTTGATATTGCCATAAACGGGTATTGTCTTTCCTGTCCCCCCCCTTTAACTTCGAACATTAGAAAAGAAAAAATTTGAAAAAATTCATGGTTATGGTCAATGTTGTAAATATTGAATCAAAACTATAGCGGTCGGGTCATCATTTCAAATGTGATTCTGAGGGGGTTGAGAGTGGAAATTTTGAAAAAAAATTATTTTTGACCTCAGTGAGTGGGGTGTCATATGAAAGGTGATTTTTTTTCTAGTCCAAGCCAATTTTTTTTGCAATTTTTAAAAGCGCAGTTTTTGAGTTATGTTAAAAAATGTGACAAAAATTTCCTGTCCCCCCCTCTTAACTTCGAACATTACAAAAGAAAAAATTTGAAAAAATTCATAATTATGGTCAATGTTGTAAAGATTGAATCAAAACTATAGCAGTCGGCTCATCATTTCAAATGTGATTCTGAGGGGGTTGAGAGTAGAAATATTGAAGAAAAATTATTTATGACCTTGTTGAGTGGGGTGTCATATGAAAGGTGATTTTTTTTCAAGTATAAATCAATTTTTTTTGCAATTTTCAAAAGCGAAGTTTTTGAGTTATGTTAAAAAATGTGACAAAAATTTCCTGTCCCCCCCTCTTAACTTCGAACTTTACAAAAGAAAAATTTTGAAAAAATTCATGGGTATGGAAAATGTTGTAAAGATTGAATGAAAACTATAGCGGTCAGCTCATCATTTCAAATGTTATCTTGAGGGGGTTGAGGGTGGAAATTTTGAAAAAAAAATATTTTTTACCAAGTCGATTGGGGTGTCATATGAAAGATTGATTTTTTTCTAGTCCAAAACAATTTTTTATGTAATTTTAAAAAGCGCAGTTTTTGAGTTATGTAAAAAAATGTGAAAAAAATTTCCTGTCCCCCCCCCTTAACTTCGAACATTACAAAAGAAAAAATTTGGAAAAATTCATGGTTATGGGAAATGTTGTAAAGATTGAATGAAAACTATAGCGGTTGGCTCATCATTTCTAATGTTATTTTGATGGGGTTGAGGGTGGAAATTTTGAAAAAAAATTATTTTTGACCTTGTTGAGTGGGGTATCATATGAAAGGTTGATTTTGTTCTAGTCCAAAACAATTTTTTATGTAATTTTCAAAAGCGCAGTTTTTGAGTTATATTAAAAAATGTGAAAAAAAATTCCTGTCCTCCCCCTTAACTTCGAAAATTACAAAAGAAAAATATTTGAAAATATTCATGGTTATGGGCAATGTTGTAAAGATTGAATGAAAACTATAGCGGTCGGATCATCATTTCAAATGTTATTTTGAGGGGGTTGAGAGTGGAAATTTTGACAAAAAATAATTTTTGACCCCCACTCGGCATATGAAAGGTGAATTTTTTTCTAGTCCAAAACAATTTTTTTGTAGTTTTCGTTTTTTTCGGTTTTGATTCATTTGATTAAAATTCTAAAATTGTGTTTTGTGAAGGACTATTCACGTAAAATAATCGTAGAAGAGGATAAATTTTACTACGTTGTAGGAAATGTATATTATAGTAAATATTGAGTGAAACGAAGTAAAGAAATGAACAAACAAGATCAGATTAGATCAACACAGTTTAACAAGTCAGATGAACTAAACTTCAGGCGAAAGGCGTTAGGTTAAAAAATTATGCAATAACATACCAGATACCTGTTTGCTATTCGATAGATTATCATTTAATATGGTTGCATTGCAAATGTTCTCTGTGAAGTTGATCACTAATTACAAACATTTTTGAAATTTTTGAACTATTGAACTACTGTTGAACTAGAAAATTGTTACAGTCAAGTTAATCGAGGTTGGGGATCTGTTCTTTTCGTTAAGTCTGATACAGTACCACCAGTGCAGAAAAATAGTAGCCACCATCACTTTGAGTTTAGCTCTGCTGGCAGTCATTGTGAATGTTCAACTAGCTGAAGTACAAATCCTGTTGGTATACTATACCGATCTCCCCAATGTTCAGTAGACAAATCACTCGACTGTGTTAACAATGCACTCGTTGGAAATAATTTGACGACACTTTTTCTCCGTTTTTTCCGTTGGTTTCAATAAAAATCCTCAAAACTGGCTCTCAAACTATTTTCTACAAAAAAATTTACAAAGAAAAATTCATGAACTAACAACAGTTGAGGCTACCACAATTGATAATGTATTTTCCAATATAAATAATTTAGAAGCTGGCGTTATTGAAGCTTTCTTTAGCCACCATAAACAGCTTTGGGTAAGATTCAACCCAACTTGAAACTATACTTACAAAAACTGTTTTTTTCTCATATTATATACACGGAACCCTCAGCGAGCGAATTATATTCGCACTTGCCTGACTTTTATACTATAGTTTTAAAAAGTTTATTTTTCTATGACTAAGCCAAGTTTAAAAATCAAATTGTTTTTTCTCTTTTTTGAAGATGAATTTGTTTATTATATCATGTGACACTCGTTTAGAAAAACCCAAAATAAGTAAAAGAGAATTTTTACAGAAAGAGAAATGAATGTATTCAAATATAAAAAATACAACCAAAAAAGAGTTTTGATTTTTATTTTTTATTTCTCCTCATTTGTCGAGCGAGTATTTTTTTAAAAAGAGACTCATTTCAATCGCTGGATGCAGCAAAAGTAAATGTTTTATCATACTGATTTTCATTTGATTCGGACTATCATAAATTTCGATAGAAATTGGCGAGTTTTTTAATACAACAAAAAAATTACTCAAAAAAAAAAAACTCAATTTAAAATTTTGACGAGCCCTTATCTTACAGCTAACTATGAAAAAATCCAATTTCGAATTCCTTTATTTCACCATTGTAATAATATTATAGTCATTATATGGCTCAAAGCATATAAATATTCTTTAAATCTGAAATGGTAACATATTTTAAAACTAAAAAACTGAAAAAACAACGAAAAACAGAAATAATTTATTATTTATGGAATGCGATTTTATTTTCACTTAAAAATTCGTCGTAACTACGACGGTAAT
The DNA here is from genome assembly GCA_963693315.1 of Diogma glabrata. Lineage (NCBI taxonomy): Eukaryota > Metazoa > Arthropoda > Insecta > Diptera > Cylindrotomidae > Diogma > Diogma glabrata. The sequence continues at coordinate 28,277,441 of OY856186.1, read as the reverse complement.
TTTTAATAGAGATGGCATTGATTTCCTTTTTTCGAAATACATTCCTACTTTCCGAAACTACCTTACCTACTTTCCTATTTGAAAATTTTGACAGCTAATTTGTATATTGAAAACATTCATAAATATTATTTCTTCCAAATCAAGGTTGCTTTTGTTATTTTTAATATAATTATTATCTTAAATTACTACAGTTAACTGAAAAGAAAAAGATAAGTTAAACTTAAATGATTGATAATTATTAATTATTAAACTTATTTGATTAATAATTGTTATATAGTATCAAGTATGTGTGGAATTATGTTTTATTTTCTAGTTTGTAACAAGTGCGACATATTTCTTCAAATTAATAGTGAATCAGCAAACTCTAATAAGCTACCATCTGTTAAAAATTATATTCTGTGACTGGAATTCCAACTTTAGCTTTGTTAGAACGTTTGCTTAAGTTTTGTTTATTTATAAGATCAGTAGATCTATAATATCACGGTCTGTGCAACATCTACTCTCCGAAACACACATACTAGATATTAGATAACAATAATTGATCAAATAAGTTTCTAATTGTGTAACTTGTTAATTATATTTAATTTAACTTTTTCTTTTTAGTTATTTTAATTATGACCGTTGAACCCGGTTTTGGTGGTCAAAAATTTATGAGTTAAACTCATATGATGGTATCGAACCCAGATCAGTGGATAGAACCAATGGCCGATGCTGGTGTTGATCAATATACTTTTCATGTTGAACCGGTTCAAACAATTGTTGCAGAAGTTTCAAGGAAATTTGATAGAGAATCACTCAGTGAAGCGAATAAAACCAAAACGAGTTGTATCGGAGCCCCGGCGTCCAAGATACAGGCCTTTGAAAAAAGCAAAATCCATACAAAATTGCACTGGTTTTGACAAAAATGTTTTATTTTTTACTTATTTTTGCTTTATTTCCTATGTGCTTATAAGATAAACGATCAAAACTGTCCCTTTTACAAAATTTTCTTAATTTACGATAAAAATAATAAAAAACAAATCCACTCGCGCCTAAGTTAAAGTAATCTTGCCTGAAATAGTCATAACGTGGGCCCCCAAAGTTATAATTATTTTTTTTAAAGTTATTCATGTTGATTCTTTAAAATTATATATCAAAAATAACATTAAACGTCATTTGGATTGTAACATTCGGTAAAAAAAAGTGTACTTTTATACGATATTTGTTTTTGGAAGGGAAAGGAAAGTTAAAGACGCTGGAATGAAGGTTTTAGCTTTAAAACCATGCACTCCGGTTGAGCTTGTGAAAGAGTACATTCCCTTAGCTGATATGATTTTAATAATGACCGTTGAACCCGGTTTCGGGGGTCAAAATTTATGAGTGATATTATGCCAAAAGTGGAATGACCACGTTAAAATTACCCCAACATCAGATATAGAGGTTGATGGAGGAGTTGGAACAGAAACAATTAATGAGTGTGCTAAAGCTGGAGCAAATATGATTGTTGCTGGTACAGCAATTATTCGGGCTACTAATTTAAAAGATGTAATATCGCTTTTAAAAACTCTTCAGTAGTTTACACTGGTAGTCTCATAAATATGTTATTGTTCCTAATTTTAAGATGATTTGTTAACTTGGGCTGGATATGGATTTAGATATGGACATGGATATGGATGTGGATATGGATATGGATATTGATATAGGTATGAATATGGATATGGATATGAATGTGGATGTGGATATGGATATAGATAAAGATATGGATATAGATAAAGATATGGATATGGATGAGGATATGGATTGGACTTCGTATGGATATGACATGGACATGAATTGGATATGGATTGGATATGTATTAAATACAGATTGGATATTGATTTGATATGGGTTGAATATGGGATTGTATATGAATTGGATATGGATTGGATATGGATTGGCTATGGATTGGGTATGAATTGGATATGGATTTGTAACGGTTAGACTAAATTTGCAAGAAGGTGGTAAAAGTGAAGTCCACTCCGGTTTTAAAATTTGAATGTTATTAAGTATAGTATAGGAAGAAAACAAACGATTAAATTTATGTCTGTAATTTATTTCATTTATTAAGTTCAATTCAGTTTTGAATTAGAGTCAAAAACCATTTAATTGTAAATCTTAAACTTAAACAAAGAAAAACGAAAACATTAAATTTATTCAAATATAAAAAATTGTATGGTTAGTTGATTGTTAGTTGATTGTATAAATAATTCTATATTAATTTTAAGAAAAATCTATTGGTAGAAAGGCTGATTGATGAGTTGTCCAAAATAAGCCCAGTTGTGTCATGTGAAGTAAAATCATTGATTTATTGAGACCTGGGAATGTATTCATTTTATACAATATCAAATCGAAATATGGAACTGCAGCAGCTGTTGAGCAATCCGCATCTGAGGGAGTGGATCCACCACAAAAGTATGAGAATGATATGTTTGAATCATGTTTGTTAGAAAATAATGAAAAGCAACGAAAGTGATGGAAATGTTGTAAGCATGTCTAAAGGTTTTCAACGATTCGAAGTATATTCGTGACAGAACAATTAATGCTTATATTTAAGGAGGTCGAACCTATGCAGATGTTAGAATTTTACTGGAGGTTGTTCTACTTGATCCATCACTATCACATTCATCAACTAGTATTAATAGATTGCAAGGCATTAAGACATTAATTCAAATTTGTTGAAATATAATTTAAATGTTGGCAGTAATGTTGATGCTAAAACAAGATTCAACAACAATCATATACAATTGAAGGGGAAATTTATGAAAACTGGTTTTATACAAATTTCGGGTCGATGTGGGAAATAAACAAAATTAATAAGGTCTTTGGGATCTCATCAGAACAAGACGTCTGGAATAATGGGATAGACAACTGCTGTTTGGGCCAACACTAACCACATGGAATTAGGACAACTCATCACAAGTTTTGTTAAGTATAACTTACAGAAATTAAAATTTAATTAAACTAAAAATATGAAAATAATAAATAATTTAAAAGAAGTTAAAACACAAAATTAATTAAAACAAATTATTAAATTAGGGCTATATGTTAAATAAAATTTATAAAGTTTTGTGAAAGATTATCTTGTATCATTTTCTAATTGTATTGTGCTCGTAATTGTTTTTAGATAGTTAAGTGGAATATAAAGAGAACCTTTTTCTGGAATTTACTATGCAAGGCTCCATCTCCGCACCCATATAAAAAATAGTGTCGCGCGTGTCCAAAGGGTCATACGTTACAGATTGGATATTAATTGAGTATGGATTGGAGATGTATTGGATATGGATTGGATATGGATTGGATATGGATTAGATATGGATTAAATATGGAATGGATATGTATTGGATACACCGCAAGAAAAAATCTTGGTTGATTCAAACATGTTGCATTGTTAATCGAAAATTAAGTGAAAATTGGGGAACTAAATACGTTTGTGATTGGATCAACCAACGCTCCGTATTTAAATTAACAATTTAACCGTTGTTGATATATTTTTTTATAAGTATCACAAACATATTTGATTTAACCATGTTTGTAGTTGAGTCAACTATGATTTAATTTTCAATTGACTACAAACATTGTAAATTAAAAATTTGACTAAAATAGTGATATTGAATACGTTTGTGATAGAATCAAGCAATACGCGCGCCGTATTAAATCTTTTGGTTTGGTACATCTTTGTTTTGTTTTTGCTGCTATCGATGTTTGTATTGGTTCATTTTTTTCGTAAATATAATATTTGACATTTTTTATATTAGAAGTATGCATTTCGCATCAATCCCGACAAACATTTTTATGCATAAAGCTAGCGTTCGTATATTTACGATCTAAATAGGAAATGTATGAGTGTGATTTTGTTTGTAAAGGATGCGTCCATTTTTTCGCCATTTTTTTAATGATACAATTTAAAAGACAAAAATTCAGAAATCAAAAAATTTAAATATTTGAATTATGCATAGAAAATTATACTAATTTACCATAATTTTCTCATTATTATGAAAAATTAAATTAAAATATCGATAAATGGACATGAAACAAGACAAATAAAAAATATTAAAAAAATATAATAATTTTTTTAAATCACCAAAATTAATTATAGAAAGAGCCTGTTTCATTAACGATATTTTTGTTATAACATTAACTGAAAAATTTCTTTCGCACATAATTTTATATGCAAATAATATGAAAATTATTTAAATCAATTAAACACATCTAAATTATTTCCTAAAGTATAATGTTAAATAAAACCAGCCATGTTAAAATATATAAAATCTTTTTATTTTTCTATTCTTTTGTTTATTACTTTTCTTTATTTTGTTTATTAGTTTCTTTTCTCCTAGTTTTTTATTTTAACAAACACAGTAATTTTCAAACAAAAACATGAACAAACTGAACTGAAAAATATGAACAAGAAAAATTAATCACGCCGTGGTTGATTTAAATAATGAAAATTGTTACGTTTTTTAAAATAAATTGACAATACTACATTGGTTAAAATAATCACGTTCGTATTAGACGCAAAATCAAACAAGCTTTGTAGTTGATTCTACCAACGTTTTTTTTTCGGTGTATGGATTGGATATGAATTGGATATGGATTAGATATGGATTGGATATAGATTGGGTATGAATTGGATATGGATTGGATATTAATTGAGTATGGATTGGAGATGTATTGGATATGAATTGAATATGGATTGGATATGGATTGGATATGGATTGGATATGGAATGGATGTGGATTGGATAATAATTGAAAAGGGATTAGTAATGGATTAAAAATTGGATATTGATGCTATATTTTTTTTATATAGACCAACAAAAAGAAATGATATCAACGGAAAAAACATTAAAAATGTAAATTCAGCAGTTTTTTTTAAGATGTTTAATACACAATGTACGAAAACAAAACAAGCAAAAAGAAATGATATCTTAGCGGAAAAAAAACATCAAAAATGTAAATACAGCAGTTTTTTAGAGAGATTAGGTACACAACGTAAAAAAACAAATAAAAAGTAATGATATCTTATCACACGCACATTTCAGCGGTAAGAACGTCAAAGGAACCAAATCAGGAGTTTGTTTTTAGGGTTTAATACACAACATAAAAGTACCAAACCAAAGAAATGAGACATTTTGATAAGCAAATTGGATACTGCTACAGTAAAAACATTTCATGTAACTATTCAAGCTAAAATTTTCAATAAACATACCAAGCTACAAAAATGTATGCACATTTTATGAACTAAAACTTAAAAATAAAAAATATATAAATAAATAGTCCCGATGGTCGACACAATTAAGTTTACAAAGTATAAATTTATTTTTCTTTGAATTCTAAATGTACAATGCATTATTTGAAAGTTAATCTGAAACGAGAGAAGTACAAGCCAAACGCAAAAACTCTTTGAAGTGTAAGGGATCTCTTGTCATTAAACGCCCAAAATTGGGGCTTTCAAAAATAAAATACTGTGTGCCTTCAAAGAGTTTTCGCGTTTGGTTTGTACTTCTCTCGTTTCAGATTAACTTTCATATAATGCATTGTACATTTAGAATTCGAAGAAAAATAAATTTATACTTTGCAAACTTAATTGTGTCGACCATCGGGACTATTTATTTATATGGGTAGTTCTACAAACATAGGAATTTTGGACGGCTCTGCTTATTTCGTATATTAATATGAAAAAAAAAATTTTGTTTTCACATGAAATTTGTAAAGCTTAACTATGTCTAGCTGGTCACCCAAAATAAACGCGTTTCGAAATATACGTCTTAGAAAAAAAATTATTCAAAACGTCAAATTATCAGTCCCCTGGCGTGTCCCACCTTGAAATTCAAAGCTGGTAAACTAAATAATCAATGATTCTAAGTGTGTAGAGACAAATTTACTCTGTAGTAATAATTATGAATAACGGTGCTTTAATAATGTGTAAATAATCATAACATAACTCTATATTCAATATTAGATATATCCTATTAAAGTTTGTCCCACCAATTTGTTATTATTCTCCTGCCCAATCAAAACACATTGAAAATATTGGAAATTCATATTTCTATCAAGTTATCGCTCGTCACAGGAATTAATTAAAGTTCAATAAATATAATATTGCATGTGTTTTACTTAGTCCGAGGTTTTATCATTCAAAACAGTCATCATTAGTAGCAAGATCGTGTGTTGTCCAGTCAAATTATCAGTCCCCTGGCAAGCATTTTCGTAAAAAGTATTTTAATTACAGGTAATTTTGTAATTTTATACGTCGTGAATATAAATTGCCTTGGTATAAAATCCGTTTATTTTTTATTTTTTAGACGTAATTTTGTCATTTTTAAGCGAAATACTGATAAATTATCAGTCCCCTGTTCTCAGTCCCCTGGAAGATTTAAATGCGGGCAGACTTAGTTAAATGTTTATTTCGTATTTTGAGATAATATTGAGACATTTTTGAGTTAATTTAGAATTAAGAAGGATGTTTTTTAATATTGACTCTTGCATTTTTTTGTTTTTTTTTTTTTTTTGTTTTTTTTTGTTTTTTGTTTTTTTTTTTTTTTTGACTGGCCACATTCAGAAACGTTGAAAGAACGTCATCAACTTTAACTAAAACTAGTTGCCAGAACTTATACGCAAAAAACATGTCGTGCCGTAACTAGCTCCATTTTCTTCCTTCGTCTGTAGAACTACCCATATATTTTTTATTTTTAAGTTTTAGTTCATAAAATGTGCATACATTTTTGTAGCTTGGTATGTTTATTGAAAATTTTAGCTTGAATAGTTACATGAAATGTTTTTACTGTAGCAGTATCTAATTTGCTTATCAAAATGTCTCATTTCTTTGGTTTGGTACTTTTATGTTGTGTATTAAACCCTAAAAACAAACTCCTGATTTGGTTCCTTTGACGTTCTTACCGCTGAAATGTGCGTGTGATAAGATATCATTACTTTTTATTTGTTTTTTTACGTTGTGTACCTAATCTCTCTAAAAAAACTGCTGTATTTACATTTTTGATGTTTTTTTTCCGCTACTACTTACTCCATATTACCAACAGTATAAGATTTGGAAATGAAATTGTCATACTGCTGTTATCCTTGATCTTTTCTATTGATACGGTTCGAGACAATTGAATTAATGTAAGCAGAAAATCCAGACTGACCTAGGAAACCTATATTTGATTTAACAGCAATAGACACAGTATATACCACACATCTATCACAGTATCTACCGGTATTGAATCTTATATTGTGTATTTAACAAACCGATCTTCGCACCATTTTGCGTTTGCTGACCATTGAATTGGGGGACACGTGTTCCAGTTACCAAAACCGCTAAATCAGTGATATCAATTGATCTTCACATGCAGTTTTTTCTAAGAAGCATTGCATTCGATTTGCTTACGAATGACTAGCATCGGAATAATTTAACTGACCAAAAATAAGTTAACCGTTAACTGTTAACTGTTAACAGTTAACTGTTTTCACGGAAACAGTTATTAACTTTATTCAATTACTGTTATATTGGATGTCGAACTTTATATTTGAAATAAAACTCATTCTATTTCTCTTTTTTTATTGGAGGGCCTTGAGAATTACAGTTCAAGTAGCACTGCAACTTGAAGGTCTATTTTGCTTACTCTGGTTGTTTATTATTCAGTGGTCGTTTATGCCATTACTGGTTGTATACTCTCTAATCCAAGTTGAGACTTTTAATCAAATTAATTAGCTCAATTGGAGTCCAAGTATAGTAGAATCTACACCTGTCGGAAACAACAAGGCTCATTTTGTTAAGATGGTGGTCTACAGGACCATGTTCAGTAACGCAGCACGTTAAAATTCTTATAGACTCTCTGTTTAAGTCGATTGTTTTTAAGGGTGAAACAGAGAGGTTACCTAGATACTTCTAGTAGTGCACTAGTCCTTCTCTGCTCCTCCATAGTTTAGCATTTTGTTCTTGTTCCCATGTTTAGATTGTGCTTTTGAGCGAAATCGTGGCGATTCTGAAGCATGGTTCCGGTCCAACAAACTTTTTATTGGAACCTTGCATTACTAAAGCAATAGCATTTCCTTGTATTCCTGTATGGCTGAAATACCCACACAAGTGTGACTCTGTTATTACAGTAGACTTTTTGTAGATTTTGGTAGCATTTCCATGCCAATTTTCAATCAAAGCGGGTAGATTTTAGTGCCAATAGTGCTGCTTGGCTGTCAGAGATAAAATTTTCTGCTGGCGAAAATTGTTGCTTGAAATATTGTTGTTATGGTACCTAAGGCAACCTTTCGTTTTATTCTGGGACCATAAACTCCCTGCTCCTGTGCCCGCATTGGATCGAGAGCCATCTGTGTACCAGAACCTGGCGTTATGTGGCAGTGACCGTAGTTTTTAATACGATCTGTGGCCAATATCTTGACATCAAAGTGTCTGTATAAATCTATTGTTTTTGGAATACAATCAAAAATATGGTATGTATGGAGTTCAGCTTGTAATTCAGCAAAGATTTTAAGGTATTCGCTTAGATTACTTATCTTAAACCCTTATGTGAGCAGCAGTATATGAACGCTTAACACCGCTACATATTTTATATGTAAGTCTAATGAAGAAAGCTTTAGAAGAATCTCCATTGCTGACCTTGGCGGGGTTTTGAAAGCACACGTCGTTATTTGGCGCATTTTAGGCTACCAAACCAAAGCTGAATATGTAAGAATTGGTTTCATAATACTTTGGTGCAACCAAAATTTCATTTTTGGGCTAAGATCCCATGTTTTCCGAAACAGGTTTCTGCATGTGAAGACAAATTTGTTTGCCTTGTCGGAGATATATTTCAGTTGTGAGTTCCAGGTTAGTTTGTTATCTAGGATCACACATAAATATGTAGCCTCTTTCGATGTTTGTATTGGATCGCCGTTTAGAACAGGAGAAATGAATTTAAAGTTTCTCCTGTTTGTGAAAACGACAGTACTTATTTTGGGGGGGGTTGATCGACAGTCCCAATTGGTTGCACCACTTTGATACAAGATTAAGAGCTGTTTGGGTTTGACTAGCGATAATGAAGTCATGTTTTTGTGTGACCATGACTGGAGGTCATTGGAAGAGCACGCCCCCTTGGAGACAGCTTCTAGATGCAGTAACAGTCTCCGAATAATAATCTAGTGCAACCTTCATCTTCCGACTTTGAAGCATCTTGATAATCCACGCAATGATATAAGTGCTTATATTTTTCTTTGTGGCCATTTCAATAATAGGATTGAAGTGGACATTGTCGACGGCTCCTTGTATGTCCATATATGTACAAACAAGTGCCTCCTTGTAGTTTAAAGTGCTCTCAATTTCTTTCACAATTTTTTGTAACGCGCGCCGTTACAGTAGATTTTCCAGGCTGATAGGCGTGCTGGCTGTAGTTAAGAGGGTTTTGTTTAAGACATACATAACGGATGTGATAGACTAATATATTTTCCATTGTTTTTAATAGAAAAGATGTAAGACTTATAGGCCTGTATGATTTGGCTTCATTTGATCACGATTTTAGTTTCCCCCCATATCTGAAGAATGTAAGCAAGGAAAAAGCCTACTTTGAACAAACCCATGAGATATGGAAGATGATTGTTAGACCGTTTTACAGAAACACCGAAAAAATACCACCAACCAACGGAGATTTATACGGACCGAATGATTCTGTAGCCCATCTCACTTTGTGGAGGTGAAAATTGTGCTCCATTCTATTGAGTCCGGGAAGGAGGTCTGTAGTAATGTATTTAGGGTCTCAAAGCAGGTAGTGGTGTACGTATCATTTGCTTTTCAGAATGAGCCTAGAGGGTTTGTGTGATCAGACGACATCAATTTTTGTAGTAGAGCTGCAACAGGCAGACTATCTATCGTAGTGCAGAACTCTATCTCGGTATTCCGTTCTCATTGTCTGAGTTCTTTATTATAATTGGTTAGAGCCAATTGGTATTCTATCCAATTATTTGTTATTTGTGCTCTGTTAAAAGAGCTTACAAACTTTATTCCTTTTCCTCTCCAAGTTACCATTCCACTAAAGTACATCTCTGCATCTTTTGGATTAAGTTATTGGAGTTAGGGATTGCAATCCCGGGATCCCGACCCATTTTTATGATCCTGCAATCCCGGGATTAATGAAACAGAATCCCGGGATTACGGGATTATCATATTTGCCGGGATTTGTCAATTAAAACACAGAATCCTGTTTTGTTGATTTGCATTTTTTTTTATTTTTAGTCATATGCAATCAGATCTTATATCACAGCAATAGCAATAAGAAAATACTTGTTAAGGTTTATATCTTAGAGGTGCTAGCGGATAAACTCTATTCAGTCAGCGCTAGCACCTTCAATCTTGTTCCACTCTATCATGAAATATTGGCTAATGCCCTTGTAGCTTTTCAGGTTGTACTGAGCTAGAAAAACATAGCAACCCATTAGTTCGCGAGTTGACGAATATCTCAATAACTAGCATAAAGGCAAGGAAAGCCGAAACATTTGGAGTACTTAAGTATTTGCAGAATGGAAACTCTGCTTTTGTTGATAATACATCGAACATATTTACTGTTCCAAGTTGAAGTTTCTTAAAAGTTTTTATTGAAGATTATTAAACGTTACATCAGCAGCAGTAGACGTGGGATTTGAAACAGGTGATCCAACTGCTCACACTGCAACATCATCGAGCAGAGATTACAACGAAAATGTTACTAAGGATAAGGTTTCAATGGATTTAGTAGAGAAAAGCAATTTGGAAGATGAACTGTAACGGAATTTAATTTACGCCTAATACCTATATAAACACTTTTTTAGTCAGAATGCAACAACATAAAATATTAAACTGGTCACCGCAATTGGTAAAGAAATGAAAATAAGTAAGCAAAGCCGTCATAGAGGACCCCATTTGCAGTGAATTTATAATAATTGATTGCCCATTCCACCAAGAAGTGTGGCATCGGAACGGGCTTTTTCCAAATTAACAAACAAGGTTTGACGATATATCAGTTTGACGAATTATGTTTTCTAAAATCTATTTCTTAAATCATTCGAAAGTGTATGGTACTGGTTTTTCTTTATGTAATATTATTAAAGTTTTATTTTGGTTCTTCAATTTTAATTTTTTTAAGAAGTTGAATTAGTAAGTTAATGTTTTATATGTCTATTCTTTTCGGCACTTAAAATTGAATAATGTGTTTTTTATTTGAAAATTGTGTTTTTTCTTAATTATTTATGGTTTTCCATACAAATTTTAAATCCAGGGATCTCGGGAATCTCGGGACTCCCGGGATTTAAAATTTATGAATCCCGTAGTCCCGGGATTCATAAAACACCACAGGATTGCAATCCCTAATTGGAGTATATTAAGGTTGTATACTTCAGGGATAATTTCTTGTAAATTATTTGCTACAAAATCAAGCTCAAATGTGGAGTTGATACTGCCGCAGCTATTTACATTATTATGAAGATTTTATATTATTCTAATATAGAAGTGACGATTGGGTCTGTTCATGCAAAAGCATACATTGTTTGTGAGGCTAAAATAAATTAGGGGTAGTTTTTTCCTGAACGGCAGGGGTACAAAATCTGAAAATCCATATTTAATCGGTACAAACATTAATGGTTTTAATATTATAGAAGTGACGGTAAAAACTACTTTACTTAGGAGGCTAATAGGTTTGGGAAAAGAGAATTATTCTGATAAAAATACCATATTGAAATTCAAATAACGGTATTTCAAAATACTTCTGATGATATATACTTGGTGACTGAATTTTGATGACTCTTTGGAAAAAGATGCAAATATGTATGGCAAGGAGCTGATTAATTTTTGAGCGATATTGAAAAAATTAGTAGGGCATCTCACGAGTACCGGGTTTTTTTTTTTACATTTTTTTACGTTCGGCATAAATTTTTTACGTTCTGTAGTAGCTTAATTTACATTCAGTTTGAACTTAATATTAACATTGGAACATGCAAATTCCATAATACAGCTCAGTTTAAGTTGAATCATGCAGCAATTTGCTCAATTGGAAAGCGGCTTTAATAAATCTATTATACAAATACATAGCAAAATGTCGCAACCCAACAAATACAACTGATTGTAGTTATAACCGTTTGTGCTATAGGTACACCATAGTAATGTAGAGTAGCGGGGTGTATAGAGGTGTAGTGTAGAGCAGTGCGGTGAAGTGTAGAGCAGATCAGTGTAGAGAAATTTTTACTTTGTGCTTAATAGCTGGATGCTTCAATATCTGCTGCCTCTGAAATTGAGTTTATTAATATATTTGTTGCTTCGCATCTCATCACTTAAATGATATTTCAATTATCCACAGTTAAAAGAGTTGCTCGTTGATCTTCGTAACAAATGAAATATAATCCTTTTGGTTTCCTGATTCCTTAACCACGTGCTGACTTCATATAAACGAGTTCACGATATTGTTAAAACATGCTCAAGATGTCACTTCAGTCGGATCGTACGATAATCCACCAACTTAAATACAGCACTATTTTTATATTATTTTTTAATAGAACTTATTCCTTTGAGTTTATAGTAGAGGAGGCGTGAGATAAAAAATTGCAATCTGATTTTTAAATATTATGTCACATATGTTGAGTAGAAAAATAACTTTCCGTCAGTTAGCTGGATTCGTTAGCGTTTGGAGTGAGTGGGGCTCCAATTTAAAAAAAAAAACCATGTACCTTGTACCATGTACTTTCTAAAACCTAAAAATTAGTTTGTGACTAGTATGGTTATTAAAAATACGTTTTATGATCGTCAGTTACACATATCCTGTAGCCGAACGTGTCAGTCACGCGTTGAGGTTGTAAAAAAACGTTACCCCGTGCAATACTTTCTAAAATCTGAAATTTTGTATACAGCTGAAGAATTTTATTATAATCACAAAAAAATAGACAGTCAGTTTATTTCTGTAACAGATGCCGTCAGTCGCAAATAAAAGGTTGCCCCTCTGTAATACGGCGCGCTCAATAAATATTCACATATATTGAATGAAGTTTCTTTTTCAATGGCTATTCGTTTTATTGCATGTACATTGAAGCTGATTTACTCGATAAGAAGACGGTAACGACCATTAAAATATAAAGTACAGTCAACCCTCCTACAACGCGACAGATACGTTCTAAGAAAATGTCGCGTAATAGGAAATCGCGTTGTGAGAGACATGACATCAATAGAAAAAAAGGGGTTAGGTTCCAAGTATAAAAAACTAGATTTAAATTAATAAAATGAAACTTCAATGAGTTAATAATTAAGATTTTTTTAGAAATGCTTCAATGAAGTTGTAATAAATGAATAAAAATCAACAAAATAGTTCACGTTTTTAAAAATTAAGGCCTAAATAAAAATTCAAATTTATAAAACTTAAAATATAAAAACATATGTTGATGCATATTATTTATGCAAATTCTTCATTCATTCTTCTAAAATTCTTGCTGGTGCTATATCCAGAATCTGTACTACTAGAACTAGGAATAGGTTCGTTAGCTCTTGCAATCATTTTCGGCTTGGTCAAAATCAGTTATTAAGGATTGTTTTCTTTTTGTAAGTAATTCTTTATAAATTTCGTCATAAGCAGAATGACAGTTTTCTAAATTTCTTTTAAATGTTTGAGCTCTTTCCTCCAGTGGATCAATCTCTAAAAAAAAGTTGTGCGTGGAGTCTCTCAGCGCGGAAGAAGTGAAACTTCGTAATGTGGAAATAAAAACATATTACATTCTTTTAAGAGTCATTAATAATTAGTGAACTCATACTGTTCATATTCTTTAAGACAAACTTTATTAACATTGCTTACAATTCACAATTGATCGCATCTTTTAATTATCATTTTCGAGTGGAGAAATTTCCAAATCTATAACATTTACAATGGGATTATCATAACTAAAGTAAGATATGAAATGGTTGAATTCTATTTTTTCAATATTTCTTTCAAAAACTGCATTTTTTTCTCGTTTAAAATATTTCAATTTAAAACGATAAGAAAATGAGTCTTCTATCAGGAGTCGTCTATCAAAATAAGTTGAAAATGAGGTTTTTTGATAGAAGACTCCTGATAGAAGACTCCTGATATTGTCAGATGTCAGGTTATTGTTTAAATATCATAAAGTTATATGAAAAAAAGAAGCGTTAAAGGTTTTTAAGGCTACATTTTTTGGAGTCGCATTAGAAGTTTTACTTCAATAATTCGTTAACTGCTTCGCCATATCTAAACCTTTTTCTAAACCTTTTATAGGAAATTTCTAGGATTAATCTTCATCATTTGATACATTTTCAGAATTACTTTCTTCAATCAGCAGTGTATTACTGACTATTGCAACCAAATCTGCTTTGTTAATTTCATCCTCCGTAATTAATTCTTGTATATCACCCAATGTTATTTCATCGAACTCATCACGTTCGATTGCGTGAGCAATATTCAGTATTTTTCTCAAAAACATCCTGAGATGCCTCAACACCACTTCTTTGAATTACCATATCCGGTAATAATACTTTACAACAAGTATTTAACGTGGAATGGCGCATTCCTTTAATTGACGCAGCAACAATTTCAACACAATCCGAAATTAAGAACTGATTTCAAACATCGCTGATTGGTATTATTTGTGGAGTCTATTTTGTCTAAAATTAATTGAAACAACTTATGGATATAAATTGATTTAAAATTCGCTATGATCCCGTGATCCAAAATCATTAAATAAATTAGCAGTCATACAAGTCCTTTTATTGGCCCACCAATACACAGGAACGCTGTTTTTGTTACGCCCTTTTAACGCTCGTGGATTTAACGATCGGTTGCTCTATGGTGCTATTGCTTCCGGGTCTAACTGCTGCTTCCTTACACGTGTGTTAACGAATCAGGTGTGCAACAGGTCACGTAAAATAATTAGCAAATGGGCTGGATTAATGATGTGTGATCGGTGATTTTGATGTTCCGTGCCGATGATTAGCTTGGCTGGGAACCCATTCATATAGCTCAGTCGCGAGCGGATCCACCTGCATACTGGGCGACCTCCAGGTACTTTTTGCCTTATCCAATGAAATTTCTTTTCATTCTAAATTTACTTTAACATGTAAAATACACACATTTTGGTATTCAAAGAAAACAACCAATGTCAATTTTTAAACATTCCGAGAAAAGCGATAAGTTTTAAAGTACATTTTTTTAATCGCGTTGTAGGAAAAAAATCGCGTTGTGAGAAAAAATGCCTCAATTTAAGAAGCGCGTTGTAGCGAAAACGCGTTATAAAAGTGTCGCGTTGTAGGAGGGTTTACTGTATTAAACTTAAATAAAAAAATTAATAAAATCATATACAGATTTAAATAAAGTATATTTCAAAAATTCCTTTTAGTCTTGTGCGTGAATCAAAATATATACAAAATACTATTCTAACAAAATTGGAGCCCCATCCACTCCAAACGCTAACGAATCCAGCTGACTGACGGCAGACTATTTCTCTACTCAACATATGTGACATAATAATAAAAAATCAGTCTTTAGAAAGTGCTTGCAATTTTTTATCTCTCGCCTCTCGAACTATTATTTTATCGCTTATATTTGAGTTTTACAACAATTACTTTTATTAAAGGATGAATACTAACAAAATAAAACATTTAGGGAAATTTTTATTGCAAGACAAGAATGACTAAAATGAGTTAACTTTTTTGGAACTTTTGGCTTGACCGAAGGAATTGAATTATCTGAAGAATTGTATACAAATATTGTAATTGTATAAGTAATTGTATACAAATATAAGAAAAAATAGTATATTTAATTCGAAGCTAAATTTACTTTGACGCACTCACTGCGGTCGGCCGACAAACTATAGACTAAACAAAAAAAAGGAGCTTCAAATGTATGTGAATTTCTTTTGGTATTTCAGATTGGATCAAAAAATATCTAGATTTTGGTGACCAAACGAACATGAAATCAGCCGTTTTTTAAATTTTGTTGTGTCGGTAAAAAATGGCATTTGTGACATGTGCTTTGACAATAGTAAACCATTTTTACATACTTCACACACTTTTATTTAATTTAGAATTATTTATTTACTTTAATTTAATTTAATTTAGAAATAATAAACTCATTTAAAAAAATTTGAAATCTCATATAATAAATAATAAAACGCATACAATTGACATACGTCAAATTTCACTTGCATTGGTATTAGTAAATCTTGCTGAACTCTCAGATCTGAAAAAAAGATTTCAGGTCAAAAAAAGATCGATTTTTTTTTTGATCTGACGTACGAAAAGAAATTCACATAAATAATATACTATTATTTTATTTAAGACTTCAAAAAGCTTTTAGAAAAAATTCAATTAGGCCTGATCATCTTACCTTTTCTTTGCCAACTGTTTCTGTTGCCAGATATCGTGACCAATAATTCGAATTTATATTACGTTTATAACTTAACTTTAAACTTATTCTGGTATTTCTACGCATTTCTTTAAACTAACACTACCGTCTCTCGAATCTAGATATGACTGTTTTCATTCAAAATCTTATGTGGACTGTTTGTTGTTTTACCAAATACTGACATGTACGAAAATTTTGTGGTAATGTTATTACTGTATTAATACTAAATACTAATATTTGTTTCTCTTTTGGAAAAGTTGCATATGTATTTTTTGTGTTATCTGCAGTAGTAAATTTTATACGCATTCAAGCTGTGTTTGGATTATCACCCAGTTCTGTTTTTGTAAAATTTTTTAATTACAATACATATCTATCTTCTTGGTAGAAATACGGAATTATATAAATCTGGGGAGAATGAATGAGTGTTGATTGTTGTGTATGTATTTGGTTGGCGTATGTTTCTCTTACAAGCTTTAGTTAGATTGGTATATTTTGAGTTGCTTGCACTCATTAGCTGATATGAAATAATATCAAGTCAAAATTTAATCAAACCACAATAGCTAATTCAATCATGATTTTATCTGCAATTACACGTTTTTCGTTTCGGTTCGATAAGACTGGTACGGTTCAAAGTCGTAATTCTTAATTAAATTAACGATTGAGGTTTTACGTTTTAACTACAAGCCCGGGTAGTTCTTTGTCTGATCAAATTGTTTACTTATGTTATGATCCCTATATGAAGGTTTTACAAATACCAAATATTGGTTTCTGAAACAAGACACTCAAGATGCACTTGCTCGATATGTTTGGTACCAGCCACTAACGACAAACACTCTCTCAGAGCACTTTATCCTCGATCAGAATCTTCTGACTTAGTGAAGACATTAGAATAATATAAGGAAGCTAGAGTTTGACAAATTAATTTGCAACATCATATAAATGGCTTAAACTCAACAAATAAAAATAAAATGTCTGATATTTCTATAAAATGCTGATGTATTCTGTAAAATAGAATAAAATAATTCAAATTTTGAATTAAATTTGAAAGTTCGTGCCCATATTTGGAAATCAAAGAATCCCCAGTCAGATCAAAACATCCACGTCTACGAGAACAACAAAAGCATGGCCTTCCGTTTGAAAAAAAATATGCCTAAATAAGTTGTATTCAAATTAACCTGCGCAGGTTAGCAATGGCTTCCAATATTTTGTCTATTCAGAAATTATGGGAGTGCAGCAAAAAAGTCATAGGTCTATCAACGAACAAATACAAAAAAAACGATAAACTTTTCAGGCCAGAAGAGAGCCACGACAGTACGGTTCTTCAACAAGCGATTGAAAGTATTTCCACTAGGAATTCAATTGAAAATCTAATCTCTGTGCGAATGCATATCGTACCATGTGAAGTGGAAGCAACATGAACATATGAAGTGAGTCTTTGCTCTAATGCCTATATACTAACAAAATGTTTGTAACTAATAAAGTGCATGTCTCGGATGATGGTTTCTTGAAGAACCACGTATACATATGATTCTACATAGAAAATCGACCGGAGAGTACTCTTTAGTTTAGGAACCCTAGGATTAAGCTCTTTCTGTTAGTAAAGACTACAATACTAGTTCCTTGCAAATTAACAGAAAGCCTTACCTTGTTGCATCAATTAACGATTAGTTTTATACCTGTCTGGGGTCGTTGACTGATAGTAGAGTCATGTTTACTTTTCGCCATGATTGCTATATCGTCAACGTAACCCACAGTGATGAAGTCAACCAACGAATAGAGTACCCCAAAACCAACGAATGGAGTACCACTTGCTGAGGACAGCTCCCTAAGGCCCTGATATGTTAGCCATGTATTTTCCAGCTTTCAGACGTTGCCGATCTACTACAAAATGTGCGTGTTCAAATTTTTTTTAGTAGCCATTTCAGTAACATTAAAGACCTTTGGTATGTATAAAAATGTCCATGCAAGTATCTCCTTGTATATCAGTATCCTCTCAAACGCTTTTACGACTTTATTCAATTGCATTTCAATATATTGCAGACACCAAGATGGAATCTGAATCGTTCGCAAACTGATGTCCTTCTTATGGAGTTCAGTAATGATAGGTCTGCTATTGTCGACCTTAATGTTTGTATAGCCCGAATAAGAATGTGTTGATAGATCAGGCACGATTTTCAAGTCTGGCGAACGGCGATTGGATGAAGCATCGCTCTCATGTTTATTTTTTGTTGTATTTTTTTTCCCATAAAATAATTTGTTGACTGAAGGAAATATAAAACTACGCCACAGCCGACCCTTGTGTTGTGGTAATGCTAGATTTAAACTGTAGGGTGCCCGGTATTTAGAGTTCTGTTCCAAGCTCCACTTGGTCATGCAGCTTACATCGAACGTGTATCACCTTAGCTTGAAGTTTGAAATTTATCTATACACTTCAAAACTCACCTAGGACTTAACGCCTTGGGTGATCCTGCCGTTATGAACTTTCAAATTGCAGAAAAAAATAGACTAGTTGGTTGTTTGGAATTCTAACCTTTGGTTCGAGATTGGGATATTCTTTTGCTCGCCCGCTTTTAAATTCTTAATTTTTTCTCTAGTTTTACTGCAAACATCAGCATTTTATAGACACATCAGATACTTTATTCTTAATTATGTAGTTCCTGAGTTAATTATTTTTCTGTTAATTTCTTTCAACTGAAGCCAAGCTTATATATACAACTTATACTCAAGCTTAGTTAATTTTTTAAACTCAAGCATTTTTTCATGTTATTCCAAATTACTTCAATTCGGGAGATGCTAAAGAGGGAGACCAAGCACTGAGAGAGTTTCTTGTTAGTAAACTAGGAATACGAACAAAATAAACAATTATGGAAGAATCTTTTGCATTCGAAACAGTTTCTAGACAACTTCCAGTCTCCTTTCTGAAGAATAATCGAGTTTTTGAAGATATTAACATGGCACTTGACAGGACACGATCCGATAAACTACCACCTTAATAAACTAAGCCTTTCTTCATCTGAAATATGCAGATTCTACAAATCGGAGAGAAAAAAACGAAGCATGGCGTAGATACACCAAGTTCATTCAGGGAATACTAACACTTCCTCTGCAAAACATTAGCTTAATCTATCTAATTACTCGCAATGACCTCATTGACATCTGTCGTATAGTGACATCAAAGTTAAGCACAATAGATCTTTTATCGCAGTGCTAGTCTTATTAGCTTACCCAATAACTCAGCTTTACTATTTCTGCTGTCATCAATTTTATCTTTTTTAATTAAACATTATTACATTACAAACTCCTGTACTGGAAACTCTCTAACCACAGAGCCTATTAAGCAAAAGCACAAAATATGGTTTTATAATGATATCTCTAAGTTAGGGTTTGATATACATAGCTGTGCACTAATACTCCTAAGTTTTGAAGAAGACTGGAAATGATGATTAATTCGTTTTAAAATTAAAAATAAATTATGGATGAAAAAAATTAAAAATATAATCGTCTTCAAAAGAGTTAAAAAAAAACAAATAAAAATATCATTCGTAGGAGTAAGAACGAAATAACACATTATTTTTTTTGCCTTATTAACATATTTAATTTTGAGGAGTGCCAAGAGGGCTTTTTATTTCAAACATTGAATACTTATGTTATTCATAATCCCACCACTGTCATCTTTGTTAAAAAATCAAAACTTATGGCCAAATTCAATCCAATCATTATTTTCATCCAATTAACTCAATTATTATTCTTATTAAAACCAATCAAGTAAAAAACTACATTTAAATCATTGGTTTCCCCAGTTTTAATTTTGATTTCTATTTTTTAGGTAGATTTCATATAAAAATCTACCTATTGCAATGGGCTTCATCTCGGAATTTCGGTAAAACTTTTGAGCCAAACGACTATATAATATAAGCGGAGACGAAAAAACAAAAAAAAAATATTGCGACGCTGATGCATAGGCTGACTTCACCACAGCTCTGGAAACATAGTGTTCTGGATATATAATGAGCTAATATCCATAAAATACTTTAATTAAAAGTTAACCAATATTATGGACTTCGTAGTTCTAATAATAAAAATATTAAAGCAGACAGTAGTATCCCAACAAACATAAATTCTGTTGTACGAGAAAAAGTAAAAAAATTTTTATGGGAAGTGAAAAAGCAGAAGTAAGGATGCAGAACTGTTGTAAACCGTACTAAATGTGTATGTACCAAATTTCATCCAACTCGATTATCAGGTACAGAAGTTATTGAGCTTCCAAAATAATAGGTGCTTGGAGGACCCCCTACCACTTTGTTCACTATCGCTAAAAAAACTAATCAGTTCCTTGCCATACATATTTGCATCTTTTTGCAAAGTGTAATCAAAATTACTTAACGAACGAATGTTGTATGCTTCCAACAAACATTGAAACAATAAACAGGTGTTCGGGAGGACCCCACCACTTATCCCAATATTGTCCAAAAACTAGTCAATTCTTTGTCAATAAAGTCTGTATCTTTTTTCAAAGTGCCATTAAAATTGATTAATGAATGAAATCTGTATGCTCCCAACAAACTTTAAAAACAAAGTGTGATAAGTCAGCAGTTGTATGATAGATCCCCCGCCACTTTGATCAATGTGTCCTAAGAGATGATAATTATCTTCTTACACTAATTGAAACCTTTCCATAAGTTTTATCATAATCACTTCAGTATTGTAGGCTGTAGTGTGCATAAAGATACTAAAAAAACTGCAACAATTAAAGAAAAAAATTTTTTACCGGAAGTAAAAAACCGGAAGTTGGGATGCAGAATTTTTGTAAATCATACTAAATGCTTATGCACAAAGTTTCATCCAATTCGTTTATCAGGTACAAATGTTATTGAGTTTTAAAAAAAACAGGTGTATGGGACACCCCCCACCACTTTGTTCACTATCGCTCAAAAACTAATCAGTTCTTTGCCATACATGTTTGCATTTTTTTCCAAAGTGTCATCAAAATTGGTTCACGAACGAATGCTGTGTGCTCCCAAAAAACATTGAAAAAATGATGACACAGTAAACAGGTGTTCGGGAGACCCCGTACCACTTATCCCAATATTGTCCAAAAACTAATCAGTTCCTTGTCATTTAAGTTCCCATCTTTTTCCAAAGTGTCATTAGAATTGATTAATGAATGAAGTCTGTATGCTCCCATCAAACTTTAAAAACAAAGTGTGAAAAGTCAGGAGTTGTATGGTAAACCCCCGCCACTTTGATCAATGTGTCCTAAAAGATGATAATTATCTTCTTACACTAATTGGAACCCTATTCCATAAGTTTCATCATAATCACTTCATTATTGTAGGCTGTAGTGTGCATAAAGACAAAAAAAATACAAAAAAAATTTTTTTAACGGAAGTAAAAAACCGGAAGTTGGGATGCAGAACTATTTTAAACCGTACTACATACTCAGGTACCGAGTTTCATCTAATTCGCTTATCAGGTACAGAAGCTATAGATCTTTCAAAAAAACAGGTGCTCCAGGGACCCCCCACCACTTTGTTCAATATCGCTCAAAAACTAATCAGTTCTTTGCCATACATGTTTGCATCTTTTTCCAAAGTTTCATCAAAATTCGATAACGAACGAATGCTGTGTGCTCCCAACAAACATTGGAAAAAGTGTGACACATTAAACAGGTGTTCGGGAGGACCCCCACCACTTATTCCAATATTATCCAAAAACTAATCAGTTCTTTTTACTTAAGTTTCCATCTTTTTCCAAAGTGTCATTAAAATAAATTAATGAACGAAGTCTGTATGCTCCCAACAAACTTAAAAAACAAAGCGTGAAAAGTCAGCATTTGTATGGTAGACCCCCCACCACTTTGATCAATGTGTCCCAAAACATGATAATTATCTTTTTACACTTATTGGAACCCTATTCCATAAGTTTCATCATAATCACTTCATTATTGTACGCTGTAGTGTGCATAAAGACACTGAAAAAACTTCAAAAAAGTACAAAAAAATTTTTTTTACCGGAAGTGAAAAACCGGAAGTTGGGATGCAGAACTATTGTAAACCGTACTACATACTCATGTACCAAGTTTCATTCAATTCGCTTATCAGGTACAGAAGTTATAGAGCTTTCAAAAAAACAGGTGCTCCAGGGACCCCCCACCACTTTGTTCACTATCGCTCAAAAACTAATCAGTTCTTTGTCATACATGTTTGCGTCTTTTTCCAAAGTTTCATCAAAATTCATTCACGAATGAATGTTTTATGCTCCCAACAAACTTAAAAACTTTGTGGAAAAAACCACCTGTTGTATGGTGGACCCCCCAGCCCTTTATCCAATGTGCTCCAAAAGCTGATAAAATCTTTATCATATTATTTAAAAGCTTTTCGCAACGTTTCATGAAAATCGATCGGTAATTGTAGGCTACAGTAGGGATAAACACTTGAAAAAAAAACTTTTTAACCGGAAGTGACAAACCGGAAGTTGGTATGCAGAAATATTGGAAACAGTACTAAAACCTTATATACTAAGTTTCAATAAGATCATAACCCGGGATCAGAAGTTATTCAAGATTTAAACTTAGAGGTGTTCGGGAGACCCCCCGCCATTTTGTCCAAATTTGAAATGAATCCAGATCTTCCATTTTCAAGTGAACTTGTATCATTTGCCAAAGTTTCATCAAGATCCTGTGCAGAAAACTCACCCACCCACCCACCCACCCACCCACCCACACACAGACGTACACCAAAATTTTTTTTGGCTATTTAGATAGAGGATGGTCCAAAACAAAAGATAAAATAAAATTTGGGGTATGTAAGATTTTTTTTTCACGATAGATTGCATTACTTCACACAATTTAAAATTGTGGTGAAGTAAAAATTTATATATGTATACATTAGACTGGTCGTTAAAAACTAAATTTTCCGAGACGCCCCCTAGAAAAATTCTTTGTGGTCAAAAAACCACAACGGCATTATTTTTTTTTTTTTTTAAATCAAATCAAAAGAACACGTGCCGCAAAATCGTCGAAGTTGAGATTTTAAAAAATTCGTAGATTTTTTCAAATATCTCATAAAATATGCAGATGTCAAAAAAAATCACATAACCATTTTTGAAGGAAATTTAATTTTCTACAAAAAAGATGCATGTCGTTTTTTCCCGAAAATGTATAGTTATCATGATATTTTGAAAATGAACTTGTAAGTTTTCGTAATTTTTAAAAAACATAAAAATAAAGATGACGAAAAAGTCCTAATTTTCTTCTTATGCTGTAGAATGAAATGTATAAAAAAATAATCGTGACAAAATAAATCAAAATTAGTACTTTTTCGTCGAAATTTTCATCATTTGATTTTACGAGTTTCGAAGAATTTCAAGTTTTCTTTCAAAATATCATCAGAAATATAGGCTTTAGGGAAAAAATGACTTGGACATTTTTTGTAGAGAATTTTATTTCCTACAAAAATTATTATATGATTTTTTTGACATCTGTATATTTTATGAGATATTAACAATTTTATCAAAAAATAAACTTCGATGATTTTGCGGCATGTGTTCTTTCGACTTAAAAAAAAAAAAATAGTGCCGGTGTGGTTTTGACCACAAAGAATTTTTCTAGGGGGCGTCTCAGAATATTTAGTTTTTAACGACCAGTCTAGTATATATATATATATATATATATATATATATATATATATATATATATATATATATATATATATATATATATATATATATATATATATATATATATATATATATATATATATATATATATATATATATATATATATATATATATATATATATATATATATATATATATATATATATATATATATATATATATATATATATATATATATATATATATATATATATATATATAAATATATATATATATATATATATATATATATATATATATATATATATATATATACAGGTATTCCCCGACTTACGACTGAGATAGGTTCCTGATCATCGGTCGTAAGTAGATTAAGTCGTAAGTCGAATTTCATAAAAAAACTACATGTAAGAAAAAAATTACTTACTGTACTACTAATTCCTACGTACTACTTACTCTGAAATGCCCAACTTTTTTTTTTGAATAAAATATGTTGTGTTATAGGGTTTACAATATGTGTCACAACAACACATAAATACCTTTTAAGACCTCGGTCTAGACCTAGGTCCCACAACAACTGGCGTTCTAAGGTCATGATGAACGCTTTTTTAAAACCTCTGCGGGTTGAAGTCACTTGAGACTAAGGATTCTGACAAACTATTCCATTTGTATGCAGTTCGGACAAAGAAGTCTTTCTGCGATCTGCCAGTATGACATCGTGGGATCTCGACCGTTTGACTGGTTGCGGTAGCCGATTGTCGAGTGGAACGGGGATAAGAATAAGTTTGAGGCATGATGCTGCTGATTTCATCTGAGCACTGTCGATGACGATATTTGTAAAAAACAACGAGGTCAGCAACAGTGCGACGATGTTGTAGGGAATCAAGTTTTGATGTCAAAGATCGATCACCCACAATTCGTATAGCCCGCTTTTGAACAGAGTCCAAAAGGGCCAAGATGGAAACAGAAGCAGCACCCCAAACTTGACAACAGTACTCCATACAGGGACGAATATAGGACTTATAAACATGGAGCAATTGGTATGGAGTGAAAAATTGTAGAAAGAATAAGCACAACGTCCATGGTTCGTTCTTATTCGGTCTAATCTAGTCAAGGTATGACGTGGCAGATCGAAACCAGGTTCGGTAGAAGCGGGCTAGTAATAGAAAGGCCAGATGTGTTGTAATGACTCCAGGAGGTGTCCCAGGCATCCCAGGCATATCAGGAAAAACCCATGAAGGTAGGAAGTTCCAAAGATGAGAGACTATGTACAAAAACTCATGTTGAAAGGCAACAGTTCTGCACCTTTTTAAATGAACCGTAATAGTATGGTATACGTTCGCTAGTTCAGGTAAAATTGATATAATCTCTGCAGAAGTTCGTTCACCCATAATGTATTTGTAGAAAATTGTCAAATCAGCAACATTTCGTCTGTGCTGCAAAGAATCAAGCTCATTAGTAAGAGTTGAGTTGCCAATCAGTTTAACAGCTCTGCGCTGAACAGAGTCAAGGCTCTTCAAATTACTATAATAAGTTCCACCCCATATGTGAGAACAGTACTCCATGCAGGGAAGTATAAATGATTTGTTAATTAAAAGAAGATGTTCGCTATTTAAAAACTTACGACATCGTGCTAAAAAACCCAATTTTTGAACAGCGTTCTTAGCTAGGATAAAAATATGAGAACTCCATTTCAAATTATTTTCAACTTCTACTCATAAAAGTCTAACAGATTCTTTCTCTATAAGATCTTTAGAGTCGATCTTTAATGGAAACGAATTAGGAAGGAACTCCTGCATTAGTTGAAAAGACATGCGATGAAACACCAACAACATTGACCCGAAATTTTGAACGGGTTGTACGCTTGCTATTTTCCAAATTTCTCTTAAATGACAAATAAAAAATTTTAGTGAAGATTGGTGCTAACTCCCTAGCAAAGGTTTTCAAAATAATTAGAGGAATACGATTTGTCCCAGATGCTTTGTTAATATTAATTTGTAAAATCAATTTCCGAACAATGTTTTTACGAAAAATTATGCGCATCATGTTGTTCGAAACTCTAGGAATTGGCTTAGGTAAGAAATTAGGTTCTTTTAAAGTAGAATTTTTACAGAAATAATTTCCCACCCGTTAGCTTTTTCTTTTGGGTCAATGACCAGCATATCTCTATCAATTAGGGGAGGTAGAGAAGACTTACAAAAATTACCTTGAACAGCCTTAACCGCTTTATAGAAATTCCGTGAACCGGTAGGGTGTTCAGCAAATTTAGATGCTTTTTTTCTATTATTTTTATTTTTATTTCTTTTCTGCATCTATTAGTTTTCTACATATGAGCAATTTCACGAAGATTCAACATCGTTTTGACTTGACCCCTTTTAATTTTGATTATTTTTTGTTTATAGATAGTCTTTGATAAATAAAAAATACAAGTTCTTTTAGATTTTTTTTTTTCGACCAGGGGTCTTCACAGGGTGCCCCTCAATTTTTGTTATTTTGTGATGTGAGTGCATTTTGACGAGCGATTGTAGAAAAACTACTCAATCGATTTTCATAAATGATATGTCGTTGAATAGGTATTAGAACAAAGTTTTTAAAAATGTACACTGTTAATTTTTTGAAATAATTTTTAACGGTGTAACATAAGAAAAAAATGGTGTAATTGAAAAAAAGATGGCACTAACTTTTTTTTTTTTTTTTTTTAAACAAAATTGAAGCTTATTTTATATCTAACAACTTGTGAAAGTTTAGGACTAGCATCATTTTTTGTTTTAGAGATAAAATTCGTTGTGCATATGACTGTCGGGAATCAGTTTTTTTTGTTCTGAAGAAAAATTATAAAAATGGCGATTTTTAGATTCAGATTTTTTTTTTATGTTAAATATCAAATATTTTATTATTAAATGAACTTTTTAAAAAGCAATTTCAGTCAAGTTCAGCAAAATTTTGCGACATTTTGACTCGACCCTTTTTAATTTGGTCTATTTTGGTCTATATTTAAAAAAATTCTACTTGAAGCCGTATTTTTCATTTATCAAAGGCTATCTATAAACCGAATATTCTATCTAAGAGAACTTGTATTTTTTATTTATCAAAGACTATCTATAAACAAAAAATAATCAAAATTAAAAGGGGTCAAGTCAAAACGATGTTGAATCTTCGTGAAATTGCTCATATATTTCTCTCAATTCGGTACTGTCTAAGGTTTTCATCAGTTTTGTTTTGATTAAACTTTTGAAATGCCGTTTTCTTAATTTTAATTGTTTTTTTGTATTTTTTGGAAAACCAAAGATCAGCCTTAGGAAATAATCTATTGGGAATGAAATGCCGCATACCCCGCCTCTGAAAAATTTAACGCAGCCATGATAGTGTCTTGACTAGTAAGACAATTACGTTTCCGGGCAAAATGGTTTAAAAAAATCTCTAAGACCCTCCCAATTCGCAGCTTTATATTCCCAAACAAGACAAGGATTGGCTTTAAATTGTTTTGGAATTTATAAATTTAACTGAGTAGAGATCAAATTATGATCTGAGCCACCTAAAGGTTCTGATACTTTAAATTGTACCAGGTAAGTTGATTTGTTAAAAACAAATCAAGTAAATTACTATTTTGTCCAGGAATGTCAGGCACTCTGGTAGGCTGATCTATAATCTGTGTGCAATTATGGTAAAGAGCAAATAGCTCAGCCTGTTTACCTATCTCATCAGTAGTGGACTGTGTATGAGCCAATCTTTATTGTGGACATTAAAGTCACCAAGAACTATAAACTTGGCATTAGGATACCCAAATAACCTATCAATTTTTTCAGATAGGTCCTGAAATAAGTTGATGTTCACAGGCGTGTTAAGCGAATGATAAAGCCCAAAAACAAACAACATTTGATTAGCACAACAAATTTTAAGTGAAACCATATGGTTAACCATTGGTTACCTTTTATGTTCACGCATCAGCGCATACAAGCGTCAGAGTGCAGGTGGGATATTGCTTAACACAGGGAGCCAAGGTAAAGGAGTGGACCTGATAGTACCACTATCAGTTGTGTGTGGAGGGTAGCTGGAGTAGCACCCCATGTCGAACCTGCCAGTTTGTGCAATACATTGTTTCTCGTTTTAAGCTTTTTTGACGTATTATTCTCTATAGGTGGAGTTTAAAAGAAAGAGTTCTATCGAGAGTAATGCCCAGGTACTTTGGCTGTTGATTGTATTTAATGACAGTGCCGTTAAATAACACTGATGGTTGGTGTTTTGCCAGTTTGTTATTTAAGTGGAAACAAGTACTCTCGGTTTTACTTAGATTAGAAAATGAGCTCCACGTTCAAAAATAGTCAATTATTGTCGCCAGGTCAGTTGAGAGAAAATCTTCCAAGGCACCCATGTCATTCATTATCGCCAGGTCAGTTGAGAGCAAATCTTCCAAGACACCCCAGTCTTTGTTTTTGGTGGCCCGGGTCCAATCATTTGCGTAACCAAATTTCTTTGATATTGTCTCAGCAGGAATGTCATGAATGTAAAAATTAAAAAGTAAATACGCCTGGATGGAACCCTGTGGCAACCATTGTTAAGTATTTTGGACCTACTACAGGAACTATTTATATTAAATTTAAATACACGATTACTCAGCACGTTGTAAATTAAACGTGAGATGGTGCTACATGGGATTGCATTGAACAGCTTATATAATCCCAATTCGCCAGACCGTGTAATATGCTGCAGTGAGATCGATGAGTACTGTGCCTGTTTTTAATTGTTTGTGATACCCAGCTTCGATATAGGATGTTAAAGCGAGTAGTTAGTCAGTGCAACGGAAACCAGCTTATTCGACTGGGATCTGGTCATTCAAGATGGGTACGATACGGTGTATATGAATCGTTCTAGCAATTTATAGCAAGTGCTCAAAAGGGCAATTGGGCGATAGCTTCCTGGTTCATTGGGTGGTTTACCTGGCTTAAGTTTGCTATCACTTTCGTAGTCTTAAAATGTTTTGGAAGATTGACGATTTCTAGGATATTCGAGAAAAATTCAGTTAGCCATTCTTTTACATTTTTTCCAGCATTTCTAAAAAATTCATCTCAGTTGGTATGTTGGTATGATGGCTCCAACGAACCTATCGTAATTTTTAGGAATGGGTTGGATCCAGCGAATCAGTGCACCCAACTCCGACCTATATTTAGCCCATTCAGCTTTGTTAAAATTCCATCTAGGTTGAGGAGTAGAGATAATGAGTGGAATTTAGATACCTACCTCAAGAATTACTGGATGATGTTCAGTTCTTGATATTGGAATAGGGTTACGTTGTTCGTTTTTTATGAAAAACAAAGGTCGGGATTGGAGTCACTTCGCCATCTAGCAGATCTAAAGGTTTTCATGTCTTTCTCATCATATTCCAGGAACATGTTGTTACTATCCCGACAAACATAATGTGCATGGTGCTCGAGTAGGTGCACATTTCGTGCACATTTGATTTTGACTATAATTTTGTATTTTTTTTAAATATTCTAGTAAATATTTTAAATTAAGTTGAAAAGTAAATGTATTTGAGTACTTACGTCGTACAAATTTGTTTTAATTTAACATTTTTAAATCATGTAAACATTTTCACAAAATGTGAATAGAACTTTTAACAAAATGTTCTACGCATATTTTGAATACATGTATACATGTAAACATTAAACAAATGTTCACCGTGTGAATTTATATTTGTGCATTTGTTTATAAAATTAGCATGAAACATGTTTACGAAATGGCCTATATACATTAGACTGGTCGTTAAATACTAAATTTTCCGAGACGCCCCCCAGAAAAATTCTTTGTGGTCAAAAAACCACAACGGCTTTATTTTTTTTTTTTAAGTCAAAAGAACACGTGCCGCAAAATCATCGAAGTTTATTTTTTGATAAAATTGTTAATATCTCATAAAATATGCAGATGTCAAAAAAAATCACATAATCATTTTTGCAGGAAATTTAATTCTCTAC
Source organism: Diogma glabrata (assembly GCA_963693315.1). Taxonomy (NCBI): domain Eukaryota; kingdom Metazoa; phylum Arthropoda; class Insecta; order Diptera; family Cylindrotomidae; genus Diogma; species Diogma glabrata. Next base: position 28,247,479 of record OY856186.1, on the reverse strand, counting down.
AAAAAAGGTCCAAGTCATTTTTTTCCTAAAACCTATATTTCTGATGATATTTTGAAATAAAACTTGAAATTCTTCGAAACTCATAAAACCAAATGATGAAAATTTCGACGAAAAAGTACTAATTTTGATTTTTTTTTGTCGCGATTATTTTTTTATACATTTCATTCTATAGCATATGAAGAAAATTAGGAGTTTTTCGTCATCTTTATTTTTTATGTTTTTTAAAAATTACGAAAACTTACAAGTTCATTTTCAAAATATCATGAGAACTATACGTTTTCGGGAAAAAATGACCGCGACCTTTTTTGTAGAGAATTAAATTTCCTACAAAAATGGTTATGTGATTTTTTTTGACATCTGCACATTTTATGAGATATTTGAAAAAATCTACGAATTTTTCAAAAAATCAACTTCAACGATTTTGCGGCACGTGTTCTTTTGATTTAAAAAAAAAAAAAATAATGCCGTTGTGGTTTTTTGACCACAAAGAATTTTTCTAGGGGGCGTCTCGGAAAATTTAGTTTTTAACGACCAGTCTAAATACATGTGAACAAAATGCGCATATACTTATGTACGAAATATGTAAATTTCAAATGTTTAAAATTCACTAGAGTTCTATCCATTTCAGATATACATAGTTTACAAAATTTCACATATACTTTAGCTATCGCTATTCGCTTCTCGGCTTAAAGACTATGAAAATAGCAGCCGTGTTACGACTACACATTGCGGTTAGTATAAACTTATGATATTTCTATTATAACGAATTTATTTGATATTTTGTAATAATTCATAAACATGTTTCTAAGAAGAATACAGAAAATGTATGAACCTTTTGTAAACTCATCGTGAACATGTAAATGCCCAAGTGGTGTATCTGTGTCTAAAATGAACCTGGAAATTTCCTGAACAAAATATTTGAAATTTCTGTAAATCTGGTAATGCACATGTCGTGAACATGTATCTGAAAAAAGTAAACATGTGAATGAACCTATTATGAACATTTTAGGGCACATTTGGTATACATGAGTCTGAAATGTGTGTGCCCATATGTGCTAAGGCGTTTTACGACATGTGCATGGTATGGTGCACATTATGTGCATGATATGTGTTATGAACAATTTTGTGCACGGAGATTTTGTGTCATGCACAATTAGTGCACATTTCATGCATTTTTTTAAAAATTGTTTTACGGGTATCCACCCAGTCAGTCAGTTGTATGCCATTGGGATTGTTATTTGAGTAGGAATACTCGGTGTGATGGTTATTGAAGTCAGCAGCATATATTGCTGGGTGGTGAAATAATGGTAGAGTAGCAGCTGGCCATCCTGTATTCGGAGGCTTTTATACGTTTACAATCCTCGTGTCCGATATATCAACAACAATAAGATGGATGTCGTTGTCCGTGTGTGTAAATACATGGGTCCAGTTCATGATTTCTGACTTAACATACGTGACAAGTCCATATGCTTGATAGTAAATAGCACTAATTAATTTATAACCAACAATGTTTCCTCTAGAGGTAAGTTGCGCTTCATCTGCTACATGCGTTTCTTGTAGAATTGCAAAGTCGATATCAAAATCTTTTAATATTCTTTGTAAATATTCAGTTTTTGACTTGCTTATGCCTTTAATACGGACTGAGGGTCCAATATTTTTTGTCTTATGGTGCTGAAAAGTACCGTTGTTATTGTGATTTTGATCTTGGTTCATGTTCATTTGTTTTTATCACAGCCAAGAGTTCAAAATGAAATATTTGGCTACTAAATTTGAATAGACTTTTAGCGTAACCCAGAGTGATTGATGTTCCGCAAAAGTACCACACACAGACGGAGCAAGAAGTACAACGCATACAACACAATTATTTATTGACTGTGTGTTGCAAATTTGCACCGTAAATATTTGCGCCGAACAGTAAATTCAACGTACACGTAAATTTTTATTGATCGGTACCCAACTTTAAGCATTTTCTATGAAAAAAATTGTAAAAAAAAATTGGTCGTAAGTGTGAATTGTCGTAAGTCGAATGGTCGTAAGTCGGGGACTACCTGTATATATATATATATATATATATATATATATATATATATATATATATATATATATATATATATATATATATATATATATATATATATATATATATATATATTTATATATTAGGGTGTCCCAAGACATTGAGAACAAAAATTTTTTCGCAAAATTTTATACGCATACCCGCTAAATTTTTTTCAATTGACCTTAAAAACTTAAATTAAAAGTTTTACAGCGATTGGATGACGATAACCCGTGCCGACTTGAAGTTGAACTTTAACATACGAGCTTTTACTGCGATTACTATGTAATTATTTGAGAAATTATTTTACTCTCATTAAATTCGGTCTTAGGACTTTCAGACTTCGGTCTGAAAGTCCTAAGTATTACATTCTTGAGCCAAAAATGAAATTCTTACCCCATTTATCGGCATTTCTCGACGTTTTAGGACTTACTGATTCTAAAAAAAAAACTGTATGTCTGTCTGCCGTCACAACCGACGAAATCTGCAAAACCGCTGGGAGGGATCTCAAAAATGTTTGTTTCTAAAAATAGGGTTACTCAATTGTAAGAGCCAAAAGGACGATGTGTTCGATAACTGTACGGGAAGTGTGTCAAAAAAAATCGTCAAGTGTGTTAAAACAAGGAAATTTGCCTATGTTTAGCTTAAAAACGTTTATTTTAAGTGATTACGAATAGGTACATTGAATTTGGAGAAATTTTGATGGTCGGTATTGATATGTGAAACGAAAATCTAGATTATTGTATTATAAGTGTTTCAAAAAAATGTTGTCAAGTGTGTCAAAAGAATGATTTTCATTTTACTTATTTTTTTAGAACAATATGAAATTAATTATTTGTTTGACATGAAATGTTATCGAACATGAAATTGGACATGGAAATTTTTGATTTTGTTATAATTTTTGGAATATTTTAAAAATTTTAAAAAGCTAAATGGAGAGGTTTTTGAGTTTACAGTCCGGATATAACATCTTGTGCTTTTATACGCAACATAACAAATATTGCCTCAATTGTAATTAAACAATGAAAGTCCTGCATTAACTAGAACGCTCTTTCAGCTGTATCTGAATGATACAGCTGAAATGCTTTAAGCATTGATATCTCCTTTTTAATTATCATTTCTATTATTATTTAATCTACTTTCAATTTATCAATTTTGGAAACAGGCACCATTCTACCTTTTCTCTATAGCATTCTATTTTATGGAGATTGTTTTTTTGCCAATGACCTCTAATTTTTTGAAAAAATGGAATGTCCGGGCTTATTATAGGCACTTGTTTTATTTCCACTTCAAAAAGACTTTTTAATACCAACTCGTACATGTGATGGTTGCAAGCGAAAATAAGTTTTTCTATATTGATTTTTTTCAACGCGCACACATACGATGTGTTTTCGAAGCAGTTATAGTATCACAGCAGAGAATTTGCAGTTTGTCTTGAGTTTTCAATCTAAAATAATATTCCAAACGTGTCTATAGAATTATTCAGTTTTGGCACAACAATTGCTCTTTGTTTTCGTATGAAATGTATTATATTAAAAAACAATATATTATACAACAATACTATACGAGAGCTTGTCCGTTTAAAGGAAGTTTTGGGTTACCTTTTAGGTATATGTTTTGTTTAGAACTACGTAGTTCGACAGACATATTTATTTTTCAAGAAAAATTCGTATAACCGACAAGACATTTAGATATTATAAGCACATTAAAACAGGTATGCGCGCTATAATGCACACAATCAAGTATTGAAATGTTTAGGTGCAAGTCGGCACGGGTTACTGTTATTTAAATTGCATGAAATTTTATTTACAGTTGTTTTGACATAAAAGAAAAAAAATTAAAGGGTATGCGTTAAAAAAAACAATTTTAATTTTTCTGGGACACCCTAATATATATATATATATATATATATATATATATATATATATATATATATATATATATATATATATATATATATATATATATATATATATATATATATATATATATATATATATATATATATATATATATATATATATATATATATATATATATATATATATATATATATATATATATATATATATATATATACATATATATATATATATATATATATATAAACGATATGAGATATAACGAAAACGACCGGCACTCTCACGGTCGCATTTGTTGAGCTAGATCAAAACAATTTTCTGTACTTGTGTGTTCTAATAATATCTTGGACATCAGCAAAATCCGACACGTGGTTAAGAAACTAGAGGCTTTTTTCTGAAAAAAATTGATTTTTTAAAACCGTTATAACGGCCGTTTGAATACTAGTATTTCAAAAAATTTAACAAATTTAGAATCTTTGGAATCGTTTTTATCAATTTGTTTTAAAAATAGACCTCTGCAGTTAGAAGTTCCTGAATGAGCGGCTCCAACAAAAATATTTGCAAAAAAATTTTTTTTTTAAAACAACCGGCACTCTCACGGTCGCATTTATAAGGCCAGATCAAAAAACCTTTTCAAAAAATGTGCGTTTTATTAAGTTTTATTAATTTCTTGCACAAGTTCGTAAATCAGCCCAATCCAACACATGGTTAAGAAACTAGAAGCTTTATACTAGAAAAAAACTCTGTTTTTTAGATCCGTTATAACGGCCGTTTGGATTCTAATATTTTTAAAAACTTCATAAATTTAGAATTTTTGAAACCTTTTTAATCAGTTTATTCCAAAAAAAAGACCTCTACAGTTGGAGGTTTCCGAGTGAGCGGCTCCAACAACAAAGCTTGTAAATCACAAAATGCGTTTGAATCAACCGGCGCTCTCACGGTTGGATTTGTGGAGCCAGATCAAAAAACCTTTCTTAAAAATGTGTGTTTTATTAATATCTTGGACAAGTTCATAAATCAGAAAAATCTGACACATTATTAAGGAACTATAGGCTTTATACTAGAAAAAAAGTAGTTTTTTTAATCCGTTTTAACGGCCGTTTGGATACTAATATTTTTACAATCTTCATAAATTTAGAATCTGTGGAAACATTTTAATCCGTTTCTTATAAACATAAACCTCTGCAGCTAGAGGTTTTTGACTTGTTGGCTTCAACAAAAAAGTTTGCAACAATCCCCAACTACAATTTCCAAAAACCTTATAACAGTCAATGTCAACCTTATAACAGTCAAAAAAATAAAAGATTTGAATAGAAGAAATTAGTTTTTTTTTCTTAGAAATAACGTATTTTGATATTTTGCAGTAATTGCACGACATATGATATAGAGTAGGTTTGTGTCATAAATTGTCACACACATGTTCTGTGGTAGATTTGATATTTGTTTGTTGCAAAATTGGATGGATATAATTTTGCTTGTAGGTAGCTATTTATCTTTTTAAAATTTGTTCGATGTCTGTTTGAAATTAGTTTGTTTTGTTTAAACTAATCTGATACATCAGATTCTGCTGGCACACAAAACTGTCTGATCTCGAAATCTACCTATTTCTAGCGGATATACGTGCCGCTTGGACTTTTTTTATATGGTACCTTACGTTATTTTTTTAACTGTTTGGCAATCACCAAATTTCAATGCATATTATCCTGCAGCAACAAAAGTCGTCAAGGCGAATTGTGTCAACTACAAAAATTAAATAATATTTTTAAAATAAATCTATGAATTTTTATACATATCATCCCCATAGAGCTAGCAATTATAGTATATTAGTTGTCTAAAATATTGCTTTTAAGTTCCTAATAAAAATACTTTTTATGCTTTATTCTGCCAGTAGCTCACACCAAATAACAAATTCTAGTGCTCAAAATCTTTAAACAAAAATGGCATATCACCAGTTGGTGAATTAAAAATATGTCGTTTATATTCCATTTCAGCATCTCCTCGCCATTCAACATAAAAATTTCTGATAATTCTGAAATAAATTTATCATTTTCAAAACCAAAAACTAAAAGAGCCGTTTGCATATCCCTATTACCGGGAAATAAAACATTCAATTTCTAACTCAGCAAACCTTTTGCCCACACATGATCTGGTTCCAAACCCAAAAGGTAAAAAAGCAAACGGATGTTTTGCTTTCGCTGAAGTGTAATTTGAGTTGTTTCCATCAATTGGCAACCATCTCTCTGGAATAAACTTGGTTGGCTCAGGGTAAACATTTTCATCATAATACGTATAAAAATTTCCTGTTACGACATTTGTCTAAAATAAATTTAAATAATGAAATAAAATTAATTTTAAAAATTTAGCTGATGCGTACACCCTTTGGAACACGATATCCTTGAAGAACTAAATCTTCTCCAGCTACTCTATTGGTACTTGAAACAACTACTTGCATACGCAGCGCTTCCTTCATACATGCTCTCAAATACGGAATATTATTCATACTCTGACTTGTTAGTTTTGAACTTTTTTCAGGTAAAAGTTGTAGAATTTCTTCCCGTAATTTTTCTTGTTTTTCTGGATTTTTCGCTAGCAAATATAAAAATCCAGGTGCTAGAGATCCTGTCTAAAATTTAATATTTTGTTTATTTCCATCAGAAAATAACGTTTACTTTACCGTATCTGAACCGGCCAGAATCATATCAACTGCCATTACGATTGCAGTTGATCGATTAATTTTCAATAATTTCTTGAGCACACTTTCTTCTTTATTTCCCGTATGCGAATCCGGAGAACTCAGTTTTGTAATCGCTGCTTCAATATGTTTTATTGTAATTCTGATTAAAAAATAAATATTTGACTTAGCGGAAACTTAGTTTGTTAAGCAACACCACCCTTTTCCCAACTTACTCCATTATTTTATCGAGTGTTCTTAGTTGTTTTCGATACAACGGGGTTTTATAATATTTCCATATTGATGTTTCAATTTCCAACTTATATGTTTGTTCAAAAAAATTTGTAGTCTCCTGAAATCAAGATTGTGTAGTTTTTAAGAAAATCAAAATAATCTTGAACTGATGTTACCGTTACTAAATGATATTCATCAGAGTTTGTATCAAGTTTATTAAAACCATTTAATCGAGTATCTAATGCAACAAAACAAATCGATTCGAGAGCCCATATAGCAACATCAGTTCCAAATGATTTTGATACTTCACCATTTACATCACGTTCTCTCTTAATTCTGGAAAATTAAATTTATCAACATTTTAAAATCGATCAATTTATTTAGAAAATGTCATACTTCTCACAAAATTCGGAAGCAATCTCATCCATTCCGCTGACATATTGTTTAACGATTTTCGGTTGTAGCATAAAAGGGTTCACTTGTTTTCTAAATTCACCCCAACGTGGACCAGATCTGCAACCAAAATAAAACAATAAGATTTGAAACTTGAATGTCTATGTCGATTAGCTTACTCGGCTAACAATCCTGCCGATTCCGAAAAAATTTGTGATTCATGATTTCGACGATACTTCTGTAGAATTTCAAAACCACGACGATTTGGAAATGGTCCTTCGGTACGGTGAAGCTGGGGAATAAAGTAATAATAAAATTTATTTCATAGATTAAAATTCTTAACAATATTGTTTGACTTACGGTTTCAAAATCATTAGGGTCAAATATTACTAACGAATCTCGAGTTCTTAGAAATCCTTTTAAACGAACAATATTTCCATACATTTGTCTAAGAAAATGGTGACCATCTTTCAGTGAACTATTATACAATCGACCACCAGGAAAGAATTGACGAAAATCAAAAAATGTTTTTGGTCCTGGTATTTGATCGAATGGTAACGCATTTTCCCAGCTTATTGAGGTTGGTGGTGCGTTGGTGGTCTAATAAAAAACAAAAGTAGGTAGGTTAATAAGTTTACATCTTTCCACCACCAGAGTATTTAAAATCGCTAAAGAGAATAATTTTAAAATGTTTGCCCAAATTTTTATAAAATTATTTTTATAGTTTTAAGAAATTGCAAATACAATTGCAATTAATAAACAATATTCATAGTCCGATTGATTGACACCATATGCAAAAACAATGAACATTGCCATATGCAAAAAAATGGATTAACGTTTTTGATGAATAAAATATTTTTAAAAAAATTTATTTGGAGTTTTATATTTCAAGATGGCGTTAACTATTTTTAAAATTTTTTTTATATTGAGTTTTAATTTCAAAATGACGCTATAAGCTACCGATTTTTTCTGTGATAAAAAAACAAGCAGGCTTACATATCCGGGAGTTTTGCAATAAAACAAAGTGATTGACTATCTGTGTGCGCTCTCCAGAGAAATTTACTGCACGAACGAGTTTGAAATGTCGTCAGTAAAAGGCAATTAAGGACTATTAAAATACCTTGGGGCCCGAATTTTTAAGTCTTTCATTTGTTTATCGACGGTTGTATATAATATGAGGTAAGTCTATTTTCATGCAGGCTTAATCGTGAAGTCTTTCTCTGTAGTGGTAAACCATTCTTTCTAAATAACTTGTTGTTGTTGCTATGATGTTTTCATGTAATTTTAGAAAGTTTTTAAGTTGGTTGAGGTCACCATCGTTGTCACCAGACTTTTTAATGAAGTTGCATAAACAATGTCTTCTTTTCATCGTTTTTTTCAAATACTTGTCATGAAGGCGAGTAAGAAAAAAAAATTTGAAAGAACAACAATGTAGTTTTGTCCTGTTTTATTTGTGTTAATTTTCTAAAATAATTATCCCAGTTAAGAGATATTAAATTAGACACATTTTTATTCATTAAATAATTAAATTAAATTAAAATTATTAATTTGTAATTAAATAAAGAAAAATTGCTATTTGTGTTCTGTTTTTTTCCAATCCCATCAATATTCGACGGTCAGTTCGATCTCTGGTGGCACTACCTGCTAGTGATACACTCAGAACATTGCAAATCGGGATACATGCTCAAATTTTGCGGGTACTTTTAAGTCTTCCAATCTGTCATACAACGCTAGAAAAAAAAACTTAGAAACCTCTTAAAGGATAAAACGGTTTTGGATTTAACCACATCTAGGGCCAGAGACCCTACTGAAGCCTTTGTTTAAAAGAGACAAAGAACACACAGGGATACTGCTGTTACTGCTCTATCGTTCCTCACATTAGTCTTGATGTGGATGAATGTTTGAACCGTATGAACTATTTTAGCACTTTACCCGTGCAAATACGCAATTGGACGAAGATGGGGTGTATGGGCTCAATAGTTTGACCAATCCTGCTGTAGGAGTTTAATGGTCGGCTCTAAATAAACCCATCAATCAGAAACTCTTGATAAAAGATCAGAGATCCTCATCACTTTGCATTAGTGGAACTCTTAGAACCCCACCCACCGTGGCAATAAAAACTTTGTTTTATCTTCCTCCTATCCTAACGCCATCCTAGCCTAGCCACACAGATAGCTATCAGCTAACATGTAATATCTGCAAACGCTTTCAGCATTTTTATGGACAATCAAACAGCAATAACCCGGAAATGTTTGGCATCTCTTAACGAGATGGTTGATCACTTCAAAATGAAATTTGTCTGGATGCTAGAATGGGGAATTTGAAAGTCATCCAACTTGCTCGGCAAGGAATAACCTCCCTCATGTAACCAAACATAATGCGTATACACACAAATATAAGATGGTCAAAAGGCACAACTTATGTGATTACTGTACAAGGCTCAACTGTTATGCAATAGACGGCTTCAGGTCGGACAAGCTGCATAAACCACACATATATGAGCATGGTTGTGGATATCATTACCTTACATTGTCTTCTCGACCGATATGTGAGCAAGCTAGGTGACTTCTTACATGACTATTGACTACTGTCGTAGGTGCCATGACGAGATGAAAGAATAAACGGTTTTTCACCTGTCACCCAAAACTTTTTATGGTATGTCTACGGACCTTGTCCATTCGACCACTTGACCATTTTCCTCGTCCTTAGAATGGCCGATCACAGCGTGAGATAGTACTGGTGGAATCTACCAATGACCAACAAGTTTCTTTACTTGTTGTTCCGTCATCCCGATGTTAGGTTCCAAGTACCTCCAGTTCCAATTCATGAGTTTTTATTATTCTGAAGACGAATGTAGTCAACCAGACCTCCTCGTTTGATCCTGTTCTGTAATAGGCAAGTTATTATCAGTGTCAACTATAGTTCAACTTCCTGATACATATAATAAAACACCATAGCGTAGTTTGAAAATGTATATATTAGGATGGCCCTTAAAATAAATTGTTCAATTCTAAAGGGTGCTCTGGCCACTTCGAGTTCAAAGGTTTGGTTCTGAGCCTAAAAAAAATTTCAGCCCAGGGTCACGGCTTAAGACTGAACGATTGATTTCAAATTTTGCAAATAATATTTTTATGGGTATTGACACGAAATGGGGGGGGAGGTGGGTTGTTACGAAGCAGTTGTACAACTTCCTTATGTACAACTTCCTTACGTACAACAAATATTTTTTCTTTTTTAAGTGTTTCGGTTGGGATTCGAACTCGTAACCTCATCAGTGCCAGAGTGAGCTCAAACCTATTCATTTCGCTACCAATGCGATGACATTTTGAAGTTGAGACTTCATCATTACTCTATTTACTTAAGTTGAATTCTCAATTGTCATTAGACTCCTATTTTCCGGAAATATTTTAACATTATTTTTGGATTAAAATGCTATATTTAAAAATATACTTTTTACTGTTTATTTTTAATTTTATTTTATTAATAATAATATAAACTTCCTTATAGTAACAATTTGATTTAATTTTTTATTTTATAGAATATCGATTTCGATTTACGTCATCCTCAGTTCTAAAATTATTATTACAATTTTTGCTTAAACTATAACTTATATACTATTTCAACTGCTGTTTTTTTATTATTATGTCATATATTTTGTTAGTTTTAGTGTTGATTTTATCATTTAAAATGTTGTTATTGTTTTTATGTTTATATATTTCTATTTCTTCCAATCTATCTAGATGTTGTCCTTTTCTTTTTTTATGTAATATGGTTAAATTTGTGTTGATATTGGTGTATTTGTGTTTTTCTATTTTCAAATGTTGGGCATATCTGGATTTTGGATCGCCTCTGTTAATTTCATTGGTGTGCTCGATAAATCTTTTTTTGAAGTACCTCCCCGTCTGGCCTATATAAAATTTACTGCAGTCGTCACAGGTAAGCTTATAAACACCTGTGTCTAAGCTTTGGGTTTTTTTAGTTTTTAGGTAGTTTTCTATTTTATTTTTGTTTTTGTAAGCCGCAATATATCCATATTTTTTTAAAGTTTTTTGCATTATTTTGAAAGTAGTTTTATTGTATGTTATGCCTACGTATTTTTTACCTGCTAAGTTTTCTTTATTCTTCAACGTTGTTAGGGTTCGCAAATTTTTCTTGTTTTTGTTTTTGTTTGTTTTTCTTATTATTTTCTTACTATTTTTGGGATTAAATCTCTAGACAGCCCTATTGTGTGAATTCATATGAGGTGTAATATTTCTATATTATAGACCACATTTTAAGTCACGTGTATATAGTCATTATTGATTGCTTCCAATCAATGTGAAATCAATAAGCGACAATTGGTCAATTATTTTATATATTGGCTTGCATATTAGACAACATTTTGGGGAATTTTAAATATTCCGGATTTTTGTGAGCAATTAAACTCAAGGGAAGTAATTTGAATTTTTCAATTCAAAGGTATGGTTGAAAATATCTCGTAAAAAAACTCTGTTTTTCTTTTTTACGTGTTTTGGTTGGGATTAGAACTCGTAACCTCATCAGAGTGATATCAAATCAAAAATTGACAAAATGCTTCATATTTTGCCACAAATATCAAAAAAATTTAGAACTACCAATATCTTTAGTTAAAGCGTGCACATACATTTAAAAAGAGCAGATATGTCGGATTTTTATATAATCGATATTTGATATCGTTACGTTTTACGTTATTGTCACCAGATGAATTTTTAAAACGATACGAAAGTAATTATTATTAACAACGCTACTTAAGTTCGTTATTTCATTTTTACGTTACGAGTAACCACACTGCAACAGTGCTTGTGATGCAAAAACCCATTTCCACGCTTAGTAAGCATTTATGACATCGTTACATTACGTTGCTGCGTAACTATATCCAAATGCACTTTTTAATGAAAATTTCGTTCTTTTAGAAAACAAAGAAAATGAATCAGCATCACTTTCGTCGAAGAAATTTGCCACTAAAATTTTCCACATTTTATAAATTATGTACCAAATTAACTCTGTTCTGTGCATCATTTTCTATGAATGATTTTTGTGAAAAATTATCTGACGCTAAGCGAGTGACCACTGCCCCTTGTTTAGATTCCAATTTATTTGGACTAAAAAGTGAAATAAAGTAATTTGTATTTTGAAATCAATCTCAACGTCAGTAGGAATTGAGCGCGCCTTTCATAAATTTGGCTTGGTACATAGGAAACTCCTAATCCAATTTTATACGGACTACTAGTTTTTATTAATCAACAGTTTGAAATATGTACCTATGAAACCGACGGTTTGGAGTTTTTTTAAATGCACATGTATATTTTAAATTGAAATGAAAATATATTGCTTTCATATTCAAAATCTTGTTGTTTTCAAGCTTTTGTTGAAGATTATACTGTTTCATTCAACCAATATTCTTATGAGGATGATATGAATATTGTAATCCGTAATTTATAATCGTCAAAAACTCTATTTCTTTATTTAATCAAATTTTTACATGCATCAGGTCATTCGAGACTCAGGTTAAACATAGGTCACAGATTTTTTATCATAATTAAAATTTCTGAAGTTTATGTTAGCCAATAAAAACAAAAATGTCATTAGATTGAGCGATAAATTATTCTTTGGCATCTTGCATGGGACAAATATTTGAGAATATTCAAGAAATCTAGAGAAGCTTAAAAAAGATTCTTAACAATCGTCGCAAAATCTTGAGAATCTTACCGAATCTCTTGAGAATCTCTTGAGAAAAAATCTTGAGTACATTTGGACATACAGAGTTTCTTCAGATTATCTAGGGAATCATGAGAATCTTGTGAAGAGAACCTTAGAAATCTTTAGAGAACCTTTAAATAATCTTACAATATTTAGGATACCTATTTTCTTTGTGATTTTCCACTCCAATTAGATATTTTAATTTAAAACAAAAAAAACGAACCTCCGTTAATATAATATATCAATTGAATCTAACATATTAAATACAAAAAATGTGTTCTCAATTTCTGCGCCCTTCAAATAAAACGCCCTAGGCGAGTGCCTAGTTTGCCTACCCCTCGTCCCGGCTCTGTATATATATATATATATATATATATATATATATATATATATATATATATATATATATATATATATATATATATATATATATATATATATATATATATATATATATATATATATATATATATATATATATATATATATATATATATATATATATATATATATATATATATATATATATATATATATATATATATATATATATATATATATATATATATATATATATATATATATATATATATATATATATATATATATATATATATATATATATATATATATATATATATATATATATATATATATATATATATATATATATATGAGCAATTTCACGCAAGTTCAGCAAATTTTTGGGAAATTTTGACTTGACCCCTTTTAATTTTGATTATTTTTTGTTTGTAGATAGTCTTTCATAAAAAAAAAATACGAGTTCTCTTAGAATCTTTTTTTTCGACCAGGGGTCTTCACAGGGTACCCCTCAATTTTTGTTATTTTGTGATGTGAGTGCACTTTGACGAGCGATTGTAGAAAAATTACTCAATCGATTTTCATAAACGATATGTCGTTGAATAGGTATTAGAACAAAGTTTTTAAAAATGTACACTGATAATTTTTTGAAATAATTTTTAACGGTGTAACATAAGAAAAAAACTTTGTTATTGAAGAAAAGATTGTACTACACCTTTATTTTTTTTTAAACTAAATTGAAGCTTATTTTATATCTTACTACTTGTAAAAGTTTAGGAGATGCGTTATTTTTTGTTTTAAAGATAAAATTCGTTGTGCACATGACTGTCGGGAATCAGTTTTTTTTGTTCTGAAGGAAAATTATAAAAATGGCGTTATAAACTAAGAGATTTTTTTTAATATTAAATATCAAAGATTTTATTATTAAATGAAATTTTTAAAATATTATAAAAATTATATATGTACAGTAAAAAAAATATGAGCAATTTCAGCATAAATCCACAAAAGCGCTTATTGCTATGTACATTAAATGAAGCATATGTGGAGTTTAAAAATAAGTTTTCTGATGTGAAAATATGATTTACTAAATTCACGTCCCTTCGACCACAAGCATGTATAAAATTATCCCAAGGAGTTCATAATGTGTGCGTGTGTACCATACATCAAAATATAAAACTAATGATTCAACACTCTAAGATGTCTTGGATTACTGATGCTGCTTTCCAGAATTATAAAACATTAATTGACTTTGTTTCATGTGGTGAATTACTTTAATAGAAACTGTAAAAGAATTTATAAAAAAATTCGTTTACCGTTTACAAATTTTGATACCACACAACTTTATAGCAAAACAGCAATCTACATTCATTGAGGAAAGAAAAAAAAATTAGAACCAGGAGAGTGCTTCGTTCAAGGGGATTTTTCTGAAAACTACACCTTCATAATTCAGGATTTGGTTCAAGGTTATCATTATAATAATTCACAAGCTACTATTCATCCATTTATCATTTATTTTAAAAGTGACGCAAGTGGATATATACAGCACCGAAGTTTTACACTCATTTCGGATATAAACGATCACAACAGTACTACAGCCCATCTTTTCATTACAAAACTTATTGAATTCATCAAAACGCATATAAATTCCAATTTTACGAAAATAATTTATAACACTGACGGTGCACCTTCTCAATACAAAAATAAACATAACCTAGTTAACTTATGCCACCATAAAAAGACTTTAAGGTTGATGCAGAATGGCATTATCATGCTACCAGCCATGGAAAGGGACCTTGCGATGGAATTGGTGGTACACTGAAGCGTGCTGCACACCGTTATAGCATGGGGAGCAAAGATATTACTGATACACCAAAAAAACTTTTTGAATGGGCTTTAAAATAGGAATCTACCATGAACTGTGGATACGCCGATAAAAATGAATATCAATTAACAAAAGAAAAATTACAAAATCGATATAAAAATGCGATTACTATAAGTGGAACTCAAAAATTTCATTCTTTTGTACCATTAAATACTAAGACAATAATTGCAAAAACGTTTTCCAACTCAAAAGAAACTTTTGAATGTAAAATAAGTAAATAATTTTTAATAACTATATTTATTTTCTTTAACCTACATATATAATTTGTATGGTATTTTAAAAAGTTTATTCAATAATAAAATATTTGTAATTTAATGTTAAAATACAATCTTTTACTTTATGATTCCATAATAACATAATATGAACATAATACTTCTCCAGTCAAAAGTTCCTAAATAGATTTAGTTATTTATACGACTTTTTTGTTTGCAGTCGAGACTGTCAAATTATTTTTTATAAGAGTGATAAGTGATTACTAAAAGTGATATATAAACATTTCATTTTTTAATGCCATCTAATACAAAGAAAATAATTGCAGAATTTTTAAAAAGTTCATTTAATAATAAAATATTTTATATTTATCCTGTCATTGCCAGTGGTTTCCCATATCCTGCCATTGCCAGTGGTTTGTGATATCTCATGCTGACTCATATGTCAATGGCAGGGACTGGAGTATGCAGGGTAGTCAGACCCGTAGATCAACATTGATCGTAATCGATCAAAATCGACGCCTCCTGCGGAAGTCGACCCCTCCTGCGGAAGAATATGCAGCCTAAATCATTCCAAAAGTAATAATCTCATGTCAAACATGGTTTAGACCTCTAACAGTTTATTTATGGGAAATGGTAAGGATCCAATCTGAATAAAAATCATAAATACAGTAGCAGGCAGCGAATGAAGGTGAAATAAATATTATCTAAGTATCAGGATAGTATTGCTGATCAGACCATCCACATATAGGTCTTATTAGCATTTATTTGCGGAATGTATATAGATAAAAATAACGATAAGATATTCAAGTTTAGATATTTAGAAAAAATCAGTTAGATGTACATAATTCAAAATGATGATGGAATTCTTTTTTTGGTTGTTGTACCATTCACATGTTATCTCGGCTATTACAATTTTGAACAGAATATACGGTATTTTATTTTGTATAATACAATGTATAATACGCTGTATTATACAAAAAAAAATAAAATACGGTATTTTAACATCTCGAGTCACCACCAATCACCAATCGATTAATTAAAATTTTATAAACACAACTCACATTTTCTGTTCCTTTCGTTTGTGTCGTTAGATATCTCGAACAATAGTTCGGATATATATAGTTTCTTAAACTTAATTTTAAACCAATTATCTTACTTTTAAGCATTTTCGTTAATTCACTATCACTTAGATTTTAAAAGTCTTTACTAGACCGATGGAAATGAATAACTGAGACCTCAAAACTTAAATCGTTCCTTTATTTACCATTCTTACTCGTCTACTTTTCATCGTTAAATGGGTTTAATTATAATTAACATTTTAATTTTGATGTTTATCAAAAAATATCTCACATGTTCATTAGTTTTAAAGTTCAACGCATTTGTATAGTACGATTTCATTAAAAACAGTGAAGAAGTTATTTGGGGATGGTGAACTAATATAGCTTAGATAAAGTTAGGTGTAGCAAAAAATTGAATTTAATATATATTATGCACAGTCAACCAAAGTTGAATTAATGTAAGATTTCCTCTTTTAAATTTGATTACTTTTGATCATATGAACGCACACTGCAGAAAGCTGTTCTCCAAAAAGGGACCAAAATCCGATATTTCAAATTATAGGCCAATAGCTTTACTATCGGTCCTATCCAAAGTCTACGAGCATTATATTAATACACATATTTCAAAATTTCTGGAAGAAAATCATTTGATATCCGACAGCCAATACGGTTTTCGAAACAAAAGATCAACTACCGATCTATTAAACTATGTAGCGCATTGTTGGACCAGCATACTTGATAAAGGTGGTGAAATATACGTTATCGCTTTAGACATCTCCAAGGTATTCGGTCGAGTCTGACATGCCAACTTAATCAACAAGCTCGTTGCGTACGGTTTTCATCCCAATGTTGTGAGGCTAATTCAAAATTTTCTATCCAACCGATATATTTCGGTCTCCTTAGACGGATTTTCTTCTGATTTTAAACTAATTAACGCTGGTGTACTCCAAGGCTCAGTATTGTCCCCAACCCTATTTTTGATTTATGTCAACGAATTGTTGAAAATCACCAGCAACCCAATAAATAGTTTTGCAGATGATAGTACTCTGCACAAGTCGTTCGAGCCCCTTCCTTCAAAAGGTGAAATGCACGAAAGAATTAATCCCACCCGGAGAGACGCTGCCATAAACGTAAACAAAGACCTGAATAAAGTCGCCGACTGGGGTGACCAAAACCTTGTCAATTTCAGCTCTACCAAAACACAGCTGTTGATTGTTTCCAGATTAAAGACCGAGTTCCCCAAAGATATTTTATTCAGTATGTGTGATGAACCAATAGGTGAATGTAAAAACATTCGTTTATTGGGTGCCACAGTTTCAAATGACCTACTCTGGAACGACCATGTAATGGCGATGGCAAAAAGCGCGTCTAAAAAACTCGGAATCCTAAATAGATGCAAAAAATTTTTCACTCCATACCAATTGCTCCATGTTTATAAGTCCTATATTCGTCCCTGTATGGAGTACTGCTGTCAAGTTTGGGGTGCTGCCTCTGTTTCCATCTTGGCCCTCTTGGACTCTGTTCAAAAGCGAGCTATACGAATTGTAGGTGATCGAACTTTGACATCAAAACTTGATTCCCTACAACATCGTCGCACTGTTGCTGACCTCGTTGTTTTTTACAAATATCGTCATCAGCAGTGCTCAGATGAAATCAGCGGCATCATGCCTCAAACTTATTCTTACCCCCGTTCCACTCGGCAATCGGCTGCCGCAACCAGTGAAACGGTAAAGATCCCGCGCTGTCATACTGGCAGATCGCAGAGAGACTTCTTTGTCCGAACTGCGTACAAATGGAATAGTTTGCCGGAACACTTAGTCTCAGGTGGCTTCAACCCACAGATGTTTAAAAAAAGCGTTAATCTACACCTTAGAACGCCAGTTGTTGTGGGACCCAGGTCTAGACCTAGGTCTTAAAAGGTATTTATGTGTTGTTGTGACACATATTCTAAACCCTATTACACAACACATTTTATTAAAAAAAAAAAAAAAAAAAAATATATATATATATATATATATATATATATATATATATATATATATATATATATATATATATATATATATATATATATATATATATATATATATATATATAAATATAATAGACCACTGTAGAGAAAGGTCGAAATTTTTATTCTTCTGCATCTCATTTAATAATTAAAAAAAATATGTTTCTAAATATATAATATTGTGATAATTAGTTTAAAAGCAGATACACAAGCCTTTTTTCAACTCAACTTAATTAAAATTATTTGGTCTGATTATAATACATATATGTGAATTAATTGTGATTTTTGCTTTAGAATATAAACAATTAAATACTTTGGTAGTGATTTATATTTAACTGTTTCGAGTAATCAAAAACATAAAACATATTTCTTTAATACTACAAATAGTGTTTGAAACTTAATTTACATAAAAATATCTGATTCTTAGGCCTTAACAAAGTGTATTTAAACATAAACAATCTATAAAATCAAACAGTTATATTAAAATAATTAAATTATTGTTTTTGTAACATTAATTACAAAGTTATTCATACATAACCTTTAGTACCGTGCTTTTGTAATTAAATCAAAGGTCGTTATAACATTGATTTTCTTGAATATACATACACAATACAATGTCTACGTGTCAAATTTGCAAGAAAGGTTTTGATATTACATCAACAATTGTAACCTGTATTTGTTGCAGTTCGTTATTTCATGCTAACAAAGGTAACAACTGCGCTGAAATATCAGCATCCGAAGAAAAGGTAGTACAAATGAAAATGAAACATAATATGTTATATAGATGCAATCAATGTTCTACAAAAGGCACTGTGCCATTTGAAAATATTATTATTAAGAGGTTTGATGAACTTACACTTAAAATAGACAAAATAGATGTGAGCTTGATCAATAAAATCAATGATGACATTGAAACTATTATTAAGCCAGCAATTGAAGACCTACAGAACGATGTTCAAGTATTGAAAAATATGAAGAGTTTATATAAAAGTGATGACAATGTTGAAGATAAAGTCGTTTTGTAATGCGAATTATTAAGAGAGATAAGTATCAAAGAAATGAAAATGAAGAATGTAATGATATTTAATATTGATGACAATGAAATGTTAGCTGAAGATGCAATACAGATTATGAATATGCTTAAAGGACTGGATTTAACATTTAACAAAATATTGAGAGTTGGAAAATTTGTAAAGGATAAGAAACGGCCAATTAGATGCATAATGCATTCTGCTGATGATGCAATTAAATTTATTCGAAATGGTAAGAGATTAGCAAGTTTAGTGTCTCCTCAAGTGGTAATAGCTAGTGATAAGACACAATTGGAGCAGAACTACTATAGCCAAATTAAAACGCAACTGCTTGAGCGCAAGAACAAAGGTGAAAAAGATTTATTTATTAAACATATAAATGGTCTTCCTACTATTATTTCAAAAAACTTCCAAGGAGTAAAGACGCAAGGAGAAGGTTAGATTTTATAAATTCTGATACTATTAATATTTATATGCAAAATGTTAGAGGTTTAAAAACAAAAATTAATGAATCATTTTATAATTTAAAAAACTTAGTTATTCCCTTAGATGTTATAGCAATGACTGAAACCTGGTTGGATGATACTGTTAGTGATTCAATGTTATTAGATAATAATTTTATAATATACAGAGGGGATCGAGACACAAAATATTTGAATAAAGCTTGGGGTGGAGGTGTATTGATTGCCATTAGTAAGAAATATCCTAGTAGTTTATTGTATATATATAGAGAATATTATGAGCATATAATTGTTTCAATTAAGGTCGGATATACACACTACCTCGTTAGTTTAATATATATACTTCACAATTCTGAATATCATTTATATGAACAACATTTTGATGTTCTAAGTAGTTTCATCAATAAATACAAAGATTACAAAGTAATAATAATGGGTGATTATAATTTACCATGCTATGAATGGTATAGTTGTGATAATAGAATGCATATTCGAGGATTTCATCCAAATATAAAAATAAGAGACATTGCTGAAATGGTTGTTACGAAAATAAATGAGCTAAAATTAATGCAATGTAATTATAATAAAAACAAAAGTGATAATATTCTCGATCTTGTTTTCACAAACGAAAGTGTTGAAGTTCGGCGTAGCTTAGATCCATTGGTTACTATTGACACATATCATGATGCTTTTGACATTACAATGCATGTACCGAAATTAGATGCCTTACACTACTGTCAGAAAATTTATAATTTCAATGATGCTAATTATGATATTATAAATGAAGAATTAAGAATAACTGACTGGCAATTGTTGTTGCACCAGGATGATAAACTATGCGATAAATTTAATTTTGAGGAGGCACTAAGTAGTTTTTATGCTTTATTATATAAAATTATTGAAAAAAATGTCCCACAACGTCAAATAGTTGCAACAAATTTTCCAATATGGTTCTCTGCTGAATTAAGAAAAGCTATCATATATAAAAAAAGACTACATAGATTATACAAAGAATCAAATTCAATGTATGATAAAAATGAATTTGAAAAGCAACGAAAACTTTGCAAAATATTGACAAAAACAGATTACAAAAATAAAATTAATCAAATTGAGAAAAATCTAAAAATTGATTGCAATGCCTTTTGGAAATTCGTAAAACTGAGCAAAATTTGTACACCTACGGTAATGAAATATAATGGTGCTATAGCTGATGATGGGCAGAGCATAGTAAATTTGTTTGCCGAATTTTTTAGCAGTGTGTATACTAATGAATCCTTGGACATTAGTCGATATAGATATTCATTTCCAATACATAATTTTAGCTACAATACCACTACTATCACTGAAAATGATATTATTAATTCTATTCAACATCTAAAAGAAAATGTTTCCCCTGGTCCTGATGGTATCCATCCGTTTTTTGTTAAAAACACAATGATGAATTTACTAACACCTCTATTAGAATTGTTCAATGCCTCTTTAAATGCCGAATATTATCCTAATATATGGAAACAAAGCTATATTACACCGGTGTTTAAGGCTGGTGAGAAGAATAATGTGGAGAACTATAGACCAATAACGATAATAAATACATTTGCAAAGTTATTTGAAAAAATAATGTACACTAAATTATCAAATTATTTTCTTCGATTTATAATAGATGAACAACATGGATCAGTAAATAATAAATCAACGGTAACTAATTTACTTGAGTACAAAGAAGATTTGGTTCGAAATATAGTTGATAAAAATTCAACATGTACAATTTTCGCAGACTATAGAAAAGCCTTTGACTCAATTAATTTTGAGATGTTATTACATAAATGTGAAATGTATGGTATTGTCGGTTCACTATTGAAATGGTGTACTTCATATTTTACTGATAGGAAACAGTCAGTTAAGTTACATAATTTTGTATCCAAACAGATTGATGTAACCTCTGGAGCACCTCAAGGGTCACACTTAGCTGCATTATTTTATATAGTTTACATAAATGATATTAAAAACGTAATTTTTAATTCGGAATTTAAACTATTTATTGATGACATGAAAGTGTATAGAGCAGTATGTAGTGTGACCGATCTTGAGTTGATTAATGAGGATATGAGTCGTATAAACGAATGGAATATTAAAAATGGACTAAAGTTCAATTCAAAAAAATGCAAAGTAGCATACTTTGGGAATAGTAGTATGGATTATGATTTCGAATTTTATATTAATGATGATAAAATTGAACGTGTGAATAGTATTAAAGACCTTGGGGTGGTTTTTGATACAAAACTGAATTTTAAAAACCACGTTCAACATATTGTTAGCAAATCGAAAAGAATACTTTGGTTTGTTAAACACCATGCTAAAAGCTTTAAAAATATTGAATCGCTAAGTTTACTCTTTAACACATTTATCAAATCAATATTAATGTATGCAGCTTGTGTTTGGTCTCCGATCTCAAATGAATTGGAATATGAAATAGAAAAGGTTCAGCATACATTTGTTAGATATGTCTCGTATAGAATTAATAAACCAATGTCATTTTTTGAACATGATTATAGTGCAAGAAGTAAAGAATTAAATCTTTGTACATTGAAATCTAGCAGGAATTGTCAAATATTATTAGTTTTTTATAAACTTATAAATAACCAGTTAATATCATCCAAGTTATTAGCAATGATAAATTTTCATAGTCCAGGCAGACATTTAAGGGATAATATGATTTTATTTGTAGTGCCCTATAAATATTTGAAGGTTAAAAACAAATCATTTATTTATGGAGCTAGTGAATTAATGAATGAAAACTACAGGTGGATTGAATTATATAACTGCTCCTTAACTAAATTTAGAATATTAATTAATGATAAAATTAAAGAATTCTAAGCCTCTCATGTAAACTCATGTTCAAAATTAATACTCCTTATACACTAATGTTTAATTTTATAATTTTATTTGAACATACTTTGGTTAAGAATTATTACTTAAGAATCATATAATCTATTATAACTAAATTTATACCCTATGGGTTGTTTTTAATGTAATATTATTATTCTTTTGATATTGTTATGTATTATGAATATTACTATATTAATTCGTATATTATTATATTGAGATGAATCAATTAAGCAATTAAGATGAAATCTTCTCTAATTATGTAATTTAAATGTATATATTGGGTGATTAAAAACCCGTTGAAATTTGAAAATAAAATAAAATAAATAAAATATATATATATATATATATATATATATATATATATATATATATATATATATATATATATATATATATATATATATATATATATATAAATATATATATATATATATATATATATATATATATATATATATATATATATATATATATATATATATATATATATATATATATATATATATATATATATATATATATATATATATATATATATATATATTAGACATGACCTAACTTATGAAGTTGTTATTTTCATCCCTCCCACCGACTAATTATGTTCCTTTTGACTCGAAAATGAAGTGTATGCAGTTTTACTGAAATCGGAAAACAATTACTCACCGCGCAGTGGCGTCGAAGATCAGAAAATTAGCAGAATAATAGGATTTTTTATTTTTATCAGATATAATCATCTTAAAACATAATATCTCATAATTTTAATTTTTTTATTAAAAGTTTATTAATTTACGATTCCAACGAGCCTAAGTATGTAGAAATCGATCTTAGGAAAGCGTTTTTATCGAATTTCTTTTTTTTAAATCCAAAAAAAAAAATTTCAGCGAAAATTCAGAAAAAATAAATTTTTATGTTAGATTTAGACTTTGTTTAAGTAACACAAGTTTTTATTTTTGGATACAATGCTAGCAGAATTAACTGGACATGGTAAAGTAGATCGTTTGCCAACCGTAGTAACAGTTGGTAATATTGAGAAGTTATTAACGGTTCCATAATGCAAAAAAGAGAGCGGCTTATCGATTGCTAATGCGATATATGAATGCCTTGAAGAACGGGATCTTACTGATAAAGTCGAAGTCATGTGTTACGACACGACATCAAGTAACGCTGGACCAGAAAAAGGTGGAAAAAAAGATTGGCCACAACTTGATTCGATTCCCATGTCGTCATCACATACAGGAGATTAAACTACGGGCTGTTTATGATCTCAAATTTGGAAAGACCACAGCACCCGATGTTTATCTGTTCAACAAATTTCAAAAGGCATGGGACGATGATAAAATTAATCCAACAATGTTCAAAAGTGGAATATCGGACAAAAAACTGGGAAACAAAATTCCAAAACACTCGTGAGACGCTCTAGTAACTTTTTGTCATGAAGAGTTGGAAAAATCACACCCACGCAGCGAATATAAAGAATTTTTGGAAGTTACATTGATTTGTCTTGGCGAAACCATTGAGAATTACAAATTCAAACGCACAGGTTCGACAAGTCACGCCGTTTGCATTTTTTCGAGACATTTGCATTTTTTTGATTATGTTGTATGTAAAAATTTGGTTCAAATGCATAGATGGAACAGCAGCCGCAAATCAGGATTTTGATTTCATCAAATCGGCCATCGCTTTTAAAAAATTGACCAAAGAGTTTCAGAAGAAATGTTGAGCAAAATTTGTGATCATCTTCACTATTTAACGGAGGCAAATATTGGCTTGGCTTTTTTCGACCCAGAGATTTCGTTTGATGAAAAACGAAAAATGGTTCCTTGAGGTCCCAGCACGAGACATCCCCATCGCACCCCAAACTCGCAAAAAAGATTTTGACGCAGTCAAACATATGCAACTTTTTGCTAATAAGAACATTAGTGATTTTGTCACAGAAAAAACTAAGAGTTTTTTTAATCGATTTAAAATTTGAGGATCTCGTCAAAGCCACGTTGTTTTGCCAAAGTTTGCATGTTGTTAATTATACCGCCGAACTCGGTGTTGATGACACGGAATACAACAGCATTCTAACTAAAGACGAGGAAGGTACACAATACACCATTCAGGTGGTCGAAAACTACAGATGCAAATACCCGTCATACAATAAATCTAATTTAATTTATTGATTTCTTTTGGAAAAATGTTGCTTTTGAATGAAAAATTATTATAAATTTAACCATAAAAATTAATTTTTTTCTTTGAAAAAAGATTATTATGAATTAGTGTAAGATTATTAAAGAAAAAAGATTATTAAAAATTAAGATAAATCGCTTTTCTAAGATCGATTTCTACATACTTAGGCTCGTTAGAATCGTTAATTAATTAGCTTTTAATAAAAAAATCAAAATTATGAGATATATTATGTTTTAAGATGATTATATCTGATAAAAATAAAAAATCCTATTATTCTGCTAATTTTCTTATCTTCGACGCCACTGCGCGGTGGGTAATTATTTTCCGATTTCAATAAAACTGGATATAGTTCATATTCGAGTCAAGTGGAACATAACTAGCCGGTGAAAAAGATGCTTTGAAAATTGTTCATACATATCTGGTCATGCCTAATATATATATATATATATATATATATATATATATATATATATATATATATATATATATATATATATATATATATATATATATATATATATATATATATATATATATATATATATATATATATATATATATATATATATATATATATATATATATATATATATATATATATATATATATATATATATATATATATATATATGGGCCATTCCGCAGTGACGGGTGCTACATTTGTACTCATTTAAACTGATATAATTTCCAAATTAGAACAAAAATCTCTGTTTTTTGAATATAATTCAATTCATTTCAATGATTTCTTAAAGTAAAACAAAAACACGTTAGGAATTATTCAAGCGTTTACATGTAATAATAGATTTCAGCCCTGTGACGGGTGTTACGAGTACTCTTGCAAAATATGCTGTCTTGTTGACGAATCATTAGAATTTAGCTAAATTAGAAAATTTTGTTGCAAAATTAACACCTAGGTTGTGAGTTAAAGAATCTTCCATTCCTATACTCTAAGAATTTTGTGGATATATTACTTTTTATATTTTTATTTTACAATAAAAGCTTGTGACGGGTGTTACAAGATTTGTGACGGGTGTTACGAGTATAAATTAAACAAATTCTTAAGTAAATTTTGAAGCTTTCTTTATTATTTTGGACATTTATGATTATTGTTGTCTTTAAACAAAAGATATTTTTGGGAGTTTGAACTCCCTTTAAGACCATATAAAATGGAATTTCTACTCAAGTATATGAAATATTGCACTTTTTGCAGTTGAGGTAGCAGCTTCAAAATTCCATTATTCCATCGGTTCTTTAACTCGTTTTTGCTCGAATTAAATCAATAAAATATTGTAGTTACGAGCATAAAGACAACAGAATAACATTGAATTACATCAACATTACCATGCATATTTTCACCCAATTGATACAGTTTGCTTTCATCACTAATAAGTGTTGATATTGTTATAGTATTTTTATTTTGGTTCAATTATTAAATCAACTCTACGTGGTATCACAGGTTAACTCGTATGCTAATAGCAGGAAGTGCGCGGAGTTGTTTGAAATTGGATATTTTTCTAGATAATAATTTACTGCTTTATAATTTCGACGAACAACTCCATGGAAGTTAGTTGAAAACCAAGAGTAAAGTAATAAAAATTAGTAACTACTAATTCCACTACTACGTATTCCATTATTCTATCGGTTTTTTGACTCGTTTTAAAGATCATGAATGTCGTTTTCATTGACGAAATGATATTTAACGCCCTTTGGATTTGAAGACAAATAATCATAATATTCCCAGACTGTGCTGATAAAAGTTCACCGAGACTTTATTGCCCTCCAAAGTCTATCCTTCGCAGTTGCACACAGCCGTCGACAGCGCCCTTACATGTGGCATGATACATGACTAGTGGCAAAGAAAGCCCACCCCGTAGTCTTTCTCACTGTAATCTGTTTTTGACTGGGCATCCGTCTGAAAAAACCATCAATTTTTTCACACAGCGATATTGTACAGGTGGAACACATAGACACACATAGAGGAACACATAAAGGAACGTTTTACATTCCTATTGTGCACTTAAAAAATTATAACATTAGTGAAGAAAATTGTAACGGGTACAAGGTGTGACGGGTGTTACACAAATAAATCAGCCTATATTTTAACGCAAGGTCTATTTTAAGGCACACGAATATTTTTCAAGTATTGTTTAATCCTACAACCTTACTTTTGTAAGGTCAATACAAAATAAAAGCTAGTAAACCTCATGCGGGATGAACTTTTCTATACATTTTGTGACGGGCGTTACAGAAATGCTTGCGTTACAATTTCATCAATAAAATGTTTACTACTTACCTGATCGCTTTCAATTTGTTTTTTTAACAAATAATAATGAGTCGCAGTATAGGCAGCAAATGTTAATGGCGGCTAGTTATTGTGATTGGCGTAAAAATCATGTTGCTATTATAGTAAATTTTTTCCATAATAGACTTTGAAATCCGCTCACTCGGCTTGAACAAAATATTACGAAAATCGGCGAAAATATTATAGAAATTCTTTTAAATAATGATTAATTAAAATATAAAGCCTAATAATTTTCTATTTAAGGATACATATTTGCAAGTTATTTTTTATACTTTCTGGTATCGATTACTGCGGAATGGCCCTATATATATATATATATATATATATATATATATATATATATATATATATATATATATATATATATATATATATATATATATATATATATATATATATATATATATATATATATATATATATATATATATATATATATATATATATATATATATATATATGTATATATATATATATATATATATATATATATATATATATATATATATATATATATATATATATATATATATATATATATATATATATATATATATATATATATATATATATATATATATATATATATATATATATATATATATATATATATATATATATATATATATATATAATTCTTTGTTTTTTGTGAATCAGAAAGTTCTTTTTGATGATGTTTTTGGAACCGTCTTTTTCACTCGGTCTTTGTTTTTATATATGCTTTTTTTCTTGTATAGTCTTATTGGAAGTATCAGTTCCAATTAGATTTGTCGGATTCTAGACCGTTTTCTAAATTATTTGGTTTTTCCATAAAACGACCACATCCAAAAATGTTAAAAAGAAAAAACACCAGTTTTCATTTTTTATCTTTTTCGAGCGTCGATTTTTTATTTCCAAAATAATTTATTTTTCAAAAATTTTTTTGTTTTTGTTCGGATACGTTTCGAGACTTTTTTGGCCTCTTCTTCAAGTCCTTAAAAGATATTAACAAAGAAAAGTATTAAAAAATTGTTTTTCTTTTTTAAAAATGAAACAACAAATTATGATTAATCTAATTAAAAAAAACACAAATATACAGCTTATCGGAAAAAATAATTTAAAATAATTTAAAACTAAAAACGAAAAATTAATGTAAATGAACTCTAAAATTAAGATTCCGTTCAAAATGAATTTCAATTTTTTAATCTTTCTGTGTGTTAGATTGATTTTAGATTTTAGATTGATGTTTTTTGATATGTGTAATTGTATTTTGTTATTGGTAACACGGTAAACCAATTCTTTTTACACATATCTATTATTAATTTTATAATCGTTTACCTTTGCTAGCTTAAAACTTTTTGTTTGTGCCGGAGATGGTTTATGGAAAATTTTTTGTTCTTTTTGTTCTTTGGAAATTAAAGTAAAAATGAGAGAAAAATGAAAAATAAAAACAAAAAAGACGGCAAAAGAGATGAAAAAGAAAGGAGAAAGGGATAGTGGATTATCAATATTTTGATTTTGGTTCTTTCATTATTATTATTAGGGGAAAATTTTTTATGGTCTTAGTTATTTTTGGAGATTTAAATTTTGTTGTTATTTTGTTATTTTATGGTGGTTTGTTTCCTGGATATTTCCTAGTGTTGCAGTAATTGTGTGTAAGTTTGTTGTAAATTTTTTATGTCTGTTTTGAAATTTAGTGCGGTGTTTTTAAATTTATCTATGTATAATATTTCTTTTGTAGATCTTTTTTGGTAGTTATCCTCAATCTCCAGAACTCGAACACTGTCGAAATCGAATTTATGACCCGTGTTTATGGTGTGTTGGACTGCTGCTGTTCTGTCAGCTCTTTCTTCTTTGTGGTTATGATCCGATTTATGTAGGGCTATCCTGTTTTTTAGTTTTTGAGATGTCATGCCGATGTACTCACCAGTGCATTGTTTTGCACTCACCAGTGCACCTTTTTGTACATTGTCTGGAGTAAAAATTGTAATTTATTGCCTAGAGGACACAAATTACTTCCAATGGGCCAACAAAACATACAAACAAATAACAGGGCTAACAACAGGTGGTTGTGCCTCTGGTATTTGCGCAGATTTTGTTATAACAGATATCCTGGATGAGGCGATAGAAGAATCCGCAATAACACCAACACTAGTCACAAAATATGTTGATGATATACTGATGATAATGGAAAAAGATGTAATAGAAAACATGTTCAATATTTTAAACTCTAAAAGCAAAGACGTAAAATTCACTTGTGAGCACCAACAAAACAACGAGCTTCCATATTTAGACATAAAACTTATACTAAATAATAACTATACGATATCAACGAACTACTACCAAAAACCTACCAATACAAACAGGCTACTAAATTACAAATCAAAACATCCAATATCCCAAAGAACTGGAATGGCATACGGGCTCATATCTAGAATCTTTACTTTAAGCTCAAGAGAATCCCACCAAGAAAGCATAAAAAAAATCCATAACATTTTAATTAAGAACAACTACCCGAAAACAATGATCAATAGGATGATAAAGGAATATAACTGGAAGGCAAAACACAAAAAAACTGAAGAAGGTCAACCAAAAAACGTGAAATATAAGGGAATGACATATGTACACACTTTAACAGAGAATCTTACCAGATTATTCCGAAAACACAACACCGAACTCCGAATTGGCTATAAAGCTAAAAAAAATGTTAGAACACTACATACAACAATGAAGGACAAAACGGAAAAAAACGATAGGACAAATCTAATATACAAATTCAAATGCAAACAATGCACTGGTGAGTACATCGGCATGACATCTCAAAAACTAAAAAACAGGATAGCCCTACATAAATCGGATCATAACCACAAAGAAGAAAGAGCTGACAGAACAGCAGCAGTCCAACACACCATAAACACGGGTCATAAATTCGATTTCGACAGTGTTCGAGTTCTGGAGATTGAGGATAACTACCAAAAAAGATCTACAAAAGAAATATTATACATAGATAAATTTAAAAACACCGCACTAAATTTCAAAACAGACATAAAAAATTTACAACAAACTTACACACAATTACTGCAACACTAGGAAATATCCAGGAAACAAACCACCATAAAATAACAAAATAACAACAAAATTTAAATCTCCAAAAATAACTAAGACCATAAAAAATTTTCCCCTAATAATAATAATGAAAGAACCAAAATCAAAATATTGATAATCCACTATCCCTTTCTCTTTCTTTTTCATCTCTTTTGCCGTCTTTTTTGTTTTTATTTTTCATTTTTCTCTCATTTTTACTTTAATTTCCAAAGAACAAAAAGAACAAAAAATTTTCCATAAACCATCTCCGGCACAAACAAAAAGTTTTAAGCTAGCAAAGGTAAACGATTATAAAATTAATAATAGATATGTGTAAAAAGAATTGGTTTACCGTGTTACCAATAACAAAATACAATTACACATATCAAAAAACATCAATCTAAAATCTAAAATCAATCTAACACACAGAAAGATTAAAAAATTGAAATTCATTTTGAACGGAATCTTAATTTTAGAGTTCATTTACATTAATTTTTCGTTTTTAGTTTTAAATTATTTTAAATTATTTTTTCCGATAAGCTGTATATTTGTGTTTTTTTTAATTAGATTAATCATAATTTGTTGTTTCATTTTTAAAGAAAAAAACAATTTTTTAATACTTTTCTTTGTTAATATCTTTTAAGGACTTGAAGAAGAGGCCAAAAAAGTCTCGAAACGTATCCGAACAAAAACAAAAAAATTTTTGAAAAATAAATTATTTTGGAAATAAAAAATCGACGCTCGAAAAAGATAAAAAATGAAAACTGGTGTTTTTTCTTTTTAACATTTTTGGATGTGGTCGTTTTATGGAAAAACCAAATAATTTAGAAAACGGTCTAGGATCCGACAAATCTAATTGGAACTGATACTTCCAATAAGACTATACAAGAAAAAAAGCATATATATATATATATATATATATATATATATATATATATATATATATATATATATATATATATATATATATATATATATATATATATATATATATATATATATATATATATATATATATATATATATATATATATATATATATATATATATATATATATATATATACATATATATATATATATGTGTGTATATATCGCCCCCTAGAAAAATTCTTTGTGGTCAAAAAACTACAACGGTACTATTTTCTTTTTTTTTAAGTCAAAAGAACACGTGCCGCAAAATCATCGAAGTTTATTTTTTAATAAAATTGTTAATATCTCATAAAATATGTAGATGTCAAAAAAAATCACATAATCTTTTTTGTAGGAAATTTAATTCTCTACAAAAAAAGTCCAAGTCATTTTTTTCCTAAAACCTATAGTTCTGATGATATTTTGAAATAAAACTTGAAATTCTTCGAAACTCGTAAAACCAAATGATGAAAATTTCGACGAAAAAGTACTAATTTTGATTTTTTTTGTCACGATTATTTTTTTATACATTTCATTCTATAGCATAAGAAGAAAATTAGGACTTTTTCGTCATCTTTATTTTTTATGTTTTTTAAAAATTACGAAAACTTACATGTTCATTTTCAAAATATCATGAGAACTATACGTTTTCGGGAAAAAATGACTTGGATTTTTTTTGTAGAAAATTAAATTTCCTACAAAAATGGTTATGTGATTTTTTTTGACATCTGCATATTTTATGAGATATTTGAAAAAATCTACGAATTTTTCAAAAAATCAACTTCGACGATTTTGCGGCACGTGTTCTTTTGATTAAAAAAAAAAAAATAGTGCCGTTGTGGCTTTTTGAACACAAAGAATTTTTCTAGAGGGCGTCTCGCAAAATTTAGTTTTTAACGACCAGTCTAATATATATATATATATGTATATATATATAAATTCAATTGTGTCGACTGTCGGCACTTGGCGAAACATTTTAATATAAATTAAAAACTAATAACACTTGTTTTTATATTTGCGAAATATAAAAACAAGTGTTATTAGTTTTTAATTTATATATATATATATATATATATATATATATATATATATATATATATATATATATATATATATATATATATATATATATATATATATATATATATATATATATATATATATATATATATATATATATATATATATATATATATATATATATATATATATATATATATATATATATATATATATATATATATATATATATATATATATATATACAATGACAAGCATACATTCTATCAAACTATATATGTAATGTGTTAGTCATACATCAATCACGTGCGACAACAATTATATAAACAAAAAATTGTTAATTAATAACCAGTTAAGAAATCTTTTTTAAAGATTAATTAATAAAAATTTCGAAAAAATCGATATGAATTTAAAACGTAAATGCATGCCACACTGCGGCATGTAGTTATACATGGAATAAATTTTTAAGATTAACGATTTAGGAATTTATCAACAATTAAAACCCGCAAATAAAAACATGTTATAATTTTTTATATTGCAAAAAGTATTTCGTTGATTAAATAAAGAGATAAACAGAACAGCAATGTTGAATTTTTGTAAGGTATGTATGGAGTAGATCATTGGTTTTAAAATAGCCCAGTAAATGACGGTGAAAAAAGTAAGGAAACTCCGAATTCTTTGAATCAACATCGATTTGCCTAAATGTTTTGAATTAAGCTCAACTTACCCACCATTTCAAAATCTACTCTCAATATGCGCTTACTATTTTTTAGAGGTGAAAATTACCTGATATTGTCAAAACATATCAAACTGTACGAGTTTAATCTTAACAGATCGAAATAAAACTCACATGAGTTGAATAAAAGTTATTAGTTACTCTGGAATTTTATTTATGATTTTTCATGATATCACAACCCTTAAAAACTAATCCATATTATATGATTACATTAACAACCAGTGGCGAAGCGTCGGTATAGACACAATAGATAGTGTCTACCCAAACATAATATAAATATAAAACTTTATTTTCATATTGTTCGCATAATGTCGACTTAATACTATTTTGTCAAACGTTCAAAGAAAATCATTAAGTTTTAATACAATAATTATAACAAAAACAATTCAGCTATGTTCCTGAAACTTTAATACAAACGTTTCCCAGTTTCATGTACAAACAAACAAAAATGTTTTTCTCACAGTAGACGTTTTAAATTATGACTACCGTAATAAGCAATAGCAACAACAACAAATTTTTAACTTTTGTTCCTTCTTGGATAGACAGTTTTGTTTATGTCTATTTCTGTTTATATATTTTGTTTTCAAATTTTTTGAGAAACATATTATGGGAAACATTTTTGACAAAAATTGTAATTATTAGTTAGATGTTTCTTGAGCAATTTTTTGTGTGATTCCAGATTCGATTCCACGACTTCTGAATAACAGGAACAGTTGGAAAATAAATTTGAATCTTTGATTTTGGGCTAATTTTTGGAATATTTTTAGAATTTTGAAAAAAGTTTCAATCTTTGATTTTGTTATAATTTTTGCAATATTTTTGGCATTCTGAGAAAAGTTTGAATTTTTAATTTTGTTATAGACCGAGAGCCCGTGACGGCCAGACCTTTGTTATTTTATAAAAGCTGAAAGTTTCTCTGCGCATACCCCCTACTCAGGTAGGAACGATTAGCGACATATGAAGTTTGGATCATAGTGGCTTTGGCAGGGAGCATGTTCCAAAGGGACCTCCAAAGTTTCGTGAAAGTATAAAAGCTAATTGTTTTATATATTCTTCGGGATAGTATTAGAAGTCACGTCACCCATTGCCAGACACTTACTATCGTGGAAACCCCCTGCCAGACACCCTTAAACTTTCAAGTTTAAGGGTGTCTGGCAGGGGGTTTCCGTGATAGTAAGTGTCCAGCAATGGGCGACGTGACTTCTAATAATATCCCGAAGAATATATAAAAAAATTAGCTTTTATACTTTCAAAATACTTTCGAGTTCCTTTTGGAACCTGCTCCCTGCCAAAGCCACTATGATCCAAACTTCATATGTCGCTAATCGTTCCTACCTAAGTAGGGGGTATGCGCAGAGAAACTTTCAGCTTTTATAAAATAACGAAGGTCTGGCCGTCGCGGGCTCTTAGTCTATTATAATTATTGCAATATTTTAAGAGTTCTAGGAAAAGTTTGAATTTTTGATTACATTTCTTGCATTAATTTTGGAATTTTGAAAATAGTTTCAATTTTTGATTTTTTAATAATTTTTAGAAAATTTTTGGGATGTTGAAAAAGTTTAAATTTTGGATTTTATTATAATTTTGGGAATATTTTTAGAATTTTGAAAAAGTATATTTATACTTTTACAAAGAATTTTATGTTTAATATTCATCGCTCCCCAAATTTCAAAATTTTTAAATTTTTAATTTTGATTTAGATTGAACAATCTTTTTAAAATATTTTGCTTGCGGCGAATAAAAAATATAGTATATGATACACGGACGTAAGTCATTTTAAAGTTAATCTTGGTGCAAATCACAGTTGGCGCTTCGACTCGCACACTCCACATACGTCCAAAATCCTTAGCTTTCTGTCCTTTCATCTCAATGTACTATAATTAGTTTCTACTGGCATATTAATAAAACTTTTGAATATGTCTACCCTAGTTTCAGAAGCACGCTTCGCCACTGTTAACAACTGTTATTTACAGGTCTTGGATTTATTTTCTTTTTTCATTGTATAGAACATCGAATAGACCTCCCTCATGAGAACCATTCCCACTATCAATCTCCTTCTTTGTTTGATCTAAAATCGGAACACTATTACGGCAGTTTTTGTGAGAGCGTACACTACAATTTGTATTGGAAAAAATTTTACAGACAGCTACATAATGGCGACACATCCTTTTTTGCAATTACAAAAAATCATGCAGGCATTTTTTATATTTTAATGGGTTGCGAAGATCCTTCAGATTTAATTCATTCCCAATCAGTTGAACATTATAAAAAGTCCAGCGGCAGGTATATCCGCTAGAAATAGGTAGATTTCGGTGTCAGACGGTTTTGTGAACAAATAAAATTAGATGTGTCAGATTAGTTTAAATAAAAAATTTAAGTAGAAACAGAATAATTCAAAAAAATTATCGAGCCAAATTAAATACATTATCCGATATAACTTCATCAATGCAATTTCGGAACAGTTTTATTTAAGTTGGTTATAACTCCTTTTAATAACATATTAAATCCACCAAAGATCAAATGAACTACTCACAACTACAATTATACCATCACACACAATTTATAATCAAACATTATCAAACAATTTTAATTCAAAATCATTTTTGTTGTTGTATTTTTTTGTTCTCATTTAATCTTTTTTCTATGATATCAAATGAAGTCTATTTTTATCACGCTTAATGCCCTGTGAAAATGGGTTCTTTTACCACTATAGTGTAATAAGAATAACAAATTGTAGTTGCTATGGTTTCTCATATAATTTTATAATGCTTTTTAAACAACGCAACCATTAAAAAAAAGTCCAAGCGGCAGGTATATCCGCTAGAAATAGGTAGATTTTGGGATCAAACAGTCTTATGTGCAATTAGAATCGGATTTATCACATTACTTAAAAAAAAACACTACTTAAAACAGAAGTATTAAACAAACTTCAAAAATAAACATTATGTTATACAGTTTTTGGGCTCTAGCCTCTTAACCTGTACCCAATATGGCCAATTGTCTAATTTATTCAAGAAACTATTTGCCGCCAGAAAATATTTTTGACTTTTTATGGACATTATCACCTTCTGCATTCAAGAGGCATCTTATTTCTCTTTCGAAGCCAAACTCTACAAACAGACGCAAGGCTTAGCGATAGGCAACCAACCTTATCTGATTTTGTTTTTGAAGATTTGTTAACTTTGGCCCTTGACGGTTTATCCTACAAACCTACCTTTTTAAGGAAGTATGTGTGTATCATTTGTTGTTTTTCACAGATCTGATCGATGACACATTGCATTGTCTCAATACATTGTCCCCCACTATCAAATTTACCCACGAGGTTGAGGTTGACAATGGTATCAACTTTCACGATATGAGGATCTTGAAGTCACCTTCGGGTGACTTACGGACAGATTGGTACTATAAACCATCGGCTTCTAATAGGATTTTAAATTTCTTTTCCCAACACTCAACTGAAACGAAATTGAATATTGCTTCGTCATGCTTTCATAGAGCGCTTTCCATCAGTGATGACGTTTTTCATGACAAAAACATCAACCTTATTAAGGGTTTTCTCAGCAATAATAATTATCCGAATGAGTTAATCCAAAGCGTTTTAGAACGTCACTTACACAAAAAGATCGCCGCTCCTCCTATTTCTACCAACACAAATCATATGTATTTTTCTTTTCCACACATCCAGTTCGTCCACAACTTTTTCAAATCTTTTTTCAACTCAAAATTTCCTGATGGAAAATTTGTTAATAATTACTCTGATGCTTTGGGCACCTCCACGTTTACTAACACTAAAGATAAAGTACCTCTCTTAAACAAAAGTGAAGTGGTCTACAAAATCGATTGCCTTCATCCCCAATGTTTAGCCACTTATATTGGTCAGACGGGAAAAAAACTCACCACAAGAATATATCAACACAATCTAGCGGTGAGAGATCACAAGAAAGAGGTGGAGGAACGTCCCAATGACAACACCAACCATAGGACAGTCGGGCTAGAGCATCGAAATTTAACTACTCTTTAAAACCTAAAAATTCTACTATTTAGAATTTAGAGCATTTAAGTATCACTTATTTTCATTACAAAAATAACATCTACATAGCTCCTACAAGGGCTACTTACCGGAAAAAATCCCATTTAAGGTGTTAAATAGACGTTAAAAAAATTTCTTTCGGTCTTTTCCGTAATATTAAAAAACAAAAAGAAAAAAAAATGTTT
The DNA here is from genome assembly GCA_963693315.1 of Diogma glabrata. Classification (NCBI taxonomy): domain Eukaryota; kingdom Metazoa; phylum Arthropoda; class Insecta; order Diptera; family Cylindrotomidae; genus Diogma; species Diogma glabrata. Next base: position 28,210,264 of record OY856186.1, on the reverse strand, counting down.
GATGCCCCGAGTCGAACTTTAACTACGATTTAAGTAGTCGAAATTCTCAAATGAACCTATTTTAGTCCTTTTCGTCCTTTATTGCCTGTAAATAAGAGCTTTTTATCCTCGATAAACTTATTAACTCCTACAAATTCTAAAAACATACTATTTAACATCTAATTAGAATCTCAAAAAGCTATTTACAGTCTACTTATTCTTATGTCGTGCTATTTTGAAAAAAAAAAAAATTGATCTGAGATCAAAAAAATTAGCTGTCAGTTTGTGTTCTTTGGCAAAAAAAGATTGATTTTTATTTTGATCTAGATCAAGTTTTAAAAATCTAGATTTTTTGGTAGATTTTACAAATACATTGAAATATTATTTTTAATTGTAAAAATTTATGTAAAAAAAAACGCCATTTTAGTTATTGCTATTATTTTGTTCAAAAATAATTTATTATTATTTAAATTTCTAATTAATAATAAAGCTATTACAAAAAAAATGATAAAACGTAAAATCTATCATTTTCAAATGTAAACATAACCAAACATATCGAGTGACATAACAAAAAGTCAAAACAATTTACTACTACATTTACAAAAGTAGATTTATTTATTTTATGCTGTTCGTTGGCAAGTAAATAAATCAATCTTTTTTCCATTAAGCCAAAGAACGCGACATTAAAATATTACTTTATACCTAAATAAGCCTGTTTTTCAACACCTTACTAAGTACTTATCATATCCTAAGAACTTAAAAAGTCCTTTCAATTCTATCAATGTACAAAATTACATCTTATTTGAATCTTCAAAAACTATTTACGATTCCGATCTTATTTCACATCAAACCCGACAAACATGAAGATAGCGCTCGTATATTTAAGTTCTAAATTGGACATGTATGAGTGTGATTTTGTTTGTAAAGGATGCGTCCATTTTTTCGCCATTTTTTTAATGATACAATTTAAAAGACCAAAATTCAGAAATCAAAAAATTTAAATATTTGAATTATGTGTAGAAAATAATACGAACATAGTTGGTTTGAACAATTACGTATAGAAAACAAAATAATTAATTTCAAATTAGATAGCGGTGCTGATTGTAATATTTTACCATTATATATTTTTAGGCAAATCGAACAAGACAGTAAAAATCAGCTGTCAATAAAACCAGTCACTATGAGGTTGGAGGCATTTGGTGGATTCAGATTGGATGTGGTCGGAGAAGTTTTGCTAAACGTAGAACACAAAAGTTTATATCACTCAATGAATTTTGTGATAATCAATAGTGATAAAGCAAAACCAATATTTAGCTTACATTCATGCTTGGCTTTAAAGCTAATACAGAGAATACAAACGGTAAATATAGAAAACAAAAGTCAGTTTATAAATTCTAACATAGATATTTTTAGTGGTATTGGACGTTTTCCTGAAAAATGTGTGTTAAAATTAAAACCTAATGCAAACCCAGTTAGCAAGCCACCACGACGAATAGCATTAAGCTTACGTGAAAAAGTCAAGGAAAAACTATTTCAAATGGAAAAATTGGGCATAATCTCCAAAGTAGAAGAACCTACAGAATGGGTTCACAATTTAGTTGTGGTTGAAAAACCCGACAAATCCCTTAGGCTTTGCCTGGATCCTAAGGAATTGAATTCCAATTTAGTTCAAGAACATTTCTTGATTCCTACTTTAGAAGATTTCACGTTTCATTTGCAAAACATGAAAGTTTTTTCGGTTCTTGATTTAAAAGAGGGCTTTTGGCAATTAGAATTAGATAATAAATCTCAAGCGCTAACTGCATTTAGTACCCTTTTTGACAACTATAAATTTAACGTCCTACCTTTCGGACTAAATGTTGCCCCAGAGTTGTTTCAAAAAATAAATTCTAAATATTTCTCTGATATTCCAGGATGTTTTATATATATTGATGATATTTTAATTTGTGGTAGGGATCAAAACGAACACGATAAAAATTTGCAAGCAGTTATTCGCCGTGCAAGAGAAATTAATGTCAAATTTAATCCTAATAAGCTGCAATATTCAGTCAAAAAGGTTAAATATCTCGGACATATATTCTCGGAAGATGGAATTCAGCCAGACCCAGATCGAATACAAGCTATTCTTAACATTCAAATACCATCTACTCGTAAGGACTTAGAAAAGATATTAGGCACTTTTAATTATTTATCTAGTTTCATTCCTAGACTGTCCGAACAAAATGCACCACTAAGAGCTCTTTTACGCAAAAATGTTTGTTTTAAATGGACTCCGGAAAACACATTCGTTTTAAATAACCTTAAAAAGCTAGTTTCTGAAGCATTTCAGCTTCAAATATTTTCAATAGATAAACCTATTGTTATTCAAACGGATGCATCACAGAACGGACTAGGTGCTTGTTTGATGCAAGATGGCAAACCCGTCTGTTTTGCATCTAAAAACTTAACAACTAGTGAGTGCAACTATGCACAAATAGAAAAGGAAATGTTGGCAATAGTTTACAGGTGTAAAAAATTTCACCATTATATTTATGGTCGCCAAGCCACGATTCATACCGATCATAAACCTTTAGTTTCAATAATGGGAAAACAAGTTTGTGAAATCAATTCCAATCGATTACAGAGAATGCGTATTAAAATTATTCCATACAATTTACAAGTCGAGTATGTACCTGGTCCAAAACTTCATATAGCTGATTTATTATCCCGAAATTCTATGAGTGATAATTCGGTTGAATTAGAAAGTACATTAAAAGAAGTTGTTCACACTATCACTATGAGCGATGCTAAAAAAGACATTTTCAAACGTGAAACTCTTAAAGATTTAATTTTGGATGGCCTAATGGATGGCCTAATTGTAAAAATAAGGTTCCGGATAATCTGAAATTCTACTATAATATTTTATAGTAGAATTTTTTTTGCAAATGGCGATCGAGTAGAAAAGTCGTATTGTGATCCGAGGTTTAAATTAAATTTTAATTTTTTTATCATTTATTTGAAATATTAAATATCATCTTCTTTGCAAAGTAAATCTCCTTGTGAAGTAAATTAAATATTATAAATAAACTGAAAGTGTAATTAAGTCCAAAACAATTAATTACTGTGAGTGATAGATAGTTTATGGCCATTGGTTTATTTGCCTCAGCCTTTAAAGAATTGTTGCAACAAAGGTTGTTTAATTGTGTTACAGTTCATAGTGATAATATTTTATAGATATTTTATTAATATATTATTATTTTGAATCAGTTTTTGCAAATCATATTAAAAATATCATCCAAACTCATTATAAATCAAACGTAACCTAACTGTTCGCTCAACCTATAATAATTTTCATGTATTGAGGTTAGAATTTTTCATTACTGCATTATTTGATCATCTTTAAAAAAAAGTGTTACACTCCAATTAAATATTTGTGCCACAGTATATAGTGTGTGTAAATAATCAGTAATAATCAGAGTAAATAATCTACAAACTAAATCGATCTAAATGTAAAATTTTATGAATGGGGAGTGTTGATACAAATATTGAACCACGTTCGCTTCGGAGCAAATCCGTATCCACTGTGACAACTTCTTTGTTAACTAATACATTAAAAATGCCAAACAATTCCACTCCAACTAACAAAGACATCATTGAGGCCATAGTTTCACTTAAAACCGAAGTAGCTTCACTTAAAACCGAAATGAAAATGAACTTGAAAGATATGAAAGTCGAAATAAGAAATATCGCAAGCTCAGTTGAAAATTTAAAGAGTGACCTACAAAATACACAAGTTGCTTTATCAGAAGTCCGGTCTAAACAACATGTAGCCGATTCCAATGTGTTGCAACTAAAACAAGAACTCAATTTTCTTAAACAAAAGGCGCTTAGTAACGACATTATCATTGCAGGAATTCACATTAAAACTGATACTGGATTAACGGAAAATAATGTAGTAGAAACTATTTTGAATCGTTTTCAAATAACCATGGATTAAGTTGAATATTACTATGGAAGAACTATTCCACCAAAAGAGAAGAATGAAGCCAGCAATTTCATGCTACTTCAAATTAAAGTGCGGTTTATCAACTACACCACCAAGTTAGACCTATTAAAACAAAAGAAGCAGTGTGGTAAACTGTTTCAAAATCAACTGTTTCCAAATTCATCAGCAGCAACGAATGAAATATTTATAAATGAACGTTTAACTCCATATAATAGTGACCTCCTAAAAAAGCTAAATGAGTTAAAGAAAAAAAAGTTAATCCAATATACTTGGTACGGCCATGGACATTTGTACGCAAAAATAGGAAATGATAATAATGAAACTGCACTCAAAATACAATCAACAGAAGATGTCATCGAACTTGAACAAAAAATTATTTTAACAATAAACCAAACTAATTAATGACCTCACATCACAATAACAGCTGTAGAGAAAAAAAATAACAAACAAAAACTGTATCTTTCTCTACGCATTGCATAGAAAAAAATTTTTAATTACAAGTCGTTGACATTGAATAATGGGTTTAGAATCATTAATAGTCTTGCGAAACATTTTTATACTAGACGCTCTAACACTATACGTACTTATCTGGATCACATACTTTCCTCGGTCTCATCTCAATTTTACGTTTTGTATAAGGACACTTATCTTAGCGACCATCGGTATTTATTATTCAACTGTGACATTGGAAACATTCATAAACCTCAAACTAAACGCATCAGTATAACAAACTTCGCCAAATTAGAAAGCTTTATTGAAAAAGTAAATTTCGACGAAGTCGACTTTGAATGCTTTTATATTCAGTTATGCCGTGAAATAAAAAAATATTCGACTACGTCAGAAATTATATGTAGCTCTTCCTCCACTTTTATCAAACCCTGGTTTACAAAACAACTGAGTACAAAAATAAAACTGCGGAAGAAGCTCTACCTATTGTCCAAACAATACCCGGAAAATGATTATCTAGCAGATTGTACAAAAAATTTAAAAAATGAAATTCGCATCTTAATATTTAAAGCCAAATCCAAATATTATTCAGAAGCTTTCAAGTCAAATCTGAAAAACCCGAAAAAGATTTGGAGTCTAGTCCATGAGATATTATCAAATAATTCTAAACCAACGACATTCATGCCCAACTATGTACTAAAAAATAACAACGATACCCATGAAGATCAAACTGAAGTAGCCAATATTTTTAATGATTTCTTTGTTAATGTTGCTAGTGAGCTCACCAATCAAACTTCAAATCCAGTACATTCTCAAACCCACACTCCACCTATTTGTTTCAGCAGTTTTTCCCATGTTGAAGAAAGTGAAGTACTTAAGATAATCGAAGATTTAGAGCCTAGCGTTTCTAGTGGATATGATCTTGTTTCAGTCAAATATATTAAGTCCATTTCAACCAAAATTATTCCCTCTCTGACCAGATCAATCAATAAAACATTTGAGAATGGTTGTTTCCCTAATGATCTTAAAATAGCAAAAGTAGTCCCAATTTTAAAAAAAGGAAACAAAATGGATAAAAACAACTACCGTCCGATATCAGTTTTGCCTGTGTTATCGAAAGTATATGAACGATGCATACAGAACCAATTAATTAAATTCTTAGAAAACAACCTTATAATTAATTCCAATCAGTTTGGTTTCTTGAAAAAAAGTAGCACTCTAGCAGCTTCTTTGAACCTCGTTGAGACACTCTATAAAAGTATTGATAATAAAAATACAACCGCATGCTTATTCATTGACCTGATGAAGGCTTTCGTTTGTGTAAATCATAGTATTTTACTGCAGAAACTAAGAAACATTGGTATCACAAAGAAAGCCCTTAAATTGATTAAAAATTATTTATCGCATCGTACACAATTTGTTCAATTAGGTTCTTATAAATCGGATTTAAAAAATGTTACTTGTGGCGTTCCTCAAGGATCAGTACTAGGGTCTTTATTGTTCTTAATATACGTTAACGATATCTTTAATTTATATCTAGGCGGACAACTACAATTGTTTGCAGATGACGCAGTCATTAGTTATAGTTGTTCTAACGTCAATGAACTCAAAGCCGAAATGGAATCAGACCTGCTCATCTTGGGATAGTGGTTAGATCAAAATAGACTTCGACTCAATGTTAAAAAAACATGCTTCATTAATTTTTACATAAGAAATCCAACCGAATCCATTGATTTTACTCAAGTTTCATTTAGAGGCGAATTTATAAAAAAAGTTGATACCTCTTCATATCTTGGTCTAAAAATAGGTTCAAAACTTAATTGGTCTCATCATATAGACAGCGTTAAATCAAAGATAGTTCCAATAATTGGTGTATTTAATAGAGTGGGCAAATATATTGATTCAAATGTAGCACAGAATGTGTATTACTCACTAATTCACTCACATCTTACCTACCTCCTAGCAATATGGGGTACCGCAAACGACACAAAAATTCATGAACTAAGTATATTACAGAACCAAGCGCTAAAGAAATTAAAATGCCTACCAAATTTGACACCTACTTTAAATTTATACAGCAACAAAATACTTCCACTTAATGTATTAATTGACTATGAATACTTATTAACGGTATATAAAATTAAACATAAACTAATCAAATTCAATAGTCAACTCGTAACAAATGAATCAATGACAAGCAGATCTGGCAGATATGCTGACAATTTCCGGCTTCCTCGCTTCAACTATTGCATCTCACTTAAAAGCGTATTTTATAAAGGAATCAAACTCTTCAACAGTCTCGAAAAAAATTTAAAAAATTATACTATTGGCAAGTTCAAATACAATATTAAAACTGATTTATATAACCAATATGTATATGACTATAATCGAAGTCACGGTCTAATAAGTGATGTAAATTATGCTTGAAAAATGATAGCATAATACATGTAGTGCTTGAGACTTGTGGATAGTAATATTTTTACAAGTGATTGGTTGTTAGTCGTTCAATTTGACTAACTTTAATTTTAATTTAACTTCAATTGTATTACTTGATTTTCTTTCCTTATATTAACTAAGTATTAAATCTAGCTTAAATCAAAGCTTTTATAATTATTTTGAATTTACTAAATGCATTAAATTTTGTTTTTCTCCCTTATTACTATTAATTTGCTGTATTGAAACCCTAATGTTTCTTTATTGAAATCAAATGACTTTTCTTTTATTTTAGTTTTCTTTTTTCTCTTCATATTCTTTTTATAAATCATAATTAGCTCGTAGTCTATTGCAAATAAAATATTAGAGCCTAGTCTTGCCCTATTGGGTATTTAATTAAATTATATTTTCCTAACACAAATGTAAATTTTTTTTGGAAAATAAATATAAAAAAAAAAAAAATATTAAAGATAAAATTTATTTTGAAGATCGAATGGTTTTTTATGAAGATCGTGTTTTCGTTCCAGTCAATCTTAGAAAGGACATGCTTAATTTACTTCATGAACCGCATTTTGGTATTGTTAAAACCAAGGCAAGAGCAAAATCACTTTTATATTGGCCCAATATGAATACTGATATCGAAAATGTTATATTTAGATGCTCTATTTGTGAGAAATATAGACCGTCCAACAAAACAAATCCATTAATGTCTCACGAAATTCCTGAGTTACCCTTTCAGAAAGTAGGGTGTGATTTACTTGACTTTGGTGGTAAGTCCTATTTTATCCTTATGGACTACTTTTCCAAATGGCTGGAAGTTTTGGAAATACCAAATAAAAGAGGTACCACTATCATAAACGCTTTTAAGAAAGTTTTTTCAGAACATGGTATTCCCGAGACAGTAATATCAGACAATCAGCCATTTAATTCTTTCGAGTGCAAAAAATTTGCATTGGAATGAAATTTTCAACTTTTTTTTCTTCTCCAAGATATCCGAAATCGAATGGACTGGCTGAGAAAGCTGTTCATATAGCAAAAACCATTTTAAAGAAGTCATTTGAGGAAGAAAAAGATATATATTATTCTTTGCTTGAATATCGTTGCACTCCAGTAGCAAATTTAAAGTACTCTCCGTCGCAAATATTAATGAGCAGAAGCTTGAGATCTAAACAACCTGTTCAGTATGAACAATTACGTCCCAAAGTGGTTGATGTATCACAAAGCTTAATAGAAAACCAAAATCGACAAAAGATCTTTTATAATCGGACAGCACAAGCAAAAGAAAAGGAATTTCACACTGGGGATAATGTAGTTTACCATTACAATTCGGTTTGGAAGACAGCAGTTGTTGTTAGGCAACATGAAAATCCTAGATCTTATATAATTCGAAATGAGTTAAATAATGAAATACGTCGTAATTCTTTTCATTTGTGTCGATCCGTAAATGCACCACAATTCCATGAAGATGACCAAATGATTCCAACTTCAAATAGTAAAATGAGGACAGAAATACATAATGAACCAATTTCGCTTAATCATTCTTCTATTCCAGAATCAGAAACTAACTACACCACAAGGTCGGGCAGAATCATAAAAGCTCGAAATTATTATAAAGCAGTAGCTTGAACTTGTATATATTTTCTTCTTGTTGGATTGCAAATAAAAAGGGAAGATGTTATATATATGCAGTTATTGCAAGCATGATTAAAGTAATGACAATATATTCATCTCTTTTTATTTTAATTTACAATGTTTTAATAAATATAAAAATGAACATACAAGTTCATTATACGTAGATCTCGTGTACGGAACACAAGTTAACATACCGTAGAATTGATAAATATTAAGATTGTTAAACATAGAATATTTCATTAAATAATTAATAAAACTATACTTTGAAATAAATAAATTATAAGTGAATTATAAATAATAGTTTCATTTTATAAATACAAAATACACAACAATCCCCACCCCTTATTGAACTACACTGAGTCCGGTCAACATTTTTAGCATCACCATTGAACTCAGAATCCTCGATTGTGCAAAAATCGATAATAATGACAATAATTTCGATACTTTGTATAACCGACCCCCCAACCCTCGGGGGTTGGACTCAGGGTAAACCTATTATTGGTCTACCCTGAGTCTAACCCCAATTTTTATTATGATTGTTATGAATTTTATTAATAAATTTAAATAATAATTACCGCGTTTGCTCCGAGATGTCGCGTCGGGAACTTAAATGAAAAAAACGATCTTTATTTATCAATATTATCCGCTAAGTTCTATTTTTCTAGAAGAAGATGGAATGTCAAAATGTTTGTAACAAAAAAGTAAGAAAAATAAATCAGTTTTCGTTATGGTATCGGAGAATATAGTTTTATTTAAAAGTTTTTATGAAATACGGCCAACAGGAAATCAGGTGTGGGGTGGTAAGCCATTCTTACTGAAAATTTATGCGAAAACTTAGTGAAAATTTATGTGAAGATTTACGTGAAAATTTATGTTATGTTATGTGAAAACTCAGGTAAAAATATAATTATGTTTTATGGAAACATTTTGAAAGAAAACTTTTTATGTAAACACGTGTTTAGAAAATTTTTAAGAAAAGAAAAGTTTAAGCTTTATTCTTAGTGAACAATTATATAATTACAATAAAAAGATATATTAATTTTTAAGAAAATGTGTGACGAAAACATAAACAATTTAAGTGTTAAGGAGTTGAGGAAAAAATTGCAAAAACGCAAATTACCAACACATGGAGTAAAACATGTTTTGGTGAATCGACTCACGTGTTCAAATAACGAGGAAGTTATGTCTGAAGGCGGAGTAGAATGATTGGATAAAGAGAATGACGAGTTGGTTGCGCTCCGCATAAGACTAGAAAGGTTGGAGATGGAAAACGAAAAATTAAAGTCAAAAGGTTCGAAAAAATCGGAATTACATGTTGAAACCGAAATGTTAAACCTCGGTGTAAGAGATGTTTGCGATCTGCTTGCAGATTTTTCCGGATCTGAAGGTGAATTCGATAACTGGGCCTCACAATTCAATGTTATTAGAAACACATACTGTGTTAGTGAAAATGTAATGAAATTGGCATTGGTTAAAAAATTAGTGGGGAAGGCAGGCGAATGGTTTTATTCAAAACCACCTAATATAACCTTAAGTTCAACTGAAATTTTGGAACAGTTGAATAGTTTTTTTAACCTCAAACAAACAAAAATTTCAATCAGGCGAAAATTTGAAGAACGAAAATGGAGGGACGGGGAAAATTTCATCGCATATTTTCACGAAAAAATAATTTTAGCAAACAAAGTAAATATGGCGGATGATGAACTTCTAGAATATGTTATCGAAGGAATGGAGGATTCAAACTTGGAAATTCAAGCAAGAATACAAAGATTTACTACAACAAGTGAGCTCGTAGAAGCATTTGCAGAAATTGTGAAGGTAAAAGTAAAGTCGAAGTATGAAAATCAAACGCCGAAGCAAAATTTTATTAAATCCGATGTGGCAAAAAATAATTTTCATGGAAATTCTAATGTTAACCTGAAATCAACTACAAAATGTTATAATTGTAATCGGGTCGGTCATTTTTCGAGCGAGTGTCGGAAACCTAAAAGGGAACGAGGCAGTTGTTATGTGTGCGGGGAACTGGGACATTTTTCGCAAACCTGTTCAAAACGGAAAACAAATATAATTTTGGTGAATCAAAATTCAGCAAACGCAGTATCGAGTCGAATAGAGGAAAATGGAGTCGCAAAAATATTATACACTGGTCAAGGTATGAGTTTAAATTTTTCAATTAATGTATTTTTGGATACGGGCAGCCCTATAAATTTTATTAAAGAAAAGTTTTTCTCAAAACATATTGTGGAATCTGCACATCCAGTAACTTTAAACAGTAATTATAGTGGTCTTAATTTCTCAAAATTGATTGTATTAAATAGCTTACACCTTAATATTGAATTTTTGGGCAATAAAATTTTATGTAAATTTTTAATAGTTCCTAACAATACAATGCAGCCAGATTGTGTTTTAGGTAAAGAGTTTATGGATCAAAATAATATATATTTATCAAAAGGTGGAAATGTTTTCCCGGAAAATAATTTTGAATTAAAACTTAACACGTCAGAAATTGTTAATCATAATTTATCAAATTTTGAAAATACTGAGAATCATTATGTAAATATTTTAAAACCCGAAACTAGTTATGTAAATAATAATAATTTATCTGATTCTTTTGTAAACTTTGAAAATAATATTTTTGCTATAAATTGTGACGAAGAAGAAAATTTTGAATAAAATATTAATCAAAATTTAGATTATAAGGTGAAACAAAATGTAAATTCATTAATTTCAGATTATTTTAAGAATGAAAAGCGTACAGATAATTCAGAACAACCGTTTGAAATGAAAATAACTTTAACAAATGATGTTGAATTTAGATGTGCGCCGCGACGTTTATCTTTTTGCGAACGGGAAGTAGTATCAAAAATTGTAGATGATTTGCACAAAGAAGGAAAGATTAGGCCAAGCGAATCACCGTACTGTTCTCCTATTGTTTTAGTGAAAAAAAAGAATGGTGAACATAGATTATGCGTAGATTTTAGGAGTCTCAATAAGATTACGACGAAGGATAATTTTCCCTTACCCGTCATTGAGGATCATTTAGCCCAATTAGAGGGAAAGAAATATTTTAGTACCCTGGATTTGAGAAATGGGTTTTATCACGTTAGCATGGCGGAGGAATCTATTAAGTACACTTCTTTTGTTTTACCTTTCCCATTAGGACAGTGGGAATTTACTAAAATGCCTTTCGGTCTGAAAAATGCACCCTCCGTGTTTTCTAGGTATTTACACAAATGTTTTAAAGATTTAATCACAAGCGGCAAAATATTAATATATATGGACGATATTCTTATTGTAAGTTTTACGATTGAGGAACATGTACAAATATTAAGAGAGGTTCTTGATATTCTAAATAAGAATTCATTACAATTACGACTCGACAAATGTAAGTTTTTATGGGAAGAGATAGAGTACTTAGGCTATGGAATCTCTAACGATGGAATTAGACCGAATAAAAATAATTTAGAAGCCATATCACAGTTTCCGATTCCAAAGTCAACCAAAGATGTTCATAGTTTTCTAGGACTATGTTCATATTTTAGAAAATTTGTTAAGGACTTCGCTTTAATTGCCAAGCCTTTGTATGATTTAGTCAGAAAGGACACTAAATTTAAATTTGGCGAAGCAGAGATTAATTCTTACGATATACTAAAATCAAAACTTATTGAATCTCCAATATTGGCAAATTATTCCCCAAACGACGATACCGAGCTGCATTGCGATGCAAGTAGTCATGGTTACGGTGCGATATTAATGCAGAGGAAGAGTGATAATCGTTTTCACCCAGTTTTTTATTTCTCAAAAAGGACTACTTCAACTGAAAGTCGTTATCATTCCTATGAGTTGGAAACATTAGCAATAATTTATGCCCTGAGACGTTTTAGAATGTATCTAATGGGGAAAAAATTTAAAATCGTTACGGATTGCAATTCTTTAGTTTTAACATTGAACAAAAAGGATGTAAATCCTAGAATTGCTCGTTGGACGTTAGAGCTGCAAAATTATGAATACGAAACCGAACACCGTTCCGGTAATCGTATGGGACATGTTGATGCTCTGAGCAGAAACATCAATATTTTAATACTGGTTGAGAATACTTTTGAACAAAATTTGTCTATATGTCAAGGTCGAGACCCAGAGATACAAAAACTTTCGGAAGAATTATGCAATAGGGAACACTCTTTATTGGAATTGAGAGACGGTTTAGTTTACCGAAAAAAAAATGGTCAAATTTTATTTTATGTTCCAGAAGAAATGGAAACACAGGTAATTAGAAATTGTCACGAGCAAATCTGCCATTTAGGGGTAGAAAAGTGCTACTTTGTGTTATGTAAATCCTATTGGTTTCCAAATATGAAACAAAAAGTTAAAGATTTTATTGCTAATTGTTTGAAGTGTTTAGCCTTTAACGCAAAAACTGGAAAAGTGGAAGGTTTTTTAAATAACATACCAAAAGGGAATATTCCGTTTCAAATGTTGCATATTGACCATTTCGGACCGTTAACAACTACTTATGATAAAAAGAAATACATATTTTTAATAATTGACGGATTTACAAAATTCGTTAAGTTATACGCAGTAAAAACTACAAATTCTAAAGAAGCTATAAAATGTCTCAAGTCTTATTTTTTGGAATATAGTCGACCGAAAATTATTGTATCTGATAGGGGTAGTAGTTTGAAATCCACAGAATTTAGTAAATTTCTTGTAGAAGCCAATATAAAACACATTAAAATTGCTACAGGTTCACCTCAGGCAAATGGTCAAGTAGAGAGAGTGAATCGGACTATTACTCCCATGTTAGCAAAATTGTCAGAGGTTGAGCCACATGCAAATTGGTCACAAATATTACACAAATTAGAATATGCAATAAATAATACCCCAAATCAAACAACTGGCGAATGTCCAAGTAAATTGTTATTTGGTGTTGAGCAGAGGGGAGAACATATTGATCATTTAAAAAAGAGGTTTTAGAAAGACACGATGAAAATACGCTAGAAGAAATAAGGCAGAAGGCGGTAGATAATATTGAACGACAGCAGACTTATTCGAAATTATATTACGACAAACGCCATAAAGTCCCGTATATATATAGTGTAGGACAATATGTTATGATCACAAATTATGTAAACACTCCGGGAGTCAAGAAAAAGTTAGTGCCAAAATTTAAAGGCCCTTATAGAATTAAGAAAGTATTGCAAAATAATCGATATTTAGTCGAAGACGTAGAAGGATTTCAACTGACCCAAATTCCGTATCTAGGTGTCATTGAAGCGTCACATATGAAACCATGGATGAAGTTGTGAGTTCATCAGAGTTTTGTTTTATTTTATTTGTGCGATTGAACTGAATTACCTTGCGCTTATACACAAAAAAATGTGTCTGTTCCTTTTAATTAATATTTTATGTGTTAAGATCATTTTCATTAACTTTAATACATTTCTTTTGAAAATACAGATTTATAAACTTAAATACAAATTTAATCATGCACAGATTTAGCGGGTAAATTGATTCAATATAATCGAGGACGATTATGGGTCAGGAAGGCCGAACTGTTATGAATTTTATTAATAAATTTAAATAATAATTACCGCGTTTGTTCCGAGATGTCGCGTCGGGAACTTAAATGAAAAAACCGATCTTTATTTATCAATATTATCCGCTAAGTTCTATTTTTCTAGAAGAAGATGGAATGTCAAAATGTTTGTAACAAAAAAGTAAGAAAAATAAATCAGTTTTCGTTATGGTATCGGAGAATATAGTTTTATTTAAAAGTTTTATGAAATACGGCCAACATGATGATCATTTCGATATTTTTTATAACCGACTCCCCAACCTCCAGTCCTTTTTGGACTACCCCGAGTCCGGATCCCACTTTTATCATCATCATTGAACTCAGCATCCCCGATTATATTGAAATCGACTCCAAACATAACATGCAAAAAAAATATTTTTTTCTTGGGACTAAAAAATTATTATGTCACCGATCAGGGGGTAATATGGGGGATTGTATTTGTTATAAAATTCTGATTCTAACGATACCCCACATGACATATTTTACTCATTTAATGTGTCAACCCCACCCACTGGGTTGGTTGGGGGGTTGGTGCAAACCAACTTTTGGACTCAAACGTTGCGCCGGTCTGAGTAAAAGATAATGGTGCCATTAAATTTTTTTTATCTCTTCCCATTTATTTTATATAGATTTTTAAATGCTAAAACTTTAAGAGGGTGTTTAGGGGTGGGGTGGGTCCTACCACCCCAATCTCATAAAGCTTTCGGGAGACGGGCAAGCCCGATCGATTGATACCAAGTTTGTAAAAAAAAAATTTGAAAATTTCCGCGACTGCCCGATTCTTAAAAAAAACGATAGTTAACTTATAAAACAAAAGCAACTGAATAAAAAACTAAAAACTTATACTGTTGAGAATCTGTATTTACTTTTAATATAGCTACTTAACCAAAACATGTCAATGTACTTGCAAATAATAAATTTAAATTATTATACTGATTGTTTATGTGATGCCTAGCAATGTATTAGTAAAAGAAGTATATACAAATGAATATTATGTACATGAACAATTGCGTCACAGCTAGATTGAAAAGCGAGGAGGAACCAATGAATGTAATGGAATTGCATTCATTATCTTATATGTTTGAGTAAGTGTAGCTTTAAAGTTTAAATGTATAACAAATACGAATTCTTCCAAAAACTTTTTGATATGATTTTTTATTCAGTTATTCATTATTAGTTCGAAATCAACCTTCTTTCTCCTCGTTACACAACATAAGAAAAAATGATAAGAAACCTAAAAAAAAATTATAAAATATTTGTAACACATCAAAATTATTATGGTATAACGTCAAATTTTTTAGCAAAAGGGCTATCTACACTTAAAGTATGCGTGAAATGGTTTTCGTAACTATAGTTATAGTTTTAATTTAACTAAAAGATGTTTTTAATTATTTTCTAGAAAGAAGATGTATTATTGGTAAATGATTTCAACTTGGCACTTCCATATGATAAAATCCCTGGACCAAAATCATTTCAAGAATTTCTTCAATTTCTTCCAGGCGGGAAATTTTACAATATATCGTATCGTGAACTTCAGTCATCATTGCAACAGACATACGGTAATATTGTTAGAATAAAAGGATTTTTTCGAAAAAAAGATGTAATTTATCTATTCGATCCGAAAGATTTTGAAATTGTAAATATATTTTTGAAAATGAAAAAAATTGGAAAAAACACTTAACGTTATAATTTTAGGTTCACCGAACCGAAGGTAAATATCCTATTCGAAATACTTTTCAAATGCTACGTGTATATCGCAGCCAAAACAAAACAAAGAATTCGGATATCCATGGTGGATTGTTATCCTCGTAAGATTGGCTTCATTAAATCGTATGGGATACTTTTCCAAATAATTCCTTTTGTTTTTTATAGAAGTGGACCTGAGTGGGAGAGTTATAGAAAAATGGCAAATCCTGTTCTGTTAACTCCAAATACTGTAAAACAATATATTTCAGCTGTGGATACAATTGCTGTTGAGTTTATGGAAAAGTAGAAAATTTTATTGTTATTGTTTATCATTCATCAGAAGTTTGTTTATATTTTGTATAGAATCAAACGGGAACGTGGTATAAATAATCAAGTTTCTGCTTCATTTGGTAACGATACAAAAGTATGGGCTCTTGAATCAATAACACGAATTGCATTGGATACTCGTTTAAATGCATTTACTAATTTAGATCCAAGCTCAGAAGAGTCTCAGTTTATAAAGGTTATTCTTAATATAATTTTTTCTATTTCAAAGGTAACAAATTTATTTAAATGTAGAACCTACATGATTTCACTACTCAAAGTTATAAACTGGAAGTTCAATTTTCACTCTGGAAATATTTTAACACTCCTGTTTTTAAGAAACAAATGATCACAATCAATAAGCTGACCAAGTATACCTATATATACTGTAATGTAACTAACCTTAACATTATATTTTGTTTAAAGGTTTGTTGAAAAGCGAGTTGATGACAGAATGGAGAAATTGAATAACATTAAAACCAGTACATCCAATCCTAACGATGGAACTAACCTCGAAAGTATTTTACAAAAATTAATCAGAGTAGATCGGAAATCCGGTGAAACAATCGCTTTTGATATGATAATAGCTGGGGCTGAAACTGTAACTACATTTAAATATTATTTCTGATTTTTTCTTATATTTCTAGATAATGTCTTACCTTTCTAGACTGGCTCTCTGGTAATTGGATTTTTATATTTACTTGCTAAAAATCCGGATAAACAACAAAAGCTACGAGAAGAAATATGTCAGATTTTAAAACAGAAGAATTCAAAATTGACTGCGCAGACGTTGAACAATATCCCATATCTGAGAGCATGTTTTAAGGAAGCAACGAGGCTAAAAAGTGTTATTTTTGGAAATGTTAGAGCAACTGGAAAAGATGTTGTTCTTCATGGCTACCAGATCCCAAAAAAGGTAATATTAAAATAATTATTCTAACACGGATTCATCCTATTTTGTTTTTTTTCAGACATATGTAATCACATGCAATATGTATTGCTATTACGATAAGAATTTCTTTGCCGAACCAACAAAATTCCTTCCTGAACGATGGTTGGTGAAGGAGAATGATTGTTCTGAATATCCTTCTGCGAAAAATGTACACTCATTTGCATATTTGCCGTTCGGATATGGAGTGAGAAGTTGTATTGGCCGGCGATTAGCTCAGCTAGAAGTTGAAGTCTTAATAGCTCGGTAAAATAATTAAGTTTTGGATATTTTTTTTATTTTATTCTATTTTTTTTTATAGTTTGGTTCGGAATTTTAATATTGATTGGCGTGGAGACGAAGAACTACAATACAAAAATGATATTATTTATGCTCCGGTTGGAGATATGCCCTTTTGTTTTAAAGATGTTGAATATTAAGCCAAATTTTATTTTATTTTATATCAAAATAATTAACTTTAAATAAATATTTATCTTGATGTTTTATGGTATCAATTTCAATTGGTTTAACATTGAACATAAGGCGATAAGATATATCAGTAGATAAGACAGAATTTAGTTTACATATCAAAAACAAAAAACTATTCTGATAAATTCAAACAGCTTCTTATCAGGTTTGAAAGTAAGTATTGGTTACCGGTTTAAGTAAGGTTAAGGTTATGTTGGTTTAAGTAATAAAAAATTATCCAAATGAATGCTTAAAAATGCGGTCCGTTGTCATTGAATCTCAATTCATACTGTCAAGAATTTTGTTAGGAATAATAAAATTCTACCATGTAGGGTTGCCACATTTTCAAATTTACAAAACGGGACACAGTCGTTTACAACAAATTAAATAGCAAGCTCGGCTAATATTTTTCTTACTCCAAGCGAAACTAGATATTTTAAAATAATTAATTAAAATTAAATAAAAATGAAAACAAACAACATTCGAAATCAGTTGTTTATTTATATCAATTTTTATAGTACCGTACTTTGAATAAGTAAATCGAGGAAGACGATGAGATTTTGATTTTCATATTGGCAAAATCGTCGATTTATTTTTAAAAACTTTATAGAAAAAAATTTGATGGAAAAACCTAAAAGGTGCGTTTTATGTGAATAGTTGATTTCCTTAAAACAAAACTTTTCAATTTTAACAAATTCATTTTTATTAATATTTGAGTTCATAAATTTGAAAATATTTACGAAAACGTATGTTTCCTCTGTGAACCTAGCTTGGACGGGAAAGTAGAAAACAAAATGTTTTAGACCCACTCGAGTTCGGTATTATAGGAAAGGTTGGAATGCTTTAAGGAGATTACCACTTTTATAGATAGATTACCACTTACCAGTATAATGAATTTTTTAATTCTGTCTCACCCCTTAAATCCAAACGTAATCAATGAAAAAACTTATACAATTCACAAGTTGACATAGTTTAAAAATGGTTTAGACGCAGTCGAATAGGTGTCATTGGGCATACTTTATAAGTTACATCGTAATACAGTAATATTTTACCAGATTCTAAGATTTCGTTAGATAATTGAAAATATAATTGATAATCCTCAATACTATCGTTTACAAAAACTTAATCGTTGTTTTCCACAAATAAATTAAAATATGCGAGTGCTATGAATAACGTGAATAAACTATTTGAGGAATCCTTGCCGTTCATTTAACATCCTTTAACATCCTTTATCATTCAAACTAGTTTCAAACTTTATAAAATTTGCCCAAATAACATCGCAATAAAATAAACATCACATCAGGTTATGCAAGAAAGGTTGTCGTATGCTATACTAAAATCAAAAAATTAAACCGTTCTTATATCTCACCCAACCCAATTTTTCATTTAAACTTAAAACAACAACTTACAATCTTGACCAAAAGAAATCGGCTTCATTCATCATCATAAGTCGGCCCTTTAGACTAGATTGGGCATTGGATATTGGCAAGCAAGTCGATGTGCGTTAACACACTTGGCCTTACATTACCTAACAACATATTAACATAAAACGGATTTTATCAATTCAAAAGTTACAACAAAACTCCGCCCATTTGACTAAGATTTTTACCGTTTGAAATGCAAAAATCGGATTTCTTTCATAACGATTTCATTTTTTTAAACAAAACAGAAAACAAACGAATTAATTCAAATATTCTTAACTAAACAGAAGCCAAATATTTTCTACAATAGTAGCAAATAACGTTGAGCGTTTTCAATCATTAAATTTTTGCCTCATAAATGTGATGTGATTTCTGATATCAGAGTTTCATCTTCATCGTGCGTATTTCATTTTCGTTCAAAAGAGATCCAAGTCTAATACTAGGTTATAATTTTACCATTCGGGGAAGTTTAATGCCAAAAAAAAGTTAATTTTTTAGCAAATCTGAATTACATTTGCATCATGTTTTTCCCACAAATATTAATTAGTAGTTTTTGGTGTTAAAATGAAGCAAACAATAATATAAAATAAAGTTCAATTGGTCAGATTTTTAAAGAAAGATAACATTTTTTTTCCTTTTTTATCAAAACGGGACAAACCGCGTCCCGCTCGTAGTTACGTCGGGAGTCGGGACACAGGACATTCAGCTTTAAAACTGGTCTGTCCCGTTCAAAACGGGACGGGTGGCAACTCTACTACCATGTTATTTCATATGTGTTATGTATTCATGTTAGACCCTAGCTTAAATCGTTACCTTAAAAATCTCATTACATCGGCTAAAATAGGTCAACATCCATGCTCAATACTTAAAGATGGCATAATTAAGAGATACACAGACTTTAAAAAAGACTTGAATTACTCGAAGAACTGTCGCTTGGCGATAAAAACCTTCGGAATTACTTGTGAGTGAGAGTGTCAGGAGTTAGCCTCAGATAAAACCCCAGATTATTATAGCCGACGTTGAATCACAGAAACTGGAAGCACTTATTGATCCATTTACTTCCTAACACTCGCCTAACTTAGATTACATAAAAAGTATTAACACTTACCAACGTAAAAACACTTACCAATGTTGCATCGAATTAAAAAACAAAAATTATTATATAATCAAGGACAAATAAATCACTAGCACTATTTTGTTTCACGATTTTTATTATATTTTAATTAAGAAAATATTATTTTTACAATAATTTTATATACTAATAAATCAGCTGTTTTGTAAACAACTAACTTTTGTTTAGTTATTTAGAAGATTACGACCGGGATTTAATTAATATTATAAACCGTTTGATGAAAATGAAGCTTCATAGTTCATCCGCGAACGAGAGAAATCTCTCAACTGTTTTTAATTAAAATGTGATTAACGTTTGTTTAATTGAATTTTTATTTTTTTTTTTTTCGTAGAACTAGAGTTGGCCCTTAGAGGGCATTACACTGAAGTATTTTGATTTTTTTAAATTCAAATTTGCTTTAGTTTATAATTAGTAATAGTGTATTATTTTCAACTGTACCGAACAAATTTCAGTACAATTCCAACACCGAATTATTTTTTTTTGTATTGAAGTTCATTCCAAAAGACTACAAAATTCGATAATTCGGATTGGAAGTTGGAACTTGTTCGGTACAGTGAAAAATAATTGACTATTACTAATTATAAACTAAAGCAAATTTGAATTTAAAAATACTAAAGATAATGCCCTCTGAGGGCCAACTCTAGTACTACGAAAAAAAAACAAAAGAATTCAATTAAATAAAAACAGTTATGAGATTTCTCTCGTTCGTGGATGAAGCGTCATTTTCATCAAACGGTCTATAATTTTAAATAAATGCCGGTTTCTAATATTAATTAAATCCCTGTCGTAATCTACTAAGGAACTAAACAAAAGTTAGTTGTTTACAAAACAGCTGATTTATTAGTATTATCTAAATACGTAAGCAATATTTTTGCAGTGCAATTTTAAAATATTGCTCCCATCAAAAGGGTGACAGTATGTATATCGTTGGCAATGTCATGAGGAGTAGATTAGGGTTTCTCATTTCCCGTAGAAATTCAAATCCCGGGAAGCCAGGACGAAAAATATTAAATTCCCGGCATCCCGGGAAACGCTAAAAAGCTAGATTATTCTAATTGGATGGTAGAAAAATGTGTAAAATTAAAACAGCACAAAAAATGCGCTATTGATTTTTAAATTTAAATTATTTTTAATTAAAAAAACTTCAAAAATTAAATAAAAAAGAATACATGAAAACAAAACAAAAATAAATTCATAATACTAATTTTTAAACAATTTTTCAAAAAACCAGGTTGTCAATGGCGCCATCACTCAATTTTGTCCGAATTTTCGTGACGAAACATCCATTGAACCATCCATTGAACACCATCCGTCCAAGAGAACCATTAAACATAAATTAAGAGAAATGAAGCGCAAGTTTTAGGTAGATTTCTCAGAAAAATCTACCTATTTTAAGTTTTATTGATTTTAATTTGTTGTGTTTATATGTGTCAAAAAAGCCATACAAAAAAACCATGATACCATATGTGTCAAAAAACACATTTTCCTAATTTTGAACGAAATTAATTACTACAGGGGGAAAAGAATTAAAAACTACTCGATTTTCGAGTGAGAAAACTTTTAATATCTGTGAAAAAAGTACAAAAAAATGTTAACAAAAATTAGCGGGATACCCGGGATGAAATCCCGGGAAAACGGGATGGACATTTACCCCCGCGATCCCGTGATCCCGTTTGAGAAACCCTAGAGTAGATGTGCCGAAAAATACTTTTTTTTTTAATTTTGACCATTTTTTCAGAAAAAATGGCAAAAATGTGATATAGGTGTGTTTTTTGAGTTTTTTGTTCGGTTATTTTGTTTTTTTTCAAGTTATTTGTTTCACAATTCAAAATAAAACTATATCTTCTATATATAATGTGTATCCATGTTTTTTTCATTTAATGTGTATCCATGTTTTGTTTTAGGTAGATTTCATAGAAGAGTCTACCAATTTTAAGTTTAATTTTTAATTTGTCACAACAAAAACCATACGCTAAATAAATATATAAATACGTAAGCAATATTTTTGTGGTACAATTTTAAAATATTTCTCCCATGAAAAATATGGCAATATGCATATCGTTGGAAAGGTCATGAGTAGTAGATGTGGCGAAAAATACTTATTTTTGAATAGAAAAAATTGCAAAAATGTGATAGGTGTGTTTTTTGAGTTTTTTGTTCGGTTATTTTTTTTTTTTTCAAGTTATTTGTTTCACAATTCAAAATCAATCTATATCTATATATAAATACGTAAGCAATATTTTTGCTGAACAATTTTTAAATATTTGTCCCATCAAAGGTGTTGTAATATGTATATCGTTGGCAAGGTCTTGAGTAGTAGATAAGTAGACAATTCAAAATCAATTATATCAATTAATCAAAATCTGAAATAATGTGTTGTAGCTGTTTAGTTGGGAGGTCGTTTTACAATTTCTATTTACAATGTCCGAATTTCGGCCACTGGGCGATTCCTAGTATAAAATTATTGTAAAAATAATATTTTCTTGATTAAAATAAAAGAAAAATCGTGGAAAATAATGCAAGTGATTCTTCTGGTTTGTTCTTGATTTTCTAATAACTTTTGTTTTTTAATTCGATGCGACATTGTGAGTGCGTTTATTTTTATTTATATTGCTAATAACTTTAATAATAGTGAAATGGAATTATGTTTTGTTTAGAAGAATTATGTTTTGTGAAAATGTTGGTAATGTAATCTAATAAAATGAATGATGAATAAATTAAGTATTTTAAACAAAAGAAAATTAGGAGATGGGGTTGTATGTTATATAACCTATAAACTTCTTTATACTTTTTGATATACAAATAATGACTATAAAGAATAATGATCAATTTATTTTATTTTAATTGGATGTGGTTTCGAATCATATTCATTTATATTATATTAAAATATAATTTTGGTTTTCTTTTGGTTAAGAAATTTGTTTGGTTTTGAATTTAATAAAAAAACAAGTGCAAAAAAAATTACTTTTTACTCTTAATTTGTTCTACTTTTATTCAGTTTTGTAAGGTAAATGCTTTTTTTTTGATAGCATATGGAAAGTCTATTTTCATCACGCTTAATGACCTGTGAAAATGGGTTGTTTTTCCACTAGTGAAGAAAGCATAACAAATTGCAGTTGCTATGGTTTTTCATATAATTCTACAAAGTTTTTAAACAACGCAACCATGAAAAAAAGCGATTTTACTTCGGTCTGAAAGACCTAAGTATTACATTCATGAGCTCAAAGTGAAATTCTTACCCCCACTTTTTTTGGCATTTCTCGACGTTTTAGGACCTACTGATTCTAAAAAAGCAAAAAAAAAAAAATGTGTGTCTGTGTGTCGGCCGTCCGGCCGTCACAACCGACGAAATCTAGAAAACCGCTGGACGGATTTCAAAATTTTTTTTTTTCTAAAAATAGGTTTACTCAATGGGCAGAGCCGAAAGGACGATGTGTTCGATAACTGTACCGGAAGTGTGTCAAAAAAATCGTCAAGTGTGTCAAAACAAGGAAATTTGCATATTTTTTGCTTAAAAAACGTTCATTTTAAGTGATTACGAGTAGGAACATTGAATTTGGAGAAATCTTGATGGTCGGGATTAGTATGTGAGACCAAAATCTAGATTATTGCATTATAAGTTTGTCAAAAAAATGTTGTCAAGTGTGTCAAAAGAAAGATTTTTATTTATTTTTTTACCCAATTTTTTGGAAAAAAAATAAAATTAATTGTTTGTTTGAAATGAAATTTTTTATTATTTATTATTATTGAGAATTATGGCATTATAAGTTTGTCAAAAAATGTTGTCTTGTCAACTTGTCAAGTGTGTCAAAAGAAAGGTTTTTACTTATTTGTTACCCATTTTTTTTAGAAAACAATAAAATTAAAATAGTTTGTATGACATGATATTTTATTATTATTATAGAGAATTATGGCATTATAAGTTTGTCAAAAAATAATGTCAAGTGTGTCAAAAAATGATTTCATTTAATTTTTTACCCAATTTTTTCATTTTTATTTAATGAATAAATTCCAAAAAAAATTTCACATTTTTGCCACCTCTAAAAATTTATCAAGTGAATCAATTTATCAGTTGATTTTCATTAATTATTGTAAACAAACAAAATACCGTGCAATTGCATAAAATAAATAAAAAATTTCATCAGTTTTCAAGAATGCCATACTATAACCAAGACTCGCGCCAAATTAACAACTCTATTGTGATATGCCAAATATGCAATAAATCTATTGGTATATCCCAAGCCTACTTTGGTTGTGATAAATGCCACAAAAATTTTCACCCCCACTGCAAAAAAATTATTGGTACGCACATAAATAGACTTGCAGGGCAAAAAACTTGGTTCTGTAATGAAGATTGTGGTATTAACGTGGATGAAAATTGTATCAATGAACCACTATCTGGCTCACAAAAAAAGACTATAATAGAAAGTTCACCTGCTAAAGTGCACTTTGATTCAAGCATCTTAACAACATTAGCCACTGATATCAAGGATATGAAGCAAGCTATGATTGCAATTGAAAGGTCTCAAGAATTTCTATCACATACATTTGATCAATTTAAACAACAGCTTAATCAAGTGTTGACTGAAAACATGGTTTTAAAAGAGGAATTGCGTTGTTCAATTACTAAACAGAACCAGCTGGAAAGTGCAGTTAGTGATTTAGAAAGCAAAATGGATTTAATGGAACAGGAAAAACTTAATACCAATATGTTTATTACTGGTTTGCCGGATGAAAAAAGAAACCCTAATGAAGTTTTAGCATCTATATTTAAAACTTTAGATGTCAATTTAGAATTGAACGACGTTGCAGCGGCCAATTATACTAGAAATACTGGACATTCATCCAATGCAAATAGAAGGAATAATAATATCATTAACCCATTCAACTGTCAGTTATTTGTTAAATTTACATCACTACAAGCAAAACAAAAGATAATGTTAAAAAAAAAAGCCAAGAAGATATTGTTTTGTAATGAAATAGGATACGATGCTGAGTTTGAACGAGTAATTTATTTCCGTGATCATCTCACAAAATATAAACAACTCCTACTACGTGAAGCAAGATTGGTCAAAACCAACTTGAACTTTAAATATTTATGGACCAACAACTCAAATATCTTGATGAGGAAAGACGATGGCTCAAAAATTATTACCGTAAGTTCTAAAAACGATTTAGATCACTTAAAAAAGTATGTAGCTAGTTAGTTTATTATTTAAATATTTATAGTATAAGCAAGCAAGGTAGCTAAGCGTGTAAGAAATTAAACCAATCTGAGACTTATAATGTTTGTATTAATTAAAGTATTTTGCAATTTGTTTTGAAAAGTTTTCTTACACGCCTAGCAGTTGCTTTAATTTTAACTGTGTTTTTCTATAAATCTTAGGTCTTAATGGCATATGTTGATCTGATTAATTCATTTTTAAGTAAAGTCAAATACCGATTAAACAGTAATATAATGCAAGAAAAAATGAACAAAAAATCAATGAACATTGTTTATATGAATATTAGAAGTTTGCGAAACAAGTTAAGCGATATTGAAATCATGACAGTAATGAATAAATATTTTGAGATTCACGCGTTTGCTTTAACTGAAATTTGGATTAAGGAGTGCGAAAATGTGTTCTACGTATTAAAAGGGTATAACGGCTTCTTTTCAAATAGAACAAAAGGTTATGGTGGATGTGCAATTTATGTTAAGTCTTCCATTTCAGCTATTAAAGTGCATGAAGAAGAGTTTGAAAATAACAACATTTTAGTTGTTAAACTAGTGAGGGAGCAGATTTATTTAATAACCATATATAAATCTCCTGAATCTAATATAAAAAATTTTATGAACAAATTTGCATCGATCTTAATGAACTATTCAAATAGTTTAATATTTGGAGATTTTAATATAAATTTGCCTTGATGTTCAAAGCTACATGGATGAAATATATTCACATGGCTTTGTCCTCCTCAACAAAATAAACGAAAATTTTTCAACTCGCTTAGGCCTAAATTCTTCATCAATCATTGATCATGTCATTACTGATCTTTTTAAGTTTCAGTATGATCTGTCTATTATTGACTCCTCTCTCTCAGATCACAAGCAAATTATTCTTAGTCTTGACAACACCCCATCCAGAACAGAACAACAGATAAACAAAACGGTCTTAGATTACAAAAACTTAGAAAACACGTTAGACTGGACGGGCCTTCAAAGCTGTTGTACGTTTTCTGACTTAACTCAAAGACTGCAAACGGCAATTGCAGGTAACTCTCATAAAATACTGGTGAGTAGAGGAGTAAAAAATAAAAATTGGATAACTCCAGAAATTAAATACACCTTAGCTCAGCGTGAAAGATTTTACAGATTCAAAATTAAATACCCCGACAATAGCTATATTAAGGAAAGATATGAATACTACCGAAAACTAACTAGAAATAAAATACTAGCCGCGAAACGCCAATTCAACTCCAAGCAACTAGACAACTGCAATGGCAATCCAAGGAAGTTCTGGGATTTTCTAAAATCCACAGTGTTTAATGGAACGCCCAATAAATCAGCAAAAATCCTATTGCAGAAAGACGATGATATCTTTGATGATGACTATTTTGTGGCTAATGAATTTAACAATTTCTTCACATCCGCTGACATAATCTCATTAAATAATAACGTGGCAATAGAAACCAATTTCTGTGACAATTCTGTTCTGTTTTTAATTAATGATACAAATTTTACGGAGGTGCAAAATATCATCGATAGCCTAAAAAATAACACTGCTGCTGGTCCTGATTTAATTTCAGTAAAATTTGTTAAACACTTCAGTGAAATGTTAAGTCCTATCATATCTAGATTAATAAATGAAAGCTTAATGAGAAACGAGTTTCCAGATACTTTAAAACTAGCAAGAGTTGTGCCAGTTTTTAAATCGGGGTGTCCAATGACTGTAAACAATTACAGGCCCATTTCTTTACTTAATGTATTCGCTAAAGTATTTGAAAAAGTTATTTCAGTGCGACTATTATCTTTCCTTGATGAAGAAAAAATAATCTCGGATAAGCAATACGGATTCTGCCAGAAATCTAATACAACATGTGCCTGCTTGGCTCTAACAGACTTTATTAGCAAAGAAGTTGATAAGAAACTTCAAGTATCTTGTCTTTTTTTAGATATTAAGCAAGCGTTTGATACTGTAAAGCATCATATATTGTTACCTAAACTTGGGAAAATAGGGTTTTCTAGAGGAACACTAATCTTCCTTGAGAGCTATTTGAAGAATAGGGAACAGTACGTATCTGTCGGATGCCACAACAGCAATTGTAATCAGGTAATAAAGGGGGTGCCGCAAGGTTCTATATTAGGTCCCGTGCTTTTCAATATATTTATTAATAACATATGCAGTCTACCTCTTAAGGGAAGGATACATCTATATGCAGATGACGCAGCTCTCGCTTATTCAGCAGACTCCAGACAACAACTCTATGAAAATATGCAATATGATCTAAATACTCTAAGTCAATGGTTTGAACGAAACCAATTAGCACTGAATACCAATAAAACAAAATATATTGTTTTTGAAAAACGTAAGACCTTTCTTGTATCCCATGATGATGCTTCTCTAACATACTGTGGTGCTCCTATTCTAAACGTTCAAAAGTACAATTATTTAGGTCTTCAATTGAGCAGTAATTTGAAATGGAATGATCATATCACGCATATAAAAGGTAAAATTGTGCCGTATATATTTGCTTTAAAGAAACTGAGACACTTACTACCCCAAAATTGCTTGAAACTTATTTATAATGCATACATCATGTCTCACCTTGTATACTTGAATCCGATATGGAGTGGTTCTACTGAGTACTTATTGGATGAATTATTTATTCTGCAGAAACGAGCAATAAAATATATATTGAAACTACCAATCCGATATCCAACGGCGCTTCTCTTCAAAGAATTCATTCCACTGCACGTCATAAATGCTAAAGAGCTTCTATTCTTAATTTATAATATAGTAAACAACCATCTTAAGCACAGCCTAACGGTTACACGGGCGCGAGAAGTACATGATTATAACACCAGAAGACGTTCGCACTTCCTGCCAATCTTTTTCTTCACTGAAGCTTCTAATAATAATATTTTGTACAAAGGTTTACAGAAATTTAATGAGCTTCCATTGGAAATCAAAAATGAGGAGAATTTCCAAAAATTTAAATCCAAGGTAGTTGTATTTCTACAAACCTCAGTTACCCAATAATTTTCTTATTGCGGAATAGCTTAGGGTTCTTAAACACTAATATTCATTTGTTTTATTATAATTATACTTGTTGTTTTTACCGTTAGTTCTTTTCTTTTTATACTTTTATCTGTTTAATTTATATCTTGCTGTTTTCATGTTTATTTTTTCGGTCAAGTTTTATATTTGATATATTCTAGTATGTATAATATTTAAATTAGCGCTATATAATATTTAAACATATATGTTTTTTATTTAATTTTTCATATTTCCATATATTTAATTTTATTTTTATTTATTTAATATTAAGTAATGTATCGAAATTGTATCTTATAATATTTAAGTGTATGCCGCGTTATAGCATTCCATGCTCAGGCGGCTATTAAAATTGTTTGATAAAAAAAAAAAAAAAAAAAAAAAAAGTTCACTAAAAATGATTGTACTGCATACCCCATACTTATTGCTGTCAATGGTATATGGTTTTTTACATTTTCACTACCTAGCTCATTTGCATTCCTCGCATTTAGGAAGCAATGAAGGGTTATAAAATTGTTAGAAATGGCTTTTTAATCGACTTTTAAATTGTTAACAAAAAGTGTGAGCGTTTTTCAAAAACTTTTAAGATTATTTTATACTGTTTTCCAATTTTTCTGTTACTGTTACGAACAATGTAACAAATTTTTTAAACATTTTCAAAATTTTTGGAAAACCAACACAGATAAAATGCATGTTAAAATATCCAATTTAGCAGTTTTGCGATTTTTTTGTATCCAGTGTCCATTTAATAAATTTTTCAAATAATGTATCCAACCAAATAGATACAGATGTATCCAAGTGGCAACGCTGCCTAAGTATTACATTACAATTTTTGGAATTTTGAAAAAAGTTTCAATTTTTGATTTTGTAATAATTTTTACAATATTTTTAGAATTTTGGAAAAAGTTTGAATTTTTAAGAATTTTTGAAATATGATTGGAATTTAGAAAATATTTAAATATTTGATTTTATTCTAATATTTGGAATATTTTTGGAATTTTGAAAAAGTTTGATCTTATTTAATTTAACAATATTTTTGGAATTTTTTGATTATAATTTTCCGGCAACGTATTGATGTTTCGTGTTAGTTTTGTAATAAATTTCTAATAAAAAAATAAAATTTTAATTTTAATATAAAAAATACTAGTACTTTAACAAAGAGTTATGTTTGATATACATCGCTGCCCAAAACTAAAAACCATGTCCTCATAAAAGTTTTTTGCCGAAAACTATATCAAAATCCTTAACCCAGACCGAAGTCTTGATATCTCAGAGCTTGAGATTTCAGCCCCTCCATATTTTTAATGTTATGTTGTCGATTTCTAATTTTATAATTTATAGTATATATCGATTATATAGGGTTCTACGTATATTTTTTGTTGTTTTATTTCTATTATTCCATTCATTTGCAACCCAAATCAAAATTATTTATTCGCTTGTGTCATAAATGTTGGACATGACTCGACCAATTAATAAGGTTATCTCCAATCAGTAGAAATAAAAAAAACGAAAATTTAACAAAATACTATACAATATATTTTTTTTTAATGTAATTATTATGGTTATAAAAAATGAGCTTCAGCATTTATATGAATAAAATTAATCTTATTTACTGTTTTTTTTTTATTATTATTTTTGACTATTTACTACATCAACAATTTTAGTGGAAAAGTTGATTTTGCACTCATTTACATATCTTTCAAATTCTAATGTTTTTTTTATCACAAAAAGGATTTTTTGTAACACATGCGTACAAAATATTCAATTTTGTACTAGAATAGAATACATGAAAAAACTACTTTTCGCCACATATGACTACAAAATATTTTGTGCACGGGCTAGCACGCCGCCTGCATGTGAGATTTGTAGTTAAATCTATCCATATATCTATCTATATATAATATTTTTATAGCACTAAAATATCAAAATAATAATTTAAATAACTTACCATATCCATATGGTAAAAACAACTTAAACACATTGCATCATTAGAATTGCAAGAAAAAACAATTTATTTAGGTCTTCAAAGTTTATTACTTTGACAGCTTAGTTGGATTCCTATGTGTTGTTTTAGTTGGATTCTTGTGTTTATGTTTTTGAACTCGAATAATTTATAAATATTACAACAAAGATGGCGCACTTTAATTATTTAAAAAGCTTAAATTTGTTTATAACTTTGTTAAATAAATGATTAAATGAACAATTAAATAAATATTTATAAATTTTGCGCACTTGTTACAAAAAATAGTGTGTATTACTAGTGGGAATGTGTTTTCCAAACGCGAGTTATTTGCCGCACTGCCTGCAGTCGTGCGGCAAACTAACTCTTATTGACCAAAAACTTTAGCAATATTTTTTTTTCGTTCAAGGAACGTTAATAATAATTGTTATCAAACATTTTAATAATAATAATTTTCTTTTCGTTTTTTTTTGTTTTTCATCCCTCAAACTTCACTTTTGATAAACAAAAACCTATTTTAGTTTCCAAAAACCTATTGTAGTTATCCAAACTGGTGCCATTAATCTATCACCATGACACAAGGTCATATCATCACTAATTACGAATTTAGCTTATGTTTTTGTTTCTAAAAGTGCCGAACACGAACTTAGAAATCAATATCTAATTTTGTTTTAGTATTTAACTGCGAATTAATAAACAAATTTCTAACTTTTTTTTTTATAAAATATGAAACCCGTGATAACTAAATTTTACTCATGTTCATCGAGCACGGCGTTGAACAAAAGAATTTTTAATTTTAATTTTCCTTTTCTTTGATTTGGAATCAAAAATCGAACTGACTGCTAAATCAAATTTTTCTAATATTTATATTATATTAACATAAACGATGAGTAAAAAGAAAAATCGCTATTTGAAACATCATGTTGTTCTTTCATTTTCGTTATATTAAGTTGGAGGGTGACACAATCATTTTTTTTGTTGGCTCATTTATCATGCGAAATATATTATAAACCATGAACACCCTGCACGAAAACCAGTTATAGTAATATTGTGTATTCTGAAATTTCGCTTCGATATAGAAATAACGAAGGATGGGGTAATAAAAAATAAACATATATTTTGTTTTGTTTCACTTTATACTAAGTAAAACTGGGGAAATTGTAAATCGTTAACAAAAAAAATATTATAAATCGAACTGATATGGCCTTCATATAACATAAAGTGTCAGGTCGTATCAATAGACATTAACAGAAATGTACAATATTTTGAGTTTTCATATTTGCATTTATCTATTTGTTTTAACAGACAAAAATAAAGGAAAACGATAATGTGATGAGCACATTGATAATGGGAAATCGTATGGCTGGAGGAGTGATTAGTAGATTCTTTATATTGGTTGTTAATTGTACGGACAATGAAAAAAGTAATGCATTGTCGAGAATATTATATTTGTTGTTATGCGTGTTCGTAGATGTAGATGCAAAAATGCCAAGTAGTCATGTTATAAGGAAGAAAATGGAAAAGTGGGGCGATTGGACGGAAATGTATTTTTGACTGTTCGTTAGTTGTTTAACCGTTGTTTAACCTCAACTACCAAAGTATACATTCCTTCCAATCCACCAATACAGAACCTGAACTCGTTCTGGCGTGGGTGTAGGACTTCTTATAAATGCTACTGGTTAGATAACACGTTGAATTATGTAGCATAACAGTGGGCCGCTTGAACCGTACGATGCTATCGTTTAATGAAGCCGTTTGCTTTAGAATTATAGGAATTTATTCTCTTTCGTTTGAAAAGTTGTAAAAGTTTACAAAATAACTAGGATTCGAATTGTTTCTCTTGGTCTGAACTATAGCTGAAGGAGTAGCATACCGTGAAATCAAACCATTGTACAAAGAAAAGGCGACCGTGTCTGCCTGAATATCTGGTAATGGGAAAACTTCAGGCCATCTGGTGAATCGATCTATTATGGTGAGACAATATCGTTGTCCATCCGAAACTGGTACTGCCGTGGTAAGAACAAAAGTGGTAACTTACATTTTTTTCAAAAATTAGTTAAACATCTAATATGATATAATAACAGTCGATGGACATTTTTATCATATAATTAAGCCATTTAATTAATTTTTTTGATTCAAAAATTACTCTTTTAAATATACCGTATCTTCTTTAAAAGTATCAAATTTACTATTTAATTATCCAATAATTAACAACATTAACAAATAACATAACCTATTTTTCTGATTCAAACCAAAATTTAAAATTTTTTTTATTATATAGTTTTGATTTGACTGTGAAAATTGAAAATTAAAAATTTTTAATATCTCGAAATGTCAAAAATACAAGTTACCACTTCTGTGCTTAGCACGGCAGGGTAATGGACCAATAAGGTCTGTATAAATTTCATCGAAACGTATACTGACCAATAAGGAAATTTCCGAATTCACTTTGTACATGACACGAAATTTTGGACGTTTGACATACCAAACATGTTTGGGTCCAATTTTTGAAGTCTTTGTTCATGCAAGACCAAACGAATTAGAATCTTGCGTTTTTAATGGTAGCTCACCAGGATGTGAATAATTATGAATATATTCAAAAATTTGTTTTCTAAACTTTTCTGGAATGAATGGCCTCGGTACACCGGTGGAAAAATCGCATTAAATTGTTTTGTCAGATCCAGGAATTGGAGTTTTTTTTTAATTGCAATGAAATATTCGTCTCGACTAGATTAATTACTTCTTTCGGGTCATTAGTCTGAGCTTCAAACAGTGCAACAAAATCAATTGTAGCTGGAATAACAATTTCACTGATTCGAGATAGTGCATTGGCAACTATGTTGAACACTCCAGCGATATGCTGGATGCCTGTCTTAAGTTGACCGATAAAACCAAGGTGGCGCAATTGGCATGGTGATGTTTTACAGGCTTTGCAGTCCAAATTCAACATTTTGCAATTCAAATTCAAATTTTTTGTAAATCAAATTGAAGAGCAAAAATTGAATTTAATTTGAAAAAAGTTGAATTTGATTTGAAAAAAGTTGAATTTCATTTGCAAAAGTTGAATTTGATTTGCTAAATGTTGAATTTGGACTGCAAAACCTCTATCTGGATTTTGTTTAAATGCGTACACTTGTAGTTTGTGATCCGTAAACAAGGTTAACAATTTGCCCTCAAGTAAGTATTTAAAATATTTGATTCCAGAGCACGCAGCTAGCTAGCAGCTATCTCTATCGTATGCTTTATATCGCTCTTGTTAAGTGCGCTCTTGTGTAACCGGAAAAGCTTGAACTGACTCTGCAGTCCAGTTGAGTTTTTGTTCATCGTTTTTCTTGGATCCTACAATAAAATCATTCAAAGACTCTTGTTTAGCGCTGCATCGTCTATAAACAGGGATAAAACGTCTATTCCTTGGAAAATTCCTTGGAATGTTAAATTTTTTCCAAGGAATTTTCGAATTTCCTAACCGTTGTAGGTTGTAGAAAATTGTTAATGAACGCAACTGTTCTGATGTTGGCATGATGCCAATATTATTAATTTTGTGACCCAGAAAGTTTTCTTCGTGTCTTAGGAATACGCACTTTTCGATATTGAGAACCAAACCATATGCAACAAGTCGTGAAAAACTTGCTTGAGATGAATAAGATGTTCTGTTTCATCTCTGGATGCGATTAGAACATCATCAATATGTGGCCCCATATACGGCCCATAAAGCCCCATCGAACGGACTTGGCACTTTGACGTAGTGATGGGGCTCAGTAGACTCAGTGATCTTAGGAGCTACAACGGTAGGGTCACCCATGCCGTTAGGTCCTAGGTGAGAATCGAAGCGAAGATCAAGTCCAACCCAAAGCTAAGGTGAGACACGTACGCCGAAAGCTTAGCATGGTCAAGGGGGTGCTTGATTACTAGTACGGAACTCTGGATACCGGGCGTCCTCCAGTTTCAATATAGCCTTACCACAGCATAGGGCTCTGCTGTGGCGTACATTTTATTCCCTAATTTTCATCCAACCACGTATGGATAATTTTATGCAAATAAAAAAAGATGAGAGCGATGCTTCTCCAAACGCATCACCTAAACCAGCAAATGCAAACACGTGTTCGACGGACTCGAAGATCGTACCTGACTTATCAGCACATCTTCATTCCGGCAACACAAAAACAATTACTAAGGTCGACGATAGTAAACCTATCTCACCAAGCTCTAAGGTCATGTCAGAAATGGCATATCGTGAGCCAACCATAAAAGAGGGCTCTGGCACGTCTCACCTATCGGAAGAAGAAGATCATCAGTTCGTTAACGATTCTGATTCCGCTCTGGAATCCGCAATCGGGACTGCATGTGACTCAGAATCCGACAGTAACTCTGTCATGTCAGCAGTCACCATCACGTCGGATATACACCGAAAGGTAGCTAATATCCACGTGTCCAACACAATCGAATTGAGTGATCCGAAACCGGATGTCTCTCAATCCGACAATCTGCCCAAATACATTCTTGCCACTAACAGAAAGCGCATGAAAGCACTAATAAAGAAAGGCCTCTCTGAAAAAGAAGCCAAACAAGTCTGTGCCCTTCCCAAATCATTTGACCTGGCTACCCTGGTCAAAGGGGGCATACCTACAGAGCTAGCTCTGAAAGTTACAGACAGAAGGAAAGACACAGGTACCAGGAGCAGCAAGAGGGTCCGATCCGTGACATCGCAAGACTCTCCACAGTCAGCGACCTCTGGTGTTAAACGGCACAAGTCATCTGCCAGCAACCGACCTAAGCATGAGCTAGGTGACACAGCAAGCAATGTTGCGAATACATTTGTACCTCCAACATTCAGCGACGTTACCAAGCGCATCAAAGTCTACATTGCTGCTGAAGACTTTCCAACCACCCTCCTGAGTTCTGAGCAACTCAGCGACCTAAAAACACAACTCATGGATTTGGTAGTAGAGCAAGAATTCGAGGTTATTAAACCTCACTTCGAAGGCTGCTACCAGAAAAATGGGTGGCTGCTTCTCAACTGTGCCAATATTACATCGGCGCAGTGGGTTGCAAACGTGGTACCGCGGATAACAGTCGGGAAGGTACAGGTACGCACCCTAAAAGAAGACGAGTTACCTCGACCTCCTAGGCCCATAGCATACCTTCCTGATATTAAGCCGAGATCATGGACTATCCTTAAACACACTGTTGAGAGGGATCTCGCGATGTTGGTGTTCATTCCTGACCCAACATCCGAGAAACATCTTAAAAGTTGTAAATACAGGTTAAACTGGATGTTCGGTGCGATTCATGCAAGAATCGCAAAGTTCAGAAAGTCAAACCAACCTAACACTGCCATACCGAAAGAAGTGCTGCCATGTTCTACCGAGAAGGCGTCAGCAACTGGCAGCACTGCTACGCGGACCTCAATGGCAATAGAAGGACCATCCACATCTGCCTCTGAGCGGAGCGCTTCTAGCTCGGTGTCTGCTAACTTGCAAACATCGACAACCAAGCCATCCTCAAGCAGAGCAAAACAACATCGCCACAAAATCACCAACCTAACCCAGAACGAGCGAGCTGTTGCGTCCAAGGGAACTAAGGCAGCGCCACGCAAAAAGCATGGCCTACCGAAGTCCCCCGCTGGATCACCATAGTCGTCTGGAGAAAAGAAGAAAAAAAAAGAAGAGAGAAGAGAAGAAGAAGAGAAAAAAAAAAAAAAAAAAAAAAGCCTAAAGTAAGTTGCGTTCAAATTAACCTGCATCGGTCAGCAATGGCCTCAGCTAATTTGAACCGCTTTATCCAACAGGATGCTCACGATATTGTGTTCATCCAGGAACCATGGGCAGACAGCAAAAAAATAAAAGGTCTGTCGACCAACAAAAACATACAACTGATATACTTCTCAGGCCAGGAGAGACCCAGAACTGCGGTGCTCTTCAACAAACGCTTGAAAGTATTTCCCTTAACGGAATTCATTTGCAGAGATCTAACAGCTGTGCAAATTGAAATCCCTCTTCCCAACAGCGGAGTTCGCAAGTTCATCCTAGCATCTGCGTACTTTCCAGGAGATGAGGAGGTAATACCACCTGATAAGGTAAGCAAGCTAATCCGGCATTGCAAAGACAAACACTACAACCTAATAATTGCGTGCGATGCCAATGCGCATCACACCGTGTGGGGTAGTAGTAACATCAACACAAAAGGTGAGTCTCTGCTCCAATACTTGTATACAAATAACATGTTTATAGCTAACAAAGGCAGCAAACCCACCTTTAGAAACGCAATCAGAAACGAGGTCCTGGACCTAACTCTGAGCAACAACATCACCGAGAATTTTATCAGCAACTGGCATGTCTCGGACGTAGCTTCTATGTCGGATCACGCATACATATGCTTCAACATAGAACACCAAATGGAGAGTACTCCCCATTTTAGGAACCCCAGGAAGACCGATTGCGACCTTTTTAAAGTACATCTTCGGGATAATGTAGTTGATTGTGGCAGGATCAACTCCACAATGGAGCTCGACTTTGCGGCAAATCACCTGCAGGATGTTATCACCGAAGCTTACCACCGCAATTCTCCAATTGCCAAGTCTAAAAGGACCAGAGACGTGCCCTGGTGGAATGGCAACTTGGAGAGGATGAGGAATAAAGTTCGGAAGCTCTTCAACAAAGCAAAAAGAACTAACACCTGGACGGAGTACCAATCGGCTCTTACCAACTACAACAAAGAACTCAGACGATCAAAAAGGGATAGTTGGAGAGAGCTCTGCGGAACGATTGACAGTCTACCGGCTGCAGCTCGACTCCAAAAACTGCTTGCGTCTGATCACACAAATCCTTTGGGTTCAATCTGCAGGCTGGACGGTACCTATACCACCAGCTGCAGTGAAACTCTTGAAATACTATTACAGACCCACTTCCCGGGTTCTACATGCGTGAGCTCGGAAGAGGGAAATATACCAAGCTATGGTTCGTTGGATCCTGAAACTAGGAAGGCTTCAGACCAACTGGCCAAAAAAATTTTTTCCCCCAACAGAACGACTTGGACAATCAATTCGTTCGGACCGTTCAAATCCCCAGGAGGCGACGGAATATTCCCGATCTTCCTGCAAAAAGGTTTAGCTACCATTCTCCCATACCTCGAGCGTTTGTTTATAGTAAGTTTCAGTCTTGCGTACATTCCTCAAATATGGAGAGAAGCTAGAGTAGTATTCATACCCAAGCCAGGAAAGAAATCAAACGAAGCCAAATCATACAGGCCAATAAGTCTTACATCTTTTCTTCTGAAAACGATGGAAAAGGTGATGGACTACTACATTCGGCATGTATGTCTTAAACAAAACCCTCTCAACTCTTGCCAACATGCATACCAAACTGGGAAATCCACGGAAACGGCATTGCATAAAGTCGTAAAAGAGATTGAGAGCACACTGATGTACAAGGAGGCACTTGCATGCACATTTATGGACATTCAAGGGGCCTTTGATAATGTGCATTTCGACGCTATTACTGAAATGGCCACAAAGAAAAATCTAAACACGCACATTTTGGCGTGGATCATTAACACGCTACAGAGTCGGAAAATTACAACTACACTAGGTGATACATCGATGACTGTCAGGGCCTCTAGAGGATGTTCCCAGGGAGGGGTACTCTCTCCGTTGCTCTGGCTGATAGTAGCTGATGATCTCCTAAATAGGTTGAAAAGTTCCAGCTTTAACACTGTAGGCTACGCTGACGATATAGCAGTCATGGTGAGGGGGAAATATGACTCTACTGTCAGTGAACGAACCCAGGCAGCCCTGGACCTCGTGATGAATTGGTGCAACGAAGTTGGGCTGTCTGTCAATACACAAAAAACTAGTACCGTAGTCTTTACCAACAGAAGGAGTTTTAATTTCAATCCTCCTGAGTTTAACGGCGAACGGATACAAGTGGTCAAAGAAATTAAGTATTTGGGTGTGATCCTCGACAGCAAGCTCACCTGGAACGCACACCTAAAACATATCTCGGACAAAGCAAATAAGGCTTTCTTCGCGTGTAGAAACTTATTTGGAAAAACCTGGGGATTAAGCCCCAAAATGATACTTTGGTTACATCAAAGTATAATAAAACCCATTCTGTCTTACGCAGCTCTGGTCTGGTGGCCAAAACTAAACCAATTATCTGCTCAGACAGTGCTCACAAAAATACAGAGACTTGTGTGCCTTTGCGCCACAGGTGCTTTTAGAACCACACCAACATGTGCAATGGAGGTACTTCTCCTACTTCCTCCATTGCACCTATACATCAAATCTGCAGCAGCATTTAGTGCTCACAGACTACAGCTGGTCGAAACACTCAAACCTGGTAACCTAAACGGTCATCTAGCGATCCTTGTGGAACTGCAGAACGAAGTGGAGACCTACTACATTTCGGACTGTATGCCTAATATCACTGATCTAGATAGACTGTTTACTGTCAATATAGGGGCCAGTGAAGGAATCGAGAGCTACTTACAAACACTACCACCTAATGCCAGCATCTGGTATACGGATGGATCCCAAACCAATGAAGGTACTGGTGCAGGGGTGTTTGGTCCCAGGGCCAAACGGACGTTAGCACTGGGTGTCTCTGCAACGGTACTTCAAGCTGAAATCTTTGCTATTAACTACTGTGCAATGTTGTGTGCCGAAAGAGAATACAGCAACACAGATATATACATTGTTTCTGATAGTCAGGCGACGCTATTGGCTCTGAAGTCGACGCGCTTCAACTCAAAGCTAGTATGGGAATGCTACCAGAATATACAAAAAATTGCAGAAAATAACCGCGTTACACTTGTGTGGGCACCTGGTCACAAAGGAGTATACGGCAATGAAGTAGCAGACTCGCTAGCTAAGAAGGGCGCCACTACAAAGTTCATTGGTCCAGAACCGTGCTTTGGATTAACCAAAAGATCGCTCAAACGCGCTATCCAAAGCTGGGAACAGGAACAAAATAACCAACTATGGTGTATGCGGGAGGGTCTGCTGCACTCAAAAAAGTTTCTAGGCAACTTCCCCGTCTCCCCTCTCAAAACAATCGACCTTGAGAGAGAGTCTCTGAAGATATTAACATGGTGCGTGACGGGACACGGTCCGATAAATCACCACCTTAACAAAATAGGCCTTGTTGCCTCCGACAGAGGCCGATTCTGCTGCTCGGAGGCAGAGACCATGGAGCACATTATCTGTAACTGCTCTGAACTCGCATGGCGCAGATACATTAAACTCGGTCAAGGGAGACTAGAACTTCCTCTACCAAAAAGCATCAGTCCAATCCAACTAATTAACTATGTTAAGGAGCTCGGATTCGACCACATTGCACATTCTGCGGTGGCATCGACGTCATCTGCACTATAACTACACCAGGGTTAAGCACAATAGATCTTAAGGTCGGAGTGCTACTCGAACTAGCTAACGAATTAGTTCAGTCTCGAGACCCATTTAAAAAAAAAAAAAAAAAAATATATGGAAAAGCGAAATTTTAGCCTATTAACACGTTATGCTTAAATATTTGAAATGTTTAGACTGCATTACGAAATCCGAACATCATACGGTTAAATTCGAACAAACCAAATGGGGTTTGAATAGCTGTTTTTGGTATATCGGATGATTCAACAGGTATATCATAGTACACTCTAACTAAATCCAGAGTTGAAAAGACTATAAACCCATTCAGTTTATGTATGAAATCCTGTAAGAGTTATATTGAGTATTGGTTTGGTATTGTGACAGCGTTAAGACCACGATAATCACCGATAATCACCTTGCAATACCCAAGGCCCATTAAATTCTCAAATTATTTATGGCAGCAATATATTTTTCTGATGAAAGTCGACGGACTTTACATAATATTGAAGGACCTTTCGTTCGAATGTTTGTGACACCGAAATGTCTGCTGCGTTTTCGATTGTAAGATTGTTGTGTTTTGCAAGTAAAGGATATTTTTGACAGAGTTACAAATACACCCAAAAAAATTTTATGATTAAATTGGTCATATTTTAGAGAACCATAAAATGTGGTCAATTATAATCATAGTATGGTGCTGTATCTATAATAACAACCATAAAATTTGGTTATCTATCACCATAGTGTGGTTCCTTATATATAATAGCAACCATAAAATATAGTTAACATATCACCATAGTATGGTACTCTAAAAGTTCTTTTTGTTCAATTTAACCATAAATTTTTTTTGTGTGCAGTTGTAAGACCTGAAGATGAGCCTTCGACGACTTTCTCTGAAATATTCAGAGAAGCAAGTGGGTTTATAAGTCGATTATGCTTAAGGTCAACCAGATTTCCGATTTTTTTTTAAATCTGCCCCGGTTTCGATACATCAGCTAAAACAGGTAAGCTATATATGTTACTAGTTTTTTCATTTTCGATGTTAATGATTTTATAATTGTCGCCGGTATAACCGAAAAGTCCGCCCCACTATCGATCAAAAATTATCTTTTACTGGAGGGATCGTAGACAAATAAACGACAATTTTGAATACTACCACCACACGTCGCTACTAGTGATTCTGTTAAGAGTTTTCCAAATTCATGAAATTACACTGATTTTTACACGTTTTGGCTAATGATCCAAAACCAAAATGGCACCAACATAAGTTACGTTTGGTACTCGGTTGGGCTAATTGGTTTGGTTTATGTGAACGACCTGCACGAGAAAAAAAATCGTGAGCGAGTTCGTTACCTTGATCGACTGCGATGATTACTATAATTTCTCGTTTTTTGATAGCGTCTATTCGACATAGCAGCGTATCCAATTTGGATTCTAATATAGATTTTGGTTTCGAATTTACTGTGGCAACGATGCCGACCGAAAAGGTCTCTAAAATTTAAAAAACGCTACCGTGTGAAGGTACTTATCGTTATACTACGAGTGCGTTAATAAATTATGTGTGTTGTTTTCTACGTGTTTAATAGATTAGAGATATGTAAAAGTTCGTATGTATATTAAAAGTTTAATTTATTTATGAATATCAAGAGTTTGATATTATTTATAATTTTTGTGATGTAGAAAATATCTAAACATTTTCACTACATCTAGCTCAACTTAATTCTAAAACTATTTTTAAGCGTGTTCCATAACTAATATTTGGCCAAATTTCAAAAAAGCTCAGAATGTTGCAGATAAATTTGCTATTTATAATGGGTGGAAAAAATATAAAAAGCTGATGGTTTTTCACTTTAAAAAACGCATTTAGCAAACCTTTCTGATTTCACCTTTTTCAGATATGATTTAATTATAAAAATTCAGGGACATTTATTCAGGGTCCCGTCATTACCAGTCATAAACACTAATTCAGTTGAACCTGAAATTGTATCAATCTCTGAAAGATTCAAACAACTAGCAGCTGAAGATTGACTTCAGTTATGCATAATTTATCGCATGTTATATATAAACGAATGGCCCACCAATTTCATTTAATGTTGTGCAACTCGCTCCAGGTAAATTACTTATCGCTAAAAATTTGAAAATATGATTAAATTTGAAAATATGATTTATCAAGGCAT
The DNA here is from genome assembly GCA_963693315.1 of Diogma glabrata. NCBI lineage: Eukaryota > Metazoa > Arthropoda > Insecta > Diptera > Cylindrotomidae > Diogma > Diogma glabrata. The sequence goes on along the minus strand of OY856186.1, from coordinate 28,168,501 downwards.
TTGTAGACCATCAAACAACCCATGATTAATTATCTACAGCATTTAATTAAAAAAAATTTAATAATGTCACTATTACGGATAAATATTCAATGCCCCATTTGCAAAACTTCTCTTACCAATCAGGAGGTTGTACAATATTTTCAACAACATACCAACAACATACCTTCCTATCACCAGATTCCGATAGAATTAAACGATATTCCTAAAACAACTGAATTCACACTTTATACTCTTCATAAACCTTTAATTTTTGCATTGTCGCAAAATCCAGATAAAGCAAGCCCAAGACGATTCGGGCATTTGGAATTCGTTAGTCAAAATTTCACAATTTGTCGCAGCTGGGTGTTTTGGCATCAATTAGGTCACAGACCAAACAAGTTGTCTTGAAATATTTAACTTGTCAACCTTCCAAAATATCAAGACATACATCAGCCCCATTTAAAAATTATCCGCAGAAATCACAACGTTTTACACAAATACATTTAGACATACTTGGACCATTTAAGTAGGGTCGCTCGTTTTGGGGTTCCAAATGCAATAATAACAAATTAGGAATAAATTTGAATTCGAATTATTTTGCAAGCTTTCAAAATTATTAAGTTTTATACAAAAGCAGGAGGACTTGTGGAAGTTATTAGCCCAAATACAACAAATTTAAAGAACGGCGGCACTTTACACTTAAAGCTGGGTTAATGTACCACGATCGTCCGGATTGAATCCGAATATTACCATCACTGCTACTTGAGTTCTACACAGTTTACCAAAAAGAATTTAAAACATCGTCAACAGAGTTAGTATACGGTGGATCATTACGAACCCCATCACAATTTTTCTAATAAAATGAAGAACTGACCGTGTACATGTCCTAAAACGTCTTAGCACATACATGAACTCACATTTCAGACAAATGTTTTACGAATAGTAAAAAACGAAGCGAAACCACTTTTACTTAACGGCGATAATAATAAACAAAAGAATAACGAATACGAAAGCATAAAGAACGGGAACGAAGACGGAAGGAAAAAAAACTATTTTTACATTTAATTAAATATAACGTCCGTTAAAAAACGGACGTATCATTTACAAATACAATCACACACACACACACACACACACACACACACACACACACACACACACACACACACACACACACACACACACACACACACACACACACACACACACACACACACACACACACACACACACACACACACACACACACACACACACACACACACACACACACACACACACACACACACACACACACACACACACACACACACACACACACACACACACACACACACACACACACACACACACACACACACACACACACACACACACACACACACACACACAAGGTTTGCACATTCGAGAAGACTTATTGAGCAGCATATGGGAGAGTCAATCACTCCGCATAGCCTCATGCAATTTATGCTGAGCTCAAAAGACAACTGGGACATAGCGAATGAGATCATCACAAGTATGATGAAACGACTGAGACAAGACGAACGAAGAGCAGCCATGCTCAACACTACACAGCGAAACCACGACAACACATAATTGAGAGAGTACTACACTCAACCCCTGCCCTGCGAAGGAATGCCTTAATTGGTGGTACCGCAGGGATACAACAGGACAACAAGAGCAAGGGAGATGGTTTTACCCGGTAAAAATCCGCGTGTAATGTTGGGAAAGTCGGGTTCCTGACCTTTTTGAAACTTTACATCTTCCTACGTAAAACAAAAAAAAAAAAAAACACACACACACACACACACAGGCTGGTTATTTCCACCTGGCAGTAGGTATAAAATGCTAAGAGAAGAAAAACTCCGAAAATAAAACAACATGGAGGGTGATTTAGGATCAAGACTTACGGCGCAGGGATTAGGTACCCCAGTGCCGGCGACTGCAGTGAGTGAGCAAGCAGGCTCCCAGTCGTCGATATCCAGCGACTGCAATGATACAGTGGTGGTAAACTTGGCCGCTGTATCAGCTAGTACTACAAGTGACAAGAAGAACCCAGAGCAGGCATTTGCCAAGAGCAATAAGATGGTAAGGTCACCAACTAAAATGAGCGTTAGCTTGAGCGACAGTCCATGCACTTCCGCTGGATTGCAAGCCAATAACAATAAAATGGTGCCAAATATGCCTCCTGCACCATCTGCAACGAGAAGCGCACCCCAAAACGTTACCGAGCACCCGGATCTAGGTACAACGGAAAAAAAGAACGTCAGTGGATCACCATTAAATATCATGACGAAGGCAGTTATACCAAAACAATCAGCGACCAACCAGGTGATACCAGTAGGAGGTACACAAAGTGTCTGCAGCAATGGCATAGACACCTTATTGATGGTTAGCTGTAAACTTAAACAGCTGCAAAAAGTTATGTCGAACACACGATCTATTAACCTTAAGTTTAGGAACCTGGTTAATGAAATTGAAGATTTGCACAGATCTGCTGTGAATGACCTCACTGTTGTCCAAAGCGTCAGGCCACAGGTGAACAAAGTGTGCCAAACTTCACCGACCTTGAAACCAAGCGTCGATGAAAAATCAAAAAGACGAAGAAGTGGAAATGGTGAGGACATGACAGCACAACTGCCCTCGCCGAAAAAAAGTAAAACGGCTAGAAAGGTCTTAAAAGAACCAAGATCAAGATCCGAGCAGAGCGTGATCAAGCCAACAGAACAACAGGCCGAGCCCCCGAACCAAAACGTGCTCCCTGTGGAAACATCCGAAACCGAGTGGCAACACGTGAGAAGACGTAAAAGGAGGAGAAAAAAAACGCGTCCTGTTGAGCCTACGCGAAACGAACCACGCAAACCTACGAAAAGAGCACCACGGTCGGATGCTTTAATAATATCTAGGTCCGGTGAAAAAAGTTATGCGCAAATGCTCAAAGAAATGAAAGAGAACCCGGAACTAAAAGAGCTCGGGGATTGTGTCACCAAGATTAGGAAGACAGCTAAAGGCGAGCTGCTTCTTGAACTTAAAAAAGGCGAACACAATCAAAAGCTTAAAGAGCACGCAGAGCTAGCACTCAGAGACTCGGCGAGTGTTAGGTCGGTGTGCCAAGAAACTCTTATAGAGTGTCGCGACTTAGACGAGATAACAACGAGAGAAGATATTTGCATTGCAATCCAGGCACAATTTCCTGCTGATTAGTGCCCTCAGACGGCACTAATCAGCCTCCCTGAACGATCAGCGCATGCGCTCGTTGCGTCTGGACACATCCGAATAGGATGGGTAAGATGCAGACTGCGCGGGCGAATCACTCCAACACGCTGTTTCAGATGCCATGATTACGGTCATGTAGCAAGGCAATGTAAAAGTGATGTGGATCGAACGGGGATATGTTTTAGATGCGGAGGAACAGGACATAAATTAAAAGGATGCAAAGAGCCCCCAAAATGTGCTCTTTGCCTGCCGGGAACCATAGGGACTAATGGGCATTCTACAGGAGGCAGTAGATGTCCAGCCTACAAAAGAGCGCTAAAGCCGACTTCTGCCCGTCATGGTTAAGTGTATCCAGATAAATCTTAACCACTGCGAGGCGGCGCAGGACCTACTGACACAAACCGTTAGAGATCAGAAAGTGGACGTGGCATTGATTTGCGAACAATATCGAACCCCTGTTGGCGATGCGAACTGGGTTGAAGACAGGACGAGCAAAGCTGCTATCTGGACCTGCAATGCTCTCCCTTTTGAACGCAGATCTAGTCGTCAGCATGAGAGTTTTGTCTATGCCAAAATCAAAGGTGTCCACTTCTACAGCTGCTACATTCCTCCTAGCACCCCACTGGACGAATTCGAAGAGACACTTGACCGACTAGTAACAGACGTCAGAGGTAAATCACCCATCGTAATTGCGGGTGATTTTAACGCTTGCGCCGTTGAATGGGGAAGTAAACGTACTAACCCTAGAGGTAGGGCATTACTTGAGGCATTTGCCAGACTTGATCTGGTACTGCTCAACCATGGTACCACAGAGACATATAATAAAGGAGAAGCAAGTTCAATTATCGATATCACTTTTGCAAGTGGGACACTCTCGAGAGGAGCACAATGGAGGGTGTCTGATTTGTATACGCATAGTGATCATCGTGCTATTATATTTGAAACCCAACCCCCACAGCGGTTTGAAAGGCGCCAAGTCAAGCGGAAGGCGCAGCAAAATGGGTGGAAAATCAAAGAGTTGGGCACGGAGATGTTGGACTACATGGTTGAATGCATGCCAATACCGGAGAGTGGTGCCACGATAGGAGCAGAATTTATTGCGAGACATCTTAAAAGCACCTGTGATGCATCTATGCCGCGTAAAAGCAACGGTAATGGACGGTCCCCAGTTTTCTGGTGGACCGAAAACATTGCCCGTCTGAGAAAAGAGTGCCTCAAACTCCGGAGGAAATGTACACGAAGGAGAAATCATGAGCACTATGAGCAGTTCCAAAATGATTTTCGCGAAAAGCGGAAAGAATTGCGGAAAGCAATTGCTAATAGTAAGAGCAGATCATTCCAGTGTCTTATAGATGAAGTTCAGAATAACCCATGGGGAAGTGCGTACAAAATTGTGCTTACTAAACTCAAGGGTGTTCAATCAGCTGCACCAGTGTGCCCAGATATAATGGCTGAAATTGTGTCCGGCCTTTTTCCACACCACGTTGACTTCTCCCTACCTCGTGTGCTGCAAATTGACGAAAATTCAATTTCGGCTGTCACCACTGAAAAGGTCCTAAACGCGTTGCTCAGATTATCCGTTAATAGCACGCCCGGTCTAGACGGCATCCCAAATACCGTCTTAAAAACAGCGATAAAGAAGAAGCCAAATGTATTCGAAAATATCTACACTGCGTGCCTAAAAGAAGGGATATTTCCTGAGGAATGGAAGCGCCAACGCCTTGTGCTTATACCGAAAGGTGACAAGCCACCAGAAGAACCCTCGTCCTACCGCCCACTGTGCATGCTGGACACAACTGGAAAGATTTTTGAGAGAATTATTGGTACTCGACTTGAGCAACATACTGAAGGCGAGTGGGGCCTTTCTGACCGGCAGTTTGGTTTCAGAAAGAAGCGCTCTACCGTTGATGCAATATCTGCAGTATGTGAGATAGCGCATAAAGCTTTGAGTGGTAAAAGATGGCTAGAAGGTGATAAACAGTATTGTGCTGTTGTCACTCTGGATGTTAAAAACGCCTTTAACTCGGCCAACTGGAACCAAATCATGAGAGCCCTAGACGAACTGCATGTACCTGACTACCTGCTACGTATAATAGCCAGTTACTTCACGGGAAGAACTCTGGTCTATGATACCGAAACAGGTCCTAAGAAGTACAATATAACAGGAGGAGTACCCCAAGGATCGGTCCTTGGACCCCTGCTGTGGAACATCATGTACGATGGTGTTCTTAGAGTACGTGTGCCGGCACAAACAACGATTATCGGCTATGCAGACGACATTGCCATAGTTGTCGTAGCCAAAAACCTTACGGACATTACGAGCAACTGTAACCAGACCATAACCAGCGTTAGAGCATGGCTGAACAGCAAAGGACTAGAGTTGGCCGATCACAAAACGGAAGCCGTACTAATGAGTAGCAGAAAAGTGGTGGAAAGTATCGATATCCAGGTTGGTGGACAGATCATAAAATCTGGCCAGCACCTGAAGTATCTTGGAGTCGTTCTAGACCACAGACTCAACTTTAGAGACCACTTGATGTACGCTGGTGACAAAGCCAAACGAGTGGGGGCTGCTCTTGCAAGGCTAATGCCAAACATTGGCTGCCCTAGACAACCGATCAGACAGCTTCTCGGTAGCGTTACCACATCAATATTGATGTATGCGGCACCCATATGGGCCTCAGCGGTGGAAACGCCATCTTATGTTAGACCTATCAAAACGGCCTACAGACTGACATCGTTGCGCATTTGCTGTGCTTTTCGCACGGTGTCTGACGAGGCTGTAAATGTTATTGCGAGTAGGATGCCGATTGATATTGCAGCAAAAGAGGTATCGGCTCTGCGTATAGCAACACGAAATGATAGGGACCGACAAACACGTGAAGACTTCAACATGGACAGTCATATAGAATGGCAAGCGAAATTGGAAGCTTCCACCAACGGACGATGGACCTTTGTGATGATCCCTGACATAAAAACATGGACATCAAGAAAACACGGTGATGTCAACCATCATTTGACGCAAATGATCTCAGGCCATGGATGTTTCCGTGAGTACTTATACAAGTATAAGCACGTAACGGATCCATACTGTCTCTACTGTGAGGGTAAGGCCGAGAACGCTGAGCACGTGCTAATCGAATGCGGAAGGTTTGCACATTCGAGAAGACTTATTGAGCAGCATATGGGAGAGTCAATCACTCCGCATAGCCTCATGCAATTTATGCTGAGCTCAAAAGACAACTGGGACATAGCGAATGAGATCATCACAAGTATGATGAAACGACTGAGACAAGACGAACGAAGAGCAGCCATGCTCAACACTACACAGCGAAACCACGACAACACATAATAATCGAGAGAGTACTACACTCAACCCCTGCCCTGCGAAGGAATGCCTTAATTGGTGGTACCGCAGGGATACAACAGGACTACAAGAGCAAGGGAGATGTTTTTACCCGGTAAGAACCCGCGGTCGCCTGGAAAGTCGGGTTCCAGGTGGATTTTTGAAACGTTTCATCTTCCTACGAAAACAAAAAAAAAAAAAAAAAAAACACACACACACACACACACACACACATACACACACACACACACACACACATACACACACACACACACACACACACACATTTTCAATTTACAACTTAAAAATATGACCGCTCTCTTCATTTGTCGTAATGACTTTAAAAAAAATATTAGTCTAGGAAGGAATTCATAACGTATCAGAAGATCCTTATCACAATAGTCATGCATCCAATATTTTTGTATTTATTCCCGTAAGTTCTATATACATGTTTACATTTAAAAAATACACATAAATATTTTAAAAAAGAGCTTAAAAATTAGTAAAATAATAAGTGGACTATCCACATTATGTCGGATTGCTTACTTACGCAGTAATGCCAATTAGAGTAGATTACTCGTAGAATTTGTATTGGGATTTTGTGAAAGTTGGTGTTGATTGGAGAATTAAATAAACAGCACATTTTTTTGTGTTGAAATCAGTAAACTGACTGCTATTTGAAAAACTCTAAGTTGACCGAATAGTTAGTTATTAAGCCACGAAGTAGTTAGCATACGTAATAATTTACATAACAGTTTCCGAACTCAATCGAAATTTCAAAAAAATATGGTACATTATTATGATAGCTGATGAACTGATCGGTTGCTCTCACTAATAACTAAAACTATTTTTCTCTTTAAAAAAACCCTTAGCTTTACTATAAAATGTACAAAAAATTCGGTACATAATTAAAAATTAACGAAAATCTAGTATTCAAGATCCTTAAATACAAATGGCATATCACCAATTGGCACATTTAGTAAATGTCTTTTATATTGCATTTCACCATCTCCTTCCCACTCAACATGAAAATTTCTGATTATTCTGAAAAACAAAATTTAATCACAAAAAGAAAAACGAAAAAAGTCCTTTCGAACTAACCTGGAAATAAAACATTCAACTTCTAACTCAGCAAATCTTTTGCCCACACATGATCTTACTCCAAAACCAAAAGGTAAATAAGCAAATGGATGTGCTCTTTTCGCTGAAGCAAACTCCAAATTATCTTCATTCTTAACCAACCACCTCTCTGGAATAAATTTTGTTGCCTCTGGGAAAATGTTTTCATCGTAATATGTATAAAGGTTTGCTGTTACGACAGTTGACTAAATGAAACAGCAACATTAATTATCAAATATTAGTGAATTAAAAATAGCCTACACTCTTTGGAACACGATATCCCTGAAGAACTAAATCTTGCCCAGCTGCTCTAATATTACCCGAAACAACAGCTTGCATACGTAATGCTTCTTTCAAGCAAGCTCTTAAATATGGAATATTATTCAAACTGTGACTTGTTAGCTTTGAACTTTTTTCAGGTAAAATTTTTAGAATTTCTTCCCGTAATTTTTGTTGTTTCTCAGGATTTTTTGCGAGCAAATATAAAAATCCAGGAGCAAGAGATCCAGTCTAAAAAATTCAGTTTAGTTTAGTTTTTATCTAATATAAAAACTTATTTTTCTAACCGTATCTGAACCAGCTAAAATCATATCAACTGCCATGACAATTGCGGTTGATCGATTAATCTTTAATAATTTCTGGAGCACACTTTCTTCTCTATTGCCATTTTGTAAATATTCCGGAGAGTTAAACTTAACTATAGCTAATTCCACTTTTTTCATAATGATTCTAATGGAAAAGTAAAGACATTTCATATAATAAAAGTTTAACTCTTTGTATTGAATATCACTTACTCCATCAGTTTATCAAGTGTCCTTATTTGCTTCCAATACAAAGGCGTTTTGATATATTTCCAAAATGATATTTCAATTTCTAACTTATATGATTGTGTGAAAAAATTTTTCGTATTCTGGAAATTAAAGTTACATTAATTTTTTAAATACTAAAATTAAGTATAAGTACAGAACCATAACCAGCTGATATTCATCAGAATTTGAATCCAAGTTATTGAACGCATTTAATCGAGTATCCAACGCAATAAAACAAATGGATTCCAAAGCCCATACGTTGACATCCGTTCCAAATGATTTTGATATTTTACAATTTTCATCACGATCTCGTTTGATTCTAAAAATTATTTATCGATATTTTAATATCAATCAATTTTAAAGTGAATCTGTTACTTCTCACAAAAATCAGAAGCGATTTCATCCATTCCGGGAACATATTGTTTAATAATTTTCGGTTGTAACATAATTGGATTTACTTGTTTTCTAAATGTTGCCCAACGTTCACCTTGCCTATATAAAACAGAATATACCAAATAATTTGTTTCTTTACCGCATCGATCGGACTTACTCTGTCATCAATCCGGTTGATTCCGAGTAAATTTCTGACTTTTTATTTCTTCGATATTGATCAAGAATTTCAAAACCACGTCGAAAAGGGTATTCTCCTTCAGTACGATGCAGCTTCAAAACAAATATATTAATACACAGTTTATAATTTTAATCAACTTGATACTTACCGTTTCAAAATCATTTGGGTCATATATTATTACAGTATCAGAACGTCTTAGAAATCCTTTTAAACGAATAATATTGCCAAACATTTGTCTAAGATTGTAATGAATTTCTTTCATTGAAATATTGTACAATCGACCACCAGGAAAAAATTGACGTAAATCTTGAAAAGTTTTTGGACCAGGTATTTCATTGAAAGGTAACGCATTGTCCCAGTTGGTTGATTTTTGTGAGTTTGTGATCTAGGAAAATAAAAAAAATTAAAATGAGTTGCTCTTTGTGGAAGTTCATGTAACGGATGTATAAGCACATTTGGTGGCAAACTTTTTTCATTATTGACAAATTTATTTTTCATTGGTGAAATTTCAAAAAATTATGCTTGGTTTATAAAAAACCAAAATGTCATTGTTTCTGAAACTTTATGAACCAAATCGCAGAGGAAAAAAACAATTACTTTTTGTGGGAGGGTTTTTCTTCTTGTATATGTAAAGATAACTGTCCAATTTTGAATCAAATTAAAATTTTACGCATGACCAACCAAAAAATACAACTTGACAGATGCTACACGCTAAAATTGGTTACGGTGATCGGTTGGTTTTGATCGGTTGCTTTCGTCAAAACAATATTTGGTCGATCTCAATGTATTTTTTATACAGTTAGGAAAAAAGAATTATTGCAAAGGTAACAAGGTATATGGTAACAAACTGCTGGAAAAACAAAAAACGTTGGACATATGAAGAATATATATCAAGGTCAATCATGTTTTTAGGTCAATTCTGTTTTAATATTCTTTTGTAAAAGTTGTTGAATAAAGGGATCGGAACAATTAGTCCAAACAATTGAACTATACTTTTTCTAGGCAATTAATTAACAAATCAAAAAATACTTGTTTACATTTATAAGCAACCATTTTGCATAAACAAAAAAATTTATAAAATTCACTAGACCAAAATTTGAACAGATTTTTCAATGATTTAACCTGCTTGAAACCGTTGCGATTATGAATCTTTGCGTACACCATGTCATTTGGTTAAAGATCAAATTCTGATTTTATTCTTCTGCAAACATCAGTTCTGCTGGTGATTTACTTTGATGTGCATTTTTATTCTGTGTTGATCTGTATCGATGAAGATAAAGGGATAAATTTTCTTTAAGAGTTCCCTCCCCTTCTAATTTTCTTTATGATCTTTTAAAAGTAAGGCATTCTTGAAATAGCTATTGCTTGATCTGGATCTGGGCGTAGTCCATTTTTATCTACAATGAACCCCAGATATTTGATTTGTGATAACCCAAAAAAAATTTTTCTAATTTGATTTTCAACCCTGAATTTGGAATGCGTTGTAAAACTTGAATTAATTTTTCGTCGTGTTCTTCTTTCGTTTTGCCTTCTATAAACAAATCATCAATATAAGAGATCGCTCCATCATTTTCTGCTGTAATTTGATCCATTTCTTGTCGGAATTGACCTGGAGCTATCTTAGCACCACAATTGGCAATCTGTTTTAAGAGAATAACCCAACATGCGTATTTATTGTTAACAACTGCTTGTAATTTTCGTCTATTGGTATTTGTAGAAATGCATCTGAAAGATCTAGATGACTGATGACTATTGCATCTGACATGTCTCCGAATATAAAACCCGGTTTAGGAAGTGGGTATTGGTGTGGCTCTAAACTATCGTTCAACCCTGTTGAATAATCTCTACAGATCCTGATGGTACCATTTGACTTCCTCACCACTATATAATACTGGAGCTGCCCAATCTAAATGAGTGACTAGCGTTATAGCTCCACTATCTGGTAGGCGTTTGATCTCAATTTCCACCATTGACTGCATCGCATAAGCTACCGGACGTTTAGCTCGAAAAATTGGTTTCGAATTTGGCTTCAAAAATAACTTTGCACAACCGTTTTTGTAACAACAGTAGGGGTGGGGGAGACTATGCTTGGAAATTTTTCTTTGATAAAAGAACCGTAATCTTCTTGTTGAATATATACTGTTGCTCGGATTACTAATAGATTTTTGGTTGATTAACTGGAATATTCTACAATCCTAAAACCTTAATTAAATCGTTTCCCAAACGTTTAGGTTTTCTATATCTGAAACATAGCACAATCCGATATATTTTTGTCCATTGAATTCATAGTTTTGCGTCGCATAAAAAATTTAAGTTATCTCCTGATGCTGAGTGTGTCTCATTTGATGGTGATCTAGTTTCATTAACTTTTGATGACTTGAAATTTGTTTGTGATATGATAGTGATATCTACAGCTGAATCATATAATAACTTGACTGGTATATTGTTAATTTTGATTGTGCTAAACTTTCTTCGTTTTTTGACATTTGCCTGGTTTACAAACACCCCTGTAACTTTACTGTATGTTTTAGCAGCAGTTTTGCTACCGTTTAGCGTTGAAGAAGCTGATAAGTGGTGTTTTTGTCTGGAAACTGCTGGCGTGTTACAATATCCTTCTTTATGACCAAACCGTAACATGAATTACATTTGTGATTTATGATTTGTGACAATCTTTGGCCAAAAGCATCGTTCCGCAATACCATCAAGGAGTTTAAGGCGTGCGGTTATCAATTTTTTTATTGCTTTGCTTTTTGTTTTGGATGTGCTTTGATTTATGTTTACCATAATCAATTTTATTAATTTCAACTTTTGTGCCAACCAATGCCGTATCAAGTTTCAAGTTTACTAAACGTGGACATTCGGTCGAAAGTTGTTCTAACGTTATATTAGCTTTTTCGATGTGCACTTTTGATAATAACCTTGTACGAATGTCTATATCTGCTGATGATTTTAATCCAATAATAAAAATTAGACATTTGAATTGGTCTGATGTTAATTCGACAAGTTTAAAACCTTCACACTGCTTATTAATATCTGATGTATAGGATACGAAATCTACTTGACCTGATTTGACATTTTGTAAACATTTGTATCGAATATTAAATATTGATGTGTGCTTTTCGAATAATATTTTTAATCAAAATCTCTAAATACCAACTCATTTGGCTTAGTTGGTAATATAAAATTGACAAATTTTTGATGTTCTGCTGTTCCCAATCTTCTTAAGAACAATCGAGATTTTTGCTTATATTCGAACTTTTGCGCATCAGAAATAAAAAAATCTTCATACCGAAAATATCATCAAATGTACAATTGTTATTCGGATCGTATATAAATTCCGAAATGTTTGTTGCCAATGACTGTAATGTAAACTCGACTCCCTCATTTTTACTACTGTAGTTTTTGTTTCTAATATTGTTTTAATTAACTCCAACATGTTTTTTTGATTTTGATCTTGTTATTCTTGTAATTTAATTAAAATTTGTTGTATAGCTGGATCCATGTTATTTTGTGTTGAATTTTATGTGATAAAAAAAGAACAACATAAACGCCGTATGGTGATTTCAAAAATGGTAATCTTTCAAAATGGTGATTTCCAATGGCTATATATATGTATATGTATAAATTTTTCTGTATCTTTTTACTTGAATGTTAAAATTCTGCTATTTTCCGAAATCCTCGTCGCCAGATGTTGTGTACCTACTCGAAATAATAACTATATTTCTTTATTATTTAAACAACATTAGAAAATAAGTGATATGGTTGAGCCGACACAGTTAAAACACAGTTGTATGTGTTTTTCAATTTATGAAATGCAACCAACGATGATGCTGAAATCGTTCATGTTATGCATGCTTCTACTTTATTCAAAACCATAAATGAGTCAAACAACAAATCACTACAGAAACAGAGGACTAGCTTCAATCGATAAAAATGTGGTAAACAAAACCAAAACTAAATGCAGCTTGCCGGATTTTTTTTATGTGGAAAATATTACTACCAGAAAATTAACAATAAGGAATTATATTATTAGATTTAGTGTATGAGGAAGAGCAAATTTTCCCTGTCATCTGCTTGAACAATCATATCGAATGGTTTCGAATGTGAGACAAAATAACACAGCATGTAATACAAATTGTAAAATATTTCCGGAACCACAATCAACCCAAAGCTTGGTATACCACTGCTAAGGGGTAGACATTTATCATTCCAGAAAAAGTTCGCTGGAACTCATATTTAGACACTTTCGAGACATGTTTAAAAAAATGATTATTTAATCCACGTTATTTATTTGAATTACAACCTTGTCATTTTGTAGCTATTGCACAAACACCTTTACATTTGAAATTGAAAGAAACTGAATTGCCGGCGATGGTTATAGAATATAAAGATGAGAATTTTCTGCCACTTTTATAACAGTACATCTAAGGGTTCAAACGAAAATTTCTTCATTTACTGAACCTGCCAGAAAATATCATAACAAAAATGACGTCCTTAGGATGGTGGATATCGATTCAAAAATCGATTACACATAGGATTGATATCGACAGCAGACCAATAAAAAGTCCAACAGCTACTACTTCGTCAGCTAGAGTTAAACGACTGTTTATCACCTTTAGGGTAGTTTATTCAAAATTAAGAAATAGCCTAACGGCAGAAAAATGGAGGAAATTAACATTTTTGGCAAAACAGGTAAATAAATAATAGAAGAATTTTGATTTATAGAATATAGTTATGTGACGCGTGAATGTGTAATTATGAAGGAATATTCTTACGATTTAAATCCGACATTTGTACAAAATCGATTGAAATAAAAGAAGGTGATTTTAATCAAAACAAAAGTAAATAACCAACAAAAAATTTGGTGTAATAAAAATAACAAGATGTGGAACATTATCTCATCAATATCCATATCCGTATCCGTATCCATATCCATATCCATATCCATATCCATATCCATATCCATATCCATATCCATATCCATATCCATATCCATATCCATATCCATATCCATATCCATATCCATATCCATATCCATATCCACATCCATATCCATATCCATATCCATATCCATATCCATATCCATATTTTTTTTTTTTTTTTTTTTTTATTTTAATTCATTTTATTTTCTCATACATTTACAGTTTTGTGTTTGAAACATACTCAAATTAATAAATCAATATTTGTTTTTTTATAGCTAATTACATTATATATATATATACATTTTTCTTCGAAAAGCTGCTTAATTAATTTTAAAACTACAACTAATTTCAAACAATATCAATAATCATAGCAAATAAAAAATTTTAAATAAAAGTAATTTGTAAAAAGACTTTGTTTGTCTAAAAATGGAAACAAATAAAGAAAAATTATTAGAAATAATTAATTTCTTACTTATGAAAAAATAAAAAAGAAAGATGATCTCTGTTTCATTTGAAACAATTTTGATCATCCCATTAATGTTGATAATAAGAATATGATTAAATACTTGCATGATAGGGGGGCTTTTTTGAGGTAAATAAAACTCTAATTATGTAACTAGAATCAAAATTTAAAACATAATAAAATTTTTGCTGAAAGGGAATAAGCAAAAGGATCAAGAGACGAAGCAAAATATTATGCGCGCGATTGTTAAATTGCAAAAATTAAAAACGAAAGGGAAAATACAGAAATGAAAATGAGCTTTCCGATATTATTATACATCAAACTTCACAAAAACTTTTAAACAATTGTTTTGAAGAGTGGCTCAACATTATATATTTCAAAGAGGTACGATTTTAGCTTACATACAAATTTTGATAGGGAATCTTGAGATTTGACTGTCATAGGCAGTTTGTTAAACAACATTGGTGCAGTAGACAAATAATATCTTCTGAAGTGTTCTTTGTTTGAAAAAGGCTGTATGCATTTTTTGAATCGCAGCTCATACTTTGAACATTTAATATTTTCACTGCCACTTCGAAGAAAGAACAGCTTTAACACCTTGAAAACATACAGATTACGAATAGGTAGGATACGTAGACACTTGAAAATTGGCTCAGAAGGATCTAGTCTATTCTTAAAATTCATAACTCTGATTATAAATTTTTGAGCAACAAAAACTGACCTTAATTTGGAGAAATAGCAACCACCCCAGCAACTCAAGCCATATTCAATTTTCGACTGCACTAGTGCAAAATAAAGATTCCTTACTATCTGTTTCGGGCACAGTTTTCTTAGTAAATACATTTTTCTAACGGCACATATCATGTATTTTTGAATATTCGAAATATGCGACTTCCAATTTAATTGACTATCTAGTTGTAACCCCAGATACTTGAATAATTTAGTTTCAGTTATTTTTATGCAATCTTCAGTGCAAAGATGCCCACTAGAATGATAGTTACTATGGTGTATGAGATCCGAGCTAGTAGTGTAAGAACCAGATGTCTTAAAAAATATAAATCTTGATTTATCACTAAGGATAAGTCCGTGCGCATTGAACCAAATACTTAATGCCTTTAAGTCCTGATTTGCATGATCATATAGACTATCAATTGTCGACGAAGTATACACCAAAGCAGTATCATCTGCAAATGCAACAGGGAATCCATGTAGATTCAGGGAAAAAAGAGAATTTACATAAACTAAAAACAGGAAAGGGCCCAAAACAGAGCCTTGAGGAACCCCAATACTTAAAAATTTCTTGTCACTGTAGGTCTTATCCCACTGAATAATCGTTGCACGTTCATATAAGAAAGTTCGAAACCAATTGTTGCATACACCGCGAATGCCAATACTATCCATTTTCTCTAGCAATAACTCTATATCAACCATATCAAATGCCTTCATAATATCTATAAATAAACCTGCAACACATCTACCGTTATTTAAAGCTTCGAAAATTAAATTGAGAAATTGCAACATAGCATCTTCAGTATTTTTATGCTGCCTAAATCCGTACTGCGAACTTGAAAAAAAATTTATTTTCTTTAGAAAAGCAAGTAAACGAGTTTTAACGCATTTTTCCAATATTTTTGAAAAAACTGAAAGCAAACTAATTGGTCGATAATTGTTTACACATTTTGGATCATCCTTTTTATGAAGAGCAAGTATAATGGCAATCTTCAGACATTCGGGAAAAATACCATCAGCAAGACTTTTATTAAATAGGAACACAAGAATTTCTGAAATGCTATGTATAATATTTTTTACCATAACTATATTAAGCCCATCATAACCACATGAAAGTTTATTTTTCATCGAGCGCACAGCGTAACATATTTCATCATTAGTAACTGGGAAAAAGAAAAGACTTTGTTCTGTTTGCTGATCTTTTATAACGTGAGTAGGAGGGCTTAGATTAGGTATAATTTTTTTTCTCAAGTCATTTGCAATTGAATTAAAATATGTACTGAATTCGTTAGCTATGTCTTGCGGAGAATCCAACACTTGAGAAGAACTATATGAACAAATTTTATTACTTTTATGCGATTTTGTTTTAGCCCCGATTATTTCATTGACTAGTTCCCATTGAGATTTACCATCCCCTTTTCTTGCTTGAAATTTATGTTTGTAATATATAGTTTTGCTATGTTCGCATTCCTTTTTTAAATTTTTTAAATTATTCAACCTTCGCTTAAGATTCAAATTATTAGGATGCTTCTTAATTAAAATGCTTAGTTTGTTTTTTAGATTAATCTTCTTTTTTAATGTTTGGTCAATCCAGGGTTTAATTAAATACTTTTTTTGACATGAACTACTACTAATGGTGGTACTTTGATCAATATTAGATCTTAGGATGTCCATA
Source organism: Diogma glabrata (assembly GCA_963693315.1). Taxonomy (NCBI): domain Eukaryota; kingdom Metazoa; phylum Arthropoda; class Insecta; order Diptera; family Cylindrotomidae; genus Diogma; species Diogma glabrata. The sequence goes on along the minus strand of OY856186.1, from coordinate 28,151,672 downwards.
AAGTTATTGAAAGCAGCATTAATATTATTTTCATTAAAGACCGAATCCCAGTTTTCATTTATTAACAAATTGTTTAGCTTAGGGTAATCAATTATAGGCTTTGGTACAGACAAAATGATGTCATCATCTCGAATATTCAAATCGAGTTTCAATGATGTTAAATTGTGATCCGTGATATTCAGATCAATTGCATCCGATGAAAAGTTTAAATTTTCAAATTTAGGGCTTGTTTTTAGAAAAATATGATCAATACACGAGCTATGTGTTCCAGCTATTCTTGTAGGTTTAATTAAAATGGACTGATATTCAAGGGCAGACAAAGTGAATAAGTAATTGCTAGTATTGTTATTCAGATTCAAAATATTTATGTTTATATCACCAATCAAAATAGTATTTAAGGTTTTATGACTATCCAAGCAACGCATTTAAATCATTTACAAAAATATCTATATTAATAAATTGTAGTCTGTAAATACAAAAGATACACCACTCATCAACGCCGATTCTAAACACCACTTTAATAACATCACAACTAGTCAAATTAAGGTTTTCCACACAACATTCAAGATTGTTCTTAACATAAGCAATTACACCACCAGCTCGATAACTATTATTACAGCCATCAAATAATTTATAATAAGGAATTTCATACCGATTTAATTCTTCGCTATTTATCCATACTTCACTAAGAAAAATCATATGAGGAAGTTTATTGAATGTTGATAACTGAGCCATAAAAACATCGCAATTTGATCTGAGACTCTGAATATTTTGATGTATAATAAAAAATTTTGAGAAATCAGACGAATCATCATTTGCATTTGAAACAAATCCAAAATCTGAAAAATCAAAAGACAAATTACTTTTATTTGAACCTTGAAAATTTATATCATTTATAATGAACATTAATTTAATTAGATTTTTTCTTTAATAGAAAGAATATTTTATAAATTTTCAAGGTCATGAAATGATTTTATGTATTTTATTTTACAGTTTTTGACTTCGGACTTCCTCATCATTATTTTGGCATCACGGACCCAGATGAATTTGTATCCACATTTGATTTTGGCTTGTTTGGCTGCTTTTAAAAGTTTGCGTTGATGGTAGCTTAGGCTATCATTGATAAATATTTTTTCCTTGGAGCCCGAGAATCCACAATCGTTAGCTGTTATGTGTTTTTTTTCATAATAACTCTTCATGATTTCATCCTTCTTATTCTTTGTGACAAATTTTACGTAAAGAATCGCCATATGTTTTTCATGTTTACCTTCGTCCCTGACAGTAATAATTTTTTTAAAACAAAAATCGATCGAAGTTTTATCAGCTGTTATATTGAATGCTGTGGACATCATCCGCTTTACAATTTCATACATATCATCATTTTTTTTTTACTTCACCACAATTTTAAATTGTGTGAAGTAATGCAATCTATCGTGAAAAAAAAAATCTTACATACCCCAAATTTTGTTTTTTCTTTTGTTTTGGACCATCCTCTATCCAAATAGCCAATAAAAATTTTGGTGTACGTCTGTGTGTGGGTGGGTGGGTAGGTGGGTGGGTGGGTGAGTTTTCTGCATAGGATCTTGATGAAACTTTGGCAAATGATACAGGTTCACTTGAAAATAGAAGATCTGGATTCATTTCAAATTTGGACAAAATGGCGGGGGGTCTCCCGAATACCTCTAAGTTTAAATCTTGAATAACTTCTGATCCCGAGCTATGATCTTATTGAAACTTAGTATATAAGGTTTTAATACTGTTTCCAATATTTCTGCATACCAACTTCCGGTTTGTCACTTCCGGTTAAAAAGTTTTTTTTTCAGGTGTTTATCCCTACTGTAGCCTACAATTACCGATCGATTTTCATGAAACGTTGCGAAAAGCTTTTAAATAACATGAGAAAGATTTTATCAGCTTTTGGAGCACATTGGATAAAGGGTTGGGGGGTCCACCATACAACAGGTGGTTTTTTCCACAAAGTTTTTATGTTTGTTGGGAGCATAAAACATTCATTCGTGAATGAATTTTGATGAAACTTTGGAAAAAGATGCAAACATGTATGACAAAGAACTGATTAGTTTTTGAGCGATAGTGAACAAAGTGGTGGGGGGTCCCTGGAGCACCTGTTTTTTTGAAAGCTCTATAACTTCTGTACGTGATAAGCGAATTGGATGAAACTTGGTACATGAGTATGTAGTACGGTTTAAAATAGTTCTGCATCCCAACTTCCGGTTTTTCACTTCCGGGAAAAAAAAATTTTTTGTACTTTTTTGAAGTTTTTTCTGTGTCTTTATGCACACTACAGCCTACAACAATGAAGTGATTATGATGAAACTTATGGAATAGGGTTCCAATTAGTGTGAAAAGATAATTATTATGATTTAGGACACATTGATCAAAGTGGTGGGGGGTCTACCATACAAATGCTGACTTTTCACACTTTGTTTTTTAAGTTTGTTAGGAGCATACAGACTTCGTTCCTTAATTTATTTTAATGACACTTTGGCAAATGATGGAGTCTTAAGTAACAAAGAACTGATTAGTTTTTGGATAATATTGGAATAAGTGGTGGGGGTCCTCCCGAACACCTGTTTAATGTGTCACACTTTTTTGAATGTTTGTTGGGAGCACACAGCATTCGTTCGTGAACGAATTTTGATGACACTTTGGAAAAAGATGCAAACATGTATGGCAAAGAACTGATTAGTTTTTGAGCGATAGTGAACAAAGTGGTGGGGGGTCCCTGGAGCACCTGTTTTTTTGAAAGCTCTATAACTTCTGTACCTGATAAGCGAATTGGATGAAACTTGTTACATGAGTATGTAGGACGGTTTAAAATAGTTCTGCATCCCAACTTCCGGTTTTTTACTTCCAGTAAAAAAATTTTTTTTGTACTTTTTTGAAGTTTTTTCAGTGTCTTTATGCACACTACAGCCTACAATAATGAAGTGATTATGATAAAACTTATGGAATAGGGTTCCAATTAGTGTAAGAAGATAATTATCATCTTTTGGGACACATTTGATCAAAGTGGCGGGGGGTCTACCATACAACTGCTGACTTTTCACACTTTGTTTTTAAAGTTTGTTGGGAGCATACAGACTTCATTCATTAATCAATTCTAATGACACTTTGGAAAAAGATGGAAACTTAAATGACAAGGAACTGATTAGTTTTTGGACAATATTGGGATAAGTGGTACGAGGTCTCCCGAACACTTGTTTACTGTGTCAGCATTTTTTCAATGTTTGTTGGGAGCACACAGCATTCGTTCGTGAACCAATTTTGATGACACTTTGGAAAAAATTGCAAACATGTATGGCAAAGAACTGATTAGTTTTTGAGCGATAGTGAACAAAGTGGTGTGGGGTGTCCCATACACTTGTTTTTTTTAAAGCTCAATAACATCTGTACCTGATAATCGAATTGGATGAAACTTTGTACATAAGCATTTAGTATGATTTACAAAAATTCTGCATCCCAACTTCCGGTTTTTTGCTTCCGGTAAAAAAAAATTTTTTTTACTTGTTGGCAGTTTTTTCAGTATCTTTATGCACACTACAGCCTACAATAATGAAGTGATTATGATAAAACTTATGGAAAAATTTCAATTAGTGTAAGAAGATAATTATCATCTTTTGGGACACATTGGTTTTTAAAGTTTGTTGGGAGCATACAGATTTCATCCATTAATCAATTTTAATGGCACTTTGAAAAAAGATAAAGACTTTATTGCCAAAGAATTGACTAGTTTTTGGACAATATTGGGATAAGTGGTGGGGTCCTCCCGAACACCTGTTTATTGTTTCAATGTTTGTTGGAAACATACAACATTCGTTCGTTAAGTAATTTTGATTACACTTTGCAAAAAGATGCAAATATGTATGGCAAGGAACTGATTAGTTTTTTTAGCGATAGTGAACAAAGTGGTAGGGGGTCCTCCAAGCACCTGTTATTTTGGAAGCTCAATAACTTCTGTACCTAATAATCGAGTTGGATGAAATTTGGTACATCCCCATTTAGTAAAGTTTACAACAGTTCTGCATCCTAACTTCCGGTTTGTCACTTCCGATAAATTTTTTTTTACTTTTTCTCGTACAACAGAATTTATGTTTGTTGGGATACTACTGCCTGCTTTAATATTTTTATTATTAGAACTACGAAGTCTATAATATTGGTTAGCTTTTAATTAAAGTATTTTATGGATATTAGCTCATTATATATCCAGAACACTATGTTTCCAGAGCTGTGGTGAAGTCAGCCTATGCATCAGCGTCGCAATATTTTCTATAGGTAAACCGCTAATTTCGATAGAGGAATACAATTTATTTTGTTCCATAAAATTTACACGATCAAGTAAAAAGTTATTTTCTGATTTTAATTTTTTATTCTCGTCAGATAGAATATTTATTTTGTGCATTAATTCGTTGTTCATTTCTTCAATGCGATTTATGACGTCATCATTTTGTTTTTTTATAAACTTTTTTAAATCCTCAAAGCCTTGGTCAATCCTTGGTTGTTGCAATTGAACAAACGGAACATCACAGGCTGTGCAAGTAAAAGCAGATTTTGATTTTATAATCTGATCAATCTCAATATCAGTGTTATTGGGACATATTCCATGTATCATGTGACTACATTTAGAGCAAAAAAGAGATTTTCCTTTTTCCCTATCAACTTTTTTGGTACATACAGAGCACATAGACGACATTGTTTAGTTAGTTTTTTATTTTTTTTGATATTTTATAATAAACTAAAATTTACTAATCACTTTTACTGACAATTTATATACAACTATAACATCACAAAATATAACAGTTTTCCTTTATTTTAATATTTATTAATTAAAAATTAACACAAACAATTTTTCTTGTTTTGATTTTATTCACTCACAGATTTTTTTTTTTATGATTTATATTTATTTTTCATTTTGATTTTATTTAATTTTTTGATTTTGATTTATTTTAATTTTGGCTGAATAACTTCAATTTGTATGTTGCCCCCACAACACACAAGAGAAGAAAATATCCATATCCATATCCATATCCATATCCATATCCATATCCATATCCATATCCATATCCATATCCATATCCATATCCATATCCATATCCATATCCATATCCATATCCATATCTATTTTTTTTAACGGCGCTCATGCTCCATGTAGGAGCGTTGCCCGGCTAATCAGCTTTGAATATTCACCACGGTCATGACAGCCGATTTTTTTAAGGGCGTTTATTACGTCAGTCTCCCATTGTAGTCGTGGTCTACCTCGCGGTCGCTCACTCCCTGGGGTACTAACGTACATTTTCCTAATCATGCCAGACTGTGAATCGGCTCGTAGAATATGTCCAAACCAAGCAATCCTATTAGAACGGATACAACCTATTATATCAGGAACCTCAAGAAGGTCTCTGATCTCAAAGTTCTATCGGGTTCTTTCCATATCCATATCCAAATCTTTAACCATCCCAAATCCTTATTCATATGATTTAACATATATACATTTCATTTCACCATGAATATTAATTTTAAGGAATAGCACACTAGAACTTAATAACAACAAAACTTAAGATGCAACATAGGTAAGGTTTCGTGGAAAAACGTCCTAAGATTTTTCAGTTTTCACATACTCTCAAAACCGTAGAAACATCGGTTGTTATAGCTTAAACAAATTTAAAGCTAAAACGTTTCATCTGACACAGACAAATTTGTTAGATAAACACAAAACTCTGAAATACTCTGGAATACATTTATTGTTATACCGATCGACGTCTCAAAACATAAAAAAAACATTATAGACAGGATATATTCACCTTTTCTTCAGCAGCTGTTTCTGTTGTCAAACATCTAACCCAGTGATTTGTATAATATGTATTGTGATGATGATTAAACTTTAGACTATTGATTGTGGTTCTAAACATTTTTCAAATTTATTTTTATTATCACAAAAAAACTTTTTGTAATATAGCGCGTCTTAAAGTGACTATATATTTATATCAACTAAATTAAACTGTTGAATGTAGATAAGTGAGCTCACACTTCGATTTTATTCATTTCTACATTCAAATAAATTAAGATTCTCGATTCCTGGTCACAAATTATTCACACATGTTTAAATCCTACACATAAACATATTCGTTTTTAAGTAAACAGTTTTTTTAATTTTAATACTCAGACTCACACAAATCATAACTGATACTAATTTATAACACGTTAAATTATTCACTCATTAACATTAGTATTTTAGTCTCAGTGGATTAATTATCATACAAACATTTCTAACTCAAGTATCTTTTTGTTTTGAATAATAGTATATTGTACAGCAAGCACAGAATGATACTCAAACTCTAAAACGATGGGCACATTGAATAGGTAAGAGGCAAATGGTTCAAATGCACTGTTTCAGACAGTAACGTGAAGCTTATCCAACAGGAATTTGTTTGAGATGCGGAGGAACGACTGCAGAAAGCTTCCTAAACTCTTCCTAAATTTCAACTCGAACCTTTAATGCTTTCATTTGAGCCCAAAACCAGTAACACATTAAGGATTAGTTTATGACAATATTAAGCACATTCAGTTCTACAGCTGTAACGTTACGCAAAGAACTTTTCAAAGACGAATAAATCTGAAGAGACGCTGAACCGATTTATAGCAGATGTCAGAGATGTTGTTGCTAAGAAAGGACTAGAAAGACGAGATCATTCCAGCTTAGATCATTAAACATGTTGTAACGCGTACAAGATATAATTAACCAAACTACAAGGCGTTCAATTAACTTAACCAGTCTGCCAAGAAAAAATTACTAAAATTTTGAGTAGGTTCTTTCTACACCACGAAACTTATGCTTATATGAGATTTATACAGATATATGAGATTTCTATGTAGGGTATTCAATGTCGATTATCGAGTACCAAGGTACCCGGGTATTTTTGGCTTTTTCAACATACTCGACTACCCGGGTAATTTGATAGACTACAAAATTTTGATTTTCAACAAGCAATCAAATGATCCCCAAGTTTGCATTAATATTGATTGGGACGTAGAATCTAGGACTTTTTAAAACCTAATGAGACATAGGTCTTAAGAGTATTCTATGTGTTGTTGTGACTCATATTGTAGGCCCTATTACACATCAAATTTTATTAAAAAAATTATCAGTCAAAAGTAAATTCACGCAATTCAGGTTCAGTTTACAGCATTTGGGAAATAAGCTAAATTTTATTCTTTTCAAGCAAAATTTTGTACCTGTGCGTCTGATATTGTAAGGAAATATATAATCTGTTGTTTAAGATATTGAACGAAATGATAAAAATGATCATGCAAAAGATGGCTGAATGCAGAAGATGGCTGATGTATACTGGCTGAAATTCAGTTATTAATAACTAGTAGGGTAGGGTGTGACCATAGCGGCCACGCCAAGAACTTCCCGTTAAGTTAAATAGGTAGCATTAAGATATTTTCTTAAAACTTTAATAAATTGAAATTTTCTTTCTAAGACTTGCAATTAATCGTCATTTTTTCACCTTTTGGTTACACTGGAAAGAAGATTTTCATTGCACCATATATTTAAAAAAAACTAGCGGTGGAGTCTACTTAAGGTCTACTTTGTCAACGTTGCTAAAGTTTTTTCCATTTTTCTCAAACAATATCACCATTTTTAGGGTTCCGTACTTTAAAAAAGTAAAAACGGTACCCTATTAGTGAGACTTCGGTGTCCGTCCGAATTTCTACAAAATCGATTTTCTCAAAAACTATAAGTGCTATCAACTTGAAATTTTTTACAGTTATACAATGTATTTGTCCACGCCTACTGACAACAAGAAAATTATTAAATTATTAATTATTAATTAAAATTATTTTTTATCAATATTTTATGGCCATTGATAAGGAGATAGTAAAACAAAAGTTTGTTTTAAGGAATCGAGTTTGGTTTAAAAAATCAAAAAAAAAATCCAAATATTTCAAAAAAACATTTCAATGAATTATCGACTGCTTAGTTTTTAAGTTATTTCCATTTTTCCTTTTTTTGTCCCCCACCTTAACTTCGAACATTACAAAAGCAAAAAATTGAAAAAATTCAAGGTTGTAGGAATTAAGCGTACAAAATTCCGTTTTTTGTTTTGGTTGTTATAATTTCAAATGTTTATTGGAGGGGGGGGGGGGGGGGGTTGAGAGTAAAAATTACGAAAACAAAAAATATTTTTGGTCATGACAAGTGGGGGTATCATATGAAAGGTTATTTTTTTTCTAGTCTAAAACAGTTTTTTTTCTAATTTTCGAAAGCACAGTAATGAACTTATTTTAGAAAAAGTGAAATTTTAGTTTTGTCCCCCACACTTATCTTCGAACATTACAAAAGAAAAAATTTAAAAAAATTCACGGTTGTTGGTTCACTTGGCAAAAAAATGAAACATTTTTTTGGTCGTTATAATTTCAATTGTTCTTTGGAGGGGGTTGCGAGTAGAAATTTTGAAAAAAATAAATTTTTGACTTGGACAAGTGTCATATGGAAGGTGATTTTTTTGTAGTTCAAAATAATTTTTTTTGTATTTTTCGAAAACACGGTTTCTGACTTATTTATAAAAATGTGAAAATTTGTTTCTCTCCCACTCTTTATCTTCGAACATTACAGACGCGAAAAATTGGAAAAACTTACGGTTACAGGCAATGTTGTAAAAATTGAACGAAAACTATAGCGGTTAGCTCATTATTTCAGATGTTCCTTAGAGGGGGTTGAGAGAAGAAATTTCGAACAGGTTGCAAAACTACTATAAACTATTATATATTTAGAATAAGTATACATTTAAATATTCCGCATAAAATGTATAATAAGAATTGCCTTTCTATGTTAATTGTTTATTTATTAATTCTATGTTATAATGATAAAAGATAGTGATATATGTTGTTGTTTCATTTTTTTGTAGTAGATTTGATAGAAGCTAATTAATATTAAAATCAGTATGTAACAATCTTGTGTTAATTAAAGATATCTAAGTATTCAAAGTCTGTGTCAATTTTAATTATTTTGTCTGTATAAAATACCAGTGGTTTTAAGTTGTGAGTGATTACAAAATACACAACAAGTGGCGACGAAGAATAAAAAGATTATTTTAATTAAGAAGGATACATAAAATAAACTGGAAGATCCAAAAACAACAGAACGCGTGTTGTATAAAGTCGACGACAAGGTTGTTTCAAAAAGAATGCCTCATGTGGGGAAAATCGAAGAGTTTGAGCCAGGAGATGATTTCGAAACATACAAGGATAGATTGGAAATCTTTTTTAAGATAAATAAGGTTAGTGATGATGATAAAACTTTAATGTTATTAAGTTTGATTGGGAAAAGTACGTTCCATATACTGAAAGCGTTAGTATCACCCGATAATCCGGCTGATAAAAAATATGAAGAACTGGTTAATGAATTAAAAAAGCATTTTAAGCCGACAATTAATATTAGAGCGGAACGTTATAAATTTCACAAGGCCGTGCAGAATGAAGGAGAATCATTAACAGAATATATTATACGATTAAAAGGGCTAGCTCAGCCTTGTAGTTTTGGCGCTTTTTTGGAACATGATGCTTACACAAAAAAGTTTATAAACAGTGCCTTAGATGATGCTTTGACGGATCGGTTTATTGTCGGGCTACGCAGTTACGAAATTCAATGTGAATTATTAAAAGATGATTCAATGGATTTTACAGCTTGTTGTAAAAAAGCATTAAATATGGAGATGTCTACTAGGGACGCTAGAGCGATTCAGCCTTTACCACAATATAAGGTTTCGAATCATCAAGAGTCAACGTCAAGCAGTGAAAGTTATTACAGAAGTCGCTCACCATCTTTTAAACCAGCAGAATTACGTTATCGGAATAAAAGTCATTTTCGGTCTCCGTCACCAAACAACAGACAACAGTTGAATTTAAATACACAACGTTTTGGAAAATGCCGAAGATGTGGAAGACGGCATGATGTAGCAAATTGCCCAGCTCGTGATTGGATTTGTTTCTCGTGTAATGGAACGGGGCATACTTCAAGAGTTTGTACCAAGGCTGGAGAGAGATTCAATGCCATTTATAACATTGCTATGAATTCGGAACCATTATTAATCAACGTCTTAGTCGAAGGTCAAATGTTGCAAATGGAAGTTGATAGTGGTGCCTGCGCAACGGTTATTTCTGAGGAGATGTATCGAACTAATTTTGTGAATTTTAAATTAGAATTAATTATGTTTAATTCGCTTGTTTCTGTTACAGGTGCATTTATTCCAGCTGTGGGAAAATTTCAAGTCAGTGTCGAGGATAAAAATAAAAGTAGTCATAGGTTGGAGTTGGTGGTCATAAAAGCATCCAGGCCTTTCAAACCATTATTGGGACGGGACTGGATGGATGTCTTATGTCCAAATTGGAAAACGGATGTACAACACTTTTTTTTGTCGAATGTAATTAGTTCAGTCAATATGGATACCATAAATATCATTGAAATTATTAAAGCCAAATATCCAAATGTGCTATCGAGTCAAAAGGATCAGTCGATTTTGGGATATGAAGTTGATATTATACTCGACCCAGAGGTAAGTCCAATTTTCCATGCACCTTATTCAGTGCCTTATAAATTAAGAGATGTCGTGGAAGCAGAATTGAACAGATTAGAGGAAGAAAACAAAATAATTCCTGTTACTACAACAAAGTGGGCAAGTCCCATTGTGATTGTGGCAAAGTCGTCTGGCAACATTAGAATATGCATGGACTGTCGTGTAACCATTAATAGGGCTGTAGTATCCAATCATTATCCATTGCCAAATATTGAAGATATTTTTGCTAAACTGGCAAATTCTAAATTCTTTTGTGTCATTGATTTAAAGGGAGCTTACCAACAGCTCAAGGTCACTCCAAATAGTCAAAAGTTATTAACCATTAACACACATAAGGGTTTATTTCAGTATACCCGTCTACCTTTTGGTGTTTCTAGCGCACCTTCCATCTTTCAATCAGTTGCAGATCGTATTTTAATGGGCTTAGAAAAAGTATATTGTTACCTAGATGATATGCTTATAGGAGCAGAAACAAAAGACGAATGTCTTGAGATATTATTCAAAGTTCTTGAACGTTTAAATGCTCATAATGTCGTCATAAATTTGGAAAAGTGTAAATTTTTACAAACGTCTGTAGATTATCTTGGTCATTCACTGTCGTCAGAAGGAATTCGCCCTAACCAAGAAAAAGTCAAAGCTATTGTCAATGCGCCAAGTCCGTCAAATGTACAACAACTACAATCATATCTAGGTCTGCTAAATTATTAGGTCGTTTTCTGCCAAATTTGTCTACAGAATTAACTGAATTATATGAACTGTTAAGAAAAGATGTCAAATTTAATTGGTCTCCTAATTGTCAAAATGCCTTTGAGAAAAGTAAAAGTTTGGTTTTGTCCAATAATTTACTAGAACTTTATGATCCACAGAAGCCTATCATTTTGTCTACTGATGCCAGTCCCTATGGGGTTGGCGCAGTATTGTCACATCTCGTGGAGGGGGTTGAAAAGCCAGTACTATTTGCATCTAGCACCTTATCTAATGCCGAAAAAAACTATTCACAACTCCATCGAAAAGCCTTAGCCATAATTTTTGCCATAAAAAAATTCCATAAATATATCTATGGTCATACCTTTACCATCTTTACTGACCATCAGGCTTTAAAAGAGATTTTTAGTCCAAAAAAAAATACACCGGCAGTAGCGGCAGCCCGCTTACAACGTTGGTCAGTGATATTATCAATGTATTCCTACAAAATCGAATATCGAAAAGGATCACAAATGGGAAATGCTGATGCTCTCTCTAGGCTTCCTTTAAATGAAAAAACTGATATCGAAGAAAATAATTGTATAAGTTTTTTAAATTTTTCAAATGAATTTCCTTTAGATTTTGAAAAAATCCGTGAACTAACCGCACGCGATAACATATTATGCGAGGTGTTAAATTTTATAAAATTTGAGTGGCCAAAAGTAATGAAGGAAACCATTCAACCTTACTTTGAGAAGAGGAAATCGTTAAGTACGGAAAATGGGTGTCTATTCTATGGAAATAGAATAGTTATCCCAGCTCAATTACAAGAAAAGGTATTAAATTTACTCCACGAAAACCATTCTGGGATGGTTAAAATGAAACTTTTAGCAAGGTCATATGTCTGGTGGTATAAGATTGACCAAGCTATTGAAAGTTTTGTAAGAAGTTGTAGTATTTGTCAACAAACAACCAATGTGCCAAAGGAAGTCGTCACTACTAAATGGTTCCCTACCACATACCCTTTTCAGCGAATACATATCGATTTTTTTATTTTCAAATTTTCATTTCTTGTTATTGGTTGATACATATAGTAAATATTGTGATGTTATGTTAATGCACAAAACAAATGCCAGTAGTGTGATTGGAAAACTACAAGAGTTTTTCTCAGTTTATGGGCTGCCAGAAAAAATGGTTAGCGATAATGGTCCGCCGTTTTCTTCCTTCGAATTTGTTCAATTCTGTAGAAAACATAAGATAGAACTAATTAAATCACCTCCATATCATCCACAATCGAATGGTTCTGCTGAACGGAATGTTCAATCGGTAAAGATGGTTTTCAAGAAATTTTTGATCGAAAATCGGAATTTGGATATAAAGGAAAAAATATGTAAATTTTTGATTCACCAAAGAAATACTCCAAGTACTGTTACTATGAAATGTCCCACTGAAATGATATTTTCCTACAAGCCAAGATCGTTGTTTGACATTATTAATTCAAAGAAACGAGTTGCATTTAATTTGGAAAAGTTAGAAAACGATAATAAATTAAACGTAAGAGATTGTAATGTTAAGGATAAAATTAATAATGATACGAAACAGTTAAATAATAATAATATTGAAATTAAACAATTCAATGAGGGGGAGAAAGTAATGTATAGGAGTCATTTCAAAAATTATATCCGTTGGATACCGACTAGAATACTGAAAGTTTTGAGTCAAACAACGTATCTTATAAATGTATTTAATAATGTAAGAATGGTGCACGTTAATCAATTAAGAGCTTCAGAGTTAGCGGACAAATTTCATCCGTCAGTTCATATTATACCGAAGACTTCGGTACATTGCAATAACTCTCGTAAAAGGAAACATAGCGAAACCGATGTGTTTGAGTTAAGACGATCGAAAAGAGTGCGAAGATTTCCTGATCGATTAACGTATAAAAAGTAAAGAATCATAGTTTTTTTTTAATGTTAGATAAAATATTTATTTTGGTTTTATTATGTTTTAAAACATTTTATGTAACAGTAACAACAAACCAAAGGGGGGAAGGTTATTATATATTTAGAATAAGTATACATTTAAATATTCCGCATAAAATGTATAATAAGAATTGCCTTTCTATGTTAATTGTTTATTTATTAATTCTATGTTATAATGATAAAAGATAATGATATATGTTGTTGTTTCATTTTTTTGTAGTAGATTTGATAGATGCTAATTAATATTAAAATCAGTATGTAACAATCTTGTGTTAATTAAAGATATCTAAGTATTCAAAGTCTGTGTCAATTTTAATTATTTTGTCTGTATAAAATACCAGTGGTTTTAAGTTGTGAGTGATTACAAAATACACAACATAAACATTACAAAAACCTTATGCTGTAAGTTTCAACAAAATTAAATGTCAACACTGAGAAGTCTAAAAAACAGTTGTTCAACGAACCACAGTCATCCTCCCCGACTCCTTTGCCAAATTTTGAAAATAGCTGATTCAAAATAGCACATTTTCCATATTCAAATAAAACCGGATTCATTTGCGGCTCATTTTAAATCAAAAGTTTCATCAAGTTCTCATGCGTTTGCGTAATGAAAATAACGCCAATTTTTCAAATTTTCTTAAAAAAACTCAAAAAGAAAGATAGCAATTGTTTATACAAATGTCATTATAAATGGCTGACATGATGACAAACAAAATGGGAGGTAAATGATTTTGATAGCATTATTTATTCTAGTAATACTTGCAAGAGATGATATTCAGTTTTTTGGAAACCCCTAAAAAATAAATGAACTGATTTCATTAGAAAAGGACTGGGCTGTAGGTTATGCCAAGATATATCGATTGTGACCATTGAAGTTGAAATCGGATCATCCGTTGTTGAGAGAGCGTTGGACAAATGTTTGTCCACATACGATGATACACACGCACATACTCACACACACATATATACTGCCAGCTAAAAATAGACTAAACAGCTTCAGGAGGTCTTGAAACGTAAAGATATTATAAAAATTTCGATTTCGAAAATCGACCCAAAAACATTAACTTCTCATATCGGGAACTTAATAAACAGTTGACCAGGCAATCTACTCTCGAACCTCTGACCTTTTTGTCAAAATAAGAAAATAGCTCAGGTTTTTGATATTCAAGTAAACCCGGATGCGGTTGCAGCTCATTTACACACAAAAGTTTCATCCAGATATCATTCGTTTGCATAAAGAAAATAACACGTAGTTTTTTCACATTCTGTTAAAAATCTCAAAAACTAAGATAGCAATTGTTTATACAAATGTCGTTATAAATGTCTGATATGATGACAAACAATATGGAAGCTTCATGACCTTGATAGCATTATTTATTAATCTCATGATATTTGCAAGAGATGATTTTCAGTTTTTTGGAAACCACTAAAAAACAAATGATTTAATTTCGCTAGAAAAGGACTGGGCTCTAAGTTACGACAAGATACATCGATTGCGACCATTTTCGTTAAAATCGACCCATCCGTTGTTGAGAAAGCATTGGGCAAAAATTCTCCACACAGCGATATACACATTAATACACACACACACACACACACATACAGACTGGCAGCTAAAAATAGTCTAAACAGCTTTAGAAGGTCATGAAATGTAAAGATATCAAAAAAATTCCGATTTCGAAAATCGACCCAAAAACAATAACTTCCCATATCGGGAAGTTAAAAAAAAGACATTTCAAAAGTATTTTTTGGATTGAACAAAATTCAATTTATTTGAATTGGCTTCGTAGGAGCTAATTAACAAAAGAAACTTAAACATATTAAACCCTACACGGCTGCACCCCCACCATACCTTAACTTTTCTAGATATATTTTATTTCTTTTTCAAATACCCGGGTACCCGGGTAACCCGGGTATTTCAAAAATTAATACTAGACTACCCGGGTACTTGCAAAGTCGATTAATTTAGATACCCTATTTCTATCCCATACTTTACCAAATGCTTAGAAATATCAAGTGAAATACTGAATGTTTCCCCATGGTTTTCCAGATATTTAGGCTGTATTCTAAACCAAAACTTATTTGAAACTTATTTGTGGAGACTTACTTATTTGAATAAGTAACCTAAATAGGTGACTTATTTGAAATTTTTTTTTCATAGAAAAATCTAATTCGATTTGACAGTGTCAAATATTTTTATGTTTGTTTACAAAATAGTTTTAAGCAATAAAATTTCTTTCTCGATCCCTAATAAAATAATGTAGTAATTTAAAATGAAAACAAGAAGTTTTGTAAACTTTTTAATTGATCAAATTAAATAAATCGTTCTCATTAAATTTATTTTCGAATTTTCTTTTTGTTGCTGTCAAAATAAGAAAGCTAAATCATTTAGAATAGCTTTTAAATACTTATTTAAAATGGCGGTAAATAAGTAAGTCTACATAAATAAGTTTCAAATAAGTCGTCGTTTAGAAAACAGCCTTATTCCAGATATGGGATACGTAGACTAACAGATCACCTGTTGCATGACTTCTACGAAGCCCATACTGCTTATCATCAATAATTCGTGACATCGCCAAATATTTTATTAGATTGGAGTTAACATATTTTTTAAATATTTTAGCCAAAACCGACAGAATTGCAATTGGCCTATAACTGTTATGGTCTATCTTACTGCCTTTCTTTGATATAGGTTGAACGCTGGCCAACTTCCATGAATCAAGAAATGTTCCGGTTATGTAAAATAAATAAAAAATGTTTGTTAGAATTGGAGCTAGCTGTCTAGCAAAGTTTTTAAGAATGAGGGGTGGAATAGCGTCAGGGCCAGCGGCCTAGGAGCTATTGATATAGACAGGAAGAAGCATTTTCCGTACAATATTGCAACGAAATATAATTGGTTTCGTTTTCGTTTCGACTGGGGAAATTTGTGTAGGGGAGTGGGGAGGTTGAACAATATTTGAGTTTTCTGCGAAAATATGACCCAATAGATCCACCTGCTCCTTTGAGCAGCTCACGGGAATGTCATTCAGAACTAAGGTTGGAATAGGGATCGAGTAAAATTGTTCTCGACTGATTGAATTATCTAAAATAACCACGTGAGCCAGATGGGAGATCAGCGAATTTTTTTTTCTTTCTTCTGAATAAACGAGTCTTTGTCCAAGTCTAATGCTGATGTGGTGGGATCTTGCTCAACACAAAACATATTTTTCCAAGATGTTTCTTCGTAAAAGTTTCTCAGTCCCTCCCAGTTAGCGCGTTTATACTTCCAAACACGACGATGATTGGCTTTAATTGGTATCGGTAATGTAAATTGCACTACTGCTGGTATTAGTAAACGGTCCGATGATCCGAGGGGTTAGTCAACTTTTGTCTCCATTGTATCTGATTTGTTTGTCAAAAACAGATCCAATAAATTATTGTTATGATGGTATTATCTAAGATTCTAGTGGGACAGTCTATCATTTGAGTCAAACCATGATAATCTGCGAGTATCAGTACGGCTTGTCTTCCTACGGGGTCAGTGCGTGATGAATACTTAAGCCATTATTTATTATGAATATTAAAGTCTCCAAGCATGATCAGTTTTACTTTGGTAGTCCGTGATAATATGGTAGTCCGTGATAATTTTGTCTAAATTAAACGATATTTGATCAAAAAACGAACATCCTTTGGGGGATTTTGGGGATCTGTATAATCCTATTATAAACATAGTTGCATCAACACCTGAGATTTCCAATGCTATAGAATTATGGTGTTTAGAGTTCAACTCGTAAGCTTTAATTCTCATACATTGAAAATGAATTTCGAACAAATACACAGACACCATGTTTGTTATAAATGGAATGTTCCAATTCGTAACTAGGTATCCAGTATTGAGATCTAATTTCGCTACTTTGAAAGAAAAAATATTGGTTCACTCTGATGCCATTTTATTGAGACAAAGACTTACCCTTTGACATTGCAGGAATATATACTGAAATTCGGCCAGGCCTAAATGTCCACACTACACAATACAAAAAAAATTTGGTATCTCTGTCACAAAAATACGATAGCAGGATTCATGCAACAGTAGCTGGATAATGGAAAAGCAAAGAAATTGAGGATACAAAAGACAATGAACTTAATTGAAGATTCCCAATAATAGGGTAAGTTTTAGTTGACGTAATACAAAAAAAATTCACTCTATAATATATAAAAGAAGATTTATATTTCTTGTTACCAGGCAATAGAAAAGAAGTTTATGCCTTTAAATAATATATTTTAATGCATTAAAAGTCAAAATTATTATAATTTTAATGCAGTAAAAGTCAAAATTCTGATTATTGTAGATAATCCTTAAACAATGAACAATCTCATCCGAATGTATGTAAACTTCTTATTTGCACCTCACTTTCACTACACGCACAATATAATTAATTTTGGTTTTATTTTATTTTTAATCTGTCTTTAAAAAGACAAACTGTAAAAAAAAATAAAACAAACTTTCATAATTTCACTTTTTTTAATTTTTTTTAATTTTGTGAATTCGATAGCCAAAAGACGTCTGTCCAACATTTAATTAGATTGCTTATTCCCTCCACTTTTAAATTGCTGGTTTCATTTAACGTATAATGAGATAAATTGACTTTCGTAATTATAAAATGATGAATTTTATCTCATTATCATCTAAAATCATATGCGAAAGAAGTTTTTTTTGTGAAAGTCATTAATAGTCATCACCTACCAAAACAAACGTAAAAAGCAAACGGGCACTTTGAATAAATAATTTTATTGATTAAAATTATATTTATTTAATATTATTTGTTTGCCTTGTTTTATGCTGTTTTACTGATGTTTAAGTTTATTTTTTCTAATATTATGAAAATAAATTTAAATATACACTAGAATATTTAAGAAAAAATGTATTTCAAAAACTCCGGCTCGATGGACCAAAAAAAATTTATCATAAGTAAATCTAAGAGGAACAAATGATTATTTATCAAAGTAAATCTAAGATGAACAAATGATTATTTATCCCTTTCAGGGATCAAAGCCCCGTTATATGATAAGCAAAATGGGATGATTATTTAGCTCTTGGCCCCGTCCGTTGCTTCTGCATCGGTATGGCCGGTAAATAGAAAAATGTTTAATTTGTGTTTAACCGGAATACAGGAACGAACTTTACCTGAGTCACGCGTCGTTTTGCAGCTGAGGTTCCTTGCATGGAGAAAAATATCCTCAACCAACTCAGCTACCTCTGTCTGTCAGGTGACTGCACCAAGGCCGAAATGTATCTCTCCATCACTTTTCGATATCTGAACTACGAATGCTTTCATAATAATACTTATAACTGACCTCCCATCATTCTTGGTAGTCTCAAGCTAAATTATATTTCAGTTGTGTATAGGAAGCTCTTAATTACTGTATTTTAGCATTTCCAGCTCCTTACCTGGATATTCAGGTTTTGCAGGGATACAAGCATTAACTCTCTGTTGACTTGATATATCCACTACATTGACCACTTCCAGTTTGGCACCTACCATAACTTTTGACAAATGATTGCGTTGTCCAGCAAAGATTGAAGATCGGCACATGCTATCAATTTTACATGATTATGATACCAACCACCATCTCTGCAAACCGAGATCGATACTGGAATTTTCGCAGATCACTTCCAGAATTGTTTTGATTGGTGACATTATTACATTACTCCAGCTGGCAGGCGTATGCTTTTATATGTATTATTATGGTTTTCCATATTATTCTCTGTTTGTGTGCTTTTGTCACTTTTGAATTAAAATGCAATATTTAAAAATATGTTTTTTACTGTTTATTTTTAATTTTTTATTTTATTAATAATAATATAACCTTCCTTATAGTAACAATTTGGATTTTATTTTTTATTTTATAGAATATCGATTTCGACTTACGTCATCCTCAGTTCTTGAATTATTATTACAATTTTTGCTTAAAATATTACTTATATACTATTTCAACTACTACTTTTTATTATTATGTCATATATTTTGTTAGTTTAGTGTTGATTTTATCATTTAAAATGTTGTTATTGTTTTTATGTTTATATATTTCTATTTCTTCCAATCTATCTAGATATTGTCTTTTTCTTTTTTTATGTAATACGGTTAAATTTGTGTTGATATTGGTGTATTTGTGTTTTTCTATTTTTAAATGTTGGGCATATCTGTATTTTGGATCGCCTCTGTTAATTTCATTGGTGTGCTCAATAAATCTTTTTGTGAAGGACCGCCCCGTTTGGCCTATATAAAATTTACTGCAGTCGTCACAGGAAAGCTTATAAACACCTGTGTCTAAGGTTTGTTTTTTTTTAGTTTTTATGTTATTTTCTATTTTATTTTTGTTTTTGTAAGCTGCAATATATCCATGTTTTTTTAAAGTTTTTTGCATTATTTTGAATGTTGTTTTATTGTATGTTACACCTACGTATTTTTTACCTGCTAAGTTTTCTTCAATGTTGTTAGGGTTCGCAAATGTTTCTTGTTTTTATATTTTCTATTTAATGTGTCAATTATTTCATTTTTATATCCGTTTTTACTGGCTATGTATTTTATGTTGTTTAGTTCGTCTTGATAATTTTCGGCATTCATTGGTATATTGTTCAATCTATTGATCATGTGGTTGTAGGCAGCGATTTTATGGATGAAGTGATTTAATATTTATTCGTTGATCCGTTTGGGTTGGTTTTCGGAATATTTTGAATGTGTGTTTTGAATCTACATTTTTGATTGATAAATCCAAAAAATTTATTGTGTTATTTTCTTCATTTTCTATCGTGAATTTAATGGAAGGTTCTATGCTGTTTATGTATTGGTGTAATATATTAAGCTGTCTATTCGTTCCTTTGAATAATAAAATTATATCATCAACCTAGCGATAGCAATTAATGATTTTTTCTTTGTGTGGATTTAAGTTATTATGTATATATTTTGTTTCAAAATCGTTGAGATATATTTCGGCTAAAGTTCCAGATAGTGGGTATGCGTTTGTCATCCTGCGTTCTATCTATATAACAACTTCCAGTAGCTGATCGTTCACATCACCTTAAAACCTGATAACCATTAACCTGTGGTCTTTTAAGAGCCTTTGGTCTCTTTCCATGTGATCTCTGTTTTATGGAAGAAGAACCGGACCTAAATGTAGTATTTTTTATGGCCCAAACAAAAATGGCTAGATCCCGATCCATTTTATCGGAATCCGGAATAATCTCTAATCGTTTAATAGCTTTCCTTGCTTTCCTTCTATGACAGTTTGGAAGTCTTGGAAGAAAACAATGAATCCGCCTACAATCTCCGTCACTAACTTATTCGAATCCTTTGATGGACCGGATACTCTTCTACATACTTCATCTATATTTTTTCATATTTTTTCTTCGAATATTCATCTGATTCCGACATGTAGTGGAGAAAAAAAATAGTTCACCTTCGCAGAAATTCGTGGAACATAGGAAAGGCAAATTACATGGCTCGGTATCCATGCGTCTCGGTTCGCGAATGACATATTTGAATGAGCCTCCAGTCAAGCAGATTATTGGCACGGGTCGCATTGATCCAGCTCATTTGGTAATCATTTTGCGTGACCTGTTCCACACCTGGATAATTAACACACATACAAGACACGAAAGCAACTCCCATTTAAAAAACAACGTTTTGAGCAAACTTGCAAGCTCATTTCAAGCTGGTGTCAAGCACACCAGGAGTGAATAAAATAATAATGGAGTGTAGCAGTTAGTAGTTAATTCAGCGCAATTTATTAACATTAATGAGAGTGGTAGAATTGTAATGTTTAACCCATGGGTCCATATTAACGAGCTAAAAGATTTAGACGTCGAAAAGAACAAAACTAATTAACAAAAATAACAAAACTCTTCATGATGTCTTCGATAAGCAAGATTTTTTCAAAACTCACAATATGCTCTAAAGTCTAAATAAATATACTGTAAATTAGTAAGCAACCAATCAAAACCTGTCGATCTATGTTAAAGAAAAATCTTTTAAAAAAACCTACACAAATGAAATATTAAAAACAAACAAACCAAAAACTATTTTTAACAATATTTATTCCTTCAAGTACGTATTAAACCACCCCAATAGCGTATAAGTAAGTACACACTCGTATGCGTATAAACAAATATATTTCCTTATGTTATTTATAATAACAGTGGGTAGTAGTGGTTAGTGAATTTGGGATTTATTTTTTATGTTTCACTTGTGACTTGAGATTTGTTTCCCAAATCCCATCGGGATCAATTAATTCAATTATTTAATTCGTTCATGAATGAAAAAAATACAAATGAAAAAAATCCATTCGTATTTTATTTGGGGAATGTGATTTAAAAAAAAAAAAGAAAATGAATGCAGTAAAGTATTAGTGAAAAAACACGTACAATAACTATATCACAACATACACGATATAAATTTCAAAATATCGAAACCAACAAACGTTCACCCCTTAACAATTAAAATCACAACAAACTTAAATTTTTTTTTATCCAATTTCTCTCATCGCTTTAACATCTTACTAAATTATTTAACCTATGAGTGTTTCACACATGAAACCCAAAAGTTAATAAAAAAAAATTATATAAACATAAAAAAAATATCGTGCATAAATTATAAGATTCAACGATTATTGAATTACGTACATGAAGATAAAGTATTTTCATACAAAATCAAAAACTTTAGAAGACTGAAGAAACAAACGAAAAAAAAAAACACTTTCTTCTCTTAAGGATTTTCATCTTATATTCTTTATACCAAAAAACAACAACAAAAATCGTAATAATTAAATTACGATATAAAAGTCAAGAGATAAATTTACAGAAATAGGAATAAATTACATTTATATGTTATAAAGATTTATAATATTGAAATTATTGGTAGTGATTTAACCATATGTTAACAATTATGATTTTATAAGAAAATTTCAACTTTAAAAAAGTTTTTTAATTACCACTAGTGAATTATTAAAACATGCAATTATTTTTCATTATCTTTTCAAGATAACATCTGCTCATAAATATTATATAAAAACCAACCAACATAGCATGTTATTTCATATTTGTCTTAAAAATAAATTCAGTTCTTCCACTGTAAATAAGTCTACTACAATATTGTTTTGTTGTTTCACACAACAACAAAAAGTTTCTATTACATTTTATCTTCATCAAAAATAAAAACAAATACCAAAACAAAAACTAATCCCGAACTGTTTCTTTTCTTGATTTTAACAATAACAAAAAAAAAAATTTTGAATACAGACGACGTCATCGTTTTATAGACAAACAATTAAAATGTTATAAAACGAATTCTTTTCATATTTTAATTCCAGGTTTTAAAAAATTAAAAATAACGATATGGAAAACAACAAATAAGCATTCATTTTAAAAGTTTATACTTCACTAGATTAAAATGTAAACTTTAAGATTATATATACAGCAAAATAAATAATGTTTTGCGTGTCATTTAAAAGGAGAGCTGGTTAGCACTCCCCTTGACAAGGATGGAACACACAAAGGTTGAGAATAGGCACCAAACATTTCTCAACCGCCAATTTTTTCGATATATTTCTATAAGTTAGTTTTTTTTGGTTTCATGAACATGTGTTAAAGCAATGTGTGAAAATTGATTATTAATAGAGACGTTCGGTTTGTGTATCGTAAAAAACTATGCAGTTAAAGATTTCTGCGTAACATATGTAGTTTTTTAATACAGGTAGTACAATATAACAAATGAAAAAAAAAACTTTTGTTAGGACAAATAAAAAAAGTTTTGTCAGGTGTGGGGTTCGAACCCACGCTCACATTGTGAACCAGAGCTTAAATCTGGCGCCTTAGACCGCTCGGCCAACCTGACATACAAACTCCGATGTCTAATTGGTATTTTTGTATTCCTAAGCGTGGACCTTCATTCGTTATTGGGCAAATAAACGTTGACACTCATTATTAATCTCAGTTGGCTACGACTTTCCAATCGATACGATATTTTTTCACTTGTGTGAAATAGTACATTATGATGCTAGGACGTAAAGCTAAAGATTTTGGACGGATGTGGAGTTTGCAAATCGAGGCGCCAGCCGAGATTTGCACCCACATTAAGTCCAAAATAGCTTACGTCCGTGCATCATATACTATTTTTTATTCGCCGCAAGCAAAATATTGTAAGAAAAGTTGTTTATTCTAAATTAAAATTACAAATTTTCATAAATTTTAAAATCAAAATATTTGGAACAAGTAACCTTTGAAAAAATATTTATTATTTTTTCCAAATTCTATGACAACAAATGATAACAACTATTTTAATTGGATAATGAAATTTAAAATTTGCGGGTTGCTTTGATAAAAAAATTTATTTTTCATAGAATTTAAACAAATACAAATGCTTTTTACTTTTTTGGACGTTGCTATGACGACAAAATAAATAGCTGAAAAGTGATACTTTAAAGCCGCAAATCACAGTAATAAAGTAACACTTTAATATATAGGCGAATAAAAAATAATTTAAAATATATTAATACAATTAAAATAATAGAAAAATAAAAATAGTTAGTTTTGTGTTTGTATGGTTCCGTTTTTTGTACGGAACATTATTGGTGCGAGTAAAACGAGTTTTTCACATTATTTCGATTATCTCGTAAACTATAAATGCTATGGACCTGAAATTTGAGGAGCTCATAAAACTAACCTATCCACATAAGATGACAGATACAAATAAAACTAAAGTTGTATTCGTTTGGTTTACAGGGTTACGATGTGAGACCTTTGAGAATAGTATATTATATGGCTTTTCTACTAGAGATACCAAGTCACAGTCTGTCAAAAAAAAGGTAAATTATAGCGCCCTGCATAGAGATTTGGATAGCGAAACGTGGTACGACGTCTACAATGAGTGTAATCCAAACAATGCTTTTGAAATTTTTATGAACATACTTAAAACCTATGTGAATTTGCATACGTGCAACAAAGTTTATGCAAACAAAAGTAAAAGGTTAAAGCCTTGGATTTCTGATATGCTAGTTAAAAAAATAAATCTAAAAAATAGCTTGTCCAAAAAATTTAAACGTTCTCCTCTTAATGCAAATCTCCAGTTATCTCTAAAAGTACTTTGCAAAGAAATTAAAGTGAATACAGCTAAAGAGAAAGAACGGTACTATTTATCTAAGTTTAGGGAAAATGGGAATGATCCGAAGAGAAACTGGAGGTTGGTTAATGATATTTGTTAAAAATTCAGTATACAGTAACCTGTAATTTAATTTTATATATTTTGTTTTATATAATTTCGAATTTCTCCCATCAAGTTTTTATTGAGTTTGTAATTAGAACTTTTTTCTATCAGTCTTTCTTTGAATTTCACAACATTTTGTTAATAATAAATATTTTTGTTAATTGTTTTTTCCAATGTAATTTGGTTTTTCTTCCAACATTTGTTTTTTTTTCATGACTAAATTTTATTGAATCGATATACATTACCAAGCTCTCTGATCTGGTAAATATTTGGGATTTAACTTTTTGAAGAACTTAGCATTTTCATTACATCATTTGGTGCCCCGAGTGAGGAGATAAATATATAAATAATGGATGTTCTAAAGAAATCTAGAGGATCTTCGAGAAGAATTTTTACAAGATATTTTAAAGAGCTTGAAGAAATTTTGGAGAATGAAGTTGAAATTGCATTGGTAGCACCGAAATTCAAAATAATTTGTGAGACTTATGAGAAGATTAGAGTCGCTGATGAAGAAATTTTTGGTCTGATGTGTGCAGATTATACCGATCAAGAATTGGATGATGAGCAGGATGGGGCAAATAATTACAAAGCTAATTTTTTTGCATTAGAACATCTTTACAATGAAAAGGTGGTTGCAGCAGGAGTAAGAGAAAATGAGGAACGTTGTTCAGAGACTGCTGTGAGCCGTGGAGGTAATCCTTCTAATGGGTTAGATCTGACTATTGGCAAAGGAAAAAACTATCTCCTTCCTAAAATTGAACTGAAAAAATTTAATGGTGAATTGACGGAGTGGTTAAGTTTCTGGTCCCAATTTCAGAAAATACATGATGATGATCAAATACATGTGGTTGATAAATTTCATTATTTGATTCAGTCTATTGTTCCACACACAAGAGCTAGAGATGTCGTGGAAAGTTTTCCACAAACTGAGGAAAATTATCAAAAGGCTATTGATGCACTAGTAGAAAGATTTGGCAATAAAGAGTTATTAGTTGAAGTCTATGTGCGCGAGCTGCTAAAGATGATAATAAATAATGCAAATAAAAGAAATAATATTAAAATATCGGAAATGTACGATAAGTTAGAAACACATCTTCGAGCATTAGAATCAATGGGTATAAAATTGAAAGAAAATTCTTCGTGGTTGTATCCTTTAGTGGAGTCTAGTTTACCCGATGAAATATTACGTGCATGGCAAAGAAGTCATTTGTCCTGCAATTCTGAAGAGAGACAAGATGGTAAGACCCATCTTGATAATTTAATGTTGTTTTTAAATCATGAAGTAAGAGCCGAGGAGAGGATGGTTTTAGCGAAAACTAGTTTTACTACTGAAGGTGTTATGAATACAAATAATAAACATATATATGAGAAAAGTAGTAAAAAATTATATCCTACTGCTGCGGGTTTATTAAATGTTGATAGCGCAGTTTGCATTTTTTGTCAGAAACAACATGAGAGCCGAGATTGTGTCAAAGCACAGAATATGAGTTATGAAGAAAGGATATCTAAAGTACAGAGTAGTAAAAGCTGTTTCAAATGCTTAAAAAAGGGACATCAATCGAAGAAGTGTACATCATTTATTAAATGCATGATATGTGGAGATAAACATCTTACGATTGTGTGTTCAAAACTGACTTTTGGATGTAAAAATGGTGCTGAGCAATCGAAAAGTATGGGTAATAATGAGATTGATCCAAATGCTGATAAAAATATAAATGCTGCGAGTAGTTTATGCACGCAAGACGTGCTACTTCAAACATTAGTGGTTAACATAGTTGGACAAAACGCAAGTAAAACGGTCCGAGCTTTAATTGATTCTGGATCACAAAGATCGTATATTTTGGAAAAAACAGCCAAACAATTACAATTAATTCCTAAATCCCAACATAAGATATCTAAGTGCTTATTTGGTGGTCATGTAACAAATTCGGAAATGCATTTTGGGTACGATATTGTCGTAGAAGATTTAAAAAACGTTAGTAAGCTAAAAATTAATTGTTTAAATGAAAAAAAGATTTGTGGGCTAATATCACGATTGAATAATTTAGCAATATTAAACGAATTGAAGCAAAATAAGATTGTTGTAAACGATGTTGGAAACGATGTAAATGAGATTGAACTGTTGTTTGGTTCGGATATTTATGGAAAATTATTGACTGGAGAAATAAAACAACTGAATTCTGGATTAACAGCTATCGGTACCATATTTGGATGGACCTTAGTAGGTGTAAATAACAACGATGATAATCGTGAGTCGATTTCTATGTTAGTAACTGTTAATTTATTAAACAACATGTCAATTCCTGATTTATGGCAATTAGAGGCAATAGGTATTAGTGATCCTATTGAAACCAAGAATAAAATTGAGAAAGAAGAAATAGTCAAAAAACACTTCCTTGAAACTGTAACCAGAAATAAAGAAGGAAGATATTGTGTGTCATTACCATGGATTGAAGAGCAGCATGAGTTACCTAGTAATCGTTTTATAGCTGAAAAAAGGTTAAAAAGTACAGTTAAAAAATTAATTGACCAAGATATATATGAGAAATATGAGCAAGTTTTTAATGAATGGTTATCCGAGGACGTAATAGAAAAAATTGGAGTTGAAGATGAAGTTAGTCAATGTCATTTATTACCTCATAGAGCAGTCGTAAAATTGGATAGTGAAACTACAAAGATACGTCCCGTTTTTGATGCGTCATGTAGAGTTAATAAATGCCCATCTTTAAATAACTGTCTTCATACAGGCCCCAATCTTATTGAGTTAATACCATCTTTATTATTAAAATTCAGAATGAACAACATTGGAGTCATATCAGACATAAAAAGAGCTTTTCTACAAATAGAAATAAATGAGTCTGACCGTAAATTTTTACGTTTTTTATGGTTTAAAAATAAAGAGTTAATGGATATTGAAGTATATCAACATAAACGAGTAGTGTTTGAAGTCACATGTTCTCCCTTTCTTCTAGCTGCTGTTATAGAAAAGCATTTATCTCAAGTTGATAGAAAATATGAAAATGTTGCTAAAAAGCTATTAAAATCTTTTTATATAGATAATTGTGTCACTTCTGTTGAAAACATGGAAGAATTTGTGCACTTTAAACAAGTAAGTACAGAAATAATGGGTCAAGCACAAATGGAATTGAGATTATGGGAATATGGGCCTGAACCAAATTTATGTGAAAATTATGAATCTTCCGTTTTGGGTTTATTATGGAATATAAAAGAAGATACATTAAGAGTAAAATTTGAAAAACCTGAAATAAAAATGATTAATAAACGGAATATATTGAGTGTGACGCATAAAATTTTCGATCCAATCGGTTTTCTATCACCAATATTATTAATACCTAAATTGTTGCTTCAAAAAATGTGGAATGGAAAATATGGCTGGGATGATGAGCTCCCAGATGAATACAAATCCAAATTTAACAAATGGTTGAACAGTTTAGAAATTTTAAAAAACATTTCAATTCCTCGTAGAATAGCTATCGGAACAAAATGTACTTTCTCTTTGCATATTTTTTGTGATGCAAGTCAGAACGCTTATGCAAGTGTGGTGTACTTAAGGAGTGAATTGGACGGTGATGTAAAAATACAATTATTGACTGCGAGATCGAGAATAACACCCATGAAGAAAATAACTATTCCTAGACTTGAATTATTGGCTTGTCTAATTGGTGTGAGATTAACAACGGAAACAGTAACTTCGTTAAAATTAAATACAGTAAATAAATATTTTTGGACTGATTCATCAACAGCAATTTCTTGGATAAAAAAGAATGATCAGTGGGGAACTTTTGTTGGAAATCGAGTTAAAGAAATAAATAAGTGTTCTTCAATTGATGAATGGAGACACATTCCTGGACATCTGAATCCTGCTGATTTACCTTCACGTGGATGTTCTCCAGCTCAACTTTTAGAGAGCAAATGGTGGGAAGGACCATCGTGGTTAAAGAATTCTGAATATGAATGGCCAAGCAGCCAACCAGAACCTGATTTAGAACTAGTTAATTGTGAAAAAAGGAAAATGGTTTGTAATTGGATAAAATTACATTACGAAAAACCTTTTTATTATAAATTTTCTAATTATACGAAAAACAACAGTCAGAAGAGTCAACACAAAATTAAAGGTAATTTAACAGTTGCCGAATATAAAATTGCAGAGAATATGTTGACTAAATTAGTACAAGAGGAAACTTTTCCTCAAATACAAGAAAAGATTAATTTCAATTTAAAAACTTTTGAAGATGAAGATAGAATTGTTAGACTTAAAACGAAGTTGGCTTATGGAAATGATTCTTATTTTTTCAAATTTCCCGCGTTATTGCCTAACGATCATCATGTTGTGAATTTGATTATACGATATTATCACGAAAGAAATGGCCATGGTGGGTTGAGTTTTTTGCTATCTAAAATTCGTGAAATGTTCTGGATAATAAATTCAAGAAAAGCGATCAAGAAGGTTATAAGAAATTGTGTAATTTGTAAGAGATTAGATGGTAAAGCGAAAATGTTTCCACCTCCTCCTTTACCAAGAGATCGCATAGCTGATGTTAAAATATTTTAAATAATTGGAATTGATCTTGCTGGTCCATTGTTTACAAGAAAAAATAAAAAATGCTGGATAGTCTTGTTTACATGTGCAGTATATCGTGCTGTGCATTTGGAACTGGTTTCTTCATTGAGCACAGACGTTTTCCTTATGTCACTTCGTCGTTTTATTGCAAGAAGAGGTAGACCAAGGATTATCTACACAGATAATGGTTTGAATTTTATTGGTTTAAATAATTGTTTTAAAAGACTTGATTGGAAGAAAATAGAAGAGACAACAACTTGTGATAAGATAGTGTGGAAATTTAATCCTCCAACTGCAGCATGGTGGGGTGGATGGTGGGAGCGAATAATTAGAACAATAAAGAGCTTATTAATTCATATTTTGGGTAAATCATCATTAGATTTTGAAGAAATAAATACAATTTTATGTGATATTGAATCTACTATAAATGATCGACCACTATCTTATGTTTCGGAAAATGAAGATGAGTTAATTTCTATCACGCCATCTATGTTTTTAAGAGATGTATCTGATTCATCAGTAATTGATTTAGATCATGTGGAAAAATACGAGTTTGAAAAGAGATATCAATATCGAGAAAAAATCAAAAATGAGTTAAGACAGAGATTCCGGAAAGAATATTTGGGACAATTAATTCAAAGATATAAAGAAAAGAAAAGCGAAATAATTTTACGCGCGGGTGATGTGGTTTTAATTGGATCAGATAATAAAAAAAGAAAGGATTGGCCAATTGGTAGGATTATTGAACTAATACCTGGAAAAGATGGATTCACTAGGGTGGCGAAAGTAAAATCAGGTGATGGGGAATTCATTAGGCCAATTCAAAGATTGATCCCGTTGGAGGTACTGCCGGATAACGGCCAAGAAGCAGTAGATGCACTTCGCACAAGAAATGGAAGAGTAGTCATTAAACCGGATTAGGAAAATATTAGTTTTCTATTTAATTTGTAATAATCAAATTAAAGGTGGGAGAATGTTAAAAATTCAGTATACAGTAACCTGTAATTTAATTTTATATATTTTGTTTTATATAATTTCGAATTTCTCCCATCAAGTTTTTATTGAGTTTGTAATTAGAACTTTTTTCTATCAGTCTTTCTTTGAATTTCACAACATTTTGTTAATAATAAATATTTTTGTTAATTGTTTTTTCCAATGTAATTTGGTTTTTCTTCCAACATTTGTTTTTTTTCATGACTAAATTTTATTGAATCGATATACATTACCAAGCTCTCTGATCTGGTAAATATTTGGGATTTAACTTTTTGAAGAACTTAGCATTTTCATTACAATATTATTCAAGGTAATTCCCAGCGAAATGATTTCTTCGGCAGTATCTTCGGTCTGCACATGGTGTACTTCTTACTAATCCACTAGAAATTGCAAATAGTTTTAATTCACATTTTGTAAACGTAGCAACTACTTTAGAAGGCGAAACTGGTTGTGAGGCTAGATTCCCTAGTAACGTGAAACCAATAAATAAAACTTTTTTTTTGACCCCGACTTCACCAATAGAGCTCTGCAATATCGTGAATGGACTCGAAAATAAAACATCTTCTGAGATAGATGGCCTAAGTAACTTACTCGTAAAAAAGATTTGTATTTATATTGTTGATGTGCTGGCATACTTGTTCAACTTAAGTTTTAGTTGTGGAATCGTACCTGATCGCTTAAAAACTGCGATAGTAATTCCTCTGTTTAAGAATGGTGATTGTTTATTGGAAAGTAATTACCGTCCCATTTCGCTTCTTCCAGTGTTGTCTAAAATTTTAGAAAAATTAATGAAATCCAGAATGCTCAGCTTTTTGAACGATTTGTCATATTTTAGCAATTCACAATTTGGGTTTAGGAATAATTTGAATACCGAATCAGCCTTAATTGAATTTTTAAATGAGGTTTACACATCACTTAATGCAGATTTAAAATGTGCAGGAGTCTTTGTCGATATTAAAAAAGCATTTGACCTAGTTGATCCAGCTTTGTTGCTTGAAATTTTATATTTAACAGGTTTTCGTGGTATTAGTTATGATTGGCTTAGTTCGTCCTTCTCAAATCGACAGCAATGCGTGAAAATTAACCAAACATTTAGTAATTTAAAACCTTTAAAAAGAGGCGTTCCGCAGGGGTCTGTTCTTGGACCTTTGTTTTTTCTAATTTATTTGAATTCAATCTTTAGTGTGTTGGCCGTATTTCATAAAACTTTTAAATAAAACTATATTCTCCGATACCATAACGAAAACTGATTTATTTCTCTTACTTTTTGTTACAAACATTTTGACATTCCATCTTCTTCTAGAAAACAGAACTTAGCGGATAATATTGATAAATAAAGATCGGTTTTTTCATTTAAGTTCCCGGCGCGACATCTCGGAACAAACGCGGTAATTATTATTTAAATTTATTAATAAAATTCATAACAGTTCGGCCTTCCTGACCCATAATCGTCCTCGATTATATTGAATCAATTTACCCGCTAAATCTGTACATGATTAAATTTGTATTTAAGTTTATAAATCTGTATTTTCAAAAGAAATGTATTAAAGTTAATGAAAATGATCTTAACCTACATATAAAATATTAATTAAAAGGAACAAACACATTTTTTTGTGTATAAGCGCAAGGTAATTCAGTTCAATCGCATAAATAAAATAAAACAAAACTCTGATGAACTCACAACTTCATCCATGGTTTCATATGTGACGCTTCAATGACACCTGAATACGGAATTTGGGTCAGTTGAAATCCTTCTACGTCTTCGACTAAATATCGATTATTTTGCAATACTTTCTTAATTCTATAAGGGCCTTTAAATTTTGGCACTAACTTTTTCTTGACTCCCGGAGTGTTTACATAATTTGTGATCATAACATATTGTCCTACACTATATATATACGGGGCTTTATGGCGTTTGTCGTAATATAATTTCGAATAAGTTTGCTGTCGTTCAATATTATCTACCGCTTTCTGCCTTATTTCTTCTAGCGTATTTTCATCGTGTCTTTCTAAAACCTCTTTTAAATGATCAATATGTTCTCCCCTCTGCTCAACACCAAATAACAATTTACTTGGACATTCGCCAGTTGTTTGATTTGGGGTATTATTTATTGCATATTCTAATTTGTGTAATATTTGTAACCAATTTGCATGTGGCTCAACCTCTGACAATTTTGCTAACATGGGAGTAATGGTCCGATTCACTCTCTCTACTTGACCATTTGCCTGAGGTGAACCTGTAGCAATTTTAATGTGTTTTATATTGGCTTCTACAAGAAATTTACTAAATTCTGTGGATTTCAAACTGCTACCCCTATCAGATACAATAATTTTCGGTCGACTATATTCCAAAAAATAAGACTTGAGACATTTTATAGCTTCTTTGGAATTTGTAGTTTTTACTGCGTATAACTTAACGAATTTTGTAAATCCGTCAATTATTAAAAATATGTATTTCTTTTTATCATAAGTAGTTGTTAACGGTCCGAAATGGTCAATATGCAACATTTGAAACGGAATATTCCCTTTTGGTATGTTATTTAAAAAACCTTCCACTTTTCCAGTTTTTGCGTTAAAGGCTAAACACTTCAAACAATTAGCAATAAAATCTTTAACTTTTTGTTTCATATTTGGAAACCAATAGGATTTACATAACACAAAGTAGCACTTTTCTACCCCTAAATGGCAGATTTGCTTGTGACAATTTCTAATTACCTGTGTTTCCATTTCTTCTGGAACATAAAATAAAATTTGACCATTTTTTTTTTCGGTAAACTAAACCGTCTCTCAATTCAAATAAAGAGTGTTCCCTATTGCATAATTCTTCCGAAAGTTTTTGTATCTCTGGGTCTCGACCTTGACATATAGATAAATTTTGTTCAAAAGTATTCTCAACCAGTATTAAAATATTGATTATTATTTTCAAAGTTTACAAAAGAATCAGATAAATTATTATTATTTACATAACTAGTTTCGGGTTTTAAAATATTTACATAATGATTCTCAGTATTTTCAAAATTTGATAAATTATGATTAACAATTTCTGACGTGTTAAGTTTTAATTCAAAATTATTTTCCGGGAAAACATTTCCACCTTTTGATAAATATATATTATTTTGATCCATAAATTCTTTACCTAAAACACAATCTGGCTGCATTGTATTGTTAGGAACTATTAAAAATTTACATAAAATTTTATTGTCCAAAAATTCAATATTAAGGTGTAAGCTATTTAATACAATCAATTTTGAGAAATTAAGACCACTATAATTACTGTTTAAAGTTACTGGATGTGCAGATTCCACAATATGTTTTGGGAAAAACTTTTCTTTAATAAAATTTATAGGGCTGCCCGTATCCAAAAATACATTAATTGAAAAATTTAAACTCATACCTTGACCAGTGTATAATATTTTTGCGACTCCATTTTCCTCTATTCGACTCGATACTGCGTTTGCTGAATTTTGATTCACCAAAATTATATTTGTTTTCCGTTTTGAACAGGTTTGCGAAAAATGTCCCAGTTCCCCGCACACATAACAACTGCCTCGTTCCCTTTTAGGTTTCCGACACTCGCTCGAAAAATGACCGACCCGATTACAATTGTAACATTTTGTAGTTGATTTCAGGTTAACATTAGAATTTCCATGAAAATTAATTTTTGCCACATCAGATTTAATAAAATTTTGCTTCGGCGTTTGATTTTCATACTTCGACTTTACTTTTTCCTTAACAATTTCTGCAAATGCTTCTACGAGCTCACTTGTTGTAGCGAATCTTTGTATTCTTGCTTGAATTTCCAAATTTGAATCCTCCATTCCTTCGATAACATATTCTAGAAGTTCATCATCCGCCATATTTTTTTTTTTTTTTTTTTTTTTTATTGGAGGGCCTTGAGACTTTAAGTTCAAGTAGCACTGCGACCTGAAGGTCTATTGTGCTTACCCTGATTTTGTTATAAGTCAGTCGTCGTCTGTGCCGTTACTGGTTGTATTCTGTCATCTAAGTTGAGACTTTTAATAAAATTAATTAGCTCAATTGGAGTGACGTTTTGTGGTAATGGAAGTGTTAGTCTTCTATGACCAAGTTGGTTGTATCTGTGCCCAGAGAGTTCAGGACAGCTGCAGATGACGTGTTCCATCGTTTCCGCATCCGAGTAGCAGAATCTGCACCTGTCGGAAACAACAAGGCCTATTTTGTTAAGATGGTGGTTTAAAGGACTATGTCCAGTAACGCACCACGTTAAAATTCTTAGAGAGTCTCTGTTTAAGTCGATTGTTTTTAAGGGTGAAACAGGGAGGTTACCTAGAAACTTCTTGGAGTGTACTAGTCCCTCTCTGCTTCTCCATAATTTAGCATTTTGTTCTTGTTCCATTGTTTGGATTGTGCTTTTGAGCGAACTCTTGGCCATTCCAAAGCATGGATCCGGTCCAACAAAATTTTTATTGGCACCTTGCTTTGCTAAAGCGTCAGCGATAGCATTTCCTTGTATTCCTGTGAGGCTAGGTGCCCACACAAGTGTTACTGTGTTATTGCACGAGATTTTTAATAGATTTTGGTAGCATTCCCATACCAGTTTTGAATCAAAGCGCGTAGATTTTAGTGTCAAGAGTGCTGCTTGGCTGTCAGAGATAATATATATTTCAATATTTTGGTATTTTCTTTCAGCGCATAGCAAAGCGCAACTGCTAATGGCAAAAATTTCGGCTTGAAATATGGTTGTTGTGGTGCCTAAGGCAACCGTTTGTTTTGTTCTAGGACCAAACACTCCTGCTCCCGTGCCCATGTTAGTTCGAGAACCATCTGTGTACCAGATGCTGGCGTTATGTGGCAGTGACCGTATGTAGTTTTTAATAAGATCTCTGGCCAATATCTTGACATCAAAGTGCCTATCTAAATCTATTGTTTTTGGCATACAATCCGAAATATGGTATGTATGCAGTTCAGCTTGTAATTCAGAAAGGATTTTAAGGTGTCCAGTTAGATTACCCGGCTTAAACCCTTCTGTGAGCTGCAGTCTATCAACGCTCAACACCGCTACAGATTTAACATGTAGGTGCAATGGAGAAAGCTTTAGAAGAATCTCCATTGCTGACGTTGGCGTGGTTTTGAAAGCACCTGTGGCACTAAGACACACAAGCCTTTGTATTTTTGTAAACATATTTTGAGCAGTTATTTGGCGCGTTTTAGGCCACCAAACTAAAGCTGCATATGTTAGAATTGGTTGTATAATACTTTGGTGCAACCAAAGTATCATTTTTGGGCTAAGACCCCATGTTTTCCCAATCAGGTTTCTGCATGTGAAGAAAACTTTGTTTGCCTTATCAGAGATATATTTCAGGTGTGGGTTCCAAGTTAGTTTGCTATCCAGGATCACACCTAAATATCTAACCTCTTTTGATGTTGGTATTGGATCGCCGTTTAGAGCAGGAGAAACGAAATTGAAGTTTCTCCTGTTTGTGAAAACGACAATGCTTGTTTTTTGTGGGTTAATCGACAGTCCTAATCTGTTGCACCACTTTGATACAATATTAAGAGCTGTCTGGGTTCGACCAGCGACAATGGAGTCATGTTTCCCTCTAACCATGACTGCCAAGTCGTCGGCATAGCCTACAGTGTTGAAGCCGGAATCATTTAGCTTAGTGAGGAGATCATCAGCAACCATTAGCCAAAGCAGCGGAGAGAGCACGCCCCCTTGCGGGCAGCCTCTAGATGCATTAACAGTCACTGAATAATCACCTAGTGTAGCCGTTATCTTCCGACTCTGTAGCATCTTGATAATCCACGCAATGATAAGTGGGTTTATATTTTTCTTTGTGGCCATTTCAATGATAGCATTGAAGTGGACATTGTCAAAGGCTCCTTGTATGTCCATAAATGTACAAACAAGTGCCTCCTTATAGTTTAGGGTGCTCTCAATTTCTTTCACCATTTTGTGCAACGCCGTTTCAGTAGATTTCCCAGTCTGATAGGCGTGCTGGCTAGAGTTGAGAGGGTTTTGTTTAAGACATACATGACGGATGTGATAATCCAACATCTTTTCCATTGTTTTTAATAGAAAAGATGTAAGACTTATGGGTCTGTATGATTTGGCTTCATTTGGTTTTTTTCCTGGCTTAGGTATAAAAACAACTCTGGTTTCTCGCCATATCTGAGGAATGTAAGCAAGGCGAAAGCTTGCTTTGAACAAACGCATGAGGTATGGAAGAATGATTGTTAGACCCTTTTGCAGAAATACCGGAAAAATTCCATCACCTCCTGGAGATTTATACGAACCGAAGGATTCTATAGCCCATCTCGCTTTGTTGGGGGTGAAAATTGTGTTTGCTAAATGATCTGCATTACTTTTAGTTGCAGGATCTAGAAGACGTACGTCTTCGTTGGCATTATCTTCCGTGCTCCATTTTATTGAGCCCGGAAAGTGGGTTTGAAGTAAAGTATCTAGTGTCTCAATACAGCTGGTGGTATACGTACCACTTGGTTTGCAGATAGAGCCTAGAGGGTTTGTGTGATCAGACGACATCAATTTTTGGAGTCGAGCTGCAGCAGGCAGATTATCTATCGTATTGCAGAGCTCTTTCCAGCTATTTCTTTTTGATTGTCTGAGTTCTTTATTATAATTGGTTAGAGCTACTCGGTACTCTGTCCAATTATTTGTTGTTTTTGCTCTGTTAAAGAGCTTGCGAACTTTATTCCTTTTCCTCTCCAAGTTACCATTCCACCAAGGTACATCTCTGCATCTTTTGGATTGAGTTATTGGAGTATTAAGGTTGTATGCTTCAGTGATAATTTCTTGTAAATTATTTGCTGCAGAGTCAAGCTCAAATGTAGAGTTGATACTGCTGCAGCTATTTACATTATCATGAAGATATGTTGTGTAAAGTTCCCAGTTGGTTTTTCTTGGGTTTCTAAAGTACTGGATGCTCTTCGGGTAGTGTTCTATGTTGAAACATATATAAGCATGATCAGACATAGAAGCTTCCTTCGAAACATGCCAGTTCTTAATATGGTTAGTAGCGTTTATGTTAGTTAAAGTAAGGTCAAGGACCTCGCCTCTGATTGCGTTTCTAAAGGTAGGCTCACTACCTTTGTTTGCAATAAACATATTGTTTGTTGTAATGAAGCGCTTTCTCATTGGCGAACCAATGAGAAGGACATAGCAGGAAGCGTACCTAGCGAGATTGATTTTCAAGCCCCAAACTAGCTTCAGTCCATGGGAACGATAAAGTAACCCTGCTACTTCAGCACAAATACAGACATGTACGCTATTCACGAAAATTTGCAGAAATGGAAAGAAATACAAGTGGAAAAACGAAGACTCTGGCGACCCCATTGGCGAAAGACCCACGATCAACACGTCCAACCCCTCCACAATCACTCTCAGACGCTCACACACTCACACTTCACGCATACTATCGTTCGCCCACACATTCACACTTCACACATACCAACATTCACCCGGACATTCAATCACTGACTCGCCCTCTCACACACATTCCCACTTCTACATTAGACAGCAAAAAAAAAAATAAAGGTAATAAAACAAGTCCACTCACCCCATGATTAATCCTCCAGTCGTCCAAGTCCTTCGGCCTTAGCCCTCCATCAGTGATGATTCATCCAACAGGTATGGTATTACAAAAATAAATGTACGGATAATCCACTGGTGCGTGGTCAGTTCGGCAGCAATAGCAAACCAGTTGGTGTAAATATGGAGTTGAAAATATGACAGTATCAGCAAAAATTGTATATAAATAATCAGTTGCAATATTCCGAAATTTTGTAAAAATGCTGCGTTGAAAATACGATAATATCAGCAAAAATTGTAT
Source organism: Diogma glabrata (assembly GCA_963693315.1). Taxonomy (NCBI): domain Eukaryota; kingdom Metazoa; phylum Arthropoda; class Insecta; order Diptera; family Cylindrotomidae; genus Diogma; species Diogma glabrata. Next base: position 28,113,767 of record OY856186.1, on the reverse strand, counting down.
ATAAATAATCAGTTGCAATATCCCAAAATATTGTGAAAATGTTGCGTTGAAAATTACGATAATATCAGCAAAAATTTTATATAAATAATCAGTTGAAATATCCCAAAATATGGTAAAAATTGTTGCGTTGAAAATACAATAATATCAGCAAAAATTGTATATAAATAATCAGTTGAAATATCCCAAAATATTGTAAAAATGTTGCGTTGAAAATACGATAGTGTCAGCAAAAAAAGATATTATCAGCAAAAAAACTTGTATATAAATAATCGGTTGTAATAGCCAAAATTTGGTAAAAATGTTGTGTTGAAAATACGAAAGTATCAGCAAAAAAAACTGGTATATAAATAATCAGTTGAAATATCCCAAAATATTGTAAAAATGTTGCGTTGAAAACACGATAATATCAGCAAAAATTGTATATAAATAATCAGTTGCAATATCCCAAAATATTGTAAAAATGTTGCGTTGACAATACGATAATATCAGCAAAAATTGTATATAAATAATCAGTTGAAATATCCCAAAATATTGTAAAAATTGTTGCGTTGAAAATACGATAATATCAGCAAAAATTGGGTATAAATAATCAGTTGAAATATCCCAAAATATTGCAAAAATGTTGCGTTGAAAATGCGATAATATCAGCAAAAATGGTATATAAATAATCAGTTGAAATATCCCAAACTATTGTGAAAATGTTGCGTTGAAAATACGATAATATCAGCAAAAATTGTATATAAATAATCAGTTGTAATAGCCAAAATTTGGTAAAAATGTTGTGTTGAAAATACGATAGTATCAGCAAAAACGGTATATAAATAATGCGTTGCTATACGGTGATAATGTTCAAAACTTGGTAGAAATGTTGTGTTGAAAATACGGTAGTAACAACAAATATTGCATGTAAATGATACGTTACAATGCGGTGATAACATCCAAAACTTGGTACAAATGTGGCGTTGAAAATACGGTAGAATCAGCAAAAATGGTATACGAATAACGGTGATATGATAATTGATAATACGGTGATAACAGCCAAAATTTTGTAAAACAAAAAAAAAATGTTGCGTTGAAAATACGGTAGACTCAGCAAAAATTGTATACGAATATTAAGTTGAAATATGTCAAACATACGGCAACAATAGCAAAATTTTGACGCAAATGCTGCGCTGAACCAAGTAGTAATAGCCCAAAACTTGATATAAAATGATGTGTTACCCCGAATATAACATATGACAGCACCAGCCAAAAATTCAATATCTATGTTGCGTTGCAAGGTGTATGAGATCTAGTAGTAATAGCCGAAAATTTGAAACCAAGGTTGCGTTGAAATGGTTAGTAATAGCATAAATTTGATACCAGGTTTCGGTAAAATGTATATTAATAACATAAATTTGATATCATGTTGTGTTGAAATAATTATTACCAAGCTGTGATGAAATCAAAAAAAAATGTTCAATTCACTCTCCAGTATTTCCAATATCATCAATAACCGCTACCCTTCATTATTGAAACCCAACACAGCAAGCCATCACATTGAACATTGTACTAATCCTTGTTTCCAGTGTATGTAGTATTTGCAAGACAAGGCCAGAATCTAGTTCGCACAATCGCAGGGTAATTTTCGCTGGAGTCTAGCAAAACACTATAGATATCGTTCATGCACTAATTTTCTTCGTATTTGCAACTGTGGTTTACCAACAAAAAAAAAAACATGCAGTTGATCACAAGATTGTTTGTCGAGCCTCCCTTTTAGTCACAGAAATCTCGGTTAAACCATCACAAAGAAATTATGTACAGAAAGTAACATTTGTTAGATTTAACAGAGTTTTATTGATTTAAATCGTTAATATGATTAATTAGTATCGATAAGAATTATATATCTATTCTCTACGATAGGTTCTTATACTATGACTTTCCTTACAGCTTATAAAATTAAATCATTTAATGCATCTAGGATAGATATAACATTTACAAAATTTTATTGATTTTTATTTACGTTCACCTTTGTGCATATTGAATTGAGAATGGATAATGTTAATTATATTTTATTTACACGATTCACGTTTATATTTTAAATAATTATAATTATTGATATTACAAATCAGTTCGGATATGAGAACACAACAAAACAAATATAATTTATTGTGACCTTGGTATTGTAGATAAATCTACCACTAATAATGTTTGGTTTGCAAGTTTTTTTTGCAATTGTTGCCTGTAGTCATCCGTTTTATTATTTTATTTCCTGGATTCAACCAATTAGTTTCATAATTAACGGTAATGCCAACGGGAATTAATTCATAATCATCCCAAGTTCGGATTATATTTTAGGATTCTGATCACTGATCGGCATAAAATGGATTGGCGGTATTAGTTTCTTATGATCAAATAAATTTTATTGGTAACACGAAGGTTTCCAGCCCAAAGAAAATTATTGAAACTAATACAAAGTAAAAATCTAACGGTTGTACCGCTACACTAACCTGTCGTGCAAGGCCACCATTCCACATATCATAATTTAATTACCAAACTGCGAGTGGTTCTGCTTCTTTCTTTGTGAAATCACAATAAACACAATTATAATTTAGCAAAATTACCAAAAAAAAAAGACGGTAATGACAAGGACACCGGCACAAACATAAAAATATATTTTCTTGTGGTTTAAATTCCACTTATGGCGGAGACTAATGAAGTCAACCATTTATTCACACGTAGCACTATATTTCTTGTTTTAATTCGACCGATCTAACAATTTTATCTAAATAATTGCAGGACTACGTACCCACATAAAAAAAACAAAGAACTAACACCGAATTTAACTTTAGAACATTTGATAACTTTTTATATCCCGAAACAAAACATGCAAATTGACAATCTCCACCAAATCCAAAGAGACGTCAAACGCCCAAATAAAAATGTAATAGAACTAAGTGAGAGAATAAGTTACCGTGCTCATTATATAGTCAAATTTTCAATCTCGCAATAACTCGAATAAAGTATTTAGATGAGAGATAATTAATTTACATCAGATTTTCAAATTATTGGGAACTTATTATAGTTCACAAAACCGTTTGCTACTTGATAATATTGTACCAAAATAAGGTTGGGATCCCCAATATTTCCGACACATTCATAACACGTATAATTGAATTCAAAATGAATCAAATACAGATTCGATCAATGTTATGATGTTTAGACATTTAATAACTACATTCTGCAATATCAATACAGTGAAGTTCAGATCAATCACGGAAGGATTGTTTAAAGCAAAACACTCATACAAAGACAAATCAAATGTTTAACAAGGCAGAAATAGTAATTCGTTGTATGTTGACGATTGGAAACAAAATACACGTAGCTGTTGTGAGGTTTTGAGAATTTCGTTATTTCATTACGGTTTGTGTTGTGAAACAAAAAAGTTCAAACTCAAGTAGTAAGGCGAGGACAATCGAATGGAAGCACAACGCGCGTCAATTTTAGTGCGTTGTAAGATTAAATTCTGATTAATTTTTAGTGATTATACGGATGATGATTAAGGAAAATTATTAATTAATTCAAATTAACCAATACTGTGTGATATCAATGAATAAATAATTCAAGGTAATTAGTGTAATTTTCTTTCTCCCATACGTTTGTCCGGCTATTGCAGATTTAGTAGATTTTGAGAAATATAAGGAAACTATGGGTTAAGGAAACTACATGAAATATGACTATTGATGACGAAGGGATGAGAATCTATTACAAGTGGTACCGATTAATATAAGGAACAACAACTAAGGAAACTGCGACCATAATATACTATGTTATCCCAGACTATCCATTACATTGTATACAAAAATTGAAGCAGACGCTCGCCTTTTGTGTTAATGTTGCTACTTCCCCACACGGTGTGATGAGCGTTAGCATCACACGCTATTATGAGGTTATAGTGGTTATTGTTGCAATACTTGATGAGTTTCTCTACCACTTCTGGTGGTGTCTCGTCCTCATCCCCCGGGAAGTATGCAGAAGCTAAAATGAATTTACGAAATCCACCTTGAGGAAGATGAATTTCTATCTGGACCGTTGTAAGATCTCTACAGATAAATTCATTCAACGGAAATATTTTCAGATGTTTGTTGAAGAGAATCGCGGTTCGCGGTCTTTCCACATCTGAGAAATAGATCAGTTTTGTATTTTTGTTTGACGATAGACCTTTTATTTTTTTGCTGTCTGCCCACGGCTCCTGTATAAATGCAAGATCGTGAGCATCCTGTTCAATTAACCGGTTCAAATTAACTGAGGCCATTTCTGATCTGTGCAGATTAATCTGAACGCAACTTAATTTAGGTACTAGAGATTTTTGTCTATATCGTACAGGTCTTCTGTCTGACTTAGAGTAAGCTGGTGAATCAGACATTACCATAGAGTCAGACATGGTGTGTGTACTATCCGAATTAGGATAAGCTGATAAATCAGGCATGATCCTAGAGTCAGACATGGCATGTGTGCTGTCTGGTTTAGAATAAGCTGATAAATCAGGCATGATCCTAGAGTAGGACATGGTGCACAGTTTTGTTGTTGGTTTATGTGATGCGTTTGGAGAAGCATCGCTCTCATCTAAAACTTTATAGTTTTCCATACAATATTTATGGAGAAAGTAGGGACGTACATTGGTCAGCCACAACAGATCCCTGTGCTGTGGTAAGGCTATTGAAACTGGAGGGCGCCCGGTATCCAGAGTTCCGTACTAATAATCAAGCACCCCCTTGACCATGCTAAGCTTTCGGCGTACGTGTCTCACCTTAGCTTTGGGTTTTGGACTTGATCTTGGCTTCGATTCTCACCGAGGACCTAACGGCATGGGTGACCCTACCGTTGTAGCTCCTAAGATCACTGAGTCTACTGAGCCCCATCACTGCGTCAAAGTGCCAAGTCCATTAGATGGGGATCCGCCATATTTACTTTGTTTGCTAAAATTATTTTTTCGTGAAAATATGTGATGAAATTTTCCCCGTCCCTCCATTTTCGTTCTTTAAATTTTCGCCTGATTGAAATTTTTGTTTGTTTGAGGTTGAAAAACCTATTCAACTGTTCCAAAATTTCAGTTGAACTTAAGGTTATATTAGGTGGTTTTGAATAAAACCATTCGCCTGCCTTCCCCACTAATTTTTTAACCAATGCCAATTTCATTACATTTTCACTAACACAGTATGTGTTTCTAATAACATTGAATTGTGAGGCCCAGTTATCGAATTCACCTTCAGATCCGGAAAAATCTGCAAGCAGATCGCAAACATCTCTTACACCGAGGTTTAACATTTCGGTTTCAACATGTAATTCCGATTTTTTCGAACTTTTTGACTTTAATTTTTCGTTTTCCATCTCCAACCTTTCTAGTCTTATGCAGAGCGCAACCAACTCGTCATTCTCTTTATCCAACCATTCTACTCCGCCTTCAGACATATCTTCCTCATTATTTAAACACGTGAGTCGATTCACCAAAACATGTTTTACTCCATGTGTTGGTAATTGAACATCAAAAAAGTCATCATGGCGGCAACCAGTAATGACGTGTGTGGAATTTGCTCTGCTAAAATTGTTAATAAAAATAATGAAAAATACCTTATGTGCAGTGGAAATTGTCAAAAATATTATCATATATCTTGTGAAAATGTTAGTGATTCTAAATATTCTAAAATAACTAGTGATAGTTTAAAAATTTGGTTCTGTGCGTCATGTTTGAAAAATGAAAGAAATGCTGAAACTCGATCGCAAAGGAAAAATATTATAAACGGGTCTAACACCGATATTATATTAAACAATCATTCATCACAGGTAAATCCAAAAATTATAAGTGTTAATCAATTAAAAGACGCTGATATTTCTACTAAAATTGACGCCATATTTCATAATATTGAATTCTTAATTCAACAACAATCATCACTATCAAAAAAACTTGATGAAGTTTCAATAGAATATAGAGAAAGAATAATCGATTTGGAACAAAAAATTACTTCAGTTGTTGAGGAAAATGTATTCTTAAAACAAAAATTAGAAGGGACAAACTTTAGGTTAAATTCAATCGAGCAAGATAAAATTATTAACAATATAGAAATTAGTGGAATTGACTCGACTCAAGGTGAAAATTTAACGGAGTTGATCCTCAAAATAAACAAACATGTCAATGGAAATCTTCAAAAAAATCACATAACATCAATTTTTAGGAAAAAGAATAAAAAACAATCTGTAAATGGTTCTCCGGACCCAATAATCATCGTGGTAAATGATTTAAGAGTTAAAGAGGATTTTATTAGAAAATGTCATAAAATTGATCATTTAAGAACCAATGTCCTTAAAAATGATGATATCGTTGTTCGTCCATTGTATGTCAACCACCAACTTACAAAAACTTCACAATTTTTATTATCAAAATCACGAGAAAAAAGAAATGAAAACCCCAATAAAATCAAATATGTTTGGATAAGCAGAGGTAATATTTTGATTCGACGGGCAGATGGCTGTCCAGCCATAAAAATACATAACTTAACACAACTAAATGAACTCATTAAATAATTTAAATTTAACCTCTTGCTTTATTCCAAACATTCAGATTAATCGAAAAACTAAATTTAACAACCTGACATTCTCACATAATTCACTCAAAATTCTTTATTTGAACGCACAATCCATTAGAAATAAGATTGAAAAGCTCAATTTTGTTTTGAAAAATATCAAAACAGAAATTGACATTATCGCAATCACTGAAACCTGGTTAAATGATGATATCAGCTGTTTAAATGTTAGCGGTTTTAATGTGCATGCTTGTAGTCGTCCAACTAGAGATGGTGGTGGTGTGTGTTTTCTGATAAATAATCGAATCTCATATTACAATTTGATCGAAACATATACAGATGAAATTTACAGCTACATTTGCATTAATTTAAAAATAAATAATAAATATATGTATGTTCATTTATTTTATAATCCACACACGCAAACACTTGATCATTATAATTCATTCATGAGCCTTTTTCAACCTATTCTAGAAAAGTATTCGGACAAAAAGAATATAATTGTTGGTGATTTTAATATAAATACGAGAGATAAGTCTAAAAATTGGGTAAAAATGTATCAAAAAACACTGAATGAAAACTCGTATTTTATTTATGATGAAAATACAATAACAAGACCTGCAAAGAAGACGACACTGGATCACATTATTAGCAATGATGGAAAATTGGATGCAACCATAAATCATTTAGATTTCTTTTTCTCTGATCATAACATGATTTTATGTGAATTTTTTAATCACGGCATAAAAAAGAAACCGAAAACAAATAAATTCATTACGGAAAAAGTAAAGTTGCAAAGTCTTCGTGATGATATTATTTTAAGGCCCATACAACTTAATGCCAAAGAAAACACTAACACTATGTTTGACAATTTCATTGAGGAATTTGAAAATAGGCGAATTACCCATACTACAAAAAAAGAGGTCACTCTAAAATCGAATCAATCAATCTTAAAACCATGGATCGACGATGAAATGAACAAATTAATTGAATTCAAACACCTCTGGTATCGAAAACTGAAGCATGCAATGAAACGAAATTACTCTGAGTACGATATCAACAAAATTAAGCATGAATATAATTTTTGGAATCAACAATTCATATCCAAACGTCTTAAAAAGAAAAGGGAGTTTATTAATCAGGATTTGTATCAGAACGCTTATAATTCAAAAAATCTCTGGAAAGGTATCAACTGTGCACTCGCCGATGGTGTCCTTAAACCGAAACCAGATATCAATCTCAAAATTAACAATGAGTTGGTAAGTGATAAAAAGTTGGTTGCTGAAGAATTAAATCGTCATTTTGCTGTAGCAGGACAAGCAAACATAAATATTACCACTCCCCTTATTGCATTAAACTCAATTCAAAAGCCGATAGTAAATTCAGACAATCCTTTTGTGCTTCGGCCAACAAACAGATTTGAAGTCTTGGACACAATAAATAACCTGAAAAATACAATTTCAAAAGGCCCTGATGGATGTGATACAAGTCTCTTTAAGGTGTGCTGAAAGTCTAGCAGATAACTTCGTTCATCTCATCAATAAATCTTTCGAAGAAGGAGTCTTTCCCGATCTGCTGAAATGTTCCAAAATTGTACCAATATATAAAAAGGGAAGTAAATCAGATGTAAATAACTACCGACCTATCGCTATAACCTCCATTATTTCCAAAATTTTCGAAAGTATCTTCAAGGTGCGTCTTCTTGAATTTATCAGGAACAATAACATCCTTTGTAAAGAGCAATATGGGTTTCGTGAAGCTTCTAATACAACTACTACCTTGTATGATTTATGCACACTAGTTCAAGGAATGAAATTCAAAGACAAAAAGGTAGCTATTATTTTCCTGGATCTTCAAAAAGCCTTCGATTCTGTGGACATCGACACGCTTGTATTAAAATTAATTCAATTAGGAGTTGACGGTGTTGCACTTGGATGGATTAAATCATACCTTTCAAATCGACGCCAATATGTTTGCATCGATAACGTTAAATCTAGCACGCTAAACATAAAATGTGGAGTTCCGCAAGGAAGTATTCTCGGACCACTGCTATTCTTATTGTTCATAAATGACTTTGTCCAATTGAATTTAGGAGGACAACCTTTTTTATTCGCTGATGATGTTGCATTGGTCTACGTTGAATCTGATGAACTTTCAATCCAAACAAAAATTAATTTGGATTTATCTCTTATTTCAAATTGGCTGTTAAACAATAAACTTAACCTGAACGTTAAAAAAACAAAATATTTATTATTTTTCAATAGCAGCTATTCGGATATAGATATATTTTTTGAAGGTGAAAAAGTTGAAGAAGTTGATTCGTTTACTTATCTGGGCATTACTCTCGACAAAAATCGGAGCTTCAATCAACATGCTCTGAACGTTGGGAAAAAATTATCATCGTATACGGGCATCTTTAGAAGAATTTCAAAATATTTGAGTGACAACATTAGACGAATAATATACTACTCTCTCTTTCATAGTCACCTAATTTATGGTATCGCTGTTTGGGGCTCCATAAATAAAACAATAATGGACGATCTGCAAATTGTACAAAACAAAGCAATAAAAAATTTATACGGTCTTCATCCGAGAACAAGCACTAAGTTTATTCACAAAAATTACAACTTTATGACAATCAAGCAAGTCTACAAACAAAATCTGCTCAACATCACACATAATGTCTGAAATCAAAATGTTCACACGAACACAACGTTTTCTCAGAACTCATCTATTCATTCACACTTTACCAGAATAGCGTCCAATCTGCTCGTTGAGAAATTCCATCCTGATTCAATTAAATTTATCTCCATCTCCGAATACAATAAACTTCCAAACGAACTTAAGCTACTCAACAAACAAAAATTTAAAAAGTCAGCGACAGCATACATCAAGCAATTAGGTTGTTAATATTAGTAATTCATTTTAAATTATGATTTTCATATTCTGTACATATTTCTATTTCTTGCATTTTCGTGTTATGTAAGTTAAATTATCTATTATTTTATTTTGTTTTTTATTTTTTTTTTTTCTCTTTTTTCGTTGTATTTTTTTAACTTCCCGATATGGGAAGTTATTGTTTTTGGGTCGATTTTCGATATCGGAATTTTTTTGATATCTTTACGTTTCATGACCTCCTGAAGCTGTTTAGACTATTTTTAGCTGGCAGTCTGTATGTGTGTGTGTGTGTGTGTGTATGTATGTGTATATCGCTGTGTGGAAAAATTTTGCCCAACGCTTTCTCAACAACGGATGGGTCGATTTTAACGAAAATGGTCGCAATCGATGTATCTTGTCGTAACTTAGAGCCCAGTCCTTTTCTAGCGAAATTAAATCATTTGTTTTTTAGTGGTTTCCAAAAAACTGAAAATCATCTCTTGCAAATATCATGAGATTAATAAATAATGCTATCAAGGTCATGAAGCTTCCATATTGTTTGTCACCATGTCAGACATTTATAATGACATTTGTATAAACAATTGCTATCTTAGTTTTTGAGATTTTTAACAAAATGTGAAAAAATGACGTGTTATTTTCTTTATGCAAACGAATGATATCTGGATGAAACTTTTGTATGTAAATGAGCTGCAACAGCATCCGGGTTTACTTGAATATCAAAAACCTGAGTTAGTTTCTAAATTTGACAAAAAGGTCAGAGGTTCGAGAGTAGATTGCCTGGTCAACTGTTTATATCTTCCCGATATGAAAAGTTATTGTTTTTGGGTCGATTTTCGAAAAATCGAAATTTTTATAATATCTTTACGTTTCAAGACCTCCTGAAGCTGTTTAGGCTATTTTTAGCTGGCAGTATGTACTATGTATGTATGTGGACACAAATTTATCCAACGCTCTCTCACAACGGATGATCCGATTTCAACTTCAATGGTCACAATCGATATATCTTGGCGTAATCTACAGTCCAGTCCTACAGCCCAGCCCCTTAAAAACTAAGCAGTCGATAATTCATTGAAATGTCTTTTAGAAATATTTGGATTTTTTTGATTTTTTTAAACCAAACTCGATGCCTTAAAACAAACTTTTGTTTTACTATCTCCTTATCAATGTTCATAAAATATTGATAAAAAATAATATTTATAATTTTCTTGTTGTCAGTAGGCGTGGGCAAATACATTGTATAACTGTAAAAAAATTCAAGTTGATAGCACTTATAGTTTTTGAGAAAATCGATTATGTAGAAATTCGGACGGACACCGAAGTCTCACCAATAGGGTACCGTTTTTACTTTTTCAAAGTACGGAACCCTAAAAATGGCGATATTGTTTGAGAAAGATCGAAAAAAATTTAGCAACGTTGACAAAGTAGACTTTAAGTAGACTCCACTGCTAGTTTTTTTTAAATATATGGTGCAATGAAAATCTTCTTTCCAGTGTAACCAAAAGATGAAAAAATGACGACTAATTGCAAGTCTTAGAAAGAGAATTTCAATTTATTAAAGTTTTAAGAAAATATCTTTATGTTACCTATTTAACCTAACGGGAAGTTCTTGGCGTGGCCGCTATGGTCACACCCTACCCTACTAGTTTTTTAACATATTTATTTTCTTTCTTAAGCACTTTGCCGCCGTGCTTTATTGACTTGAATTTTTTCTTTTTTTAAAAATGTTTCTATGTATGTATGTAAAATTGTTAATTTTTAATTATAGTGTAACTTGTATTAAAATCTTGAAATGTCCTGTAATGAGTTGTCTCGCTGGACTAAAATAAAATAAATAAATAAATAAATAAATAAATAAAATTTGCGTTTTTGCAATTTTTTCCTCAACTCCTTAACACTCAAATTGTTTATGTTTTCGTCACACATTTTCTTAAAAATTAATATATCTTTTTATTGTAATTATATAATTGTTCACTAAGAATAAAGCTTAAAATTTTCTTTTCTTAAAAATTTTCTAAGCGCGTGTTTTCATAAAAAGTTTTCTTTTAAAATGTTTCCATAAAACATAATTATATTTTTACATAAGTTTTCACATAACATAACATAAATTTTCACGTAAATCTTCACATAAATTTTCACTAAGTTTTCGCATAAATTTTCAGTAAGAATGGCTTACCACCCCACACCTGATTTTTTGTTGGCCGTATTTCATAAAACTTTTAAATAAAACTATATTCTCCGATACCATAACGAAAACTGATTTATTTCTCTTACTTTTTGTTACAAACATTTTGACATTCCATCTTCTTCTAGAAAACAGAACTTAGCGGATAATATTGATAAATAAAGATCGGTTTTTTCATTTAAGTTCCCGGCGCGACATCTCGGAACAAACGCTATAATTATTATTTAAATTTATTAATAAAATTCATAACAAGTGTGAAATTTAATGGTAAAATTGTTGCGTTTGCAGATGATATGGCCTTCGTATATTCCAGCAACGACTTTAGTTCAATTAATGTCCAAATAAATGAAGACTTGGATTTGCTGGCAGTATGGCTTAACTCACATGGTTTGATTGTTAGTGAGAAAACAAAAACTATGGTTTTTCAGATTTCTGGAGCTCATGAAACGGATATAATTAAAATTAAGTATCATGTTGCCGGCTGTAGAAAAATACAATGTTTGGATACATGCTTTGATATTGAATGTGTAAACGAATTTAAATATTTGGGTGTATACATTGATTGCAACTTTAATTGGAAACGTCAGTCAATAAACATGTCTAAGTATCTTTGTGCTGTTTTACGTAAATTTTATTTGGCGAGGAATTTATGTCCTCATAAGGTCTTAAAGAACATTTATTTTTCTCTTGTCCACTCTAGGCTTGAATACGGGATTGCGTGTTGGGGTGGTGCATATGAAAATACAATCAAACCCATTGTGATACTTCAAAAACATTTTTTACGTCTATTAAATTTTAAATCTCGCTTAACATCATCTTGGCCTCTTTTCATCAACAATCGTATTCTTCCTTTACGTCACCTATACTACTTTAAAGTCCTAAAAATGTTTTTTAATCGTAGCGGCAACAGACTTATCAAAACACTTATTAGTTACAATGCCCGGTCTAATAATCAATTCCTGTGTACTGTACCACGATCTAGAACAGAACATTTTCGTCGATATTATTTATCGGTGGGCCCATTTATTTTCAACCAACTACCATTACATGTTCGACAATGCAATATTTTCAAAGAGTTCCTTTAAAATGTGAAAGATTGGTTGTTTGAACAAAACGATCCTGAAAAGCTTCTGAAATTAATAGTTTAGCTTTATTGTATTGAATTCTTAATATTATGTTTCATCTAGTCCTTTGCATTACCTACTATATTTACTTTTAATACTCCTCCACGATTTAGAAAACTCATGCATGCAAATACATAAATGTATCGCTATGTCTTTAATTACTGCTTCTGTTCCCACTATATATGCTTTTGCAAAATAGCTTTGTTGTCAAATCGTCCACTACTGATCTTGGTTACGGACAAAGGACTAGCATAACAAATGCTATTAAATAAAAGTAATTATAGTGCTTAATAACTTTATATTTGTGTTGCTTCTAATAATTGATAGATGTTTTATATAGAAATATGTTGTTACAAATGTTTTTATGTATATATATATATCTCTATATCTAAATGTTAAAATAGTAATAGTGATGATTTGTCAAGGTTAATTGATAATAATTATAATAATAAATAAAATAAATAAATAAATAATATTAAGGAATGTAGGAACACCATTATGATTATATCACAAGGGTAAAGTTGGAGCGAGGGAAATAATCACCTGAGTGATATAATGGTGCCTACATCCTGTGGTATATACACTATTTTTTGTGCTTCCGAATAAATTAAATCAGTGAAAATTCTCAAACTACAGAGAGATAACATAATTATACTGATTTAAATATACTCTAGATGTATTTTATAATTGTGTTATTTTACACAACTGAGTATGCTCTGAAATAGAAATCACAGTATAACAAAATCAAAAATTCTTTAATTCAAAGTTTGATGTAATACAGATAATAAAATCTGACCGTAATTGAAAATTAAAATACGCGATGTTGTTTGACGTGGATAAACAAGCGGAAATCAAAAACATTGGCAGCTTCATCTTTATGGGCAAATTATTCTATGCTAAAATCAATGCTACATATTAAAAATAACATAGATATAAGCAGGTAACAAAAATTGCTTGCTTTTTTGAAAAGGAAAAATGAAGGCTTTAAAGTTTAAACCAAAAAAATCTAAAATTCTCAAATTGGAGCAAGTTAACCAATTTTTAAAAGAAGCTCCTGAGAATAAGTTTTTGATGTAGAAGGTAAGGAAAATTAGTAAATTTTTTCTAAACTTATATTAAGTACAACCGTGTTTTTCCAGGTTGCTCTTATTGTTGGTGTTACAGGAGCATGCAGAGGGTGCGAACTCCTGAATTTATCAGTTAGTGATGTTACAGATATGAGTCCCGCCATTATGTTCTGCTTAAAAAACACAAAAAATAATTGGACCGTTGCTTCATTGTGAAAAATCCTCATACTGATAAGAATTATGTCGAACTTTGCAAAAAATATATCTCACTTCGAAAAGTAGAAACCCCACATGCAAGAGTTTTTGTTAGTTTTATATTAATAGCAAGTGCACAACTCAGCCGGTTGGGAAGAACTCTTTTTCTAAAATGCCTCAACTAATTGCAAATTTTTTTAATCTGCCTGATGCATTGTCGTTTACTGGACATTGATTTCGACGAACATCTGCGTCATTGTTAGTTGACTCAGGAGCAGATGTTGATATGTATACTAAAACGACACGGGTGTTGGAAGTCGGCTGCTGTGGCAGAAGGGTATGTTGAAGACTGCCTAAATATTAAAAAGATAATCTGTGATAGTCTTTGGAAACAAGTTTTCTTTGCCAAGTACTTCTTCGCAATATGCACAAAACATGGATACTTCGATGAATACAATACAATCTTCTGAGGAGCTAATTGCAACCAGTTCCAATAAGTCTTCTGATGAAATTGACTTATGAGCTTAAATAATTGTCCACATGTAAACATTACTAGATTAATATTAACAAAAAATAAAAAAAATAATTAAAATTCACTCAGGTGATTTGTGGTGACCCGCTCCGCTCGAGAAATAAACTTGACCCTTGTGATATAATTGTGTTCCTACATCCTTTAATATATAATATACTATTATATACACCTACAATTGTTTTTGTTCTCGCGGGATATAATGAAATCATTATGTCACTCTCATTTTTCCATTATATCACTGAGTGACATAATGGAAAAATTATATCACCCATGGAATAAAGAGACATATTATTTCGTTAAAAGCTTTATAATAATACAAACATTACGTCACGGAAGGGTATCATATGAAAGGGCTTCACTTCAGTGTTCCTTAAAAATGTATTTTGGAATTTTGCACCTCACCCTTTTTTGTATAATTTTGAATAATGACGATTTCTTCATGTTTTCTTACCTCGATTAGCTCCGAACCTAACCAATCAAAAATCTTCAAATGTATTTGGAATGATAGAAAAATTAGTAAGTTTTTAATAAAAAATATATAAAAGTGTCATATACTAATAATTAAATTTATTAATGCGGTGGCTATGAGGAGGGGTAAAAACACTATTTAAAATGTGGTCAAGTGGGGTGTCATTTGAAAGAGTACCTAATTTAGAAATCATTGCAATTTTTTTTTAGAATTTTGCGGTGCACAGTTTTTGAGTTATTGTCAAAAAAGTGCAAAATTCAGACCGTAGTATGTAGCCCCTAACCCCCCTAAATTTCGACTTGATGAAATGAAAAATAATCAAATTTAAACCATTTACAAGCTGGTGTAATTGAATCTTTCTTGAGTTACCATAAACAGCTATGGATAATATTTAAGTATTTAACTTAGAGCAACATCTTTTGAGTCATTTTTGATCAATGTAGATTTGATCAAAGCGACAGTGCCGGCGCTAGCGATTTTGGCGCCTGGTGCAGTTTTCATAAATGCCGCCCTAAAAAAATCTATTTGTCGTAAATAATCCGTTTCCACATCACCCAAAAGGTAGGATATGCAGTGCATTTTTTTTTTAACGAGGTATCCCATGTAGGTATAGTCCTCAAAAATAAACATTAAAAAAATAAATAAAAGATTAAATATTGTTATCGTTCTAATCCAGCGTACGAATTTCAATAACAAAAAATTAAAAAAAATTGGGATAAATAGCACTAAAATTCAAGCGTGTATTTTTAAATTGTAAAATATATTATTAAATTAAATTTTATTTTACGCGCTTTGATTCTTGCAAAGTCGTCTATCAAATCACTATAATCCAAGTTGCTCAGAAATTTACTTTCTATAGATATATTCTAGCTAAATCTACCAGTCTTTCTCGTCCTATTGTACTACGTAAATAATTTTTAATAATTTTTAATTTAGAAAAGCTACGTTCACCGGAAGCTACTGTGACTGGTATTGTCAATAAAATTCTAAGAGCAACAACTAGATTTGGTAATATCTGGTCGAATTTCTTTTCAAATATAAAATCTAATGATTCTATAGGGCTTAAAGTTCCTGAAATTATACTTTGAAATGTTTTAATTTTGTCCCATAAATCTAAACCTACTATATCAGACTTTGAATTGAAAGTTAAATGCTTTTCTAGGGAAAGACAATTATTTAAATGATCAAAAGCATTTAATGAGGCCACAGAAATATTATGCAAAAATTTGAAAATATTATTGTGTTCCGAAATTTGATCAAACCGTTCGCTAACAGATTGAATCGCCTGATCAAGGATTTGAATATAAAATTTAACTTCAAATTTTTGTGCAGGATATAATTTCGTCTCTACCTTCGTACGAAAAAAGTTGAGGTTTTCGACTAGGGCACCTTGGAGCATCCGGGAAATTTGGTGGAACATCTAATTTTAAAGCTATTTCTTTAGCTTGCAAGATAAACCCCAGAAATTTTTCCTCATTTCGTAAGTTCGTCAAAACCTCTTTTGTGCCCTCTAACAAATGTACTGCCGTCGTTAAACAAATAGCAGGACTTTGTAAATATTTGTTAAATATATTCATTTTATCAAGAATATTATATCAAATAATTATTGAACAAATAAATTCAATATGAATAATTTTGAGAGATAAACTATTCGTGTTATTTCTTGTTATTCCGTCCTTATCCTTGTCACTTCTTATTTGAACTAAAGCGTCATAAATATTACCTAAACTACACATTAAGGGTTTTAAAGCTTCTATGCGGCTTTCCCATCTTGTCGTACAGAGTGGCCTTGAGAGTTAATGTTTTCACATTCTGTTTCAAAATGTCCCATCTTGAAACAGAACTAGAAAAAAAAACATATAAACATTGGACAGTATCAAAAAAATTTACAGCTTGAAGTGAACATTGAACTGAATTTAGAAGGACTAGGTTAGCTGAATGTGATGCGCATGGCACAAAAAATGCTCGGGGTTCTATTTGTTTAATTTGAGCTTGCAGTCCAATGTTTTTTCCCTTCATATTTGAGCCATTATCATAGCCTTGCCTTCTGCAATCACTAATTGAAAATTTTAGAGAAGTTAGTCGGTCTAAAACTAAATTCGTTAAGCCCTTACCCGTCGTATCTGTAGCTTTTAAAAACCCATAAAAGGCTCCTTAATTTCATGTTTGTTTTGATTTCTATGAACAACTCTAACAATAAGTAAAAATTGTTCATTGCGGCTCTGATCTGGAGTACAATCAACAATTATCGAAAAATATTTTGCACCTTTTATAATATCATCGATTTTATTTTGAATAACTTTAGACACGATTGAAATTAGTTCATTCTGAATGCTTTTATACAAATATTTGTTTTGCGTCTCAATATTAGTTATCCGTCGTAGGTGTTCTGAAAGAACATTGTCAAATTCAGCAATTGCTTATACTAATATGAGAAAATTACCATTATTTTTGTCGTATAACCTGTCTGACCCACCCCTGAATGCCAAAGATTGCATTGAAAGAAATTTTACAAAAAAAATTTAAGAATTTTTACACAGTGAAAAAAATATTTTTGGTAATAAATTTCGGTAATTAAAATATTTATTTTATTATTTTAAATTTATTTTTATTAATTGGGTTTTGGCGCCCTCCAATTTTAGCGCCCCGTCAGACTGTTCGTACTGCTCCAAGGAAGCGCCGGCCCTGCAAAGCGATGCGGTAGATCGCTGTTTATGAAAAAAATAGCGATTACCACTTTGCTTATTTACGCTGAACCTAGTAGACATAACCTCAAAAAATGATTTGATCTAATGCTGTTTAACATATATGAACTTATGACGAGTTTTGTAACATAAACTCACCTCTAAATTTCAATTTGAAATAGATTTTGTACAATAAACTGTCGTAACTTCGTTTATCGTTAATTTAAAATACAAGATTGAAACACTCACAAATTACGTTTTTAGCTTTTATCGCCATTTTTATTATATTTTCATTTTACCAGAGCGCTTCGTCTTCACCACGTTGGGTATACAAACTAATAATAATAAGTGACATCTTACAATATATATACTAACTAAAATTCGAATTGAGAGATCGCTACAGCTCGTCCATACCTGACTTGGCAATCGTTTCTGATTGTCTTTCGTTCAAGTTGCAAAGTTTCATGTTAAAAGGTGCATAAACACCATGAAATTTTCTACTCGATAACGTCCAGGAACATCTTCGATAACGTATCGTTCACCAGGCAATTCGCGAGTTACGATGTATGGCCCTTTGAACCTTGGTAGAAGTTTGTGATTAACACCTGGTTCTGTTACCGTATTTTTAATATACACATAATCACCCGTTTTATACTTATGTGCATCAATCCTTTTCTTATCGAAATACGTCTTATATTTTTGTTGATTTGAATTAATTGTTTTAACTATATTGTCTCTGATTCCGTTGAGGTTCCGGTCTTCAGGTTCGTTTTGTGCGTTTATATATTGCTTGAGGGTATCGTTTGTTTTGCTTTGGTTTACGCCAAATAACGCTTTCGATGGTGTAGTATCTATCGTTCGATTAATTGTATTATTCATAGCGAATTCTGTATCTAATAAAGCGGTATCCCAGCCTCTAGGACTAGAATCTAGTAGTTTGGCAAGTATTGGGTTTAACGTCCGATTAAATCGTTCTACTTGCCCGTTTGATTGAGGAGAGCTCGTTGCGTTCAATACAGCCTGAATGTTTAATTCGCGTATAAATGTTCTAAACTCGTTTGAGGTAAAACACGTTCCTCGATCGGATACAATTCGTAAGGGAACGCTGAACTGATTGAAGTAAGTTTTTAAATGTTTAACTGCTTCTTTCGTTGCAGTTGTTTTTGTTGCGTATAATTTTGTGTACTTGGTAAATCCATCTACGATAGATAGGATATATTTATAGCCTTTTCTAGTAGTTTCGTAAGGACCGCTGTGATCCACGTGGAGTGTGTGAAACGGTTGATCGTATTTATCGTAAATATGTAGAAAACCCTCCTTGTGAGCCTTCGGTTCATATGTAATACATTTCAAACACTTTTTAATAAAGTTATTTACCCTCTCGGTCATATTTGAAAACCAGTAGCTACGTCTTATCATTTCGGTAGTTTTATTAACACCTACGTGTCCAATATTGTGATGTTGTCGTATCGTTTCGTCAACAAAAGTTTCTGGTACGTAAAATAAAAGCTTTTGTTTGTATTTCCGGTATACTAAATTGTCTCGCAGCTCATAAAATTTGTCCTCTCCGTTTTTACTTAGCTGTTCATGAATTGTTTTAATTATATTATCAGTTAATTGAAAATGAGTTTTGTGAAAGTGAGCATTCTAATGCTAGAATACTTGAAATTCGGCTAAGAGCATCGACATGACGCATTTGATTATTTGTGCGATGCACGATCTCGTAATCGTAATTTTCAAAGAGCAGTGCTCATCGCATTATTCTGTCATTTACGTTCTTTTTCTCCAATGTCAATCTAAGGGAATTACAATCCGTTACAATTTTAGTATGTATACCATGTACATATATATGAAATCGTTGTAGTGCATATACTATCGCCAGTGTTTCGAGTTCGTAGGAATGGTAGCGTCCCTCGGCTTCGGAGGTTCGCTTGCTATAAAATGAAACTGGGTGTAAAAGTTCATCCCCCTGTCTTTGCAATAGTATGGCCCCATAACCGATTTGACTCGCATCGGTATGGAGTTCGGTATACGCGTTCGGGTTATAAATACACAAAGTCGGTGTTGACGTTAATTTGTTTTTCAGTGATTGAAAAGCATCAAACTCGTTTGCACTGAATCTAAAGATAGCGTTTTTTTTAATAAGTCGTACAATGGTTTCGCTATAAGAGAATAGTTTTGAATAAATCGTCTAAAGAAACTAGTTAACCCGATGAAACGATGGAGTTCATGTACATTCTTAGGTACGGGATAACTTTCGATTGCATCGATATGGTGCGATGTTGGTCGTATTTCGTCCTGCGAGATCTCGTAGCCCAAGAAATCTATTTTTGATTGTATAAAACGACATTTTGCAGGTTGCATCTCTAAGCAGTTTTCGTATAACAGATTCAAAACCTTTTCAAGTATTTGAAAGTGTTTTTCTAAATTCTCGGTCGCTATCAAAATATCGTCGATATAAGTTATTACATCGCCGGTCTCTATCAATTCTTTAACAACACATGTGACAAATCGTACAAACACGGCGGGCGAGTTACTTAAGCCGAAAAGCATTTTTAGGTACTCGTACTGGCCATCTGGTGTTACAAATGCCGTATATTTGATCGAATCCTCGTTTACCGTAACGTGATGGAACCCACTTTTCAGGTCGATTAGTGAAAATACTTTCTTACAGCGCAATTTATCAATACAGTCGTCTAACACAGGTATAGGGAATTTGTCTTTTACCGAAATCTTATTCAAATCGCGATAATCAACACACATTCGGTGGGTACCGTTTTTCTTTTTAACCAGTACGATCCAACTTGCATAGTCGCTCTTACTTGGCCTAATAATATTTCGTTTTAATAAATCGTCAATTATATCGTGAACTGCTTCTCGTTCATAAATTGAAAGTCGTTTAGGTGGAACGTGAATTGGCTTGTAATCCGTTAATTGAATCTTTAATTTTTGTTTTATTTTCGGTTCCGATTTATGTGGTCGTATTCGAAAGCTATTTATTAAAAAATCAAAATTTTGTTTAATCGCATGGTCTTCCGCAATATTATTATTAAATGGTCCAACTTTATAACCATAATCTGGTTCAGAATCATCAATCGTAAAATAATCTATACTTAATATTTGGTTGAATAAATCGCGTCGAGTTATTTGTTCTATTTCCGCGCTTGGACGAATCGTTATCGAATGAGTTCCTAGATTAATGGACATATTTACACTTACCCCAGGATCTTTAAGAAACTCCCGACCAATTAGACAATCATAACCCATTGTGCCATCAGATACGACGAAAAACCTGATAATATAAAAATTTGAATTAATTTTACATTTTAAATTCATTATTCCGATAGTATTTAATTTTGAATAATTCACTCCTGTAAACCCAATTCCATCGTAGTCTTCTATGTCCAATCCTTCGGGAATTACATGTCGTCTAATCAAATTTATCGGGCTCAAAGTGTCGATGTACGCATCTCCCGTGTATTCTATTCCATTTGGGAATTGTATCAGAATTCCTGTTGATAGTTCGTCCTTCTGAATTAAACTTATAGTATGATTAGCCGTTATTGACGTCTGACAATTGGGTGGTGTTCCCCTTGGATGCGCTTTCTGACAATTGACACATCTTTCACGTCGCTGTGGTTTTGTACATGTTGAAGAAAAATGTCCTTCTTCGCCACAGTTGAAGCAATGCGTTGTATTAAAATTTCGATATTGTTTCGTTTCATTGTAGGTTTTATTTGAATTAGATGTAGACACCGGTATTAACTTTTTATCATAATCCTTCGTCGCTGGAACATTTTTGTATTGCTGAGTTTGTTGAACGCCCTCAAATTTATTTCGCAAAAGTGGCATACTATTGTACCAAACTAAACGTTCACGTAGTTCTTCGAGTGTTAAAACTTGTTGAATACGTAATGAATTTGACAAGTTGACATCGTTAATTCCAAGAATTATGTATTTTATTAAAGACTCCTTTGATACATTTCCTCTATCTCCGATCATCGCCATTTCGTAAAAATATTCTAAAATATTTTGTTCTTTCCGTCTTACTGTATTTCTCAGTTTTTCATGTATTTCAATTTCACTTATTGTTGTTTTAAAATTTTGTGTAAAGTCGTTTATAAAATTTTCGAAGTTTTGACAGTTCTCTTGAATTGACAAGAACCATAATTTCACAGAACCAAACAATTTAGTTGGGATCGCAAACATTAGTAATCTTTCGTCGATTTTGTAAATATCTTTTAAGGATTCGATTCGCTTCAGCCATTGTGTTGATGATAAAGATTTTGGATCCGTTGGATTAAATGTTGGAAGTACATCGATGACGTCTCGAGTTGTAAGAATTGGTCGGTATGAATCAGGTGATCGCTCGTTGTAATAGTTGTCGTTCACAATTCAACAATTTACGTTCGCGATCCAATAAATCACGTTCTCGTGCTAATAAATCCATTTCGCGTTTATAATCAATTCCTTTAACAGATGTTTCTTCGATATCGTTATCGTTGTTTATATCGAATCGTTTTGTATTTGTCGGTGTTTCGAAATCCGTAATATCCTGACGGTCCGCAATCGCATTATACTCTTCCAATATACTATTTGATTCCGTTGAACACTGTTGCAGCCGTTTTAAAAGGGTTTGTTTATTACCCTGTGTCGATAAGCTTCGTTGTTTAAGTTCAGCTCGTAATTGATTGATTTTCATTTTTTTTGTTCTATTCACAATAACTAAGAAAATCAATTTTAATTTAATCACTCGTGGTATTAAAATTTTCAATATTTAGAATTATTGTTCGTTAGTTAAGTTAATTGACCTTACATCAATCCCACTTCTGATGATGTCGTAACTTCGTTTATCGTTAATTTAAAATACAAGATTGAAACACTCACAAATTACGTTTTTAACTTTTATCGCCATTTTTATTATATTTTCATTTTACCAGAGCGCTTCGTCTTCACCACGTTGGGTATACAAACTAATAATAATAAGTGACATCTTACAATATATATACTAACTAAAATTCGAATTGAGAGATCGCTACAAAACTGTAAACAAAATTAATTAAAACATAAAATTTCGAAAACGATTATTGAAAAATGAAATTTCAATAAAAAATTTTATTAAGACTTTTAATTTTTCTCTTAACTAAAAAAAAATATTGAAGCCATCTATTGTAAATTTAAAATGTAAATGTAAATAGCTAAGACACTTTTTTTAAAAATAAAAACATTATAATTTGATCTTTTACAGCATATTACGACAAAATAATACAAATACATATGTGTTTTGATGAAGTTTTGGACATTTAAAGGCTGATTCTGATTTTTACTAATAAATAGCATTTTCAATTGAGAACCAGTTCATAACCAGTTCTTTTTTTCAATACAAAAAAATTATTTCCTCTCCAAATCATGTGCGATTGAAGCAAAATAGTTCTGAACTAGTTGTGCATTTTTTCCCCTTTTAAAGAACTAGTTTTATTTTCAGTTATTTTTAAGTTTTACTCATACTATAACAAAAAGTATACACAACAAACGTTAAATCAAAACGTTATAATTATAACGCAGCATCATTTAATAATTTTATTTTATTTTTAGTTATTTAGCAATATATATTATGAAATTGGTTTTTTTTTCACAAAATGTATTGGCTTTTATTGTTTTTCAAATAAATCGAAAGATAAGAATTAATAAAATAACCAATTCAATTTACTCATACAATAACACTAAATATGCAAACATTTAGTGTTATTGTATGAGTTGGTTCGATTGAAAAAAAAGAACTCGTTAAGAACTAGTTATTAACTAGTTCTTCAATCGAAAACGGCAAAAGATTTGTGTACAAAAATATTATCAAATGTAAATGTACCTCGGATTCTGCGTAAAACGGTCTTTGCTAAGACAAATTTTTTTAAAAGGAACGTGTTAAGGTTTAGACTTGTAGGTTGTTATAAAAACATTATTGTTATTTGTTGTTTTACTCCAAATGACTGAATATTTCCATAAATTTTTCGGGATCCAGTTTAAATTTAATTTGTTTAAAAAGCTATAACGTAATATGCCGATTATTAGACCTCAACATAAAATATTATTTAGCGCATTTATCCCAAATAATTTTTCGCGGGCTTGCAATATCTTTTGCTAGAATTTAATTTAAAAAAATTAACTCTGATTGTTTGTCTTAGTTATAAGATTTACGATTTCATAAAAGATCTTTTTAAATTGCCATGCATATCTATCTATTGGTCATTAATGCAAATTTTGGTTACAAAAATGTTAAAATTTTCTTGTAAACTCAGCATCATAAGCATAACTAAAAACAAAAAAAATCACATCTTTTATTTTAGTTTCAAAAGTAAATTTCTGTTTTTCTCATATGAATTGAGATTTTGTTTTATTCACAAGAACTGTGTTGTGGGCATAAGAAATCAATTTTCTGATAGTATTGATATTCTAATATATTGGGAAAGGATTGAAGGAGCTTTAAAAGGTTTGACATTTGAGAAATAAGTATATTTTCAATGAAATAAAACGCAGAGAATTGTTCTGAGTGATTAAAGCTTCAGCTATTTGCAACTACTTGGGCAGTTTGCGAATGTCAGGTTGTGGCAGAATGAGTGTCGTTTCTTTAGAAAAGGTGAAATTGTTGAATGCCAAATCAAAGCGATGCGGTAGATCGCTGTTCGTGAAAAAAAATAGCGATTACCACTTTGCTTATTTATGCTGAACCTAGTAGATATAACCTCAAACCTCAAAAAAATGTTTTGATCTAATGTTATCCATATAATATAAACTTATGGCAACTCGTTTAACATAAACTCACCTTTAAATATTAATATGAAATGAATTTAATATACATGACTGTAAACAAAATTTGTTAAATTATAACATTTTGAAAAAAAAAATTGAGTTTTGAGAAACTAATGTTAAAATATTTTTTAAGACAAATAACAGGTCGTTCAATAAGTCCGTAGGATAAGTAAGAAAAAAACAACATTTTGACAAAACTCGATTTTTTTATTCAACATAGTTGCCTTCGAGGGCGATACAACGAGTATAGCGATTTTCCAACTTTTCTATACCACTTTTATAGTACGATTTCTCTTTCTCGTCAAAATAGGCCTCAGTTTCAGCGATTACTTCATCATTGGACTTAAATTTCTTTCCAGCAAGCATTCTCTTGAGATCTGAAAACAGGAAAAAGTCGCTGGGGGCTAAATCTGGAGAATATGGTGGGTGGGTAAGCAATTCAAAGCCCAATGCATTCAATTTTGCCATCGTTTTCATCGATCTGTGACACGGTGCATTATCTTGGTGAAACAACACTTTTTTCTTTTGCAAATGTGGCCGTTTCTTTGCGATTTCAGCCTTCAATCGGTCCAAAAGTTCACAGTAATACTCGCTATTGATGGTGGTTCCTTTTTGGAGATAGTCGATGAATATTATTCCGTTCGTATCCCAAAATACAGACGCCATCACCTTACCGGCCGACTGTTGCGTCTTTGCTCGCTTTGGATTCGGTTCGTCGACTGCTGTCCACTCAGCTGACTGTCTTTTGGATTCTGGTGTGTAATTGTGAAGCCATGTCTCATCCATTGTCACATATCTACGATAGAATTCCCTTTTATTGCGGTTTAACAGTGCCAAAGACTCCTCCGAAGCATCGATTCGTTGTTGTTTTTGGTCGACTGTGAGCTCACGCGGCACCCAATTTGCACAGAGCTTTCGCATACCCAAATGTTCATGTAAAATGGTAAAAACACTACCATCTGCTACCTTTACAATGTCAGCTATTTCGTGCACCTTCAATTTGCGATCGTTCCTAACCAATTTGTGGATTTTTTTATGTTTTTTGGAATAACAGCCTCATTTTGGCGTCCACTGCGCTCTGCATCTTTTGTGCTGGTACGACCACATTTAAATTCAGCCATCCACTTCTCTACCATTTGTCGCGATGGAGCAGAGTTTGGATAATGTTTATCAAGCCATTGTTTGGTTTCCACTGTATTTTTTTTCATCAAAAAGCAATGCTTTATTAAAATTCGAAATTCCATTTTTTCCATTTTTTTTTCAAAAACAAAAGTTACTTCACACAAAATGCTATAACTCACGAATAAATAGTCAGATTGCTGTCAAATTTATACACGTATCGTTTGAAGGTTAGTACTAAATAAAAATCATATGGAAAAATTCTAGTAACGCCATCTATGTGTCATCCTACGGACTTATTGAATGACCTAGTAGTTAAAACCACTGACCCGATGCCGTGATCACTCGTTTCCCAGTGATTTCTGATGTTGTATTCCTCTGTTTAATAACGTTCAGCTGGGCTCCTTTTATTTACTGCCATATACACTCGGTTACCATGGTATGTTTGTTGCGATCACTCACTCTAGCAGTTCCGCATATCATGAACTTTATGCACTTTGAAAAACCAAATTTGCTAAAAATGGGTCAAACACCTTGATAATACTGAGACACCAAAACATAATCTTAGACTTTATTTTACTTTTATTGTGTTTAAGGCTTCCCATTCTTTTCAACATACAATATTACTATCAGTCTGATAGGACTTAATTACACTTTCATTACATTAAACTTATTGTACAACTACTTTATTTAGCTTAATTATTTAACATATTTTTCATAGACACATACTTTTCTTTATATTGATCGAACAATGTCTTCTGTAAGTTTTTTCTCACAACACTTAATAATTTTCTTTGTGTACTCCAGAATTACACCAACAACCAGTTTCAACTGCCAAAACTCCAACTTCAACTATCCCACAAGCCAACTGGCCAACTCCATAATTCAAAACCAACTATCAACTGATCAACCCAATTACCAACCACTAACTAACTAATTAAAGAAAAACAATTAACAGAAATTTTTTTTCTACGAGCAAAAAAAAATTTCGTCAGCATAAATTTTAGTTAAATTTATTAATATTACAATTTTCTTCATATTCATGAAAAAAAATATACAGAAAATTAATAAAAAAACAATTTAATACCGAAGGTGTTGGATGTACATTGGAATGTTTAACCAGTTGTGTTGTTACACAAACGGGTTGAAAAGTGAGTGGAAAATTAAGATCTATAGTATATTACTATAGGATAGAAAAGGTAAGTACACCCAACATTTAAAATCTTGTCCATTACATGACAGGACGAAAGGAGGAAGTTCGGCTGACTACATTCGTCCTGAGAATCATTGGAAAAATTAAGAGAAGAAATGGGAGCTGAGCTCGAACCCAAACCCCGAGATAGAGTCTCATGCTCTACCGACTGAAGTAGCTGGGCCAGATAAACAAAAATTGAGCCAAAAACAAAAAAAAACAGGGACAAAAAAAACGACAGTTAAAAAATTAAAGGATCCAAAATAAATTTCTAATGAATAAACGAAAGGAATAAAAAGTGCTGAAAGAAGAAATCGGTGAGGCAACCAAGAGGAGTTTCACTACGGCCGAATATCTTTTGAATGATAGGTACCCCGTCGTTTTGAAACCACATCTTCTAGTTCATAGGCAGCACTACCTACCAACCTTAGGACTTTGGCTTCCACAAACTTGGGGGACAATTTGGCATTGACGTGATTTCCAGCATTGCTTAGTACGAAATTTCGTCTATAAACAGTGTCACCGGGAGAAAATTTTATATTACAGGCTCGCAAATTATAACGCTTCGCACTACGTACAAAAGCTTCAGCTGTAAGTTCTTTAATTCTCTGTCGAATCTTCGAAAGTTGGTCTTTCAAGGGTTTCTCCAGGTTCCTCTAAACTGTTCGTTCGTTTTAACAATGAGTAAGTTGAGCCATGAGTAATCATAGGTAAACCAAACATTGCAAAATAAGGGGAGGAATCAATGATCTGATGAAGAGAAGATCGCAGAGCACAAGCAATGTCACTTAAGTGAATATCCCATCGTGTGTGATCGGTTGATAGATAAGCCCGAATAGCAGCAATAACACTTCTGTTTACTCTTTCAGATGCATTTGCCTGTGGGCAATACAGTGCTGTAAAAATATGTTGTACCCCAAATCTTTTCAGAAAATTTTCAAAATGTTTTGATTTAAATTGTGAGCCGTAGGTATTAAAACAAAAGTTTCTAGTAAAAGTAAAAATACAAAATAATATTTATTTATTTATTTATATTCGAATGAAAATGTGGAATGTGATATTTATACGATTGACTGAATCGAGAGAAGTGCGGTGCCATCACGAAACCTCAGGACTAACAGATTATAACTTTAATGAAGATGATTTTCAAATAACATGTTCCTAATCTACAAACTAGAGTCTAGATTTAGCAGTATAAAATACTAACTAATAAATTAGCTTGCATTTCTTTTATAGAATTTTCATTTTGTATATTTCGCATTAAATAAAAGTCTTAGCTCTCACTGATGTTTCGTGATTGTTCTTCACTTCTCTTGATTCAGTCAATCGTATAAATATCGCATTCCACATTTTCATTCGAATATAAATAAATAAATAAATATTAGTATTTATTGAGGTTACTGTTGGCACTTGGCGAAACATTATTAATAATAAATTTATTTTAATAAATGAAACACTTGTTTGTATTCCGCAAATTAATTTTTGTTTCTAACTTTATTTATTTTGAAAATAAAATTAAAATTAAAAACAGCTCGACCGGTTTCGGTTTTTACACCATTTTCAAGAGCTTCAAAATTGTTACAAAGAAAAAATAATACAACATGTCATTTATATACAAATAAAATTAAATTAAAAATGAAACTAGATCAAAAATGAATACAAAACAATTTTTAAAATTTAAATGATAGTAAATTCAAAGAGCTGACATTTTTTAAAAACTATTG
This sequence comes from Diogma glabrata, assembly GCA_963693315.1. NCBI lineage: Eukaryota > Metazoa > Arthropoda > Insecta > Diptera > Cylindrotomidae > Diogma > Diogma glabrata. The sequence goes on along the minus strand of OY856186.1, from coordinate 28,085,214 downwards.
TTTATCCATTAAATATTAAAATTAATATATGAAATAATGACTGCATCTTGGTATATAACAAAAGGAAATCACAACACAATTTAGAATTTTCTGAAAACAAGTAAAATTTTGTGTTAAAGAAATAGATCTGGGTTGGTTAAAGCCGAATAAATGACATCTGTTTGTAAATTTAATAAACTTTTATTTAAATAAAGAGCTTTACGAATTTCAAACGATTCAAGAATATCAAGTTTGGGGCCTTTAGTTTCAACATGATGAATTTTTAGATTTTCGTTATTAAGAAAACAGCTATTATGGTTTTCGTTAATTAAATGGTTAGAAAAAGTTGAACTTGTGTGTCCCAATCTTAATGCCCTAAAATGTTCTGAACATCGCTGCTTGAAATTACGACCAGTTTGACCTATATATATAGCATTACAATCTTCACAACTAAATTGGTAGACACCAGATTTCAAAATTAAATTTTGTTTAGGTTTGTTGTTAACTAATAAATTATGTAAGTTGAAATTGTTGTAAAATGCACAGCTTAAATTTGTATATTTAGATAATGTATTACCTAGTCTCTGACTTAAATTACCCGAATAATGAATTTTGCACCAATGTTTAGTATCTTGTAATGAATTTGGATAAATCAAATTGTAAGCAATACGTTTTAACTTTCGTTGAAGGATTTTGTGAACTAATTTTGATTCGAAACCGTTGTTTTTAGCAATTAATAAAATTAAATTTAGTTCTTTTTGAAAATTTTGGTCAGAAAGTGGTGTTTTAACAAGTCTCTCGACGAGTGAAAAGATTGCGGCATTTTTTGCATTAAAAGAATGATTTGATGAAGAATGTATTAAAATATCAGTACATGTAGGCTTACGATATATGTCAAATTCAAAATTAGTTGTAATATGTTTAATTTGAATATCTAGAAAATTTAAAGTTTTATCAATTTCCTTTTCAAAAGTAAATTTAATTGAAGGATGTTTTCCATTAAGTAAAATAAGAAAATTGTCTAACTGTCTTTCTGTACCGGTCCAAAGGCAAAGAAAATACTAAAATACTAAACATTGGCGCAAAATTCATTATTCGGGTAATTTAAGTCAGAGACTAGGTAATACATTATCTAAATATACAAATTTAAGCTGTGCATTTTACAACAATTTCAACTTACATAATTTATTAGTTAACAACAAACCTAAACAAAATTTAATTTTGAAATCTGGTGTCTACCAATTTAGTTGTGAAGATTGTAATGCTATATATATAGGTCAAACTGGTCGTAATTTCAAGCAGCGATGTTCAGAACATTTTAGGGCATTAAGATTGGGACACACAAGTTCAACTTTTTCTAACCATTTAATTAACGAAAACCATAATAGCTGTTTTCTTAATAACGAAAATCTAAAAATTCATCATGTTGAAACTAAAGGCCCCAAACTTGATATTCTTGAATCGTTTGAAATTCGTAAAGCTCTTTATTTAAATAAAAGTTTATTAAATTTACAAACAGATGTCATTTATTCGGCTTTAACCAACCCAGATCTATTTCTTTAACACAAAATTTTACTTGTTTTCAGAAAATTCTAAATTGTGTTGTGATTTCCTTTTGTTATATACCAAGATGCAGTCATTATTTCATATATTAATTTTAATATTTAATGGATAAACAATAGTTTTTAAAAAATGTCAGCTCTTTGAATTTACTATCATTTAAATTTTAAAAATTGTTTTGTATTCATTTTTGATCTAGTTTCATTTTTAATTTAATTTTATTTGTATATAAATGACATGTTGTATTATTTTTTCTTTGTAACAATTTTGAAGCTCTTGAAAATGGTGTAAAAACCGAAACCGGTCGAGCTGTTTTTAATTTTAATTTTATTTTCAAAATAAATAAAGTTAGAAACAAAAATTAATTTGCGGAATACAAACAAGTGTTTCATTTATTAAAATAAATTTATTATAAATAAATATTATTTTGTATTTTTACTTTTACTAGAAACTTTTGTTTTACCTAAGTATTTAGAGTTGTTTTATTCTAATCTCTAATCCAAGTGACAAAGTAAGTATTTCGAATCATGTAGAATACCTTATTATTTGGAAATGTTTTGTTTTAGACTCGTTTCTGCTTGACACAGGATATCACTTCTTTTTATAGTGAACAGATAGTTTTGACTATTAAACTTTAAACTGCACCTTTTTCACGCACTAAAATTAACATTTTTGATGTTTTGTAATACCTAAGTATTATATTCATGAGCCAAAAGTGAAATTCTTACCCCCACTTTTTTGGCATTTCTCGACGTTTTAGGACTTACTGATTCTAAAAAGCAAAAAAAAATGTATTTCTGTCTACCCGTCATTACCTACAAAATCTAGAAAACCGCTGGAGGGATTTCAAAAAACAATTTTTCTAAAAATAGGTATACTCAATGGACAGGTCTGAAATGATGCAGTGTTTTGATAACTGTACCGGAAGAGTGTCCAAAAAATCATTATGTGTGTCAAAAATAGCAAATTTTTCTATTTTTGGCTTAAAAAACGTTCATTTTAAGTGATTATAAGTAGGAACATTGAATTTGGAGAAATCTTGATGGTAGGGATTGGTATGTTAGATCAAAAACTAGATTATTGTTTTAGAAGTTTGTTAAAAAATTGTTGTCAAGTGTGTCAAAAGAAAGATTTTTATTTATTTTATACCATTTTTTGAAAAAAAAAAAAATAAAATTATTTATATTAATTCAACAACGGGTTCAATTGAGGAAATACAAATAGAAAAATAATAAAATACTTGATATTCAGAGCTCAAAATGAGGTATATAGAGACTTGGGCCAAGAACATTTTTACTGATTTTATTATACATAAAGCACTACTCACACTGAAAAATCGAAATAAATATCTTATATAAAATCGTGGTCAATTCATATAAATATTGTATTTGATCTTCAGCCAAATACTCCATGTATATGAAACATCTACAATTCATTATATGATTTACCAAGAAACGAAGAGATACAAAATTTGTTTGATGATGATAAAAATAAACAAATTAAAAGAAAGAACAAGAAATATAAGAATAGAGAAATAAAACGTATTTTTATATATTCTATCATGGCTGGTTTTATTTAACATTTTAGGAAATAATTTACATGCGTTGAATTGAATAATTTTAATTTATTATTACCATATAAAATTACGTGCCAAAGAAATTGTTTAGTGAATGTAATAAAACAATCTCGTTAAACAAACAGGCCCTTTCAATAATTAATTCAGTGATTTAAAAAAATTATTATACTGTTTTAATATTTTTTATTTGTCTCGTTTCATGTCGATTTATCGATATTTTGATTTAATTTTTCATAATATGGAAAATTAGTATTGTTTACTACACATAATTCAAATATTTAAATTTTTTGATTTCTGAATTTTTCTAAATTCAGATACTTAATATAGATAATTTACTAGAAAATATCATCTATTTCGTCTTAGAAGAATTATCTAAATCGCGATGGTTAAATTATTTATTAAATATAAAATTCAAAAAATATTTTAGAAAAATCACCTAATTAAAATTCATCTACTAGTAGTTAGATAATAAGACTAACTTTATTTTTTCAGTATACAGTTCAATATTTGTGTTATTTGAGATTGTCAGAAAAACGGCACCACTGTTTTGGATATGCAAAAAACGCAATTTTCTCGAAAAGGGCCATTTACAAACAGCTGTATTTCAGAACCTAAAGGATAGATTTTATATTTAGCGGCGCGGCGTTTTGAAGGTTAGATAAAAATCTTAACATAATGACTTGTTAAAAGGTCAAGTTATTTGGTACAATTTAATTTTGACAGTCATTAGAAAATGATCAAATTTTTCGAATGAATGCTACGCAATTGTTCGATCCAAAAAAATTAACCCTAATATACCCAGGGTTCTAAAACTTTTTACAAGAAGTGGAACTTAGACCCAAAAAAAAAGTTTTCTTTCTCAATTAAAATCGGCTGACAGATCTTTGAGGTAACTGCCTTTGAAAATAGGACAAAAAAGGTCTTTTTGTGGGAGTTCTAATAGCGTTTTTTCGAGTCCAGGTGGCCCTAGATAGTTGAAATTTGCAAGCAGTCTTTTTCTTAAATTACTACGAAGTGCTAAAAGTGGGTGAAAAGTAAAAAAATTGCTCATATATATATATAAATTATTATACCAACGTTAACATTCCCCCCTCCATTAAAATTAACACACCACACATACAAACTAATTCCCACATTTCTCCTATTTTATTAAAACATATGATCAAAACATACAAAACTTCTCAAGGTTGATGGCGCTTGCAAGAGCTAAATTATTTTATTTTGATATAAAATATTATTTTGATATAGAATATAAGGGCTGGCTCGATGTGTATCGGTAATAAAATGAACGATAGTTGGTTGGGCTACTGAAGGTGTGAACTCCGTAAAATTATACAATAACTGTTCACATAACAGGGAATATATATATATATATATATACATTTGAAATTTTCCTTCATGTTGTGAATTATAAATAAAATTGTGTATCATTAGGGAATATTGCTAGTAGTTTTATTTTATATTTTTTTGTTGCAGTTTTGTGTTTTTTTCTCTGTAATTTATGTTTTGAAAATGTTAATAGTTCCATTGAGAATTAAATTTTTTATAGGATAAAAATTTAATGTTATGTAAAGTTTTAAATACATATAAATGCAAAGGAACGCAGTATAGTAAAAAAAATGTGAGGATGACAAAAGTTGTTACAATTTATTGGAACTTATTTATAATACCCTGCCAGACAAATGATAAATATTTGGTCTCCACTCTCCTGTTATCGGTTTTATCCAAAAATTTCAATAAAAACGTAATGAAATTAAAACAAATTTTATCAATGAAAATTAGTATTCAAATATCAGAATATGGTTTTAAAACTAGACAATTCTTAACGACGTAATAAAAATCAATTTAATTATAATTATTCAATATATATTTTAAATTATAATAAATATGACAATGATCTTGATTTTAGTAATCAAAATATGGTTTAATCTGCATAAGGTTACTTCATGATTATACTTCATGATTACTTATTGATGTGTAACAAACCGAAAATTATTTAGTTGTTTGTTTATGTAATTATTAATTAATTATTTGCTGTCTTAAATACCAATTTTAGTTAATTAAATCTTTTTACCCCTATAACACCATAATTTAATTCAAAGCAGAAATTAATTATTTCGGGATCAATTTTGATTAATGTTTTGGATAATAAAAAAAAATGTTGAATTCCCTATTTTTAAATGAAGTCGAGTAGTCGATAGTTTTTTTGAACTATACTATCTAGTCTCAAGGTGGTTATTTATTTTGGTTACTACAACCAAATTAGAAGATGTTACTTTTAATATAGTATTTAGTTAATTAATGTAGTTTGTAACAAATTCACACATTGTATCTGTATATAAATAACAATCAACAATATAAGGAATTGGAAACGCGCCGTGGTGTGACAACTTCGGTTTGTGTTAGGGGTTTAATATATATAGGAGCAATTTCACGAAGATTCAACATCGTTTTGACTTGACCCCTTTTAATTTTGATTATTTTTTGTTTATAGATAGTCTTTGATAAATAAAAAATACAAGTTCTCTTAGAATTTTTTTTTTCGAGGGGGGTCTTCACAGGGTGCCCCTCAATTTTTGTTATTTTGTGATGTGAGTGCATTTTGACGAGCGATTGTAGAAAAACTACTCAATCGATTTTCATAAATGATATGTCGTTGAATAGGTATTAGAACAAAGTTTTTAAAAATGTACACTGTTAATTTTTTGAAATAATTTTTAACGGTGTAACATAAGAAAAAAATGGTGTAATTGAAAAAAAGATGGAACTAACTTTTTTTTTTTTTTTTTTTTTTAAACTAAATTGAAGCTTATTTTATATCTAACAACTTGTGAAAGTTTAGGACTAGCATCATTTTTGTTTTAGAGATAAAATTCGTTGTGCATATGACTGTCGGGAATCAGTTTTTTTTGTAAAATGGTCTATTTTGGTCTATATTTAAAAAAATTCTACTTGAAGCCGTATTTTGCATTTATCAAAGGCTATCTATAAACCGAATATAGACCAAAATAGACCAAATTAAAAAGGGTCGAGTCAAAATGTCGCAAAATTTTGCTGAACTTGACTTAAATTGCTTTTTAAAAAGTTCATTTAATAATAAAATATTTGATATTTAACATAAAAAAAAAATCTGAATCTAAAAATCGCCATTTTTATAATTTTTCTTCAGAACAAAAAAAACTGATTCCCGACAGTCATATGCACAACGAATTTTATCTCTAAAACAAAAAATGATGCTAGTCCTAAACTTTCACAGGTTGTTAGATATAAAATAAGCTTCAATTTAGTTTAAAAAAAAAAAAAAAAAGTTAGTGCCATCTTTTTTTCAATTACACCATTTTTTTCTTATGTTACACCGTTAAAAATTATTTCAAAAAATTAACAGTGTACATTTTTAAAAACTTTGTTCTAATACCTATTCAACGACATATCATTTATGAAAATCGATTGAGTAGTTTTTCTACAATCGCTCGTCAAAATGCACTCACATCACAAAATAACAAAAATTGAGGGGCACCCTGTGAAGACCCCTGGTCGAAAAAAATAATTCTAAGAGAACTTGTATTTTTTATTTATGAAAACAAAAATTTTTTTTTTATTTATCTATAAACAAAAAATAATCAAAATTAAAAGGGGTCAAGTCAAAACGATGTTGAATCTTCGTGAAATTGCTCATAGATAGTTTTATTTTTGAGGAGTGATTTGTATAAAACGACATTTAATTTGTAGCTACCTGGTAAGTGTATTAGTCGGCAGTGGTTGAATCTATATATTTACAGTCACTAATGAAACCAAGTTTCATGAAAAGAGTTAAATTTATTACAATTGCAAATAATCATTTCCCTTGAGAGCATCGAAAGATAAAGCTTATGATTTAGGTCTTCAAATAAAACTCAAACAAAGTTGAACCTCTCCATTTTCCAATGCTCATTCCCCCAATTGAAACCAAAATGAAGCAAATTACCCTAAAAGTTATAGACCAAACACTATTCAGTAGCTAAAATGTCTGAAAAATATGTTAGCTTTATAATTCAGTAGAATATTTGAAGGTGGTTTTCGCAGATGTCATCCAACGTAAAGAATTATTAGACACATCTTTGACGTTGACAGTAGATAATATCATATTAGAATTTGGTTTTGAAATAAACAAAATATTCAAAAGAGCAGAGTTTTAAGGATAGTCATCAATAATTTATTTATCATAAAAAACAATTATGTAATTCAATTTAACTAATTTTAACTACTTTATCTTCTCACTTTCTTGTATAACACTGAGCCCGTTTTTTATGTGCTCATTTATCTTTTCAATTTTTCCATCATTAACTTTTGACATTGGTTCAATTAAACAACTTTTAGTCAACATTTGATTTGTTTCATCCCTGATTAGATTCCAAGCATAATCAACATCTCCTTCTTGTGGATCCATTCCACACACAACAAATCGAATCACATATTTATTTCTAACCGTAGCGGCTATCATATAAATTTGTTTCTTGTCAGTTAATCTCTCAAGAAGAGTTTTCGTCAACTCATTATCCCCTTTCAGTCTGAACACAACAAGTCCAAAACGTTGTTCGGTTACGATTTCAAAACGATTATCGTTTTCCACATATTTTGCAAATCTTTGTGCCAATGCTACATGTGATCGTATGTGTTGTCGAATTTTTTCCACACCAAATGTTCGAAGAACCATCCACACTTTAAGTGCTCGAAATTTTCTACCTAATTGTACTTGCCAATGTCGATAGTCGGGAATAGTTGTTTTACCTTGGTATTTGTGTTTCAAATAAATTCGATCAACGTTAAACGAATCTACCAAATGATCACCATTTTTCACCCACATTGCACTACAATCGAAATTTACAAGCATCCATTTGTGGAGATTGAAATTCAAAGAATCAACATATTCCATCCCTTTCATTAAATGACGATATTCTGGACAAACAAATGCTCCACCAGCATACGCAGCATCAACATGCAACCAAATTTTATTTCTCTTACAAATCGGTCCTAATTCATCAATCTTATCGAACGCACATGTTCCAGTTGTTCCTAGTGTTGCGATACAGATAATCGGAATTTTTCCACTTTTCACATCTTCTTCCATTGCGGTTTGGAATGTTTCTCCAGTCAAACAACAATTCTCATCTGCTTTCAATAATTTGATTGGTACAGCTGATAAAATTGATGATTTTTCGATTGCGCTATTACTTTGATCACTTGAATAAATTATAAGTTTTCCTCGAATTTCTGACTCACTCATTGCAGGATTTTCTGCTTGTACTCGTTTAACAGTTTGTTCTCTTGCTGCAAGAACGGCAACTAAAATTGCTTCACTTGCGGAACCTTGAATAACTCCACCCCCTGGTCCTTTATGTGAATGTAAAAATTCTTTTGGTAAGTCCAGCATTTTGGCCAGCCAATCCATTACAATTGTTTCGAGTTCAGTACATGCTGGACTACAGATCTATTCAGAATCAAATCAAAAAACATAAAATCAATTTTCCTAAAATATATGATAATATTTACCCAACTAAATCCAATAACTCCTAGCCCCGCCGATAACATATCTCCAACAATTGAAGGAAATGATGTAGCTGTTGGATAGTAAGCATGAAAATTCGGTGATTGCCAATGTGTGATTCCTGGCATTATGAATTTCTTCATATCATCCATAACAGTTTTCCAGTCTTCCGATGTTTCAGGTGCTTCAGATGGGAGAAGAGCTTGTAAGTATCCAGGCTCCACAGATGGCAATACATCTCTGAAAATTAAATTTAAATAATCATTTTGTTTGAATTCCATCATTCTACACTCACCTATCCCGAATGTTATCCAAATAATCCGCCAAAAAATCAATTGCTGATTTTCCAAATTCACGAAAATCATTTGAATTCATTTTTTACCAGAAATAATTTTTAAACTTGAACAAATTTCAAAAAATTTCAAAGTCAAGAGTAAAAATAAATGTTCCGGAAATAGTTTACGGTTTGGTTTTAAATTTTTTTTTGTCGTTTAAATAATTTTAATTGTAATAATTCGGTAAACTTTATTTGTTTACACAATTTGGATACTTTTGATTGACTGATGAATAATGGTCATTGCTAAGTTTGTTTATATAGAAAAATTATTTTGCAATAGAAAATATTTTGGTAATCGTAATAGAGGTTGTATAAATTTTCTTCTTATTATTTGTTTGTAGAATGGAATTTTCGTAATTAACAATGACATTGCAGAATTTACAAGAAATATGGAGAAGATCAAAATAAAGTAGATTTTATTTAAAAGTAACGGAATTTGAAGGATCGTCGGAAGAACTACAGAAAACAGGAACAGTTCGAGAAAAGCTGATTTTCATGCAATTTCTCATCGTTTTTATATAGCAACATACTAATATCCCGAAATAAAATATATGGTAATATTTTTTAAAATTCGTAAAATATCCTCATATAGCATACAGACAGTCAAAATTAACTCTGGATTGATTTATTAGATAGTTTATGTTGTGTGCTACAATGACAATTGCTTGTAGGTTGTTAGAAAACGAAAGTTGAACTTGCTGTTTTTGTTAGCGATAGACAAGAATGAGAGAAAACATTAATATGTGAAAAAATCTCACTTTTTGTGTTATTATTACTCCTAAACCATGAGGTTGCGGTGTTTTTTGGTAATACTGAATCTGTTTTTTCGCTTAATCTAAGGAGGCAGATTGTAAAAAAATCTATTTAAATAGCTCAGTTCATCGTGTAAAATGGAACAATCAAAGGATAAAGGAGTAGGTTTTCTCTTAGAGACCACCGTGGTAAGCACAATGCCCATTTACATGGTAAGAAAAAGAAATCTATCACTTAGAGGACAACCAGAAAGATAAGTGGAGAACATGCTGTTATATATAAAATATATTCTTGTTCTGCAGACTGTGTAGTATGTCCAAAACCTTGTCAATTTCAACTCCACCAAAACACAGCTGTTGATTGTTTCCAGATTAAAGACCGAGTTCCCCAAAGATATTACTGTTATCTTTACCTGTAACTGTTATCTTTACCATTTTGTGCATCGAAAAGTTTTAAAATTTGGTGTAATGACATTTATTAATACTTCAAATGACCTTTGCATTGTCTCTAATTCCGTGCTAAATAATTGACGATGTAATTAATACCGTGTTAGTGCGTCCCTAATTCCGTGATATTTAAAGAGATACCAATTTTGTTTTTTTTAAATTTGGACAGAGAAGAATTTAGTTTTTAAAACAAATGTTTTATTTTTTGTAACACTTATCTACGATAACTTGGTTTATATTATTTATTTTGTCATTCTGAAAACACATAAATGCTAGTTTTATTCGATAAGCTCATAAACTTACCATGCTTTTTAAATACGCATCAATAGTATGCCTATCTAGCCGCCAGCGTCTATGTCTATCGGACGTTTGGACAGCGAAAAATAGTGCGCTCGATAACTGGAGTGTTGGTACTTGGTAGTATCAACAATGTCATTAATAGACATTTTAGCTTATAAATCTTTTAGTTTAAGGAACAATGAGTTGAACATAAAACATTAAACTCAAACTTTCACTTTAAGTAAATGGCATTATTATTCTACTTTGTGTTTAACAAATTTGGTGTCGTTACGAACCAAATCTTCAGCTACGTTTCTGCACTTTAATTTAGAAATACGGCCAAATCTATGCATGCATTTACTACGAATCAGGTAATTGGATAAGTCTTTATAAAAATACTGCATAAATCAAAAAAAATTATATTTTTATATGAGTTTTTTTAATTTTGATTTTGCCTAAAGAGTACCTTTTTTATTTATTTCTTTATATTTTAAATATTTATTCTTTACCCAAAACATACTAAAATTACAAACAAGTTTGTTTTAAAGGTATTATTACCTTTTCGATTTTAAAGGTATTATTAGGTATACCAAAAAGAGAAACATAAAAATTTACATAAAAAAAGAAAAGGACAACATCTAGACAGATTGGAAGAAATAGAAATATATAAACATAAAAACAATAACAACATTTTAAATGATAAAATCAACACCAAAACTAACAAAATATATGACATAATAATAAAAAATAGCAGCTAAAATAGTGTATAAGACCATAGTTTAAGCAAAAATTGTAATAATAATCTAAGAACTGAAGATGACGTAAGTCGAAATCGATATTCAATAAGATAAAAACTAAAATTTAAAATTGTTACTATAAGGAAGTTTATATTGTTATTAATAAAATAAAAAATTAAAAATAAACATTTAAAAAAGCATATTTTTAAATATTGCATTTTGATCAAAAAGGTTTGCTTATTTTACATGAAATTTTTAAGATATAATTTTTTTTAAATGTTATTTTCAATAATCCAAAAGAGCATTTTCCAGACCTGGCATATGTTTTATAACTAAATATTCGCATAGGCGTTCTCGCCAACAACACAAAACTCCTTTCTGTAATTTGAGTATGTTTTCGGCAAAGAATTAAGAGAATAGAGGAAGTGAAATTGATGTTAAAAATTGAAGTAATTTTTGCACACCAATAAATTGTTGCTAACACACTTGCGTTTTAGTAGAGGCGCCGTAAATATTTCTATTATTGCATTGAATTCCAAATTTAAGCGTATTTTTACCCCCAAAATTAATATAAAAAAAGAAGACGCCATAATATAGAAAAACAACATAAAAAATTTGACAATACAACATAAAAAATTTGACAATCTAAAAGCGAAGGATTCTATTATTGTTTGCATTGATTTAAGATTATATTTTTTTCTCGAAAATATTTAAAAAACTTGAAACTTATTAATCGAAAAGTAAATTATAATATCAATATTAGTTATCTATGATAAGAAATCCCATCCTGTATATGTTTTCGGTAATTTTTACACGTAATTATCACACACTTCATATTTAATGTTTTATTCAAAATTTTCACTTAAATATATTAATTTTTCTTTAAAATTATTTTTAAATTGTAATAAAATCACTAGTATTTTTTATATATATTATGAATTCGTCAAAATATCACCACGATAAATAATAAAAACAATTTTATTAAAACCAAATTATAACCAAACCAAACAATGTTTATAATATTTTTGACTATTCAAAATGGACAAATACGAGAGGAGAACAGCGAAAAACTACTTCAAATATTTTTGTGTATATATACAGTAGTTTCATTTCCTTAATCTCTTAATTCTTTGGTTTTGGGTAAAAAACTAATCTTTAGAAAATCTTAAAAAAGAAAAGCGGTTCTTTTAAATTTTGACATCTTTGAAAATTAAATTTCTGAAAAATTAAAACTGAAAAATTTCATCTAAAACAAACAAAGAACTTTTCAGTAAGATTTTTTTTATTAAGACTTATTTAATTCCATTTAAGCAAAAAAACGTTCAAAAGAATCAGTACACTTGTTTTTAGTAAACGTTTGTTTTTTGTTTGTTTATTTTTTTATTTATTTATTTATTTATTTATTTATTGATTTATTTATTTATTTATTTATTTATTTATTTGTTTATTTATTTATATATTTATTTGTTTTTTTATTTATTGATTTGCTTATTTATTTATTTATTTATTTATTTCTTTATTTATTTATTTTTCTATATATTTATTTATTTATTTTTTTATTTCTTTATTTATTAATTAATTAATTAATTAATTAACTAATTTATTTGTATATTTATTTATTTGTTTATATTTATTTATTTATTTTTTTATACATATATATTTATTTGTTTATTTATTTACTTATTTATTTATTTATTTATTAGTATAGATGTAAAACTAATTATAGGTATTATTATACTAATTATTAGTATTATAGCAAAGCTATAATACTAATAATAAGTTATAAGTATCAGAATATCAAAAATTGAAAAGCGAAAACAGATTATTCAAATCGGTTAATCGGTTCGAGAACTATTTAGCTTGAAGCTTGCCAGTTGTTTCTTAAATTTTTAACAAATTTGGAGCCACCCTGTGTCGAAACTAGTGAAAACAATAAACAAAATAAAAAACACGTATTAATTTTTTTACTATACTAACGGTTACGAAAGTGTTAAGGAAATCGTATATGGTCGGATTCACATAATCGGCGCCTTGATTCAATTTTCCATCTTTATATAATCCAGAAGAAGTCTCCTTGAACTTATGCATTAGATTTCTTTGGGGAGTTTTTAATATTTATAAAAATAATGCATCCATATAATAATTCTTTTAATAATTATAATAATAAATTATACAAAATTTTGTCTGAAGTCTTTAACAACTGTGGCTCTATTATAACCCTCCTATCTATGCTTTTAATGGCTTTTGACTGCTGCCGATATAAGTATGTATATCAAAAGCTGAAATTCCACATGCCATCATGGGCAAAACTTTCGTCCATGATACACGTCCTGAATTGCTGAGAATATCAGTTATTTTGATTTCCTGAAGCCTGTATTTTTATTTCAAAGTCATAAATCATATCTTGATTGATTGGTCTGCGAAAACTTGCTGTTTGAGACTGCTGGTCCAAGTTATTGTGAAAATAAATAGTTATAAAATGCTAGATCTGATAAATCTGGACTATTAATGCTTCAAGTCGTCAAACTGACGGATAACCCGTAATTAGGAAAGTAAAAAATTTGTAGAAATTTGTAAAAATTAATAGAATCTCAATTACTTTTGATATAAAATACAAAATAAATTTGTTTAACAATTTCCTAATCCCGTGCTAAGAACGGAATTACGAACATTTCCAAAAAATTATGAACGTAATTTCGTTCGTCGAAAACTCGCTGGTTTTATACATAAAATTTACAAAATCATTATTCTATTAACGTTAGTCGATTAATATAATCCTAATTAATCAACAAAAAAGATTTTTTTAATCAAAATACATACCGATAAATTTTTATGGTCTTAAGAAAATGTTAATAAAACCTTAACCTTTTCCATATGAATATTGTCTCAAACAGGAAATTTTCGTCGAGCAATCAATCAAGGAATGATTTATGAATATAAAACCAAAAATGCCCGCAAGAAAATCAAAATAATTGGTTCTCAGCAATTCAGTGCGTGTATCATGATCTAAAATTTTTCAAAAAAGCTTAAATTTATCTTATTTTAAAGCTTTTTTTGGAATAGCACGGCATAATGTACTAGCCCGTAATATTGTACACTTACCTTATTTGTTCTGAAATATTTATTTAAATTATTACAACTAATAGATATTAAACATGCTAGATGAACGAAAACTACCAATAATGGAACGCTTTCCCTTGAGAGATGATCCTTTTCCTTTACAAGGTTAACGTTTTAATCTTTAGAAAAGCTGGACACTAGAGTGGCCCTTAAACACAAATTTTTTATTTTTTGTACGGCACCCTCCCATTTCATGTGACTACCCATAAAAATATTATTTGCAAAATCTGATATCAATCGGTCATTTCTAAGACGTGCCTCCGGCCACTTAAAGTTGAGAAATTTTGTTCTGGACGTTAAAAAAAACTTTTTTATTTTTTGGTCAACACCCTCCCATTTCGTGTCAATACCCATAAAAAAAATATGTGTAAAAATTTAAATCAATCGTTCAACTTTAAGGGGTGCCCCCGGCCACTTAGAGTTGAGAGGTTTTGTTGTGGCCATTACAAAGAAAAATTTAAATTTTTTGTACGACACCCTCCTATTTTGTGTCAATACCCGTAAAAATATTATTTGCAAAATTTGAAATCAATCGGTCAATCCTAAGGCGTGCCTCCGGCCACTTAAAGTTGAGAAATTTTGTTCAGGACCTTAAAAAAAAACTTTTTTATTTTTTGTTCAGCACCGTCTCATTTCGTGTCAATACCTATAAAAAAATTATGTGTAAAAATTCAAATCAATCGTTCAACTCTAAAGGGTGCCCCCGGCCACTTAAAGTTAAGAGGTTTGGTTGTGGCCATTACAAAGAAAAATTAAAATTTTTTTGTACGACACCCTCCCATTTGGTGTCAATACCCATAAAAATATTATGTGAAAAATTTGAAATCAATCGGTCAACTCTAAGGGGAGCCCCCGGCCACTTAAAGTGGAGAGGTTTGGTTGTGGCCATTACAAAGAAAAATTTAAATTTTTTGTACGACACCCTCCCATTTGGTGTCAATACCCATAAAAATATTATGTGTAAAATTTGAAATCAATCGGTCAACTCTAAGGGGTGCCCCCGGCCACATAGAGTTGAGAGGTTTTGTTGTGGCCATTATAAGAAAAAATTTAAATTTTTTGTACGACACCCTCCCATTTGGTGTCACTACCCGTAAAAATATTATTTGCAAAATTTGAAATCAATCGGTCAATCCTAAGACGTGCCTCCGGCCACTTAAAGTTGAGAAATTTTGTTCTGGACCTTAACAAAAATTTTTTATTTTTTGTGCGACACCCTCCCATTTCGTGTCAATACCCATAAACAAATTATGTGTAAAATTTGAAATCAATCGTTCAACTCTAAGGCGTGCCCCCGGCCACTTGAACTTGAAAGGTTTTGTTCTGGCTATTGCAAAGAAAAATTTAAATTTTGTGTACGACACTCTCCCATTTCATGTCAATACCCGTAAAAATATTATTTGCAAAATTTGAAATCAATCGGTCAATCCTAAGACGTGCCTCCAGTCACTTAAAGTTGAGAAATTTTGTTCTGGACCTTAAAAAAAAATTTTTATTTTTTGTACGACACCCTCCCATTTCGTGTCAATACCCATAAAAAAATTATGTGTAAAATTTGAAATCAATCGTTCAACTCTAAGACGCCTACTTAAACTTGGAAGGTTTTGTTCTGGCCATTACAAAGAAAAATTAAAATTTTTCTTTATAATGGCCACAACAAAATCTCTCAACTTCAAGTGGCCGGGGGCACCCCTTAGAGTTGACCGATTGATTTCAAATTTGTCACATAATATTTTTGTGGGTATTGACACCAAATGGGAGGGTGTCGTACAAAAAATTTAAATTTTTCTTTGTAATGGCCACAACAATACCTCTCAACTTTAAGTGGCCGGGAGCACCCCTTAGAGTTGAACAATTGATTTCAATTTTTACACATAATTTTTTTATGGGTATTGACATGAAATAAGATGGTGTTGCACAAAAAATAAAAAAGTTTTTTTTAACGTCCAGAACAAAATTTCTCAACTTTAAGTGGCCAGAGGCACGTCTTAGAAATGACCGATTGATATCAGATTTTGCAAATAATATTTTTATGGGTATTCACACGAAATAGGAGGTTGCCGCAAGCTGCACAATGAAAAAAAAATTCTAGTGTAATCTAAGGGCCACCCTACTGGACACCTTAGAAAGAAGAAACTAAGGAATACTCCTACAACGAATAGAAAATTTTTAGGGGTTGTGATGAGGACCCAGAACTTTTGTTGTTTTATGGATCGACAAACGGTTAAAAAAGCTTTATGGGTGACAGAAATATTAATTAATTTCCGATTTGGGAAGGTCCTAGACAATAGAGACGGAGAAAATCGGCAGTTGGAATTTCCATGAAATCCGCAGGACCATCCGATTCCATTGCCAACTAAAACCATTGTTACATCCGCTATACGCCGAAAAAAATAGTTACGGAATATGCCAATGAAGCTCCAGTCGTATACCTCGAAAACATTTAAGATATTACAAAAGAGGAGGAGAAGAGATTTGTATTTGTACGCTCCCCTATTAATTCAATAACAGAGGCAGCACTAAACATGCGTAATGGTCATGACAGTCACTAAGAAACATCTCGGATTCCACCGATACAAGAACCCAGGCCTTACAAAAACGGCATGGAGGACATTGCAAACAGCGAGGGTGAGGCAATATGAATTACTAATATAAACACACAGAGCATGCATTATGATTAGGACAGCATTTATTTTTTTACTTTGAGTTTTCTTTACCTTGTGACGATAGTGGTGGCATCGATCAACTTTCCAAAAATTGAATGTGGAACCTTTGAGGTTTTTTCTAAAAGTGAAGAAAGATACTCCATTATTAGCATCCGTTAACTCTGAATTAGAAGTGCCAGTTGCTTATGCAGTTGCAGTGAAATTGGATATTACTACTGTCGGTCTTCTGCTTGAGAGGTTGTTTTGTTTGTTTCGATTGACGTTAGGGGTTAAAAAGTGAATAGCATCAAATATTCAATGAAATCTGTACTTGCAACTTTTGAGTAGTCTCTTTGCACAAGGATTGAAATTAACATGCAAGCATCACATAGTCTGATAACTGATTTATCAGATCATGTTATGCTATTATTTCATTTATCAACATGACTCAGGATGATGAAAAGTCAAACACTAATATATGACTTTTGAAAATCGGTTTGCTTTACAATTTATTCCTGCAGTTTCCTTGGCATAGTCTAGAGGTAAGCTGTGATTCTTTTAGGTTGTGGTTGCTCTGATTACTTTAGGATTCTAAAGTTCGTTTTGAATGCTCAAGACTCGCTGGTTTGCTCGAGACTTTTAATAATAGCAGAGAAGTTTTCGATAGTGATCAACAATTTGGATGGTTTTGCAGCAAGACTTTAGAACGATTGTGCTCGTCATCTTGCGTGAAGAAACGTGCGATCGCTGTCACTGGCAGAGTACTTATGCACTTTCGATTTGAACTCAGAGTCTGCAGTTAAAAACAACATAATTGGCTCCTTTCTAAATGCAGCTTAAGTGAAACTCTTGGTTGTGTTTTTTTATCAATGGAAAGAATGTAGTAATAGAATGTCAGATTATGTATGACATCCGGCTAAACATCGTTCAATTCTCATGTATATGTGACCCGAAGGTAAGTTTCGAGATCCCAGACCTGTCATTAGATTATTAATCATTTAACCAGTCAAGGTCAATTACAGACTCCGTAATGAAGTCATGTTTGCAAACTGACGTTCTCTTCCATACAACATGGCAGAAAACTCAGTGGATTGGCTTTCCGTCATAGCTTCCAGGTTCACAGAATCCTCTGTGGTTAACTACTATCCCAAAGTGCAAACTTCATAATAAGTTATGGCTTAGCATCAAATGATTACTTAACTACAACCACTTCTTCAATAAATTCAGGAATTATTTCATCCCACAGCAATTACCTAAGGAGTATCGTATCGATCTTCGCTATTTAAATTTGACAACAAACTTGATTTCTTTCTTATTTTTTCTTCAAAATAATTCACTCAACCGTAAAAAGTTGGGTGGCACATGGTCGTTCTACCAAAATACCTACCACCTACCTTTCCCTACTTTACTCTGACTTCTGAGTAATAATTCAATTTACCAAATTCTTTTTTTTGTTTTAAAAAAATCTAAGTATCAAGGATAGAAACCATTAAAATAAAAAAACGTAAAATTAAATTACATAAAACCAGAAGTTCGTTATTTTATATAATTTTTTTATTACCAAAAGTAAATCAATTAATTTTATGCATTTAATATCGATTATGTTCTTTCATCCAACAAAATTTTTTTAATTAGTCCCGCAAATTTATTATTATTTGTTATATTTAAAAATCAATCAATACAGACAAAAATTTAAACTTAATTGGTGCAATTAATATAACAGTTTAGCTGTAGCTGACGTCAGTGATGGCATTTGAAAATTGTTAAGTCAATTTAAGTTTTTAGCAGTAGTACAGTCTGTGAAGGGGAGAATTAATTATAATGAAAACTACATTTTTAAATCGAAAATTTTCTTTTATAACATGTTATTTATACCCTCAGGATCATTCGTCGGTCATAAAAAGTTGGTGGTCGACCTCCCTTATTTTATTCCCCCTTAATATACCTTTTATCAAAATAAAATATTTTTGTCGATTTATAATTTTTTAAATAATACGTTTTTTAGCCTGAAAATAGGTTCCTATACGTTTTTTTGGTCGCTGATTACGAATCCGACGTCAGTTTTTCAAAATAATAACGTGAAAAGCGGAAAATCGAGAAAATTTTATCGAATTTCCAATTTTAGAGTATTATTACGAGTTGCATATCATTTTCAATGTTTTTAAGTACGCTGGCAACGAATTTTCACTCAAAAAGTAAAAATCTTTAAAAAGTATTGGAAAACTGTGAAAATTATTTGGAAAATTTGGAAAATTATGATTGCAAAACCATGCAATATATCGTTTTAGTGTTTTTTTTTGGTCTCTGATCTCAAATTTAATATTTATAATGAAGAAAATTTTCTATTTTCCCGGAAAATGGCAAAAAAAATTTTCCGATTAAAAAATTTAAATTTTTTATTTAAAATTTAAATGTTGCATAGATGCATGTATAAATTTTTAATGCGAGTTTACTGCGCTTCAGTAGGTGCAGGTAATTTTGTCGTGTTTTTTTTTGGTCATTGACCTCAAATTTGATATTTTTATTTAAGAAAAATTTTCTATTTTCTCGCAAAAAAAAAATTTCTGATACAAAAATTTAAAAAATTTAAGTACGATTAAATAATAATACATGTTTTGGTGACTTTGTGGTCAAATTTGATATTTAAAATAATAAAAAAAAATTTATTTAGTCGGAAAATTATGAAAAACCCCTGCAAGTAATATTATTTGGTTTTAAGCTGTAAATTAATATTTTTTTATTGTTTTTAACTTTTTTTTGTAAGTTTTTGAAAGTAATAAATTTAAAATTTTAAAAATTTTTTCTAAAAAATAAAAATAATGCTTTATTTAATAAATAAATATAAAAAAAAACAGAGAGTGTGCTTAAGACCGCACGGCAGAAGTGAAAACTTCATTAGCAATCGCAATCAATTGATATCGTATTAGTAGTATTTGGATCGTATTAGTAGAATACATGAGGAACAAGTCAGAACGATAAACCGCTCACTACACACACTAACCTCACAATGTAAACCAAATAAAAATAGCACTCATTTGCCAATAGCAGGGACTAAGGTACGCGTGGTTGTCACACCCATAGATCAACAAGTTTAAATTTTACAAATCTTTCTGCAGAAGCTAAGCAAATTCATTGGTATTAATGCGCATTGTTGCCGTTTGCAAATCACTATCGGCAAAGTGCCACCATTTTTAATTGTTTTAGTTATCATGATTGCCATCCATGTTTAATAATACATAAGCTATGCTTCTTTCTATAGAATTTATGCGATTTTCGTCTCGTAATTGTGAGGTTTAAATCGATATAATCGATTTTATCAAGTATCAAGTTACAAGTATTAAGTCTTCACCTAATTTTAGAAACATGTATTACATACAATTCCAAACCGACAATATATTTAGTGAAGATGATAAAATTCCAATACATATAATTTTGATATACAAATGTAATTGTTTCAGCCTTCAGGTTATACTATCTTACGTTATTTTTAATTTCATAAAAAAATTATGTTCAAAAAAAAAACATTGATCAAAGCAAACTACTGTTTAAAACGATAGTTAAATAAAAAGCAAAAATTAAGCTTACACAACAACTTCATAAATTTTCATGATGATTAATGTATTAATGCATAAAGGACAAACAGACATACTTTCAATTTTATATATATTCAACATTTATTTAGTATGATGACTCGAATGCAAATTGCAAAAGACAGTATCAATATAACTTTAAAAAACTGCGTTATAGATCAATTTTTTAAAATTCGTATAAAGGAATTTTTATTATTTTTTATGAATTCATAAATAAAAAAAAAATAATTTTAATGGTTTAATTTTAATGGTTTAACAACAATATTGAGTACATTTTAATGGTATTTAATAAAAATTAAAAAAAACAATAAAAAAATATGTACCACAACCAGAAGTTGAACTCACTACCTACAGCACATCAGTTGAGCACGATATCCACAACGCAATTTTAAACGTTAAGAAATGATAGATTGATAAATTGATAAATGATGGAAATGCTGACGGATCAGCATAACTTACTACCTACAGAAAAATCTGTGTGTGGTGCGCCAAAAGAAGTTTTCACTTCAAAAATTATATTAAAATATAAGCAATATTATTTTAAAAATCTTCATCATCCGATTCATTTTTAAGAACTGGATACTGTTGTTCTGATGCAAGTTGTTGTTCTGTTTCACTTTCATTTTCTTTGTCATTTGCACGATTTTCCTGATCATCGGTGGTTATGACACATTCTTCATCAAGAGGTGCATCATTCGGTTGAATATTTGTACAGATGTCCCCTTTACTGCAGAAACAACTTAATAAGCAATACATGCTACTTTTTCGACACCCACAAGCTCGTCCGCATCCAGTTTTACATGGACACATAATAACATATAAAATGTCTTCAGGAGCTGGAGAAGATAACATTCGAGTAGGGCATAAGTCACCATCAATAATTTTCCACCCCCAATCAGTAGGATTTATTTCTTGTAATAAGCCTTGATAAAAACCAATCCACGTTTGAACTTGGAAATACACCCTTTAAAGATGTTCCTTAAAACCATCAACAGATGGAGGTAAACTAGCAAGATTAACAGATGTCCTTTTCGTAGATTTTATATTTGCAGATGTTTTTGCGCAAAAAAGGTTAAATCTGTACTTGTTATGTTGCTGACTCGGGTTCAAATCTTTTTCGTCTGTTGTTGGTTTATATTTATATAATTGTAACAAGCACTTTATTCCTGAATCTAATATTTCTTCAATATTTGTTAGCGCTGCTTAAATACAACTGCACATTCACATAACTCTTTTCCCTCTAAATTATTTTGGTTCAAAGTTGCAAAAAAGGATTTTTTTCCTTTGTTAAAAAACCTGGATGTTGTATCACATCCCGTAAAAGAGTGGGCAAACAAAAGATGATCTTTGACGTTGGCGTATTGGTCATCGAGACTTCTAGTAGAGAATAGTTTTGGTGGCTCTGTTCCACTACTACTTTTAGGTTTCAAAAAATAAATAGTTTGATTTTCAAAAACAGTCGGAGATGATGTTTCACTGGCCGCACTAACGTCAACTCCTCCTGACAAAGCTATTAAAATGATAAGGACATCAATATCTTCTGACACTACAACTATTTCCTTATTAGCATACAAATCGCTACTAATAGCTTGAGTAGCAATCGTATATTCATTTTTTTAAACCTAAAAGTAGTAGTGGAACGGAGCGTATACAGTTCCGTTTTATCTTTATTTTCTTAAATAAAATATTTAAAATTTATTACTTTCAAAAACTTACAATAAAAAAAATTATAATTTTCATTTTTTTTTTCTTAATTAAAATTATTCAATATTTATAACAAAAAATGTATTTTCAGGGACATTAAAAAATATATAAAATTTTGTATGCTACGCAGTAAAATAAAATTATTTTATTAATATTTTTGGAATTTTTTGAGGATAATTTTTATTATAATTTGATAACTCACAATCATCATTGAAAAAAAAAGTTAAAAACAATAAAAAAATATGGAGGGGCTGAAATCTCACAGCTCTGAGATATCAAGACTTCGGTCTGGGTAAAGGATTTTGATATAGTTTTCGGCAAAAAACATTCACGAGGACATGGTTTTTAGTTTTAATTTATTACAAAACTAACACGAAACATCAATACGTTGCCGGAAAATTATAATCAAAATTCCAAAAATATTGTTAAATTAAATAAAATCAAACTTTTTCAAAATGTCAAAAATATTCCAAAAATTAGAATAAAATCAAATATTTAAACTTTTTCTAAATTCCGATAATATTCCAAAAATTCTTAGATATTCAAACTTTTCCAGAATTCTAAAAATATTGCAAAAATTATTACAAAATCAAAAATTAAAACTTTTCCCGAAATTCTAAAAGTATTGCAAAAATTATTACAAGATCAAAAATACAAACTTTTTCCAAAATTCCAAAAATATTTCAAAAACTATAACAAATTCAAAAATTTCCGTGTCCAATTACATTTTCAATTACATTTACGTCATAAAAACAGCTACATTTTTTTTCCAAAAAATTGGCTAAAAAATAACTGATATCATTTTTTGACACACTTGACAACATTTTTTTGACAAACTTATAATGCCATAATTCTCAATAATAATAACAAAATTTCATTTCAAACAAACAATTTTATTTTTTTCCAAAAAGTTGGGTAAAAAAATAAATAAAAATCTTTCTTTTGACACACTTGACAACATTTTTTTGACAAGCTTATAATGCAATAATCTAGTTTTTGATCTCACATACCAATCCCTACCATCAAGATTTCTCCAAATTTAATGTTCCTACTCGTAATCACTTAAAATGAACGTTTTTTAAGCCAAAAATATGAAAATTTGCTATTTTTGACAGACATGATGATTTTTTTGACACACTTCCGGTACAGTTATCAAACACAGCGTCCTTGCGGACTTATAATTCCTTTTGCGTCCTTTCGGAACTGTCCCTTGTGTATACCTATTTATAGAAAAAAAAATTTTTGAAATCGCTCCAGCGGTTTTCCCAGCAGCGTACATAATGACGGCCGGCCAGCCAGCCGTCATTATGTACGCTCAATTAATTTTTTTTTGCTTTTTTAGAATCAGGCAGGAGGTCCTTAAACGTCGTGAAATGTCAAAAAAAGTGGGGGTAAGAATTTCACTTTGAGCTCATGAATGTAATACTTAGGTCTTTCAGACCGAAGTTATATTAATTTACAGCTTAAAACCAAATAATATTACTTGCAGGAGTTTTTCATAATTTTCCGACTAAATAAATTTTTTTTATTATTTTAAATATCAAATTTGACCACAAAGTCACCAAAACATGTATTATTATTTAATTGTACTTAAATTTTTTAAATTTTTTTATTTATTTATTTATTTATTTATTTACGGGTGAGGCCCTTGAATAAAATTTACAAAAAATATTCATACAAAATGTTTATAATAGAAAAAAAATCAATGTAAAAACCAAAATACAATAAATTATGATAAAAATTTATACATTATAACAAATAATACAATCAAAAGAGAAATATATTAATTAATACATAAACAAAAAGTATAAAGTGAAGAACATCAATAATAACTTAGCAATCTTTTAGATTCCTTCTTTAGACTTCCCAATGACCCAGAAAAAATGTCAAAGTCAGAGAAAAAATTATTAAACTCGAAACTAAGCCTAAAAGTAGTTGAGTGAAAAATTAAATTATTTGAGACAACCGAAGTATCAAAACAGTAATCGCTTCTTCTAAAAATTCTAGAAGGAACTTTCAAACCAAATGAAAATAAAAGATTCCCACAGTCAAGAAGCCCATTGAGAATCTTAAACAAAAAAATAATATCAATTCTTAAACGGGCCGTCTCTAAATTAGAGATATTAATCGAACTTTGTATCAATCTATAATCATGTTTAAAAAAACTAAACGAAATGCCAGTTTTAAACGCAACATACCTAAAAAACAAGTGGTTAACCGACTCAAGCTCCTTGATATGATATTTCAAATAGGGATTCCAAATAATTGAACCATAGATTAACACAGGATATAGAAAGGAGAAGTATAGTACTCTGAAAGCCGAAATTGAAGAAAATTGTTTAGAATTTCTTTTAATAAAATTAACTATTCGCTTTGCTCTATTACATAGATATTCAATGTGATATGAAAATGATAAATTCGAGTCAAAAAAAATTCCCAAATCTTTAACTTTATCACAAATTATCAACAAATTGTTGCCAAAGGAATAATTAAATAAATCAATCTTCTTTTTATTAAAGGAGATTTGATAACATTTATTAAAATTAAGATGCAAACCATTTTTAAAACACCATCTAGAAAGCCGGTCTAGATCAGATTGAAAATTGGTCCTATCAACTTGATCCCTGATGACGGAATAAATTTTCATGTCATCAGCAAATAAAAGAATCTTGGAGAACTCGAAACAGGAAACAATATCATTGATAAATAAGTTAAAAAATAATGGCCCCAGATGAGTTTCTTGCCCAACTCCAGATAGAACAGCAATGTCACTGGAAATATAGTTCTTAATTTTAACCTTTTGGACTCTATTATTTAAGAAAGAGCATATCCAATTTAAAAGAGAACCTGATATACCATAATGATATAATTTAGTTATAAGTAATTCAATGTTAACCAAGTCAAAGGCTCTAACAAAATCAGTATAGACGCTATCCACGGTGTTGTTATTTAAAATTGCATCAACTATATAATTCACATACAGACACAAATTAGTATTTATTGATCTTCTCATAAAAAAACCATGTTGTTGATCAATGATATATTTATGACAGTAGCCTGATATTTTATTAAAGACCAAGAAATCAAGCATTTTGGCAAACGTGTTCATCTTACATATAGGCCTATAATTATTAACATCAGCAAGATCACCTTGTTTATGAACTGGCGTGATAAAGCTAACCTTCCACAGTGTTGGGAAACAACCACTACTTAACGAAAGGTTAAACAGTTTAAGAAGAAAACTTCCTAAAATATGCTGACATTTTTTAACAAAGAAAGGATGGATACCATCAGGCCCAGGTGATGCCTTGATATTTAAATTATCAAAGCATACCTCAATATCATGTTCCGAAAAAGAGAGAGATGAAATGTTATCACAGATGTTGAAATCAATGGAGGAATAATCAAGATCAGAGTTACCATATATAGACCTAAATTTGTCAGCAAACAAGTTAGCAATCTCATTACCAGAATCGGCACTAATTCCATTATAATAAAATTTAGATGGTAAAGTTCGGAATCGATTGTTAATATTAATAAATTTAAAGAACGCATTAGGATCGACCAATAAATCATCTTCAATTTTAGATATAAACTGTTGCTCATCATATTTAACTAATTTAAGACATTCGGACCTCATTAACTTAAACAATTGGTAGTAGTAATCGGAATTATATTGTTTAAATCTTTTATGATATTTTTTTTTTAGTTTGATACTTTCAACAAGTTTCTTAGAAAACCACAACGGATAACTGTTTGAATTAACAGAAAACTTAGGAATGTATTTATCAATAACTGGATTTAGTAATGCATATAACCTATCAACTAAACTATTAATGTTAACGTTATTATCATCAAACAGTATATCCATATTGCAATCAAGTAAACACTCATAAATTTGGTCATAATTGGCTTTTTTAAAGTTAAAAAATATTCATTTGATGCTAAAAAACCTGATTGAGAGTTAGGTATAATAAGATTTAACGGACAATGAAAAACATCCTTCTCAAAAAAGAAATCCAAAGAAGAATTACATTTAATCAACCTATCATTAGTGAGAACCAGATCTAAAAGATTACCACAGTTATTTTTAATAGTATTAATTTGAAATAAATTAAAAATAGAACAAAAATTAATAATATAATTACTTGATAAAGCGATGTTATTAGATGAATGAGATCCCAAACCAGTTGACAAGTTTGACATGGAAGTCCAATCAATTCCCGGCAAATTAAAATCTCCAACCAGAATTAGCTTATCAAACATACTTAGAGAACAATTAAGAGTAATATAGTCCTGTAGAGCATCAAAAAATTCTTTGTAAATATCAAACTTCGTATTCGGAGGAAAGTAAACAATTCCAATGACTAATTTATGATTCCCAAAGTCTATTTTTGCAAAAACTTGTTCCACAGAATTAATGTTAAGTTGAATTGACGTTTGATTATGAAAACTTTTGTTAATGGCTAATAAAACGCCACCGCCATTTCTTTTAGAGCTAGTAAAGTTGTTCCGATCGCAGCGAATAATATTATAGTCTTCCAAGCCAATTTCAACATCAAGAATATCCTCATTAAGCCAGGTTTCGGTAATGCCTATTATATCGTATGTTGGTAATAAAAATTGAGCACTTCTAAATTCAATAAGACGACCTGTAATGCTCCTGATGTTTTGGTAAAATAAAGTTAGTTTTTTGAGGCCTCATGATTCGTGGAATGATGTTTATCTTTATTAACTATTGATAACATACCTTGGATTCTTTTAATGTGAAGGTTCCTTTCACCTTTAAGTGTTCTTTCCTTCATTTCAGTTTGTAATTTCTTGTACTGTGATCGTTGCAGAGGAGTAGAGTCATTTGAGATTTTTATATCACTACCAAAAATACTCATTTTATTATTAAAGATACAATGCACTTCATCAGCTGATCCAAGAACAACTTTAAGAGGTCGAACCTTATTAATAGAAAAATGCCTTCCAAGACGACTAACTCTGATAACATTCAGTGTAACCGGTGAATTTTTAAACATATCAATCAAAGTAGCTTTATCGACTTTATCTGCATCATTACTATCAGCCATATTATAAATAATGAGATTTTTCTCGCGAGTGATCCTATCCTTCATTTCAATATAAAATTCTTCGCTAACTTTTAGATCAGTAGAAGAAGATGACTCTATAGTTTCTAAGCGATTATCTAAATCCAGAATTTTATCCTTAATACCTTCAATCTCATTGTCCATTAATGATTTAAAATCATTTAAATTGCTAGCAACATATTTAAGTCGTTCATTGATTAACTTAAAATTATGATCAGAATTTGTTTTAATTTTAGACCAAAGATCACTAAAACTAGCAATATTATCAGAATCATCATCACTAACGGTAACTTCATTAAATGTTGAGTTAAATTTATTAATTTCATCCTTATTACCGCAACATCTCATTATAGAAGCATCACTATTTAAGCCAGCACGCTTAGCACAACCTGGATGATAATAAGAATCACAACCACTACATTTAGTAGATTCAGCTTCAGATTTTAAAAACGAGCTCTTGTTTATACACATTAAACATTTAGTTTTTTTCAATTCAAATGGCATTGAAATTTTAATAAAATTAAAAACGGGACTGTAAGCGGTACAATTGATTGAAAACCAAACAAAATACTAATCAATTATAATACACAAGATCTTGCAAAACTTTAGATGAAACTAAACAGTTTTTATAATTATTAATAGTTAATGATAAAATGATAACAAATCGGATTAATAGAAATAAAATCACAAGAACAAATTTTTAATTGATTCACCAATACAAATTGATTTAATATTTCTTTCTTTATTCTTTTTTATGTAAATACACAAAATAAATTATAGGTCTTGTCACAAGCAGAAACAAATTATTATTTTATCAGAAATTTTTTTTTTGCTATTTTCCGAGAAAATAGAAAATTTTTCTTAAATATAAATATCAAATTTGAGGTCAGTGACCAAAAAAACACGACAAAATTACCTGCACCTACTGAAGCGCAGTAAGCTCGCATTAAAAATTTATACATGCATCTATGCAACATTTAAATTTTAAATAAAAAATTTAAATTTTTTAATCGGAAAATTTGTTTTGCCATTTTCCGGGAAAATAGAAAATTTTCTTCATTATAAATATTAAATTTGAGATCAGAGACCAAAAAAAAACACTAAAACGATATATTGCATGGTTTTGCAATCATAATTTTCCAAATTTTCCAAATAATTTTCACAGTTTTCCAATACTTTTTAAAAATTTTTACCTTTTTGAGTGAAAATTCGTTGCCAGCGTACTTAAAAACATTGAAAATTTCTCGATTTTCCGCTTTTCACGTTATTATTTTGAAAAACTGACGTCGGATTCGTAATCAGCGACCAAAAAAACGTAAAGGAACCTATTTTCAGGTTAAAAAACGTATTATTTAAAAAATTATAAATCGACAAAAATATTTTATTTTGATAAAAGGTATATTAAGGGGGAATAAAATAAGGGAGGTCGACCACCAACTTTTTATGACCGACGAATGATCCTGAGGGTATAAATAACATGTTATAAAAGAAAATTTTCGATTTAAAAATGTAGTTTTCATTATAATTAATTCTATGTTGATTCCCCCTTCACAGACTGTACTACAGGTAGCATTCGATATTTTTTCAAGTTTTAATAAAAATGCATTAATTCGTTTAATATGAAGCTCGGCACTTAAAAGTGACTCTTTTTCGTGTTACATTGAGTGTTACTGTAGGAACAGAAGAAAGATTACAAAAGAACTTATTTTACCGAAAGTGAGCTTTCACTAAAATCTGAGCATAATGTTTATACGCTGAATAAATACGAGCACAAATTTACATAAAAAATGATATAAAATTTAAAATTATTAAGGAAAACTCCGTACAATCGGCTTTTGATCTTATCTTTGTTGACTGGTATAGCTAAGATTAATTAACATATGAATTTTTGGAGATTTCAATTTAAATTTAATATCCAATAGCCTTAATGTTTGTTTATTTCTTGATTTTATTAATTCAATGGGTGTGAACCATGCATCCATTGAACGAACGAACTTTGTAAAACCGGTGGAATTAACAGTTCTATATGCATTGACCTGTTATAATTTTTCGATTGGATTATGCTGCTGGTTATATCTTACTAACATTTACAGACATGATGTAATTTAGAACAACAGGAATTAACGAAATAAACTTTAAGGAAACCAAAAAAATTAAAAGAACGAATTTTGATGTGTAATAAACAAAGTTTAAAACACTTTTACATCACAAATTTGCTCCGTTGTTTCAGAGCGAATAAGATAAAAAATATAACATTCCCAAATACAGGAGTGTAACTTAAAAAAATATTGTTCTTAATTCTAATTTGAAAATATAGAGGGGCTGAAATCTCAAGCTCTGGGATATCAAGACTTCGGTCTGGACTAAGGATTTTGATATAGTTTACGGCAAAAAACTTTTATGAGGCCATGGTTTTTAGTTTTGGGCAGCGAGTATATCAAACATAACTCTTTGTTAAAGTACAAGCATTTTTTTATCTCAGTTTAGAAATTTATTACAAAACTAACACGAAACATCAATACGTTGCCGGAAAATTATAACAGGTCATGAATTAACATAATTTAGTGAAATTTCAAAAATATTCCAAAAATTAGAATAAAATCAAATATTTAAACTTTTTCTAAATTATAATAATATACCAAAAATTCTTAAAAATTCAAACTTTTTCCAAAATTCTAAAAATATTGCAAAAATTATTTTTTTTGTATTTTCAGTCAACAGACTGGTTTGATGCAGCTTTCCACTGGTCTCTTTCTTGAGCCAGTCGTTTTACTTGATATAAAGAATGGCATCCTACATCTACCATAATTTAATTAAAATACTGGAGTCTAGGCCTTCCTCTGGCATTCGTTCCTTCTATCATACCCTCCAACACCGTATTTGTTAAGCTAGGTTGTCGTAGGATATGCCCAACAAATCTGCATCTTCTGTTTTTTAACATTTTCCAGATTGTCCTTTCTTTGCTTGCCAGGCCCAATACTTCATCATTTGTTACCCTGTCTGTCCATTTTAGTTTAAACATACGTCTGAAGCACCATAACTCGAAAGATTCAATCTTCATTTTTTCTTCCACTCCAACTGTCCAAGCTTCACAACCATAAAGAGCCGTGCTCCAGACGTAAAGTTTTAATAATCTTTTTCTGTTTGATAGGTCTATCTTCGAAGTAAAAAGGTTTTGTTTTTTGAAAAAGGCTTTTCTTCCTTGTGCCAACCTGCTTTTTATATCAGCTTTACTTTTTCCATCGCTCTTTTACTTCTTTAACTTGCACTCTTGCGATACTCACATTCATGCTTTGAGTATCCTCATTCTTTTGACATTTTATCACTTTGGTCTTTTCTTTATTCATTTTCATGCCATATAATTCCCGTAGTAGTATGTCCGTTGTATTTAGTAATTCCCTTAAATCTTGTTCTTGCTCAACAGTTATGACAATGTCATCAGCAAACCTTAGCATTAACACTTTCTCACCGTGAATCTTTATTCCGGATATCAACTGTTCTTTTATTATATATTCATGGCCTCCTCTAAATACAAGTTAAATAGCAAAGAAGATAAACTACAACCCTGCTCCTCCTCGAACTACTTTCTTTATAACCGCTTCTCTTTCCTCATCTTCTATCCTAATTATTGCCTTCTGATTGTTATATACACTGTTGCTGCTTATTTGTACTTAATTCCTGCTTTTTTCATAAGTTCAAACATTTTGTTCCATTTTACATTATCAAACGCTTTTTCAAGATCCACAAAAGCCAAGAATGTCGGTTTGTCTTTTCTAATAATTTTTTCTAATAAAAGCATGAGCATGAGAATCGCTTCTCTTGTTCCCTTGTTTTTCCTGAATCCAAACTGATCTTCTTTTAGTTGGGTCCCACAACAACTGGCGTTCTGAGGTGTAGATTAACGCTTTTTTTAAACATCTGTGGGTTGAAGCCACCTGAGACTAAGTGTTCCGGCAAACTATTCCATTTGTACGCAGTTCGGACAAAGAAGTCTCTCTGCGATCTGCCAGTATGACAGCGCGGGATCTTTACCGTTTCACTGGTTGCGGCAGCCAATTGCCGAGTGGAACGCGGGTAAGAATAAGTTTGAGGCATGATGCCGCTGATTTCATCTGAGCACTGCTGATGACGATATTTGTAAAAAACAACGAGGTCAGCAACAGTGCGACGATGTTGTAGGGAATTTTTATTATTATTATTATTATTATTTCATTAATTTTTTTCAGTTTACCAACATACAATAATTTAAAAAGTATTCTAAAACTTAACTAGATTACATTTTTTTTATAGATTCAAATATTGCATATGTAAAATTAAACTAAAAAATAATAATATACTCCAGATTTTAAAAAAAAAAAATGTATTGGAGCAATCTTCAAAATTTTAAGCTTAAAATAATTTGGTGTAAAATTCAATAAAAATATTACATATTTTTGTTTTGTATATAATGTTAATTAATCTATTTAATTGGTGAAAAATGTGATAGAAGGTTTGTTGAAATTATACGAAAGAAGACAGCAAAAAGTATCAAAATATATCACTAAGAATCATCAAATGAATAAAAAAAAAGAAAAAAATAATATATCACTTCACAACCTCAAAAAGTTTTTCACAATCATCAAGTTCCAACAACCACATCTGTAGTTCAACCAGAAATTTGTTTAGATGTAAATTATCTCTTAAATTGTTAGGCAATCGATTAAAAAGTGTGGGGCCCGTGTGCAAGAAAAATTTTCGAAAGTGTTCTTTGGACGATTTTGCAACAATGCATTTATCTTTAATACGTAGATTATGCTCATTTCTCTTAACACACAAATGCCCACTCTTCTTATAAAATAATTTTAATACTTTATATACGTATAAATTCCGAAGAGGTAGAATTTTCAATTGTCTAAAAAGAGGTAGAGATGTGGCTTGTCTATTTCGTCTTAACATGATACGAACAAAATGTTTTTGGCAAGTAATTAAGGGTTTTAAAGTGGAATAATATATTCCACCCCAACATGATAAACCGTATTGTATTTTCGAGTCAACCAAACCAAAATAAACTTTTCCCAAAACTGGCAATGAGCAAAACGATCTCAAGATATAAAACATTCTTATTAAAACAAGAAATGTCTTCTTCAAATATGCTATATGAGATTTCCAATTCAATTTACAATCAACGTTTAAGCCTAAATATTTATATTCATTAACTACAGCTATCTCGAAACATTCGTCAGCACACATAGAAGTTGTACAATTAGCGGCATGATAGTAAAGATTTTGTCGTATATTACAACGAGCCATTAGATCAAAATGCATTATCTTTGTTTTTGGGCTCAGGATCATTGAGTGTTTGCTGAACCATAAGCTAAGTAATTTAAGATCGTGTTCTATATTATTGTCATTAATAATATGCGAAACAGAATCATATACAATGGTTATATCGTCAGCAAAAGCTACAACAAAACCCTTTAGTCCGCTCATAAAAATAGAGTTTAAATATATTAGGAACAAAATCGGTCCAAGGACCGATCCCTGAGGTACACCAGCATTAATGTATTCATATGAGCTATAACATTCATTTATTTTAACGCACTGTTTTCTTTTAGTTAAATATGATTCAAACCAGCAATACGCACTTCCTCTGATGCCCAAATTCCATAATTTTTTCAGAAGAATTTTATGATTCACGGTATCAAAAGCTTTGGAGATATCGATGAATAGCCCTGATACTTTTTTGTTTTTATTGACACCTTCATAAACTTTACTCAAAAATTTTATTAGAGCATCTTCCGTAGATAATTTAGATTGAAAACCAAATTGATTTTTAGACAGAATATTAAATTTCGTAAGGAAGTTTAACAAACGTGTTTTAACTGCCTTTTCAAATATTTTAGAAAATGTGTTTAGGAGTGAAATAGGCCTATAGTTACTGGGATCCTCCTTATCACCTATTTTGAATAGCGGTATAACCGTAGCGATTTTAAGATCGTCTGGGAAAACTCCAGTTTTAATTGAAAAGTTGAATAAATAGCTTAAGATTTTTGATATTTGCGGATAAATTTTTTTTATTAAATTGGAACTTATTCCATCTATACCACATGAACCTTTGTTTTTCATACCTCTGACAATTGAAGATATTTCGTCCTCAGTAATTTCATAAAAATGAAAACTATTTGGCAAATAGGGTTCAGATCTTGGATCAATATTAGGATCATTCAATATTGATAAGCCCGAGTTATTAACTAAGTTAGTTGAAACATTTGTGAAGAACTTATTGAAGGTATTTGATACTACTACTGGTTCATTTTGCAAACAATTATCTACTCTAAGAGAAATACTAGGTTTAGCGTTCCCAGATTTGCCAATTATTTCATTTACGATATTCCACTGAGCCTTTCCATTACCCGCATGCTTTTCAAATCGTCTCTTATAATATTCTTCTTTCACGACCGCAATCTTTTCTTTTATCGCAGTAGAAAGTTTAGCATAATACTTTTTAAGACTTTTGTTGTGTGGATGACTCTTTAATCTATTTCCTATTATATTTTTGTGGTCTATTTCTTTGGCTAACTTGATGTTCATCCATGGTTTGAGCATCTTTATTTTGGGGTCACGATTGGAAATGATAGTACTATCTTCTATATTTTTTTTCAAGGTCTCCATAAATTTCTCATAGGCACAGTTTGGGGAAGATTGATTATAAACCGTAAGCCAGCTTTCGTTTTCCAGCAGCATTGACAGTTTAACAAAATCATATTCTATTTTATTACTCTGTACACAAGACTTTTTAGGAATAATCTTACCGTTATAAATTATTTCAACGAATATGAGATGGTGGTCACTTAATACTAGATTAAGAGAATTTGCTTTGATACTAATATCATGTTTCGGATTGGATCGAGCAAATACATGATCTATGCATGTGGACGAATTATTTTGAACCCTAGTCGGTGTGTTAATGTATGATGTTAAACCATTAGAAGACATTATAAGATTATAGTCGTAGCTCATTTGGTCGTCTAAAATATTTATATTTATATCACCCAAAACAAATAGATTTTTCGAATTGACGGTACCAATCAAACTTTCTAGCTCAGTGAGGAAAATATTAACGGAAACGAACTGAAGTCGATATATACAAAGAAAAACATAATCAATGTCATTAATATTTACATTTACCTGAATACAATCCGCAGAATTGAGTTTGGGATAAGATACTTCATGTTTTAAAGAATCAATTATGTACATACCGACTCCCCCGGCCTTATACCTGTCATTACAGTTTGCATGAAATATGTAATTTGACAGCTTAAAGTTGTTTACTTCGCTGCTATTGATCCAAATTTCTGATAGGAACAAGATGTGTGGTTGTGATTCAAAATTGTTAATATGTGTTATAAAATTATCAAAATTACTTCTTAAACTTCGTATATTTTGATGAATGATAGAAAATGATATGTTGTCTTCTTCATTAATGTTATAAGTTACACCAGAATCCATTGTTAATACTACCTAAGTTACTATACAAAACAAACAAAAAATTAAACTAAATAATTTAAATATCACAAATAGAGATTACGTATACATACTTGATATTGATTAAAATAAATATAAAATTAATATGCAGAAGAAAAATAGAAAACAAGGTTAATTTGTAATAAATATATACAATACTTTAAATTTTCCCGATGTCCCCCATATTGCTGATGGTTTTTGACACAGTGTCCTCTTTAGTTTTTTTGACGAAAAACCTGCCATTGCGGAACCATATACTATAAAGATCTTTTTGTTTTTGTAATTGACGCAAACGATTTAATAAATCCAAATTGTATTTAGTCAATCTATCATTCACATATAATTTACAGTTGTTATCATCTGAATTGCTGGAGTGCGGTAGAAATTGACGTAAAGAAAGCGGTCCATTAGCACGAATCTTTTTGATGAAAATATCCTTACAGCCCAGGTCTTTGAATTTAATAAAAAGCATTTGCTTCCGATCACCAGTACTCCGCATGTAAAATGAAACAATATCAGCATTTTGTAACTTACAGATTTGCTTAACAACATCAACTAATTTACTTGCAGGAATATTTGTACTATATGGAAAACCAGATATAATTACATCATTATTGTATTCCTTTTGATTAAGGTATTCCAATTCATTTTTCAAATTCATCATATCTAACTGTAGAGAATCGATTTCATTTTTATTCTGTTGAATGCGATTTTTATTAATTACATTGTCATCAATAAGGCTTTTCATGTCGACCATAATTGAATCTATTTTTTTATTTGTAGTTTCACTGCTTTTGTGGATAGATAATATAGCAGTTAATATGTCCTTATTAGTTGGGTTTTCAAGGTTAAACAAAAAATCAGACGATCTCGGAAGATCGCGTGAGCTCTGCTGACGTGTGGTTGGACCACCCGAGGGTTTAATATTATCTGTGTTAGCCATTGTGAATTATTAAAATACAATTTCTACAACCACTTGAAATCAACACCCACTAATCACAAATTTAAGACAAAACCTATTAATATAAATATTGAGTTTAACTTGAGTCAATTTTATAATTTCACAATCAAGTAGGCTATGAATGCTAGTAACGTTTCTGACAGCATACGATAACTGTTTTTATATACTGATAGTTTTTGCACATGAAATTTATTTAGAAAATTAATTAATTATTTATTTATGAAATTCAATTAATTATTTCATTTAGATTTATTTTACAGAACACAATATCACAACATAAAAATAAACTGCTAGTATAACGTTTCTGACAGCATAGGATAACTGTTTTTATATACTGATTAATGCATTTTAAATATTTTTCATTATATATTTTATTTGAATAGTTGTATTTAAGTTTTATATTTAGTTTTTACACATGAAATTTATTTAGGACAGTGCCTTCAGATTAATTATTTAATTTAAATTTATTTCACCAACATCAAATATACGTCTTCACTCTTTCGCCATATTGATTGATTGAATCAAGTTTTGATGTCAAAGTTCGATCACCCACAAATTCGTATAGCTCGCTTTTGAACAGAGTCCAAGAGGGCCAAGATGGAAACAGAGGCAGCACCCCGAACTTGACAACAGTACTCCATACAGGGACGAATATAGGACTTATAAACATGGAGCAATTCGTATGGAGTGAAAAAATTTTTGCATCTATTTAGGAGGCCGAGTTTTTTAGACGCGCTTTTTGCCATCGCCATTACATGATCGTTCCAGAGTAGGTCATTTGAAACTGTGACACCCAATAAACGAATGTTTTTACATTCACCTATTGGTTCATCACACATACTAAATAAAATATCTTTGGGGAACTCGGTCTTTAATCTGGAAACAATCAACAGCTGTGTTTTGGTGGAGTTGAAATTGACAAGGTTTTGGTCACCCCAGTCGGCGACTTTATTCAGGTCTTTGTTCACGTTTATGGCAGCGTCTCTCCGGGCAGGAATAATTCGTTCGTGCATTTTACCTTTTGAAGGAAGGGGCTCGAACGACTTGTGCAGAGTACTATCATCTGCAAAAATATTTATTGGGTTGCTGGTGATTTTCAACAATTCGTTGATATAAATCAAAAATAGGGTTGGGGACAATACTGAGCCTTGGGGTACACCAGCGTTAATTAGTTTAGACTCAGAAGAATATCCGTCTAAGGTTACCGAAATGTATCGGTCGGATAGAAAATTTTGAATCAGCTTCACAACATTGGGATGAAAACCGTACGCAACGAGCTTGTTGATTAAGTTGGCATGCCAGACTCGATCGAATGCCTTGGAGATGTCTAAAGCGATAACGTATGTTTCACCACCTTTATCAAGTATGCTGTTCCAACAATGCGCTACATAGTTTAATAGATCGGTAGTTGATCTTTTGTTTCGTAAACCGTATTGGCTGTCGGATATTAAATGATTTGCTTCCAGAAATTTTGAAATGTGTGTATTAATGTAATGCTCATAGACTTTGGATAGGACCGATAGTAAAGCTATTGGCCTATAATTTGAGATATTGGATTTTGGTTCATTTTTGGGGACGGGCTGGACATTTGCCAACTTCCAGCACGAGGGAAATATGCCAGATTTGTAGGATTGGTAGAATATTTTAGTTAAAGTTGGTGCAAGTTCTTTGGAAAAGGTTTTTAAAATAATGGGTGGAATATTGTCCATTCCTGAGGCTTTGTTGATGTTTAACCCCTTTAAAAGTTTAGCGACTATTTTGGGTTTGAAGTGAAGTTCATTCATATTAACTCCTGAAGACTGGATTTGGGGTATTTCTTTAGGAGTTTCCAAAACAGTGGAGTTCAGAGCAAAGCGTTCAGTGAACAAGTTAGCTTTTCTTGCGGGATCATTGACGATTAAATCACCATCAATAATAGGGGGAATAGAAAATTTTGTACTAGAATTTAAAGAATTAATGGCACGTAGAAACTCTTGTCAGAAACAGACATAGACGTAAGTTTTGAGGCTTTCGCTCTGTCAATTTCGGACTTTTCGTTTGAGATAATCTGATTAGATATTTTGTTGGCCTTTAGATATTGGGATCGATTAGTGGGAGTTTTGCTATGAATCCAAATATTAAATGATCTACGTTTGTTTCTAAGTGCCGTTTTGGCAGCTTTCGAATACAAGTATTTTTGTTTGGGTTTTACTATGGAGAAAGGGACAAATTTATTGAAAGCAAATTGGATGGTTTCTGTAAAGTTTTGAGCAGAAACATTTACATTGTCAGTGTAAAAACAATGACGGTCGAAAGGGAAACCATGGAAAAAATTTTGAAGACCACTCTTATCCATTTTTGAGTAGTGAAATATTTTACGGAGTTTGGGAGCTGTAGTTTTAAGTAAATCAGTTTTGATAACTGATGAGATTAAATAATGATCAGAATTTCCAATACTACCTTTCGCGACATCGACACTCGTAATATCTGGCATTGTGGTAAGATAGAGATCTAAAAGAAAACTATTATCACCGCCATTACGGGGAGTGAAAGTCGGGCTTTTAACAATTTGGAATAGGCCCTGAGACGCGGCAAAAATTTCTGCCAGTTTTCCACTATTGTCAACATCGTCGGTCGATTTGGAGAATTCCAACCATGATTTGTTGTGGACGTTGAAGTCACTGGTAACGATAACTTCACAATTAGAGGACTTTGCTCTAATCTCGTCCATAATTTTTGTCAGTATATTAAAAAAGTTTGGGTTACGTTTGTTGGGGGACCGGTATAAAGCTATTGTAAAAAAAGTCATTTCTGGAAGACAAATCTTTAAAACCATTGTATTGAAGCCGTCACCGTGTAGTTCAAAATTTGGAAAGCGCGTGTACGCAACACTCTCATGAATGAATGCGCATACGCCCTGATGGAGTTTGAAAGCTGATTCGAGCCTATATTTGGAATTAAGCGATTCTATAAAGAGAAAATTTTCAGAAACTTGTGTTTCTGTAAGGAATAGAATGTTCGGTTTGTCGTGCTCAAGATGATGTTGCACGTGGTCATGGTTAGCGTTCAATCCGCAGATGTTTTGAACATGTATTTTAAAATTTTTTATTGATTCATATATGTTTTGTCCCTGCAAATTCCGTGGACATGCCGCTTTATGGGCGGGTGGATTGCGCAAATTTGCTTTACCACTTGCAGACTTATTTTTTTTCGGTTGTACTGCCATATATATATCAAAATGTTTATTTTATTTTTTTGTGTTTTATTTTAAAATGCATAACTAAGTAAAAATCCTATCATACTACAAAATATGACATATGCCAATATTTCATGATAAGATGAAGAAATAATAACAAAATAATAAGTGAAAAACAAATTGTGAGAAATTTGCAGAAAACAAAACAAAACTAAATGCCAATAATCCAGCTGATGCAGCGCACCCCAGACGCACAGACGCACCGCCCACTACCTTAATCGAGGCACAAAGCCCACACATAACTACGTGTTGGTTCGATTCCTCGGAAGAGCTAATGAGCGGTACCGCTACGGAACGCTGCCCAGCTAAGACTGGAAGTGCTGCCGTTGACTAATTAAAGTTCGTCCGCCAGCACCCTAAGATATTATCTTGGCTAATGACATCTCCTGCCATTGCCAGTGGTATGTGATATCTCACGCTAACTCATATGTCAATGGCAGGGACTGGAGTACGCAGGGTAGTCAGACCCGTAGATCAACATTGATCATAATCGATCAAAATCGATCCCTCCTGCGGCGGTAATTATTTTAATATATTAACTTTTTTAATAGCGTAATTTTTTTGTCTATAGTAAGGCATAATTAAATTAAATTAATCAAAATGTAGCGTATTTTTGTCTCTAAAAGCCACAATTGAGTTATTTTTCACTTTTTTGTGCCTCTTTTGTTTTTTCTGAAGTCGGTTCTATTTTTTGAAAAAGTTTTTTGTTTTTTTATTTTTAGTGTAGTCATGAAGCAAATGTCGGCTAGAAAGCGTTTTAAAATTAATAACTTCAAATACCGGAAAAACTTTCGTCAGTGACAATCTATTAATTATGGTTTTATGATTTTTTGCACAAACGGCATACATATTTCCTGTCATAGAAAATTATTTACGATAACCTCCACAAGTATAGCAATATAATACTGCCCACAACACCCAAACATAATAATATGTTTTGACGAAATCAACGAAAATGCATAAAAAATATGGTTTTTTCCAATTTCCTGAATAACGGTATTTTTCACATCATAAAAAAAATTATGGGACCCTCTCGGAATAAACCCAAATAGAACACAATAAAAATTATCCAAATCGGACGAGCCGTTTTTAAGAAATCGGTGTACATACATAAAAAAAACCTACAATGAAACACAGAACCTCCTTCTTTTTGGAAGTCGGTTAAAAATGAGTAAATCTACATTTATTCTATATTTTCACGTAGGGGTGGTTTTCACCCCTTAAACACAAAAAGCTCAAGTCAGGCTTATGCCACCTTTGAAGTTAAGAGTAAGATGAGTTTAATCCCCAATTTTCATGATAATCGATGGAGGTTCAAAGAATTCAGAAGTTTGGGTTTTTTTTTCATGTTCAGTTACTGTACTAAAAATTGGTTTAATAAACACGTTTTATCAATATAGAAACGAATTAATATGCTAAGCGAGGTACTATACTGTATTATTATTATTAATGATGATAGCAATGAAAATAAACCCTTTTCTAAATTGCTTTTAAATTACCATGATATTAACATTTTACAAATATTAGCAGCTTCATTATAATATTTAATTAATTTTTCTTAAAGAATCTCTAAGCGCGTGGGGGACTAAAAAAAACAATAGTAACATCAAGTTCGTTATCTTCAAATTTTTGAATGACGGACGAACGTTGGATATCTCTGTTGTATATATACAGCTGCATATCAAAGTGCATTAAATATGTTTAATTTAGAATAGAATATAAACTATAAAAATATATTTTGACGTAACTTTTTTATCTGCATTAATGGTTTTCGAATAATTTGCCTGAATGTCAAAATCATATCATTGTTATAAATATTTGAGCAATGACATTATTGTAGCAGATTATATGACCTTATATTGAGGTCTTTCATTGTACGTCTTTTTATTTTGAAAATACCTAACAATATAATAGGTATGGAAATTAAATAAAAATTTTTTTAATCTCTTGGAATTAATGATACAAAAAAATAAAATTAAATAAGTTGTATTTTTATTCGTTTAACTAATTTTTAATTAATTTAAACTAATATATGTTACTCTATCGAAAGGATGAAACGTTCTATTGGCTGCGTGTTTAATGAATTTTATTTATTTAAAACAAAAATTAACTTTTATTTTTAGTTGCCTGAGAGATAATTTTTTATTCAAATACTCACACATTCAATTTTTGCTTCAAATTTGATGCTTTCCTTTATATTAAAAATAAAAATAGATTATTTTTCTAATTGATTTGTTCAATTATGCAAGTATTGTTATTGAAATTGAAAGTACTAATTTTCTTTTTCTGCATATGAAATGAAAAAAAATAAATAATCGACTCCAAAGAAGTAAAATAAACAATTTTACTCTTATGAGTAAGAACGATATTAAAAATACATACTTTTGTTAATGAAGATCCACAAAAAGTTCTTATAGTTGAAAATATTGTATAGTTAATCCAAGTTCCAAATGTAATCCAAAGTTAATCCAAACAAGTTGATATAGATGAAAAATGTGGTGTAATTAATCAGCAGATAAACTTGGTTAGTGTAAAATGATATTGTAGCGACCGTTAGTCAGGCGAAATTCTCAAGATTATTTTAATTATTAAAATAATATAATATAAAATGAAACACAGTAATAATTTTTATGTTGTTGTTCACTTGAATGTTGATTTTAATAGAATGAATATAAAAATAAAGTTTACATTTACGACATTTAAGACATCTCATTTAGTTTTAAATTATACATTTTAATATTGTGATAACATTAGATCTAGTAATGAGAATTGTTATTAATAAAAATGATGCTAACATTTAGGGTGGTCACACCAATGTTGTACAAAATCACGGTATTCAAAAGTTAATCCAAAAAACCGCAAAGATATTATAGTAAATCATGGTTGTATAGCTTAAAGAAAGTTGCTCAGTTTGTTAGCAATTATTGAGTAAAATTAGTAACAATACCTGACACGGGAGAGAACTTGGCGTTAGAATGGAGGTATAAATGACAGTGTATTCTGTCATCTTTTTCTCTTTCATTTTTGATCTACTTAAAAGCTTAACTTGTTGTGTTCGCATCTGAAATATTGTGTAAAATAAAATGTCATGTTGTATTAAATTTATCCAAAATATTTTGTAAAGTAAATCGTGAAAAAATACAATTGATGTATAATGTTTTCATAAATTAATTAAATTAGAGTAAGCCTTTAAATTGGTTGTACAATCTGTATTGCAAGTGATAATCAAATACTATTAAAATTGTGTATTAAATTTAAATGACGCGTGTTGTGTTTTTGCCTTAATTAATGAGTTATAATCATCAGTGTTGCTGTCATGGCCGTCACATATATAAACTGATAGTCTCTTTTATTGCTACATCGACATTTTATATGAGCTTATCGTCACATTAACCAACACGTAAATTGATTATCAGCATTTTCATCGTTTTACATCGCCATTTTATGTGAAGTTGCTGTCATCCAATACGTAAATTGATGATCAGCATTATCATCAATTTACGTCGCTATTG
Organism: Diogma glabrata; assembly: GCA_963693315.1. Lineage (NCBI taxonomy): Eukaryota > Metazoa > Arthropoda > Insecta > Diptera > Cylindrotomidae > Diogma > Diogma glabrata. Next base: position 28,042,657 of record OY856186.1, on the reverse strand, counting down.
TTTGTGAAGTTGCTGTCATGGCCGTCGTGTATATAAACTGATAGTTTTCATTATTGCTATATCGTCATTTTATATGAATTATATGGTCACATTATCTAATACGTAAATTGATTATCAGCATTATCATCGTTTTACATCGCTATTTTATATGAAGTTGCTGTCATGGTCGTCGTCTATTTAAATTGACTATCTTCGATATTGTTTCTGTCATGGCCGTCGTTTACATAAGTTGATTGTTATCATAGTCTTTGTTTATATCGTCATTTTCACGGATTTAATCTACACAGTCGTCACTTACATAAATTGCCATGCCATCGTTATTGCTGGTGTTTTCGTCGACATTATGGAAGTTCATTTATATGCATAAGGGTGCTGATTGTTTATTGCTCACAATTGAAATACATACCACGATCAATGGTCATCCACGTACACATCGTTCGTGTACATGGTATGAACAACGTTTATTGCTGCCTGCATCACTATCTACATGAGTTGTAATCATTATAATCATTATCGTCATATTAATCGTATATATTTTATTCAGATTCATCAACTTCTGAAAGCGCTGAGCATCCTGGTACATTATATTATATGCAGTTGTGCAACAGCTGACCTATAAACATCAAGTTACGACAACCACAGATATTAATGCATAACTATCATCAAAAGAGTTTTGATCAGCATTGTGTGCAGTATTTTATATGCACATCGAAACGAAGAAAAGATCATCGCTGTTTACAGTACTTTCAAATGCACTTGTCCATCGTCAGATATATATGTTAACCTACAATAATCACATATGTTTATATATTTACTATTGAAAGAATTTACTGATCATCATTGTTACAATTGATTGATATACGATTCACGACATCAAAATATATTCATCGGCCTTACAATTATTCAAGTATCATCAACATTATTAGTAATTGGAGCACTACATAAATTAGTGACTACCATCATTTATCAATATTAATCTTCAGACCATATTATCATCCAATTATCATCAACGTTATTATGAGTTGGCGCGGTACATAAGTTAGTTAGCAAAAACAATTTGTTATTTAGCGAAAATGATTTGACACTAGAAGGTTCTATAGCATTTTTTCTATAACTAACATCAAATTGATTCAGTCAAATCCAAACTGTTTAATACCAATACAATTGAGTTTTCCTAATAGACATCTGGCACAAGTTGAAAGATGGAATTATTATAAATCTGGTCACATAAGGTTCTTCTTTCAATTTAATTGTAGTGTTCGACCAAGCTTAAATCCTTTTTCTATTTAATACCACGTAACTTTTGCTGATTCTTGTGGTTATTTCAAACTGAACAATTTTTATAAATAAATCAGAACTAATTTGTAATCTGCTATATTTAACTTAAATGAATATTCAATGTTTTAACAATTTACATTTATTTTGTAATTAATATTCCGAGTGTTAAAACAATAACTTTTGTAATGAAAGAATACAAAAGAAATAAAACAATTTTAATGAATTAATGGAAAAGCCAAAATACATTAAGGGAACTTATATTTTTTTTTGGAAAAATCAAAAACCTGAATTGTTTTTTTGATAAACTGAATGCAAAAACATAGCCTGCTAAATCTTAAAATTTTTAAATTCTTTTTTAGTTTTAATGTTCGCCACAGATCAAACATATTTTCATAAGTGATTAATAGTATATTTTCCTACAAGAGAGGAAAACATTGTTTTTTTCGTGAGTAAATATTTGTTCACGAGACGTGCTAGCGTCGAGTGAGACATGTTTACGTACGAAAAACATTTTTATCTCGCGTAGGAAATGCAACTTTTTCTATGATACTAATATATAAGCGATATTTACTATAAATTATAAAATTATAAATCGACAACAAAACATTCAAAATTCATATTCTATTTTTTCATGATTACGTTGTTTAAAATACTTTGTAAAATTATATGAAAAACCATAGCAACTATAATTTGTTATTTTTTTACACTAGTGAGCTTACTTTTCGCATAAAAAAACATATTAAACATAACAGTTGAAAAAAGTGATCAGCTGATTATTGGATGGGGGATTATAGGTCAGCTACTCGCATATATCTATATCAAAATGCGATTTGCGGTCAAGTCATTTGATGTGAGATAAAATTCATACAAACGACTTATAATACCATTAAGGACCGATTGTATGAACAAGGATGGATAGAAAAAAATCCGAGAATATAAAGTTTTATCTTCATCCGAGAATTTTATTTTTCGTCGATTGTATGAACACGGATAGAATTTTTTTATTTTTGTTTTTATTGCAATTTTGAGCAGTAATTTTATAAGTGGCAATACATTTTCTTTTACTTTTCTAATAAATAAATTTAATGATTAATTAAAAAACATTATTTCAAAACTTAAATTGAATATATTAAAATTATATTAAAAATATTATTTATTTTACTATTAATTTATATAAAAAACAAATTTTAAAAACGCAGAAATTTAAATTCAAAAATAGCCACAAATTCAAAACACAATTATCGTGCTGTGCGCATGTCAAGAAAAAAAAATATTGCGACGCTGATGCATAGGCTGACTTCACCACAGCTCTGGAAACATAGTGTTCTGGATATATAATGAGCTAATATCCATCAAATGCTTTAATTAAAAGCTAACCAATATTATGGACTTCGTAGTTCTAATAATAAAAATATTAAAGCAGGCAGTAGTATCCCAACAAACATAAATTCTGTTGTACGAGAAAAAGTAAAAAAAATTTTATCAGAAGTGAAAAAGCGGAAGTTAGGATGCAGAACTGTTGTAAACCGTACTAAATGTGTATGTACCAAATTTCATCCAACTCGATTATCAGGTACAGAAGCTATTGAGCTTCCAAAATAACAGGTGCTTGGAGGACCCCCTACCACTTTGTTCACTATCACTAAAAAATCTAATAAGTTCCTTGCCATACATATTTGCATCTTTTTGCAAAGTGTAATCAAAATTACTTAACGAACGAATGTTGTATGCTTCCAACAAATACTAATTGGAACCCTATTCCATAAGTTTCATCATAATCACTTCGTTATTGTAGGCTGTAGTGTGCATAAAGACACTGACAAAACTTTAAAAAAGTACAAAAAATTTTTTTTTACCGGAAGTAAAAAACCGGAAGTTGGGATGCAGAACTATTTTAAGCCGTACTACATACTCATGTACCAAGTTTCACCCAATTCGCTTATCAGGTACAGAAGTAATAGAGCTTTCAAAAAACAGGTGCTCCAGGGACCCCCCACCACTTTGTTCACTATCGCTCAAAAACTAATCAGTTCTTTGCCATACATGTTTGCATCTTTTTCCAAAGTGTCATCAAAATTCGTTCACGAACGAATGCTGTGTGCTCCCAACAAACATTGAAAAAAGTGTGACACATTAAACAGGTGTTCGGGAGGACCCCCACCACTTATTCCAATATTATCCAAAAACTAATCAGTTCTTTGTTACTTAAGTCTCCATCATTTTCCAAGTGTCATTATAATAAATTAATGAACGAAGTCTGTATGCTCCCAACAAACTTAAAAAACAAAGTGTGAAAAGTCAGCATTTGTATGGTACACCCCCACCACTTTGATCAATGTGTCCCAAAACATGATTATTATCTTTTCACACTAATTGGAACCCTATTCCATAAGTTTCATCATAATCACTTCATTATTGTAGGCTGTAGTGTGCATAAAGACACTGAAAAAACTTCAAAAAAGTAAAAAAAAAATTTTTTTACCGGAAGTGAAAAACCGGAAGTTGGGATTCAGAACTATTGTAAACCGTACTACATACTCATGTACCAAGTTTCATCCAATTCGCTTATCACGTACAGAAGTTATAGAGCTTTCAAAAAAACAGGTGCTCCAGGGACCACCCACCACTTTGTTCACTATCGCTCAAAAACTAATCAGTTCTTTGCCATACACGTTTGCATCTTTTTCCAAAGTGTCATCAAAATTCGTTCACGGACGAATGCTGTGTGCTCCCAACAAACATTGAAAAAAGTGTGACACATTAAACAGGTGTTCGGGAGGACCCCCACCACTTATTCCAATATTATCCAAAAACTAATCAGTTATTTGTTACTTAAGTTTCCATCTTTTTCCAAAGTGTCATTAAAATTGAATAATGAATGAAGTCTGTATGCTCCCAACAAACTTAAAAAACAAAGTGTGAAAAGTCAGCATTTGTATGGTAGACCCCCCACCACTTTGATCAATGCGTCCCAAAACATGATAATTATCTTTTCACACTAATTGAAACCCTATTCCATAAGTTTCATTATAATCACTTCATTATTGTAGGCTGTAGTGTGCATAAGGACACTGAAAAAACTTCAAAAAAGTACAAAAAAATTTTTTTTACCGGAAGTGAAAAACCGGAAGTTGGGATGCAGAACTATTTTAAACCGTACTACATACTCATGTACCAAGTTTCATCCAATTCGCTTATCGGGTACAGAAGTTATAGAGCTTTCAAAAAAACAGGTGCTCCAGGGACCCCCCACCACTTTGTTCACTATCGCTCAAAAACTAATCAGTTCTTTGTCATACATGTTTGCATCTTTTTCCAAAGTGTCATCAAAATTCATTCACGAATGAATGTTTTATGCTCCCAACAAACATAAAAACTTTGTGGAAAAAACCACCTGTTGTATGGTGGACCCCCCAACCCTTTATCCAATGTGCTCAAAAAGCTGATAAAATCTTTTTCATGTTATTTAAAAGCTTTTCGCAACGTTTCATGAAAATCGATTGGTAATTGTAGGCTACAATAGGGATAAACACCTGAAAAAAAAACTTTTTAACCGGAAGTGACAAACCGGAAGTTGGTATGCAGAAGTATTGGAAACAGTATTAAAACCTTATATACTAAGTTTCAATAAGATCATAGCTCGGGATCAGAAGTTATTCAAGATTTAAACTTAGAGGTGTTCGGGAGACCCCCCGCCATTTTGTCCAAATTTAAAATGAATCCAGATCTTCTATTTTCAAGTGAACCTGTATCATTTGCCAAAGTTTCATCAAGATCCTATGCAGAAAACTCACCCACCCACCCACCCACACACAGACGTACACCAAAATTTTTATTGGCTATTTGGATAGAGGATGGTCCAAAACAAAAGAAAAAACAAAATTTGGGGTATGTAAGATTTTTTTTTTTCACGATAGATTGCATTACTTCACACAATTTAAAATTGTGGTGAAGTAAAAAAATAAATTGTTTTATCATTTGTTTTATACAAGAAAAAGAAAGCATAAAACAGAGAATAGAAATTTACTATCGAATTAATTTGTTGCGCTTGTTGTTGATTCATACTATACAAATGACGATTTATTTGAGGATTTATCTTCTATCCGCATTCAAACAATCGGCCCTACAAGTCAAAAAGAAACAATTCAGATATTAAAGGATTCTACAACCTATACATAAAAACATTCGCAAATATCTCAAATATACACATTAGGTTATTTTTTTTAATTTTTTTTTTGGTCAAATAGATTTATGTTTTACAATTGGGCCTACAAAAAATTAATCCGAAATTCCAGCTTCCTATATCAAACCTTTCAACGGCGCAAACCGGGTTTGCTTTTCATATAATTAACAAAGGGAAACGACGATTTAGCGCAAAAGTTAAATGCTGTTATAAACATTTTTTTTCAATTTTTGATTACAGTATTTTGTAGAAAATTAAATTTTCCAAAATGGACCAAATGATCGAATCCGTGAATTTATTATTTCCAAAGATATGTCTGATTGTTGCTTTTATACTTTAATTAAATAGTATTATAAGTCATCTGTATCAAATTCGGATAACATCGAAATACTCGACCATATTGCATTTTAATACAGATATATATACAAGAGCTATCCCATAACGCTCTACTGCCAATCAGTTGATCACTTATTTTTCAACTATTATGATTTTACTATTAAAATTTGAAGCGACATCAAATTACTTTTAGAGTTCATTTATTTTAATCAATTTTATTATTCCTCCACAGTTTAATACTCCCCAAAGCCACGCGAGTCTGACGGCTGACGCTTTTTTTTCTAAAACAAATAATTAATCTATAAAAATTAAACTTCAATTTCAATTCATTTTCAAACTTCAATCAACAAATAATTGATTTATAAATATAAATATTATAGATATTCTTGATTATTTGTTAGTAGGTGCGCTGTCAACAGTTGGAAGCAGAAAATTAAAATAATTGAATTGGCTCTGTAAAAAATAGCTACATAAAATTAAAATAAAAACCGGATAATTTATTTAACGTTAAAATATTCAAAGATTAAAATAAATAAAAAAAAAAGAGAATTTTATTTAGAAACGTACTATGGACGGCATATTCCCAACTCTCCTGCAAAGAAAAAATCTAATCAAAAACATATTTGTTTAGGACAAAACATTTTCGAACATCAGATTGGTACTTGATTAAATTCACACATTAAATTAGTACTTGATTGGGTTACTTTTCAATAGAAAATCTTAGTATTCCATTTTAGGTAGATTTCATATAAAAATCTACCTATTGCAATGGGCTTCATCTCGGAATTTCGGAAAAATGTTTGTGCCAAACGACTATATATGATAAGCGGAGACAAAAAAACAAAAAATTTATATATATATATATATATATATATATATATATATATATATATATATATATATATATATATATATATATATATATATATATATATATATATATATATATATATATATATAAACGATATGAGATATAACGAAAACGACCGGCACTCTCACGGTCGCATTTGTTGAGGTAGATCAAAAAACTTTTCTGTACTTGTGTGTTTTATTAATATCTTGGACAAGTTCGTAAATCAGAAAAATCTGACACATGGTTAAGAAACTATAGGCTTTATACTAGAAAAAAAAGTGGTTTTTTTAATCCGTTATAACGGCCGTTTGGATACTAATATTTTTAAAATCTTCATAAATTTAGAATCTGTGGAAACATTTTAATCCGTTTCTTATAAATATAAACCTCTGCAGTTGGAGGTTTTTGACTTGTTGGCTTCAACAAAAAAGTTTGCAACAATCCCCAACTACAATTTCCAAAAACCTTATAACAGTCAATGTCAACCTTATAACAGTCAAAAAATAAAAGATTTGAATAGAAGAAATTAATTTTTTTTTCTTAGAAATAAACTATTTTGATATTTTGCAGTAATTGCAAGACATATGATATAGAGTAGGTTTGTGTCATAAATTATCACACACATGTTCTGTGGTAGATTTGGTATTTGTTTGTTGCAAAATTGGATAGATATAATTTTGCTTGTAGGTAGCTAATTTTCTTTTTAAAATTTGTTCGATATCTGTTTGAAATTAGTTTGTTTTGTTTAAACTAATCTGATACATCAGATTCTACTGGCACACAAAACTGTCTGATCTCGAAATCTACCTATTTCTAGCGGATATACGTGCCGCTTGGACTTTTTAATAACAAATCAACGGAGTTGAAACAACTGAAATATCATGGTTTCCTGTAAAATGAATACTATATTGGGAATAGTATATTGGGTTATATTCATGGCTTAGTAAATTTGTTAGTCACTCTTAATCAATACCAGACAGTGTAAAATTTAAATTCTCAAAAGTCAAAGCATAAATCTGCATCATCATTCTTGATTACGCAATAAAACAAATTAAATATTTTTTAATATGATCACTACTAATTACCTAACCAAAACAAAAATAACTATAACAAGTCAAAGGCGTCTATTGTGAAGGGCAGGGGGGGTCATTGGCCCCCCTTTAAGGATCTGATACTATCAATTATCAAATTTGTCTAATTTTTAGTAGATTTACTTAACTAATATACCAATTTTATCGCATACTATTAATTGAAATTTATCTGATAGTATAATTATTACGTTACATATTATTGTGGCCCGACTAAAGTACAGTTCACCGCAATATTCAAACCTTTATCGTTCTTTGTATCAAGGACTAGAGCGCTGCCGATACGAAAGGCGGTCGTATTGCTTCTAATCTTCTGATGAAATCAGTTTTATAAACAAAACACGATCGTTCTTCCAAAAACGCCGTGGGTGCGTATTTAAACAAAATTCTATCGTACTATAAGGTGCGCGGCATCACCGCTTTTAGAAGAACGATTGTGTTTTGTTTATACGATATTCGTGTCTGAGCCAGAGGAAACAAACCATTTCATTAGTATAGGGTTCCTCGATAGTTCATAGTGCAGTATTTAACATTCAAATTTCAATTGTTATTGGCCATTGTTAATTTAAATATAAACTTAAAAGTAAGAACATGCAGGAGAACACAACCTAATTATACCCAACTTATTTGGAGAACCTTGACGGTTTGGCCCTGTTTTGTATCTTTATCATATTGTACAAACTTCACAAGACTTTTTTGTATAGGTATGTGTGCAACCACATGATATTATACATATACATAAACAAGCTCACGCATGAAAATTTGTGTGTGTATATATGCATATAAAACTATATGTGGTTATATGCACGTACGGGTTGGTAGAAGAAGAGCCATAGACGTTTATATTACGACTTGTGAGTGTCAAAATTATGAGCCATGCGTATGTATGTATTATTATTAGGATATTGTATGTATTGGATTTTACTACATATACATATTGGTATACATATTGGATGAAGTAAAATTCAAATATTTTCAATGCCTACCTTAGAGTATAATATAGAGAAAACATAACTTTAAAAATATGGAGGGGCTGAAATCTCAAGCTCTGAGATATCAAGACTTGGGTCTGGGTTAAGGATTTTGATATAGTTTTCGGCAAAAAACTTTTATGAGGACATTGTTTTTAGTTTTGGTCAGCTATATAGTAGATATTTTGGTATATTTAGCGTTTCGAGAAAATATTACAAAATCAAAAATTCATATTTCTTTCAAAATTCCAAAAATGTTGTAAAAATTAAATATAATCAAAAATTAAAACATTTTCCAAAATTTTAAAAATATTGCAAAAATTGTAACTTATTTTAGAAATTCCAAAAATTATAATAAAATCAAAAATTTTTAATTTTTCAAAATTCTAAAAATATTCCAAAAATTCTTACAAAATCAAAAATTTAAACTTTTTTCAAAATTCTAAAAATATATATAAATTCTATTATTTTTTCAAAATTCTAAAAATATTGCAAAAATTATAACGAAAACAATAAATAAAACTTTTTCCAAAATTCTAAAAATATTGCAAAAATTATTACAAAATCAAAACTGCAAACTTTTTTCAAAATTTCGAAAATATTTCAAAAACTATAACAAATTCAAAAAATGTTTATGTCCAATTTCTTTTCAATTACATTTACGTCATACAATCTAAAATCATCTCCAAAAAATTGGCTAAAAAAATAAATGAAATCATTTTTTGACACATTTGACATTATTTTTTTGACAAACTTATAATGCCATATAATGGCGATGGCAAAAAGCGCGTCTAAAAAACTCGGCCTCCTAAATAGATGCAAAAAATTTTTCACTCCATACCAATTGCTCCATGTTTATAAGTCCTATGTTCGTCCCTGTATGGAGTACTGTTGTCAAGTTTGGGGTGCTGCTTCTGTTTCCATCTTGGCCCTCTTGGACGCTGTTCACAAGCGGGCTATACGAATTGTTAGTGATCGAGCTTTGACATCAAAATTTGATTCCCTACAACATCGTCGCATTGCTGCTGATCTCGTTGTTTTTTACAAATATCGTCATCAACAGTGCTCAGATGAAATCAGCGGCATCATGCCTCAAACTTATTCTTACCCCCGTTCCACTCAGCAATCGGCTACCGCAACCAGGGAAGCGGTCGAGATCCCACGCTGTCATACAGGCAGATCGCAGAAAGCCTTTTTTGTCCGAACTGCATACAAATGGAATAGTTTGCCGCAACCCTTAGTCTCAGGTGGCGGAGGTTTAAAAAAAGCGTTTATCAACACCTTAGAACGCCAGTTGTTGTGGGACCTAGGTCTGAACCTAGCTGTTAAAAGGTATTTATGTGTTGTTGTGACACATATTCTAAACCCTATTACACAACACTTTTTATTTAAAAAAAAAAAAGTAATTCTCTATAATAATAATAAAATTTCATGTCATACAAATAACACTAGTTTACAAGAAAAATCTCCCGAAATAAAACCCAACTTTTCTTATAGATTTGGACCTCTTGAACACGAATATCATATTCATTTTTTTTGGTTAGCTCTTGTTTTTGAGATATTCACGAAAAACCAAATTTTTTGGTGATCAAAAATGTTGTTTCGGTTTTTGGATCTCATATTTTACAAAACAAACAAATGAAATATATTAATAAAACAAGTGCATAGTAAATATGCCAACAAACATTTTGAGTTATATTTTGTAAAAATCCGTTAAGGATTCTGGAAGTTACAGTCGAAAAAAGTTGAAAAAATACGAAAAATTCACGTTTTTTTTAAATTTTTCCATTTTCAACACCATAAGTTTTGAACAAATAAAGACACTAATATTTTTAAATTTCTTGGAGCCTATAGTAACTTCAATTTTCTTTTTTTTAAGCTAAAAGATACGAATATTGGTTCAGTTTGCACCAAGTTATTCAAGTTTTCCCAAAAAAAGTCAAAACTCAAAATTTGGAAAAAATAGTTTTTTACTTAATTTATTGTGCCATAAATAATAATTTTGAATGTTCAGTCGTTCTCAAACATCAGGAAAGAATTATTTTAAAATAGTAAAGTATAATTTCCATTTTTGTTTTCGAAGTTGGGAATTGGATCGATATGAGACGTATATAGAAAAATATAAACAAAAGATAATGAATTGTCAGGAGAGGCAAAACATCATAACATCAGAACTATTTAAGTTAGTTCAAGCACCATAAAGTTAAGCCCATATTTATGTCTATTAATACCTGTAAGGTTTGTTTCTTTTCTGTTTTTGGTTTTTTGATAATGTAATTTTTTTTCTATCACCGCCCACCTTGTGCTACTCCTTACGTTTATGATCATTTTAAGTTTAATTTAAGAAAGCATTTACTTCTCCTTCTTAATAGTTTTTCGGTTTTGCCAACTTTTGTTTAATTAGTTTAATTTCTTTTTAAGTAGATAGTTGTCGTATGATTAGTTGCAAATATAATCTCTCTGAGGATAAATTTAATTCCAAACATTCAAGTGAAATTTTAATTAAAAAAGAAAAAATATTACAAATATAAATTTTAAATAGTGTATTGTTTTTAAAAATCAATAAATCAATAGTGATAGGCAGCTATAAGCAAAGCAACATAAATTGTTAGTAAAGTGTAAGGTCAAGTTTATTTAAATGGCGTCATCAAGAAGTTTCAAGTGTAAAAATAGCCCAAATTCATTTTGTTTTATTTGTGGAAGTAACATAATACATACTGCTAAAAGAATCACCACATTTATAAGTACTGCCTATCTTCATTACTAACTGATTTTTTCCAACTCCTAAAATAAGTCCGAGGTGGAAGGAGCTAGATCATGTTAAAATACTTCAGAAAAAAAATCTCAATTTCGAGAACAATCATATAAGAATAAAATACAACTTTTGTCAAAAAAAGACATTTCATAATCAACTAACTGATATAATCCCTAAAATAATCCCGAAGTAGGAGGAGCTAGATCTAATACGAAAAATATGGAGGGGCTGAAATCTCACAGCTCTGAGATATCAAGGCTTTGGTCTGGGTTAAGGATTTTGATATAGTTTTCGGCAAAAAACTTTTATGAGGACATGGTTTTTAGTTTTGGCAGCGATGTACATCAAACATAACTCTGTGTTGAAGTACAAGTTTTTAATCTCTGTTTAAAAATTTATTACAAAACTAACACGAAACATCAATTCGTTACCGGAAAATTATAATCAAAATTCCAAAAATATTGTTAAATTAAATAAAATCAAACTTTTTCAAAATTCCAAAAATATTCCAAATATTAGAATAAAATCAAATATTTAAATATTTTCTAAATTCCAATAATATTTCGAAAATTATTAAAAATTCAAACTTTTTCCAAAATTCTAAACATATTGCAAAAATTATTGCAAAATCAAAAATTCAAACTTTTTTCAAAATTCCAAAAATTATAATAATATCAAAAATTAAAAATTTTTCAAAATTCTAAAAATATTTCAAAAATTCTTACAAATCAAAAATTAAAAGTTTTGCCGAAATTCTAAAAATATTGCAAAAATTATTTCAAAATCAATAATACAAACTTTTTCAAAATTCCAAAAATATATCAAAAACTACAACAAATTCAAAAATTTCCATGTCCAATTTCATTTTAAATTGCATTTACGTCATAAAAACAGCTACATTTTTTTTAGCAAAATATTGGCTAAAAAATTAAATGAAATCATTTTTTGACACACTTGACATTATTTTTTGACAAACTTATAATGCCATAATTCTCTATAATAATAATAAAATATCATGTCATACGAACTATTAATTTTATTTTTTTCTAAAAAAATTGGGTAAAAAATAAATAAAAACCTTTCTTTTGACACACTTGACAACATTTTTTGACAAACTTATAATGCCATAATTCTCAATAATAATAATAAAATTTCATTTCAAACAAACAATTTTATTTCCAAAAAATTGGGTAAAAAAATAAAAATCTTTCTTTTGACACACTTGACAACACTTTTTTGACAAACCTATAATGCCATAATTCTCAATAATAATAATAAAACTTCATTTCAAACAAACAAATTAATTTTATATTTTTTCCAAAAAATTATGTAAAAAAATAAATAAAAATCTTTCTTTTGACACACTTGACAACTTTTTTTTGACAAACTTATAATGCAATAATCTAGTTTTTGATCTCACATACCAATCCCGACCATCAAGATTTCTCCAAATTCAATGTTCCTACTCGTAATCACTTAAAATGAACGTTTTTTAAGCCAAAAATATGCAAATTTCCTTGTTTTGACACACATAATGATTTTTTTGACACACTTCCGGTACAGTTATCGAACACAGCGTCCTTTCGGACCTGTCCCTTGAGTATACCTATTTTAAGAAAAATTTTGAAATCCCTCCAGCGGTTTTCTAGATTTCGTAGGTAATGACGGACGGCCGGCAGACAGACATACATTTTTTTTTAAAAAAAATTTATTTAAAATAAATTTAATAATTTTTTGCTTTAACAACTTTTTTAAATAATATTTTATTGCATTATTTTTTTGTTTTTTTTTTTTTTTACTTTTTTAGAATCAGTAGGCCCTAAAACGTCGAGAAATGCCAAAAAAAGTGGGGGTAAGAATTTCACTTTTGGCTCATGAATTTAATACTTAGGTCTTTCAGACCGAAGTAATAGTATGAAGAGAGACATAACAAATCGTGATCACTGATATGTCATATTCAATTTCTCTTTTCGCTATTTGCATTTCTGTTTATTTACAACAACAAACATTTTTATTAAATTATAAATTAAAAACAATTCTAAATGTAAACTCCTATAACATATCAAAAGTTTTCTTGATAGTTGTGCTAATTTTTATAAAATGAATGAAAATAATTACGGGAGTAATTTAAATTTATTGTGTTATTTCCAGTGGTTTTATAATAGTGAATGTTTTATAATGAACAAGCAATATTTTCTTACGACACGAACAAATATTTAAGTTATATAAATATTTTCAAAGTATGTTATGAAAACTTGCTGACAAATTCTTTTCGCTATATGGACTATAATTTTTAATTCATAAAATAGCAAAAATTGTATGTTTGGTTGGTTATAATAAAATCCAAAACGTATTCTAAACGTCAATCTTTGTTCATTTTTTTTATACAATCACAGGGAGGGAGAAACTATTATTTTTTTGTGGTAGGTTTTTTTCTTATAGATTTAAAAGAAACCCGCAATCATTGTACAAATTTAAATCAAATGAAAAAACGAACGTCTATGGGTAACTCTTTCTCTCTGAGACAAATAAACGAAAACAAACAAACAGTGGAATAGACTTTGTAAAGTGTAGATGTGAAATCTAATTTTATGTAAAAACTATAATAATAAATATTAATATATGAAGGGGCTGAAATCTCACAGCTCTGAGATATCAAAACTTCGGTCTGGGTTAAGGATTTTGATATAGTTTTCGGCAAAAAACTTTTATGAGTACATGGTTTTTAGTTTTGGGCAACGATGTATATCAAACATAACTTTTTGTTAAACTTCATGTATTTTTTATCTCTATTTAGATATGTATTACAAAACTAACACGAAACATCAATACGTTGTTGGAAAATTATAACAGATCATAAATTAACATAATTTAGTGAAAAGATTATACAATCAACATACTACTCAAAACCTCTCCATATAGCGTTTCGAGAAAATATTTCAAAATCACAAATTCATATTTCTTTCAAAATTCCAAAAATATTGTAAAAATTAAATAAAATCAAAAATTCAAACTTTTTTCAAACAAAATTCTAAAAATATTTCAAAAATTATTACAAAATCAAAGATTAAAACGTTTTCAAAAACTCTAAAAATATTGCATAAATTATAACAAAATCACAAATTGAAACGTTTTCCAAAATTATGATAAATTCAAAAATTTAAAATTTTTCAAAATATTCCAAAAATTCTTACAAAATCAAAAATTGAAACTTTTTTCAAAATTTTAAAATTATATATAAAGAATTCTATTTTTTTTTTTCAAAATTCTAAAAATATTGCAAAAATTATAACAAAAAAACATAAAACTTTTTCCAAAATTCTAAAAATATTGCAAAAATTATTACAAAATCAAAAATTCAAACTTTTTCAAAATTCCAAAAATATTTCAAAAACTATAACAAATTCAAAAAGTTCCATGTCCAATTTCATTTTAAATTGCATTTACGTCATAAAAACAGCTACATTTTTTTTAGCAAAATATTGGCTAAAAAATTAAATGAAATAATTTTTTGACACACTTGACATTATTTTTTTGACAAACTTATAATGCCATAATTCTCAATAATAATAATAAAATTTCATTTCAAACAAACAATTTTATTTTTTTCCAAAAAATTGGGTAAAAAAATATATAAAAATTTTTCTTTTGACACACTTGACAACATTTTCTTGACAAACTTATTTTGCAATAATCTAGTTTTTGATCTCACATACCAATCCCGACCATCAAGATTTCTCCAAATTTCTCCTATTCGTAATCACTTAAAATGAACGTTTTTTAAGCCAAAAATATGAAAATTTGCTATTTTTGACACACTTCCGGTACAGTTATCGAACACAGCGTCCTTTCGGACCTGTTCCTTGTGAATACCTATTTTCAGAAAAAAAAATTTTTGAAATCCCTCCAGCCGTTTTCCCTGCACCGTAGGTAA
This sequence comes from Diogma glabrata, assembly GCA_963693315.1. Lineage (NCBI taxonomy): Eukaryota > Metazoa > Arthropoda > Insecta > Diptera > Cylindrotomidae > Diogma > Diogma glabrata. Next base: position 28,027,259 of record OY856186.1, on the reverse strand, counting down.
TGACGGACGGCCGGACGGCCGGCAGACAGACATACATTTTTTTTTTACTTTTTTAGAATCAGTAGGTCCTAAAACGTCGAGAAATGCCAAAAAAAGTGGGGGTAAGAATTTCACTTTGAGCTCATGAATGTAATACTTAGGTCTTTCAGACCGAAAACATATCAAAACAGACAAAAGATTGCAATCCCGTGGTGTTTTATGGATCCCGGGACTACGTGACTCATAAATTTTAAATCGCGGGCTGCCCGGGATCTAAAAAATCGTATAGCAAAACCATCCTTTATTTTTTGATGCTGCACGATCTGCTGTCGTTTACAAATTCACTCTTTGAACAGTTACAAAGCAAAGATATAATAATTTCTAGCACAAGGGCTTTAATTAAAACTACTTTCTTGATGCTTAAACAATGCAAAGATGATACTAAACTACTTCGGTCTGAAAAACCTAAGTATTACATTCATGAGCCAAAAGTGAAATTCTTACCCCCACTTTTTTAGCATTTCTCGACGTTTTAGGACCTACTGATTCTAAAAAAGCCCTACGCTGCAGGGAAAACCGCTGGAGGGATTTCAAAAATTTTTTTTTCTAAAAATAGGTATACTCAAGGGACAGATTCGAAAGGACGCTGTGTTCGATAACTGTACCGGAAGTGTGTCAAAAATAGCAAATTTTCATATTTTTGGCCTAAAAAAGGTTCATTTTAAGTGATTACAAGTAGGAACATTAAATTTGGAGAAATCTTGATGGTAGGGATTGGTATGGGAGATCAAAAACTAGATTATTGCATTACAAGTTTGTCAAAAAAATGTTGTCAAGTGTGTCAAAAGAAAGATTTTTATTTATTTTTTAACCTAAATTATTTGGGAAAATAATTAAATTGTTTGTTTGAAATGAAATTTTATTATTATTATTGAGAATTATGAGTATGTCATTATAAGTTTGTCAAAAAAATGTTGTCAAGTGTGTCAAAAGAAAGGTTTTTATTTATTTTTTACCCAATTTTTTTAAAAAAAAATAAAATTAAAAGTTTGTATGACATGAAAATTTATTATTATTATAGAGAATTATGGCATTATAAGTTTGTCAAAAAAATAATGTCAAGTGTGTCAAAAAATGATTTCATTTATTTTTTTAGCCAATTTTTTGGAATAAAAATGTAGCTGTTTTTATAACGTAAATGTAATTGAAAATGAAATTGGACATGGAAATTTTTGAATTTGTTATAGTTTTTGAAATATTTTTGGAATTTCGGGAAAAAGTTTTAATTTTTGAGTTTGTAAGAATTTTTTGAATATTTTTAGAATTTTGAAAAATTTTAAATTTTTCATTTTATTATAATTTTTGGAATTTTGAAAAAAATTTCAATTTTTGATTTTGTAATAATTTTTGCAATATTTTTAGAATCTTGAAAAAGTTTGAATTTTTAAGAATTTTTGGAATATTGTTGGAATTTAGAAAAAGTTTAAATATTTGGTTTTATTCTAATTTTTGGAATATTTTTGAAATTTCGAAAAAAGTTTGATTTTATTTAATTTATAAAATATTTTTGGAATTTTGAAAGAAATATGAATTTGTGATTTTGTAATATTTGCTCGAAACGCTAAATGGAGAGGTTTTTGAGCAGTTTGCTGATCATCTTTTCACTAAATTATGTTAATATATGATCTGTTATAATTTTCCGGCAACGTATTGATGTTTCGTGTTAGTTTTGTAATAAATTTTTAAACAGAGATAAAAATACTTGTACTTTAACAAAGAGTTATGTTTGATATACATCGCTGCCCAAAACTAAAAACCATGTCCTCATAAAAGTTTTTTGCCAAAAACTTTATCAAAATCCTTAACCCAGACCGAAGTCTTAATATCTCAGAGCTTGAGATTTCAGCCCTTCCATATTTTTAAATTTATTTTTAACAAATGAAGGGATTTTACAGAACTTTGCGGCATTCGCTTCGATGAAACAACACCAGAAGACAAAGATCTAGCAGAGTAACCAAGGTAGCTCAAAAGCATTTTATTTTTATTTCTAAGCCCATGCATTTAAATGCTTTTAAATATATGTGTGTTTCGAAATGTGTATGTTACGTTTTACGAAAAAAATCTTATTATGTTATTTAAATTCTCGCCCCCCCTTAAGATTTTGGTGAAATGACGCCACTGTAACAAGTTCACCTTGTCTAGTAAACGAATTTATTTAACATTTTCTATATAAACCAACAAAATAATTATGTTTATTCATCAGTTGATCAATAAGTTTCAAATTGTTCAGAAAAAAAATCCAAATTAAATCTGACAGATTCTTAGAAGTTATTAAATTGTTTGCTTATTAAATAAAAAATTAGTTTCAGTTTTTAACAGTAAAATATTCACTTGACATTGAAATTTTTTGAATTTGTTCAAGTTTAAAAATTATTACTGGTAAAAAATGAATTCAAATGATTTTCGTGAATTTGGAAAATCAGCAATCGATTTTTTGGCGGATTATTTGGATAACATTCGGGATAGGTGAGTGCAGAATGATGAAATTCAAACAAAATGATTATTTAAATTTAATTTACAGAGATGTATTGCCATCTGTGGAGCCTGGATACTTACAAGCTCTTCTCCCATCTGAAGCACCTGAAACATCGGAAGACTGGAAAACTGTTATGGATGACATGAAAAAATTTATAATGCCAGGCATCACACATTGGCAATCACCGAATTTTCATGCTTACTATCCAACTGCTACATCATTTCCTTCGATTGTCGGGGATATGTTATCGGCGGGACTAGGAGTTATTGGATTTAGTTGGGTGAGTTGCTGTTATATATTTCGGAAAAATTGATTTTATGTTATATGATTTAAATCTGACTATAGATTTGCAGTCCAGCATGTACCGAACTCGAAACAATTGTAATGGATTGGCTTGCCAAAATGCTGGATTTACCAAAAGAATTTTTACATTCACATGAAGGACCAGGAGGTGGAGTTATTCAAGGTTCGGCAAGTGAAGCAATTTTAGTTGCGGTTCTTGCAGCAAGAGAACAAACTGTTAAACGAGTACAAGCAGAAAATCCTGCAATGAGTGAGTCAGAAATTCGAGGAAAACTTATAATTTATTCAAGTGATCAAAGTAATAGCGCAATCGAAAAATCATCAATTTTATCAGCTGTACCAATCAAATTATTGAAAGCAGATGAGAATTGTTGTTTGACTGGAAAAACATTCCAAACCACAATGGAAGAAGATTTGAAAAATGGAAAAATTCCGATCATCTGTATCGCAACACTAGGAACAACTGGAACATGTGCGTTCGATAAAATTGATGAATTAGGACCGATTTGTAAGAGAAATAAAATTTGGTTGCATGTTGATGCTGCGTATGCTGGTGGAGCATTTGTTTGTCCAGAATATCGTCATTTAATGAAAGGCATGGAATACGTTGATTCCTTGAATTTCAACCTCCACAAATGGATGCTTGTAAATTTCGATTGTAGTGCAATGTGGGTGAAAAACGGCGATCATTTGGTAGATTCGTTTAACGTTGATCGAATTTATTTGAAACACAAATACCAAGGTAAAACAACTATTCCCGACTATCGACATTGGCAAGTACAATTAGGTAGAAAATTTCGAGCACTTAAAGTGTGGATGGTTCTTCGAACATATGGTGTGGAAAAAATTCGACAACACATACGATCACATGTAGCATTGGCACAAAGATTTGCAAAATATGTGGAAAACGATAATCGTTTTGAAATCGTAACCGAACAACGTTTTGGACTTGTTGTATTCAGACTGAAAGGTGATAATGAGTTGACAAAAACTCTTCTTGAGAGATTAACTGAGAAGAAACAAATTTATATGATAGCCGCTACCGTTAGAAATAAATATGTGATTCGATTTGTTGTATGTGGAATGGATCCGAAAGAAGGAGATGTTGATTATGCTTGGGATCTAGTCAAGGATGAAACAAATCAAATGTTGACTAAAAATTGTTTAATGGAACCACTATCGAAAATTAATGATGGAGAAATTCAGAAGTTAAATAATCGCATAAAAAATGAGCTCAGTGTTATACAAGAAAGCGAGAAGATTAAGTAAATAAAATAGTTTCTAGTTTACTGAAATTGAATAGGATAATAAAAATATGTGAATGTAACTTTAATTCAACAAAGTTTTTATGCTGTTATTAGTTTGAAAATTGATTTATCAATTTATTCTTATTGTCACAAGGTGTAAATAAAAAATGTTTTGTGTTAATAAAAATATTAGGGTTTCTACAAAAATTTGAAGCTACAAAACAAATTTATCTTACCTTAATGTATGCTAAAAAAGCCTTAATGTTCATAGTGGACCGTAGATTTATTCTCAATCGAGTTGATGGGGTATCCACCTACCTACCTTTTCCTTATTTCATTCTCTATTACAGATTTTGGCCTCGCTTGAGAATTTAAAAAGGTGTATGAGTACCCCACAATCTGTTACTAAGAAAATACCCCAAGCATCATCATTTCTATTTGTAGTAGTATCAGCATTACTCTTATAATTTATTTTAACTCGAATAACAAATTAGGTTGTAAAAATCAAAAGTTTTTGTTAAACAAAACGGAAATTTTATAAATCGATTGATATTTGATCAGATAGGTCGTGTTTTCATTTTATGTTTCATGAAGTTTAATTTACATTTTGTTTTTGATTGATATAATTTGTTTTTTATTCGCCTACATATTAAAGTGTTACTTTATTACTGTGATTTGCGGCTTTAAAGTATCACTTTTCAACTATTTATTTTGTTGTCATAGCTACGTCCAAAAAAGTAAAAAGCATTTGTATTTGTTTAAATTCTATGAAAAATAAAATTTTTTATCAAAGCAACCCTTAAATTCAAAATTTCATTATCCAATTAAAATAGTTGTTATCATTTGTTGTCATAGCTACACAATAATTTGGAAAATATAATAAATATTTTGTCAAAGGTTGCTTGTTCCACATATTTTTATTTTAAAATTTATGAAAATTTATAATTTTAATTTAGAATAAACAAATTTTCTTAAAATATGATGCACGGACGTAAGCTATTTTGGACTTAATGTGGGTGCAAATCTCGGCTAGCGCCTCGATTTGCAAGCTCCACATCCGTCCAAAATCTTTAGCTTTACGTCCTAGCATCATAATGTACTATTGTTTTGAGACATGGTTACTTATAAATTATCAAGCAACTATTAGATATTGTTTTCTATCTAACAGTAAATTACAAGGTTTGTGTGAAATTATTTGATTTCATTACCAGTAACTGTTTTTTGGTTATCTGTAATTTTGTTGCTTTGTAAGTAAGAAATCTACTGAACTAACACTTGAAAACAATGTATTCCAACACTAGACAACGAAACAAATTGGGGTCTGCTAGTGAAGATAATACATATTCAACTGAAGATATAACAAATTTTATAAAAGAAGTTCGAACATACATGGTTGATATAAATAACCAGCTAAAACTTTTATCTACATTACCTGATGATATTAAAGCTACAAATAAATTATTGAAATCGATTCAATCAGATATTGCTGAAAATAAGAAGAGAATATCGGAAAACCAATCAAAAATCGAACAAACTATCAAAAAAGTTAATATTTTCGAGGAAAAAATCATCTCAATGGATTCTGACTTAAGGAAATTTTAAAACAAAGCTACCACCATGGATCTTATTTTCCAGAAATTTGAGAGTGATAAAAGATGTCAGAATGTTATTGTATCGTCGCTTCCAGTATCGAAGGATATTACTGATGTTGAAATGGTACAACGTATTGGCGAATTTCTAAAAATGAGAATCACATTAAAGACTGTAGACGCCTTCCTGATACCTTAAAATCTGGTTTTGTTTTCCAAAACTTTTGATAATATTTGACGGTGTTTTAATAAAAAGAGAGTTTTTACAAAAATTTTATCGAAACGGCCAAAGACTAACTCTCAAGGAACCAAATCTTACTGAAGCAAATGCAAAAGTGTATATTAACGAACATCTCACTAAAACTATGAGTCAACTACTGGGTATAGCACGTAAGGGCCGTTCGATATTATTCTGATTTTTTTCTGTCTATATTTACTCGTAATGGAAAATTGTGCATCAAAACTAAGAATTCACAGGATAAATATCTCATCTGTGAAAATAAAGATCAGCTTGTGGAAATTTGCCCAGAACATATAAGAAATCATCTTTTTCGGTAATAAAACCTATTTTCAATGTTACAACTTTATGTATTGTTCTGTTAGTTACCTGTTTTTGTTAATTGATTCGTCTCATATCCAAAAAAAATATAATTTTAAAATTTTTGCATATGTATTATATGGTGTGTGTCACATTACTTTTATGCTTTTAGTATGTTGTTCTTATTTTGGTTATGGTTTTCAATAAAACTTATTTTGTAATTTATAACATATTCTTACTATTTTTGGGGGCTTTAATTGATTATTATAATCTTTATGATGGTTGTGGGACTCTTGTTGGATGCGGAAATTTGCTCTTAATATCGTTTTATTTATTTCATAAAAATGGATAGTTCATTGGATCTCACCACATTTGAGCGATTCCACGTCACCGCAACATCGATGTTCCTGACCCTCTCTGATTTCGATAAAATTTCACATACAGATAGCCAATGACAAAATAATACCATTTCTTTCAAAGTTTTAGAGGTTTGCGAAACATGAGTATCTTTGAATATCGATTGCTAACGATTGACTAAACCGATTTAAGTCATTTATAGCTCATTGCAAAGGTAATTGATAGGAATTATGAAGAAAAATACTTAAAATTTTTTAATAATTTTTTAAAAGTGTGTTAAACTTAAAAAAAAATTTCAAAGATGGCGCTGGCGCTGGCGGGTACCCTCACTTTTACAACTTTTTTCCCCAGAAAAAAAATGTTTAATTAGTTCGTAATCTAAAACGAAAGTTTTTTAAGTATGTAATTTCTCGTTTTGAAAATAAAATTTTTATAAAATTTTCATTTCCGTTTTTTTTTTCAATTTTTTTTTTAGCCAATGCAGAGAATCATCCATTTAACTCAACCCACCGGAATTCTTGTTTTGTAATAAGTTTATGACCATTTAATTATTTTAAGGATACAAATTAAGTATTTGAGGGTGTGAATGCGTTTTACATAATTTATCTTTTCATCCATTTATACCTGTTCAAAATTAATTATAAATACATTTACCTGAAATATGTTAAAACTCATTCAAAGAAGAAAATAGGGGAGAAAATGATGCAAAATAAAGGGCATGTTATATTGAATTCATATAATAATTAACTTTTTATTCTAGGTTATGTAATAAAAAACAATATACATCCATTAATAATATAAAATAAATTTACATAGCATATTAACAGCTTATCTTAAAAAGCACAGTTTTAACGGAATTAGAATATATTTTTGTGAGCAATGTTTTTTCATCTATAGGTATGAACGTATGAAATGATTGTGTACATTTTATTGTTATAGCCTCTCTGTATCTTGCTTCTAGCCGTAACTTCATTTCATTATAATCATTTTTGCTGGTATATGCAAAATTCATCGTTGATTGCCATTTTCTTGCGCATTCATAAAGGTCCAGTGGAGTTTGAATAATGTCCTTGATGTCCCGGGACTAATTATATCGATGAGTACCTCGTTTCAATGTACCTCCTATTCCATCACACGGTCCTTTTCCATGACTGGTAGCGTAAAAGTGCCACTCTGCGTCTATATTAAAATCTGATTTGTGGTGGTATAGATTTATAAAATTATATTTATTTTTATACTGAGATCCCGCACCATCAGTCATATAGACTATTTTTTCAATAGGATGTTCTATGTTATCTTTTATAAAATCAATCATTTGTGATATGAATAGATGCACTGCCGTACTGCCATACTAACTACTATAAAAAAAGTGTAACTCTCCAAAAAATCGCCAAGTACTAAGCACTCTCCTACTTTCAAGTTTGCTTTTGTGTTTTCCGAAAACATGAACTGTTGCTGTGCAATAAAATGGTGAGGTATTAATAATTTTAGGCTGTGAGTTAATTTATGTATAAATGCTGAAGAAGAATCGATGAACGTGTCCAAATTGCATCGATCAGTGGTATTCCATTGCAAGTATTTCACCTCAACAATTTCATTAGTTTCATAATTTTCATGTAATTTATCTGCCAGTTTTTCCAGATATTTAGCACATTCCACACACTCCAATGAATGACATTCATCTTGTAATTTACCACAGCTAACAAATTTTATTAAACTTTTGTAGTCTGGAAATTGCTCACTACCGAAACAACTTAATTTTTAATACTGAAACATTAGTTTCAAGCTTTGATGGATTGTGCAGACACACACATTACGAACTCCTTGCGCTAATTTTACGCATTTATTAGGCCGAAGACTCGCAAATTTTGAAAATCCTATACTTTTAATTCTGGAAACTTGCTCTTAAACTCAACGTATGCTTCATTTAACGTGCATAGCAGTAACCGTTTTTGGAGAAATATTCGTTCACTACCACGTTTTACAGATATCGTATCACGTTTACCTGGCATTAATCTGCTAATGGAATCTCATTAATAGTTTCTTTTGGTAGTTTGTTATCGGCATTTGGAATGATGACAGCGCTGTGCATTGGTTTATTTGATCCTTCTTGCTTTTTTTAATTAAGTGATGTGCTGCTTTTGTTCCAAATAAGTTTTGTATTTCTTGCACTTTCATATCCATTGGTAGTAGAGTTAATATTTTTCGTTTCTCCATATAATCGCCATTTTTAAGGGACAACTTTAGGTTCTCCATAATATCTCGATAATATTTTAATTGCACTTTTATTTCATCAGAAGAATCAAGATTTTTCCCAATTAAAACATTTTGTATGTTTCTACGCAGTTGCTCTGATTTATCCTTTCCATACTCAAAACTGCGACATAACCACTTTCGAATAATAGGTGAAATTTGATTAGATACAAATGGCACAATATGTTCATTTATCTGGTTAATTAGCTCATCACGTTCTATATTGACTATCGTTGGTGATGAAATTATATCTCGTATAACGCTTGGTCCGCTTATAGGATGTGACTGTTCCTCCAATATTTCATCACTCGCAATTGATTCTGTATCACCTGTATTTCCAGTTTCAATACCTCCAGTGGAACTGATCATTAAGAGACGAATTCTACGAGACGAACAAATTCGCTTTTGCGTACGTAAATTAAACACAAAGTTTGTCGAACGTAATTTATTCTAAACTTCAGGTGTAACATTTGTTAAAGTTTTTGAACACTTGCCGATACCAAATGGTTTTAAACAATGATATTTACTCATGTTTTAAAAAAAAGTTATTTTAACTATTAAGACACTTTGAAGCTTCTTTGCTATAACACAACACAAATATTTTTTTAACAAGATTGACAAATGAATTTAGTAATGATGCTATACGCTCAAAATATCTCTAAACTATTATTTTCATTACAGCACTCTCATTTTATGACAGGTATTATTATTAACAGGTATCAAAGTAAGGCACTTGATTTGTCCATGCCTTTAAAATTAATTTCGGACAGGTATAAATGGATGAAAAGATAAATTATGTAAAAAGCCTTCACACCCTCAAATACTTAATTTGTATCCTTAAAATAATAAAATAATAAATAAATTATTATAAAACAAGAATCCCGGTGGGTTGAGTTAAATGGATGATTCACTGCATTGGTTAAAAAAAAAATTGAAAAAAAAACGGAAATGAAAATTTTGTAAAAATTATATTTTTAAAACGAGAAATTATATACTAGGGTAACTTTCGTTTTAGATTACGAACTAATTAAACATTTTTTTCTGGAAAAAAAGTGGTAAAAGTGAGGGTACCCCAATAGCGCCATCTTTGAAATTTTTTTTTAAGTTTTACACACTTTTAAAAAATTATTAATAAATTTAAAGTAATTTTTCTGAAAAGTCCTATCAATTACCTTTCCAATGAGCTATAAATGACTTAAATCGGTTTAGTCAATCGTTTGCAACCGATATTCAAAGATACTCATGTTTCGCAAGCCCCTAAAAGTTTGCCGCCACCCTAGAGCGAAATTTAATTTTTTGAAAGAAATGGTATTTTTATTTTTTCGTTGGCTATCTGTATATGAAATTTTATCGAAATCAGAGGGGGTCAGGTCACATGCTAGAACAAATGTTGTTGCGATAACGTGGAATTGCTCATTTGATGCTATTAACAGTTTTCTGTCGAATTCGAAATATATGTTACGGGTTAGACATATTAATGCCCAATCGAATGCAAGTACTTTTGATGAATTTAAGTTTCTGTTATTGAAAAAAGTGTTAAATCGCTTATATCGATATATCGATATTTCGATATTGTGTACATATCGATTAATCGATATTATCAATATTATCGATATATCGATAGCTATTGATATAAATATCGATACTTTTCCGGCATTAAACAGGATAACTTTTATTAGGTTCTAGATGCGTAAGTTTGTTATATGTAGCTTTACCATCATTCGATATGGTTAACTTGAAAACAAAATTTAGTATACAAAAGTAAAAGAAGATGTGGTTTAATTGGAAGCCAAATCACCAAGAAGTTATATCCGATCAGATAATCAGAACGAATTAGTTTGTTTTGACATTGACACGTGAATCAAACCGCTCGCACATTAATAAAACTTATTCGTATAAAATTTTATCTTGATGAAGTCTGAATTTGAACTTGATTCATAAAACTTCAACACTTATAAAACTTAATTATAAAACTTAATAAAACTTAAATTAATTTTGATAAGAATAAAACAGGGTTAGGTCAGTGATACATAATAGTTTAGTAACATTTTATTTGTCAACAATATATAAGTTACTGTCGGCATTAGTGTAAGTTATTTTGTTTATAGAAACTTGATTGTGCTCTGTTTTATGTTTGTGCTCTGTTTTATGATATGATTTGGTATGACAGCTCTTTAATATCCACAGCGTTCTTTGGGGCGTTTCGAGTACAATCGGTACTGCAATCAGTTGTGGTCAGAAAATTTCAGTTGCAACCTCCTAAACGATAGGTTCACAACAAAATGCTTCAAAATAATATTCACTGAATGAAATCACCTGTTCACTATTCAATTAAAACAAGTTTTTATTGTTTAAACACGCATGTTTTTTTATGTTGTCACAAAAAAAACTTTTTTATTCGCCTACATATTAAAGTGTTACTTTATTACCGTGATTTGCGGCCTTAAAGTGTCACTTTTTAACCATATATTTTGTTGTCATAGTTACGTCCAAAAAAGTAAAAAGCATTTGTATTTGTTTAACTTCTATGAAAAATAGAATTTTTTATCAAAACAACCCTTAAATTCAAAATTTCATTATCCAATTGAAATACATAGTTGTTATCATTTGTTGCCATAGCTATACAATAATTTGGAAAAAATAACAAATATTTTGCCAAAGGTTGCTTGATCCACATATTTTTATTTCAAAATTTATGCAAATTTATAATTTTAAATTAGAATAAAATTTTTTTATTAAAATATTTTGTTTGCAGCGAATAAAAAAATAGAATATGATGCACGGACGTAACCTATTTTGGACTTAATGTGGGTCCTATATCCAAACTCCACATCCGTCCAAAATCTTTAGCTTTGCGTCCTTGCATCATAATGTACTATAATGCACTTTGATATGCAGCTGTAAATATACAACAGAGATATCCAACGTTCGTCCGTTATTAAGAAATTTGAAGATTACGTACTTGATGTTGCCATTTTGGTTTTGTTTAGTCCACACGCGCTTAGAGATTCTTTAAGAAAAAATATGGAGGGGCTGAACTCTCACAGCTCTGAGATATCAAGACTTCATTCTGGGTTAAGGATTTTGATATAGTTTTCAGCAAAAAACTTTTATGAGCACATGGTTTTTAGTTTTGGGCAGCGATGTATATCAAACATAACTCTTTTGTTAAACTACAAGTATTTTTTATCTCTGTTTAAAAATTTATTACAAAACTAACACGAAACATCAATACGTTGCCGGAAAATTATAATCAAAATTCCAAAAATATTGCTAAATTAAATAAAATCAAACTTTTTTCAAAATTCCAAAAATATTAAAAAAATTAGAATAAAACCAAATATTGAAACTTTTTCTAAATTCCGATAATAATCCAAAAATTCTTAAAAATTTAAACTTTTCCAAAATTCTAAAAATATTCCAAAAATTCTTACAAAATCAAAAAATAAAACTTTTTTCAAAATTCTAAAAATATTGCAAAAATTATAACAAAATCATCGATGTTATCGATATTTATCGATATATTGATATATCGGTTTTATCGATATTTTTTTGATATCGATATTATCGATAATTTTTTAAATATCGCCCAGCCCTAGTCCGGATCAAACAAACATCGTAAAAACGTAATTAAACAGTTTTATAATATTAATATATAAGTAGAGAAATTCATCTTGGAAAATAGAGTGATAATGAAGTTTCAACTTCAAAATAGTAATCGCTTCGGTGGCGTAATTGATAGCGTGTCTCCCAATGAATTATGACTCCCAATTATGACACTGATGAGGAAGGTTTGCTACCATCCTAAACACGTTAAGGAAAATTGAGTTTTTCTCCAAGAAAAATCCAACCATACCTTCAAATTGTAAAAATTCTAACTACTTTCTTAGTACTTGAGTATCATTGCTCTTAAGAATTCCCAAAAACTAATATACAAGTTAAAGTGCAAAATATACAATAATTTTAAATGTAGGCATACAACGAACCACATTTATTCAAACATCGTCACATATTGCAAATAAAATGAGAGCTACAAAATTTAATTTGATCCAGTCCAGAATCACATAAATGTTTTTAAAACTGGATCAAATGGTTGGAACAACCAACAACATTTCTCTTAAAATACACCGCTCGCGCTCGAAGTTTTACATAAACCATGGAATAGGAATTTCCATTTAAATGGAATTTCTAATACATGTTTCAATGAACTGTGTTCACAGTAGTTCTGTAAAGATACACAGAAAAAAAAAGTCACATTTCCATTTATAATTGAAATTACATTAGTTTTCTAAAATTTTACTTCATACATTTGGTTTCATTAAAACTAATAACTAAAAATATGAAGGGGCTGAGATTTCAATGCTCTGAGAAATCAAGACTTCATTCTGGATTAAGAATTTTGAATGAAAAACTTTTATGAGGACATGGTTTTTAGTTTTGTGCAGTGATGTATATCAAACATAACTCTTTGTTAAAGTACAAGAATTTTACTTCGGTCTGAAAGACCTAAGTGTTACATTCATGAGCCAAAAGTGAAATCTTACCCCCACTTTTTGGCATTTCTCGACGTTTTAGGACCTACTAATTTTAAAAAAGCAAAAAGAAATGTATGTCTGTCTGCATGGAAAACCGCTGGAGGGATTTCAAAAAATGTTTTTTCTAAAAATAGGTATAATCAAGGAACAGGTCCGAAAGGACGCTGTGTTCGATAAATGTACCGGCAGTTTGTCAAAAAAATCATTAAGTGTGTCAAACACAGCAAATTTTCATATTTTTGGCTTAAAAAACGTTCATTTTAAGTGATTACGAGTAGGAACATTGAATTTGGAGATATCTTGATGGTAAGGATTGGTATTTGAGATCAAAAACTAGATTATTGCATTATAAGTTTGTCAAAAAAAATGTTGTCAAGTGTGTCAAAAAATGATTTCATTTATTTTTTTAGCCAATTTTTTGGGAAAAAAATATTTGCTGTTTTTATGACGTACATATTTTATTACCTCAGGGGTCACTGGTCTGATTAGACCGTGATACGGAACTTGGCGAAGCCGAGGTACCTGAGCTATAGTAGGCTCTAGCCTGCTATTGCAAAACGTAAACCTGTTGTCATGTCTAGCGGGGACGGGGACCTTGGCTTAGCCGCCCGGGTCGCGGGAAGGTGCTCCCTTATTAGCACCCCCTGGTGGGTACACACTAGAGAGGACTCTTGCAGTGTCAAACCACAAAAGTACCATCCTCTGGGCACCTGTCGCCTCCTGTTGCATATAGACTTCTAACAGACGAAGGCCTGTTGTGATCACAATTCTGCATTCTCTAACTAGGTTATTACCTGATCTGCAATAAATAAGTTTTTGTTTAAGGCTCAATTAAATAATCAGTTGCACAAATAAAGAATCTTTTGATCACCCATCCAACCCGTATTTTTCTGACTACGCACCATCTGTGTCTGGATGTTGTTATTATCACATTTTTTTTTCATTGTTTTGATTTAATATATGTACATACAAATCAAAACAAATGAAATACAAATGCGTATAGAACCTAAAGCTGATGCAGTGCCTAACGACTTGCCTGTGTGAAAACTTTGTATACCAAAACCTTTAACTACTAAATTGATCAAGGAACATCACGACAATTGTATAGCTGCTCATGGAGGGGTAAAGAAGACCTTGGTGGGTCTTCGGCGTCTCTACTACTGGCCGGGCATGGCATCTCAAGTTCATGATTATGTCGTGTCTTGTGATGTCTGCAAACAATCAAAGGCAACAAATCAGATATTGCGTCCACCAATGCAATCCCGATTTATAACAGATAGACCATAGCAGCGTATATATATTGATTATTTGGGTCCGTATCCCAGATCGAAATCTGGGAATACTGTTCTTCTGGTTGTACTTGATCATTTGTCGAAATTTGTATTAATTAAACCACTCAGAAATGCTACTTCACCTTCTGTGAATACATTTCTGCGAAATGACGTTTTTCTAACTTATGGTGTTTCAGAGTTTGTACACAGTGACAATGGTAAACAATTCCTCAGTAATTCTTTTCAAAGACTCTTGTCTGAGTTTAATGTCAATCATATTAAAACTGGAGTCTACAGTCCTCAGAGCAACGCTTCGGAAAGGGTCAACAGGTCTATATTAGCTGCGATTAGATCTTATATAAAAGGTATGCATAATACGTGGGATTCTCATCTGGGAGATATAGGTTTTGCACTGCGTTCCACAGTACATAGCACAACACTTCATTCTCCATACTACGTGTTGTTTGGTCAAAATCCTGTGTCCGATGGCAAAACTTATTCGACTCTTCGAACCTTACACAGTCTTGGTGAACCGATAGACAGTGACTTAGATCATACAGACCAATCAGCGATTGTTAGAACCCGCATAAAAAATACATGGAAACAGCTTTTGCGAAGTCTCAACAACACTACAATTTGCATACGCGACCTCGAACATTCGAGCCACAACAACGAGTCTTGGTACGGCAACATCACCTAAGTGATGCAGCAAGCAAATTTTCGGCCAAGCTGGCTCCGAAATTTCTACCAGCCATCATAGAAAGCAGGGTTGGTAACGTATTGTACATATGTACAAATTTGGATGGTAAGTCCATCGGAACTTTCTATGCCAAAGACATAAAAATTTGAAAAATTTTAAATACCTATAGAATAGGTCTCTGTTAATTTATCTCTTGTTATCGTTTTCATCTTATTTTTTTTTATTAATAATTATAATTAGTTTTTTTTACCCTAACTTTAATTGATTTATTACAATTTCTCACCCATGGTTGTTCTAATAAATCATCCACTATGCTTAACATATTAACGTTTTCGTGTTATATGTGAGCCGCTTAAGACTTTGTCTGCGGTTATCTGACTCTACCTTGAATTGGCTTACCCTTCCCATTCATTTTTCAATTAAATTTCAAAAATTTTTACTATATTTTCTGAATAGCTTCCATCGCTAACAATAGTTATGTTGTCTCTCATGTACCTGAAATTGAATTTTGGTACTTGAGGGCACTGTTCAGTAAGAGTATTAGGTAGTTCTTTTTTTCTTTAGTTTTAGTATTTGGGAAATTTGATGTACGTAGAAAGAGATTATTAGCCTCATATCTGTCATCAGTTCCACATACAATTACTGAACAGGGCTCTCAAGTATGGAATTTCGGTTGACGGTCGTGATGGTCAACATTTTTTATTCCTTTTTATTACAATAGCACTTACCTTTGATTAAATAATCTCATATACCTGTATCTATTGCTTGACTCACTTACTAACTCTATGCTGCAGCTTGGGGGGGGCGTTGACGTGCCAGGACCCGGTGTGTCTCATGGAGTTTAAAAGCTGATTCAAGCCTATATTTGGAATTTAGTGTTACGTCATAGGGATAGTTTTCAGAAACTTGTGTTTCTGTAAGAAAAAGAATATGCGGTTGGTCGTGCTCGAGATGATGTTGCACGGCGTCCCGGTTGGCATTCAATCCACAAATATTTTGAATGTGTGTTTTAAAATTTTTTTTATCCAATGTGATAGTCATTTGATCAAAATATAATTTGTTTTAAAAATGGGTAACTAAACAATAAATCCTATCATATAATAAAATACGACACAGGCTAATATTTCATGATAGGATGTAAGAAATAATAAACAGGTGAAAACAAAATTTTTTAAAAATTTGAAAGGTTACTAAAATATTTATCGATATTGTTCCCACGAGTTTAGACGCAATAAAGGTCACCAACAGGCCTCTTATAACTGGATCTGAGGGTCCAGTTATATTCCGGGATAATATATTTCACAATAAATGTTTAGACCAATATGGCCCTTGCCGGAAGAAAATAAATCTCTAATATAGGCTTATCTACTCATTCATTATATAAAAAGTATAATAAAAAATAATTCATTATATAAAAAGTATTCAAATTACTTGCAATTGATGTTGGGCGATGATCATGCGAGTTTTTTCCAAATAACCCTTTCCAACTAGTATCCAAATGCCACTCCCTCGACAAACTATTTTTAACCGACTTCCAAAAAGAAGGAGGTTCTGTAGGTTTTTTTTTTATGTATGTAAACCGATTTCTCAAAAACGGCTCGTTCGATTTGGATGATTTAAATTGTGTTCTATTTGGGTTTATTCACAGAGGGTCCCATAATTTTTTTTATGATGTGAAAAATACCGTTATTCAGAAAATTGGAAAAAACCATATTTTTTATGCATTTTCATTGATTTCGTCAAAACTTATAATTCTGTTTGTTTGTTGTGGGCAGTATTATATTGCTATACTTGTCGAGGTTATCGTAAATAATTTTCTATGACGGGTAATGTGTATGCCGTTTGTGCAAAAAATCATAAAACCATAATTAATAGATTGTCACTGATGAAAGTTTTTCCGGTATTTGACTAAAAATAAAAAAAAAAAAATTTCACTAAAAATAAAAAAATTAAAAAACCGTTTTGAAAAGAAATAGAACCGACTTCAGAAAAAACAAAAGAGGCACAAACAAGTGATAAATAACTCAATTATGGCTTTTATAGACAAAAATACGTTACATTTTGATTAATTTAATTTAATTATGCTTTTTTACTATAGACAAAAAAATTACGCTATTAAAAAAGTTACTATATTAAAATAGTTACTTTTTAACCGACTTCAAAAAAGCAGGAGGTTATGTGTTTCACTGTAGGTTTTTTTATATGTATGTACACCGATTTCTCAAAAACGGCTCGTTCGATTTGGATGATTTTAATTTTATTCTATTTGAGTTCATTCCCAGAGGGTCCCATAATTGTTTCTTTGATGTGAAAAATACCGTTATTCAGAAAATTAGAAAAAACCATATTTTTAATGCATTTTCGCTGCTTTCGTCAAAACATATTAATCTGTTTGGATATTTTGGGCAGTATTATATTGCTATACTTGTCAAGGTTATCGTAAATAATCTTCTATCACGGGAAATATGTATGCCGTTTGTGCAAAAAATCGCAAAACCATAATTAATAGATTGTCACTGATGAAAGTTTTTCCAGCACTTGAAGTTATTACTTTTAGAACGCTTTCTAGCCGACATTTGCTTTATGACTACACTAAAAATAAAAAAACTTTTCAAAAAAAATTTGAACCGACTTCAGAAAAAACAAAAGAGGCACAAAAAAGTGAAAAATAACTCAATTGTTGCTTTTAGAAACAAAAATACGTTAGGTACATTTTGATTAATTTAATTTAATTATACCTTACTATGGACAAAAAAATTACGCTTTTAAACAAAGTTATTATATTAATATAGTTACTTTTTATTATAATTATTATAGTTATTATAGTTGTTATAATAGTTATTATATTTTAAAAGTTATTTGTAGTACAAAACTGTTGGAAATCGGTGCCAAGCCCGGGACATATTAGTCGGTTTTTCATCAATGTGGCATCGACTGAAGAAATATAGAACAAATTTGCTTTTGAGGTGTCTTGTATATAGTAATCGGTGTTCATCAATCAAATGCTGACCTTTTATCTTACCAATAGGTTAGGTTGTTGAATGTTGTTTTGCAGCTTAATTTTGATATTCGCATTTTAATGATATCTTCACCTTTCAATACCTTCTGAATCGGCCTAGAAAACTTATTTTAGTTTGCAGTCTGAGTGTTGGTGTGTTATTAAATTTAAATATGATTACAGACACACACATATTTAAATTCTATTTAAATTATTACAATTGATGAGTCGTTTAATAAGTAAATCTTAATTTTGCGTATTTTAGGTTTTAAAAACCCTAATTAAGCTAATATCCACTTTTTGTTGACATTTTTTTCAAATTTGATTTAATATTTGTTTTGTAATTTTTCGTTTTTTATTTGTATATAATGCTCGTAGACTTTGGATAGGACCGATAGTAAAGCTAATGGCCTAACATTTGAGATATTGGACTTTGGTCCCTTTTTGGGGACAGGCTGGACATTGGCCAACTTCCAGCACGAGGGAAATATACCAGATTTGTAGGATTGGTAGAATATTTTAGTCAAAGTTGGTGCAAGTTCTTTAGAAAAGGTTTTTTAAATAATGGGTGGAATATTGTCCATTCCTGAGGCTTTGTTGATGTTTAACCCCTTTAAAAGTTTAGCGACTATTTTGGGTTTGAAGTAGAGTTCATTCATGTTAACTCCTGTAGACTGGATTTGGGGTATTTCTTTACGAGTTTCCAAAACAGTGGAGTTCAGAGAAAAGCGTTCAGCGAACAAGTTAGCTTTTCTTGCGGGATCATTGACGATTAAATCACCATCAATAATAGGGGGAATAGAAGATTTTGTACCAGAATTTAAAAAACTGATGGCATTGTAGAAACTCTTGTTCAGAAATAGACATAGACGTAAGTTTTGAAGCTTTTGCTCTGTCAATTTCAGACTTTTCGTTTGAGATAATCTGGTTAGATATTTTGTTGGCCTTTAGATATTGGGATCGATTAGCGGGAGTTTTTTTATGAATCCATATGTTAAATGATCTACGTTTGATTCTAAGTGTCGCTTTGGCAGCCTTCGAATACAAGTATTTTTGTTTGGGTTTTACAATGGAAAAAGGGACGAATTTATTCCCGAAAGGGAAACCATGGAAAAAATTTTGAAGACCACTCTGTAATTACTATTGTTGGCCCTGATACGGAGCCAAATCTGTAATTACTATTGTTGGCCCTGATACGGAGCCAAATCTGTATCACTATTGTTGGCCCTGATACGGAACCACGTTATATTAGAATCACCACGTATCGTGGCTTGGACTTTTATGAAAAATTAATAGAGAACATAAAACTCATATGTTTATACCGAAATATGCCCGGGAAAAGAAAAAAACAAACGTTCCAGACGCATCTGGACCTGGAATCTCTTAACTTCCTAAAATTAGCCTAACATTCTAAAGTACACTCACACGAAAGAAATTAACGGATTCAAAAAAATTAATATGAAATATATATATATATATATATATATATATATATATATATATATATATATATATAAATAAAAAAAGAATAACTTTACTTGTATTGATTATAGTAGTTTTATTCCTCCACTGTTGGTTATCCTTCCTTTCTTCGGGGTCTGTCAAATAATTCACCAATTGTGGATCACCTCCATACCATCGTCGCACGTTGCGTGGTAACTTTTCCCCGGCCCGCTTGATACATAAAATTTATCACTTGATCAATATATTATCTTCTGTCCAGTTTACAGCATCAGCAGAATATGGCGATATAATATTTCCACGTTTACGTTGTTTAAATTCCTTAGATCTCTTAAATGTTTTTTTTTGACAATAAAACTTTGCAACAACCAAAATAGAAATCTTCTGCTGCAATATTACTTGATCAGCACTATTACGAATACGGATCTGCACATATATTTCCCACAATAACAATATATTCGTTTTGTTTATAATTTAAATTTTTCCCTTCCAGCTGCTGAACTCATAAATAGGTTTTTCTTGCGAGTGTTACTCGACACGGCCGTGCAGTCACAAATAAAATCAACACCGAAATGTCTGGTATAACCACAATCTTCAGAAAAGATGGTTTTTTTATTGAAATAAAACTTCAATTCACAATATCATATACTTATCTTTTCTATTATTTGTTCTTTACAATGTCGTTGTTATTATTTTAGAAGTAAAAATAAAGGAAACATTAATTAGTAAAACAAGAATAATGTTTTTCCTTTGAAAGTTATATACGAATTGAATTTTATCAAAACTTCGCAATGTTTTCTTTTTTCAGACATTTTATATCAATCAAAAAAAAATGAGAAACGAAGATTGAGCAAAACTGAGTAATAAATCTCTGTTCGTTAAAATTGAAAATAAAATTGGTGCGTTCGTTTATTTTTATAATTGTAATTCGAAATTGAACTGACCGTTGGAAAATTTGAAATTATTATTAATGTAAGAATGAACTGGAATTATGGAAATAAATTTTTATTGAATTAGAAAAAGAAGATGAATTGGTTTTGTTAATGTTTAGGCGAATATCACGGACGTTACAACTCTTATCCATTTTTGAGTAGTGAAATATTTTACGGGGTTTGGGAGCTGTAGTTTTAAGTAAATCCGTTTTGATAACTGACGAAATTAAATAATGATCAGAATTTCCAATACTACCTTTCGCTACATCGACACTCGTAATATCTGGCATTGTGGTAATATAGAGATTTAAAAGACAACTATAATCACCGACATTACGGGGAGTGAAGTTGGGCTTTTAACAATTTGGAATAGGCCCTGAGACGCGGCAAAAACTTTTGCAAGCTTTCCACTATTGTCAACATCGTCGGTCGATTTGGAGAATTCCAACCATGATTTGTTGTGGACGTTGAAGTCACCGGTAACGATAACTTCACAATTAGGGGACTTTGCTCTAATCTCGTCCACAATTTTTGTTAGTGGATTAAAAAAGTTTGGGTTACGTTTGTTGGGGGACCGGTATAAAACTATTGTAGAAAATGTAATTTAAAATCATTGTATTGAAGCCATCACCGTGTAGCTCAAAATTTGGAAAGCGTGTAGACGCAACACTCTCATGGATGAATGCGCATGGATGAATGCACAACTTTTATAACTATCCCAAAAAAATTGCATCTCCAGTTTGTTTAGAAGGTTGGATACGACTTTTTTCTAATGTCTAACATAATAACTGTATTTATTTCGTATTGCTGAATAAGAATAAGGAATTAATCCACAGCTTAAATAAACAATTAAGAATGAATTATCATTTTGAAATAATTTTTTTTAACAGTTGGTAGTATAACCTTGCCTTGGACGTTGATAAGTAACTAGATGATTTTTTTTTTTTTTTTTTTTTTTTTTTTTTTTTTTTTTTTTTGTTTTATTTATTGGCTTAGACTGTTAGTCTATATGGCCAAGAGAGTAATACATGAGTGTGCCCAGAATTAGGATGAAGAATGTTTTGCCTGCTATATTCAAGTCTGAGAGTTGAACTCAACAGTCAGTCCTGCAATTTAGACAGGACTGTGTTTGAGGTCTCCCTCAGACATGATATGAGAGAAGAAAATTGCTTCCTCCTAACCATGGTTAATATAATGGTTGTGTTACATAATTGCTTAATTATTAATTGGTAGTATGCATACTATTACTTAGAGTATTAATTATATATTTTACAATGTATTAAATGTGATTATCTATTACAAACAAATCTTATATATAAAATAATTTTTAATTGCTCAACAGTGTATGTAATTTTCAATGGTGTACATGTATAATTATCATCTATATTTATGATTTAGATTCATGATCATCTGTCTTAGTTAGATGTGTGTATAAAGTTAGTCCATAAAGGAGGTAGTGAGAAATTACATATTTTATCCTAAATGTCACAATTCAGATTTGAATTTGTTTATAATTTTATAACAATTAATATTATTAATTAGGATTTCAAAAATAGTGAGACAGTTGATTTAGTTTTAACACTTTGTATATAATTAATTTTTAACCTATATTAATATTACTATGAACTTTTAGTGAACTTTTCGTTTCTTTACAGATAATTTTAATTTCCTAAATGTTACAATCGCAGTATAGAAAATAATAGGAAAATTAAAGTTATAGTTTATATTGGGGTTGTTTTATATATGAATATTGATTATCTTTTATTTGTCTCAATTCCAGATTAATCTAACAACCAAAGAGTGACAAGTATTGTAATTCATTAGAGATCGACATTTATTTCTTTGAAGAAGTTAATGATATCTTTATATTGAGAGGGCTTGTTGTTCCTAATAATTTCTTTCAGATTATATTTCATAAGTGTTGTATACTTGGATCTGACGGAGGAATATTTGGAGCAATCAAAGAGAATATGAGAAGAATTATCCACGGTGTTACATGTAACACATATATCATCCTCTATCTGTTTAATTAATTTCAAATATTTGCAGTCAAAACAGTGACCTGTTCTAAGCCTATTTATTCTTCTGATCGTGTACGAGTCGAGATTAATTTTATGAAACCAAGGTTTTGTAGAAATTTTATGATCAATATTATTTGCATGAGTGGATCCTTTAGTTATAGTTTTATTTAAAAATATATGTTGCCACAATGTGTATAAATGATTCCTATGAATCTTGATAGATTCCTCAGGGGGAACAGCAGTATTCAGATGATTCACACTTGTTATTCCAGCTTTTGCCGCAGCATCTGCGAGGTCATTACCTTGTATATTGGAATGGCTAGGAATCCAAACGATGTGTATCTTGATGTCATTGTTGAGTATTAAATTCAAAATGAAATTTTCAAAATATTTGTATTTGTTATCTTCTAGAGTATTAGATAGAGAAATGCATGAACTAAGGGAGTCAGTAAATATGACAAGTTGAGGTAAGTTGGAGTGTATGGCCAGCCTTATTGCCTGAAGAATAGCAATGATTTCGAGGGATTTAATGGATATTGTTTCTGAGATATGAAAATTGACAGTGGAGAAATTGTAGACATTATAGATCCCAATTCCCCTACCGATTTCATTAATTGAACCATCTGTATAGCAACTATTCAAGTTATTAAAAGTGTTAATATGATTGATACATATTTTTTTCTTGTTATATACATTCCACAGAACTTTTTTTGATAGTAATTTATGAAGAGATATGTCTACAATTAATTTGTTTTCATAATATGAGTTATCACAAATCGGAGTTACAGGATATACGGGGATTTTGCTAATAATATATCTATTTTTATTATATATGTAATTAAAGTGAGGAATATAACACTTGGAGGAGATAATGTGACCAATTTGAGTTTTTCGATAAATCTGATTAATGATATATTTGTAAATATAAATTTCAATCTTCATGTCAATAGGCAAATCTCCAGCTTCAGCTATTACAGCAGTAATTGGGGTGCTGTTTAATAGCCCTAGACATGCTCTCAGTCCACTATTAATGATGACTTGAAGTATATCGAAATGTGGTTTACTGAATGAGGTAAAGGCGCTAAACATGATTTTGTTGACAAGCAGACATTTGTAAAGGTTGATTAGGGTGGAAGGATGAGCGCCATATTTTCTATTACCAAAGATTTTCAAGACATTGATAATGGGCTTGCACTTCTCCTTTAAGTCTTTATGATGATAGAGAAAATTTAATTTTCGATCAAAGTGATGACCCAGTATTCTCAGTACATTGACTTCCTCCAAAGTACCATTACCTATTGTAACTTTAGTAGGGGGGTGACTAGATCTGTTGCAATGCATATAAATGTATTTGGTTTTGTCAATGTTGATTTGTAGTTTCAAAGTATTTAGATCATGAGCAAATTTGTTCAAGAAAAGATTTGCTTTTCTCTCTGCCAAAATGAAATTTATATCTGCGACGATAAAAAAGAAATCATCAGCATATTGGAAGACTAGGACACCATCCAAAGAGTTAGTGTGTAAATGATGCGTATATAAGTTAAAGAGCATGGGGCTCATGGGATCCCCTTGTGGAACACCCCGACTGGTTATTTTGTGTATCTTGAACTGATCATCATTGAATATAATACTTCTATTATTTAGTCTGTCGTGGATCCAATTGACATAAGAAGAAGGTATGTTTATATTATTCATTATATTAGTTAGAACCTCTATATTAACATTATCGAATGCTCCTTTTATATCCAAGCTTATTATAAAGATGCAGAGTCTTTCTTTAATAAGATGTTTTAGACTGTTCAGCATGCTAAATATTAGATCCCGAGAAGATTTATTTTTTCTAAAACCATAAGAATGTTGAGGTAGAATCGTGTTATTGCTGACAAAATGATCAACTCTATTTATGATTAACTTAGCCATGATTTTATAAAAAACGGGAAGGAGTGAGATGGGACGATAATTTTCAACCTTAGAGCTGTCCTTATTTGATTTTAGAATAGGTATGACCTTGGAAATCTTCCAATTGGAAGGGAAGGATTGTTCACGCCAGGCTTTGTTTAGATGCTCTGTCAGTTTTCTTAAATGGTTAGGATCCAAATTTTTAAGAATTTTATATGAGACTTGGTCTTTACCAGGTAGAGTGTTTTTCGATTTCTTAATTATTTTAATAATTTCATCAACTTTGAATTCGTCCTGATAAAGTAAAAGGGGATAAGATTTGTCCTTATAACCTGAGCTTACTATGCCGGGATCAAAATTCGCATTCATGAATTCTATGACTTTTTCCCTGATGCTGAAAATATTGGAGGTTTTAGGGTTCTTATTTGTGAAACATCTAATTTTTCTCCATATAGTTTTGATACTAGAGTTAGGATTAAAGGTATTGATGAAGGTGGTCCAAGAGACTTTTTTTTCTTTTTTAATTTCCTTTGAGAGTCTGCAGGTTGCTCTTTTTAGTTCAATATATGCAAACTGACTATGATATTTATTATAATATCTCAATCTTTCTCTCTTGATGATCCAGAGTCTTTTGATTTTATCATTCCACCATGGTTTCGCAATATATTTGTTTTCCTTAGGTATCGTCAAAGTATTATTCTTGATAATCATCTCAAGTTCTGTTTGATAGCCTTCTAAATCCAAAGTGTTGTTAGGATTGAGGTTGGATATATTTTTCCAAAATTTTGAATAGTTAACTTTATTATTTCTTTTATATGGGATGGTACTGAACTTGTCCAGATAATTTAAGACAACCGGTAAATGATCAGAGGTACCTATGTTATTATAGACGATCTCCCAGGAAACTTTGTTTGTTAAGTCTTGGGATATAAGAGAAATATCGATGGCAGAAGAGTTTCCCAAACTCCCCAGCCTAGTATGGTTGCCATTGTTTAAGACTATGTATTTGGAGTTATTGATAATGTCCGCTATTATTTTCCCTTTAAAATCGGGAAGACTTGGATCCTCCCATAAATGATGGTGGGCATTTATATCCCCCAGAATTAGAGATTTTGAAGAGTCCTTCAAATGTTGAAGTAGCAGATTGAAGTTAGTCTTCAACATATGGGCATTTATATTTGGGGGAGCGTAGAAAGTGGTAAAGGAGAAAATTTGATTATCATGATCTGCAATTTTTATGTTCATGACTTCCAAGCGATCAAGATTCCAATGATAGTTAACTTCTTTTACGATTATATTATTCTTGACTATGAATCCTACACCACCGTAGTTATCATCCCTATGTTTAAGCAATGTTGAGTAATTATTTATTTTAAAATTATCAGACCGTTTTGACCATGTTTCAGACAAAAAAACAACATCTATGTGTTCCATTTGTAGAAAATATTCTAACTCAGCTTTGTTTTTTCGTAGGCTTCTTATATTAATTTGAAGGATTTTAATGGGCATAAAAGGGTTTAAACAATAGGGTATCAACCCTATCCTGATTAGATAGCAGATATTTCAGACTTATATCCTGAATGTATGAAGAAAGATCAAAAAGGATGTGCCTATCAAACCAAAGATGAAATTTGAATTTATTATATGTATTCATGGTAATATGATATAGGATGAGGATGCTAGTGATATTTTTGAAGGTTCTGGACAAGTGATTATAATTAAAGTAATCTGAGTAGTTTGGGTGGCAAGGACCCAAATAACTCTTCATTAGGCCTGGTACAGGAATTAATATTGGATATTTAATTTTGTTATGTTTTTTTCTTCCCTTGTTGATGTGAAATAGGAGTGTGTTTGAAAAGACGGTTTGAAATCTCATTCTATCAAGATTATTAACCAGTGTTGTTGTGATTACGCTCCACATTACCGAAAATATGGAATTCATATATATATATACTTGAATATAGGGGAATATGATCAACGAGATATGTAAAGGAAAACAATTCAAAAATGACACTGATGAATATATGATGTGAGCATGTATATAATTGTAATAAGAGACTTTATTCAATATAGTAATAGCCATATATCTTACGATATGTGTGATGTTAGACTGAATGTAGTCTCTGATTAAGAGAAAGCTAAGAGTTATTAAGATATTATTTATTAAATGGAGACTATGAGTGTAAACAAGACAGACGATTCTAAATATTCCAATCAGTTTAGAAATAATAATGAATTCAAGAGAATAATATATAAATTCAGCAACTCTACTTCTAGAGTTTCTTATATAGATAAGATAAAATATACGGGATTCCAGTGTAAATTTTTTTTTCTTTATACTCATATACAAACTCCAGGTTATGAGTGAGTAAGATTTGAAAAATGAATGAAATACATAAATTCTAGTGAATAGATGAATGATGATATTTAAAATAAACTTATATATAATTAAGCAATTCGATAATTTGTAAATAGGGAACGAATATTTCAGGAGAAGGTTATGATATAATTTCGATGTATAGTTGTGACGGACGAAATAGAAATATCCTGAGGACACAAGAAATGAAGAAGCTTTTATTAGGGATAAATGACCGAAAGTGGGCGATATTGGTAATGCAAATTGAATGATGGGAGTGGTGTGATATGGGTAGGAGATATGCACATACAAATCACCATGGAAATTAAGATGTCAAGCGGGGACATGATCTTTCATACCGGAGGTGGCAGGATGTGTGATGCCATCTCCACCAATTATGAGGTTTATGGTATCTTTAGTATGGACTGAAAGTAGATGTTCCATCTTTCTGAGATTGTTGCAAAGATTGGCAATTAAGATATTCTTATTACTATCATTGTTTTCTAGCTTAGAAATATTTTCGCCTATGATTAATGTTTCCTTTACGATGGATAAGATTTGTATTTGATTATTTTTGATTTCATCTATTTCTTTCCTCAATTTTTCATTATCTATTTTGTTTGTTGTCTTGAATTCTTCCAATTCCATTCGCAAAGTGTTGAATTCATTTTGATTCTTAATTAATGTTTTGTTCATTGTTTTTAGTTTTCCGTTTTCTTTAGCCATGGCTAGAAATATTAATTTGTGTTTCTTGGAGTCAGTAGTATCGTTAGGTGTAGTTATTGACTTATTACCTTTATTAGGTAGTTTTGGGAAATTATCAGATTTATAATTAAATGTAGGGGGTGTGATTAAATTTTTGGCTTCCTTAAAAGAAATTCTTTTAGAGGACATTAATGTTTTAATTTCTTTTTGAATCAGTAATTCTGGGCAATCTGGATGATTAGTTTTAGTTTGCTGTTCACAATATAAGCAATAGGAATCGTTATCGCAGTCAATAGTTTGGTGATCAGAATTAGTGCAGTTGAAACATTTACTTTTGCTTCTACATTTAGCTGCCGAATGACCATAAATTAAGCAGTTTGTGCAGAGTAAAGGTCTAAGTATGTATGGCGATACGGACCTTTTAACACCAGATATGATTATATGATCAGGGATATGTGAACTTCTGAATGTAATTATTATTGAGTTGGTATCTTCTGCTTTACCTAATATTGAATTCCATTTCGTTAATCTCTTCATATGTATTATTTTATCAAATGGATTAGTATCATTAATGAGATCGTTTAGATTGGTATCAAGAGAGACATGTCTTATGATTCCCTTGGATTCAGTGAAAAAATTGGGGATGAATGCATTAAAATCCTTGTTTGTGAAGAGGACATCCACAAACGAATTAGCCGTTTTCCAATCCCCAGTTTTAACTCTGATTTTGTTTCTGTTGAGTTGGAACACCTCAATGATGTGTCCCAGATTTAATTTTTTGAGATAAATGGCCAGAGAGAAATCATTGATTTCTTTGCCTTCTATGATAAATGTGAAAGGACCTAGATCACCTGGTCTATACTTATTTAAAGTATTAGAATATCCTTCTAGAGAGGGAGGAGCTTTAGTCACATCATCTGGATTGTAGTTTTCTAAAGTATTAAGGGAGGATGATTGGTAGATTAAAGCTGGACGTATACCATCTAAAGTTACATTTCCAAAAGTGTCAGGATATTCATCCTCAAGAGGGATAGAGGCCTCTGATATAGCATCCAAGTCAGGATTCATGTCAGAATCTGATGTGGTCGAGGAGTGTGCCTGATGATTAATATTTTTTTCTTTGTCAATGTCAGGAGCTGCGTATTTTGCTTTTTTTGTAGCTATCCTTCCCTTCTGCGCTATCTTGCTTTTTTGTTTTCTATTAGGCATGTTAAACTTTATTAGGGTAATATATCTCGGCGAAGCGTGTTAAGCGGAAAATGTATTTATTTAGGTTACAATGGGACGAAGGATGTACAGTGTGTGATAGTATGGGATTAAATAATTGATTACGAACAGATGAATCGATATATAAAGAGATTGTTAGATTGTGTGGTAGAATATTTATAAACAGGCTTAGTTGGTCTGTAGAGGGATCACCCAGGATAAATTCTTTGAATTATGGAATAGCAGAACTTGGTATCTTACAATATAAGATATAAGTTCTTCCAAATGTGTTATGATCAATAAACCTCATATTCTTTTCGGAAAAAAGAAAAGGGGTTGATTTTAGATTTATAGAGGTATATTGGATGGAATTGAGACTGGAAAAAAAATGTATAGGAAGGGTATATAAAATCAATATGTCTGGAGAGTCATTAGGACCCCAAGATCAACTATAACTGAGGTTATATGATTTGAGAACTATAATTCTCTATAATTATTATTGAAATATGTATAAACTTAAGTTAAGATTAATTAAATTATGTCACCTGAATGATGTTAACGGCAATGAATGTGTAATGTAGTGATTCTTGAGTTTTAATGTATCTAATGGCAGCTGATAACACAGATGTATTACAATATTGGTAGAAGTATATTAATTCTTGATGAAGACAATTGATGCTTGCAAATGAATGATGTTGAATGATTTGATGTTGTGTTGAGACATAGTCACACATGGATGGATAAACCGCAGTCCTGATGTGAGCTGATTCTTATAACTTGATTACATAAATTTATAATCTTGATGTGCATTTGGTTGAAATAATATGTTGATTTGTTTTCCCAAGTGATGTAGATTTAACATTCAAATGGTAGGAGTTTATGTGGTATTTATTATATGAGGATATGGTGTTAATATATCAGCATAATCAAATTGATCTCCAAAATCTAATAACTTGACTTCCGAAGGTAGATATATATTCACTGAAGAGTGATGTTAACGGCAATGAATGTGTAGTGTAGAAATTATTGAGTATTTTATATATCTATAGGCAGCTGACAACACAGATATATTACAATATTAACAGGAATATATTAATAATAGCTGGTGTTATTATTGATGTTCAATAATTCCGATGTAGTAATTCTTGATGTACACAATTGATGTATTGGTCGGCAAGAGGCTAATTGAATGTTTTAACTTGATGTGAGTTGGCTCTGTAGTGAGATCTTATAGCTTGATTGCATGAATTTATAATCTTGATATGTTTTGGTTGAAATTATATGTTGATTTGATTTCTAATATGACATAAATTTAATGTTCGAAATGATAAGAGTTTATGTGGTATTAGTATGAAATGAACTCCATAATAATATGTGGGTATGATGTTATAATGTCAGCATAATCAAATTATTTTCAAAATGAGCCGATAACTTGACTTCCGAAGGTAGATATTCACGACAGTAGAAATGATGAAATATACGTTGTATAATGATTATTGGACTTTATATAATGTTGTTGAATGTATGTTCCAATGGACGGTGACGCTTTCTTGTTAGTTTGGTGATTTGATTTCGTTGGCAAATATATTATGATGTATAATATTTACTATTAGACTAGTTATAATTACAGTTGAATTGTATTGTAGGCTTTGTATAAATTATCTATCCAGGCTGCAACGCCTATCAGCATTGTCTTCTTAACCTCCAAAAATGGATGGTCTGAAGAATGGTATTTACAATGACTGTATAATATAGAAATTTCTAGAGTTTTTATATATCAAATGACAGATGATAACAGAAATGCACTTGATATCTATTTGAGATAATATGTTGATTAAATTTCCAAGATGTAGTTTAGACGTTCTAAATGTTTGGAGTTTATGTGGTATTATGATGTAGACTCCATTATAATATATAGATATGTTGTTAATATATCAACATGGTTGAATTGACCTCCAAATGTACCATTGGTTTGACCACAAAATAAATTATATATTCACAACAGTAAAAATGATGAAATGTATATTGTTTAATGTTGATTGTAAATTGTAGAATCTTGGAGAATATGCGTTCAAGATGGAGGGTGGCGTTTTTATTAATTCAATGATGAGATTTCGTTGGCGAATATATTATTATATTTAACACTCACTATTAAACTGGTTGTAGTTATACCAAGTTGAATTATATTTGCAGAATTTGTATAAATTATCTGCCAAGGCTGCAACGCCTGCCGGCGTGATCAATTTAACCTCCAAAAATTGATAATCTGATGTGATATATCGTAATTAAGAAAGTAGATAATTAATCATCAACACTATTTTTATGTAATATTTAATTAATGCAATTGAAATTTAAAATAAATTTTTAATACATTCTTGAGAATTTGATTTATAACGAGGTTTTATTTATCGACTGTTCACAATGCTTTCCAAAAAGCGAATGAACTAGATGATTTAATATATTTAAAATTTCACAAAACAAAAATACCAATTTAATACACGTCTTATTTAAGGCACGCTGACAATCGAATTAATGTTTTTAAAAAAAACAATTTTTAAAGGTCAAAAGGTGTACTTGTTTTTAGTCATATTCAAAAAATAAATAAAAAAATTTACAAAATACACTTTTTGAAAAACGGATTAAAAAGCAAAAAATAAATTTTGCATTGACACAATTTTATGTTGCAAAGAAACAATATACTTGAATATGTCCAACATCATATTGAAGACTGGATGTGGCATACTGTATTTTGCAGACATTTATATTTCACATCATAATGAAGACTGGATGTACCATAATATATTTTTGAAAACTGTAATTAAAGTATGTCCAACATCATATTGAAGACTGGATTTGGCATACTGTATCTTGAAGACGATTATGCATAATGAAATATCATAATGAAATATATTTTTGAAGACTGCATTTATGATGACGACGTAATATTTGAATTTTAACCTCACTTTAGATGACTTTATGCATCATCATCAAAAAATGACGACGCAGGATTTTTACCTTTGATGGTTGGTTAACTATCACATATATTTATTAAAAAGAAAACATCTTACCAACGTTGGTTCGGCACCAACTCCTGATTCTTCAGTAATTTGAGTTAAGCAGCTCCAGTAAATACTGTGGACGTTAAAACGTTGTAACAAAGTAGGTGTTACTTCACCTGATGTATGATGACAAAAGAGAGCGATTCATACAGAACCATCTGTTTTATATAGCATATCAACCACCATAGTTGCTGTATTGTACGCATTATTCAGTTTGGCGTGAGGTGAGAAACTGCTTTATCTATGAAAAATTTGTACTGAATTTGCCAATAGATGGATTTTTGAGGCCAACAACTTTACAACCCATCATTGCTATCTATTTTTTGCTGCAGTTTTGACGTTTGTTTGTTGATGTATTTATTTTTAGGTTTTTTAAGAAGATGTAATGTTGGTTGGTTATTGAGTCTTTTAGTGTTTGATAAATGTATTGTTAATTGTTGTGGTTTAAATGTTAATAAATAAGTGTATGGTTGATGATTGTGATTTAGATGTTAACAAATGTATTGTTGATAATTGTGTCGTTTAAATATTAAATAATTGTGTTGTTGATGATTGTATCGTTTAATTATGTGTTGTTTTAATGTTCTGTTGATTATGGTGTCGTCTTAATTGTTTTTGTTGAGTAAGCTGTGTCGTTTTGGCTTTAACATTCCCGCCACTTTAAGTATCATTATTGATTGGCCAGACACTGATACGATTGACAGCACGTCTGGTTTCAGAGTTGGCTGTCTTGATAGATACGACACGAACGACTTGTCACGATGCACGTCAGTGATTCTGTCTAAAGGCCATTTGAGAGGGGGACGGGGGGGGTGTTATCTTCGTGAATGAGAACCAACGCTCCAATTTTGAGGGCAAATGATTGTTGAGTCCATTTGTATCTATGCTGGAGCTCTGACAAATACTCCTTATGCCATCTATCCCAAAAGTGCTGAAGTGACTGCTGAATTGATTGAAACCTAGATAATCTGTTGCTGCGCAAATTCAGCAAGGACGGCTCAGGAATTGCGGTGAGTGGTGTCCTTTTCAGGAAATGTCCTGGAGATAAAGCTAATAAATCTGAGGGGTCATTGGACATAGTCGTTAGAGGCCGGGAGTTTAAACATGCCTCAATTTGTGCCGTAAAGGTGCTGATCTCTTCAACTGTTGATATTGATGTGCCGACGACTCTCTTCAGATGATGTTTGGTCATTTTTATTGCTGATTCCCAAAGACGGCCAAAACGCGAGGACCGTGGGGGAATTGTCCGCCCATCTCTATTGTTAGCTGCGCAAAACTTGAGAGCGTCTGTTTTAAAAGCTTGAGATTTAAACAGGTTATTTAGATCAACGAGTTCTGACCTGGCACCAATAAAATTAGTGGCGTTGTCTGAATAGATCCTTGTGCATATACCTCTTCGAGCGACAAACCGACGCAAAGAGGCCATGAATGATTCCATAGTAGAATTCATTACAATCTCCAGGTGAATCGCTTCGGTGGTGAAACAGACATACATACATATGTATGTATATATGTATGTATATATGATTTATTGACCAATTTGGACCTAGCAGATTGCCGCAAAGAGAATGGGCCACAAAAATCGATGTCGACTACTAGGAAGGGCCTCTTTGACATGGTCACGTGATCAGACGGTAGATCACCCATAAATTGCTGACGAATAAGTGGTCTTACATGGAAACATCTAACGCACTGAGTGACAATTTTCCTACACAGACTACAACCGCCGATTACCCAGTACTTCAGCCGAATGTTTTACAAAAGTGCTTGGGGACCCATATGCAATAACCTCACATGTTCAGGTCGAATAATTAAAGTACTCAAGGTGTGATTTCGAGGGAGAAGAATGGGATGTTTTTGTTCTTCGCTTAATTCGGCATAATGTAACCGACCTCCTACTCGTATAATGCCATTGACATCCAAATGCGGAGAAAGACATCGCAATGAACTTTGAGTGGACACTGATGACGTCTTGTTAAGAGCTGTAATTTCGTCGGAGAAGTGATGTTGTTGCACTAACTTGATTAAAACGATTAATGCATGGTCAACTTCACGAGGTTGAAGTTCCAAATCTTTGTGTTGATATCGCATTACATAAAACGCAGCATGAATGCAACAACGCGTACTAAAGTCACGAAAGAATGATATCGAGAAAAAATTGAGTGTTCAGTTGGATTAACTTGACTGAGAACCGGAAAAACAGACTTGTGGATCTCAGAGTCAGAATGATTGACACAAAAACCCTGAGGTTGGGGTGGCCAATCATTTGATTCCTTCAGCAGAAGACGCATAGAGTCAACCTCTAGACAAGCAGTCTGCGGGATTTTCTGGCGACTGGACGTAATGCCAATCAATTTGTGAAGTCATCTCTTGTATCTTAACAATTCGGTTGGCAACAAATGAGTTGAAACGATAGGGTTGCGATTTGATGCGATATAAGGAGACCTCGAAGTCAGACCAAAGAAACACAGCATCAATAGCCAAATCTAAAATTGGTACTACCTTTTGGAAGAGCTCAGCCAATAGAACTGCAGCGCAGAGTTCCAAACGAGGGATGGTTAACTTTTTCAAGGGAGTCACTCTTGACTTGGCACATATTAATCTTGTGTGTATTACATTGGAATTATCAATCAACCGTGTGCAAAGCACACAGCCATATGCCTTTCCAGATGCGTCGCTGAAAACCATGTATCTCTAGACGTTTTGTGTGTGGTACTAGTATACACCTGGGCAAAGATGCTTGGGCTAACAGAGGGAGTTGACTCTTAAATGTACTCCATTTTACGGTGATATCCTCTAGTATGTGAGCATCCCAGCTAATTTCGTTGAGCATCCAAATCGTTTGCATGAACAAGTTTGCGGTTAGAATAACCGGAGCACACATTCCCAATGGGTCAAACAATCGACAGATATCGGACAGCATTTGACGTTTCGTCGTCGTGGTGGAACTTAGCATTTCTTTAAAATCGTTTTCAAGTCTATCAGTCTGAGTGTTCCATAATACTCCGAGGACAAGTGTGGAAATTACGGGTGGTGTTTGGGGTGATGCCAATGTCTTTACATTTGAATGAAATTTCCGTAATTCGAATCCTCCGGAAGATAAAAGTTCTATGATTTGGGCCTTTAAAATTGAAGCTTCGTTTTCGGTTGGAGCACTAGTTAAGAGGTCATCGAAATAAAAATCAGTGGTTGTCACCTTTGCGGCGCCGGAAAATCGAGTAGATTCTTCAAGTGCCAGTTGGTTGATGGTTCGTGTGGCCAAAAACGGAGCGCTAGCAGTACCATAGGTTACAGTCGTTAGTTTGAAACTCTGTAACTCGTCTGAAGCTTGATTTCAGCACAAAATCTGTTGCAAAGGTTGCTGATCTTCGGTGACGAAGACTTGGCAATACATTTTTGCAATATCGCCAGAAAAACCTACAATGTGTTTTCGGAACCAAATAGTAACCGAAAACAGATCATACTGCACTGTAGGTCCAACCATCAAACGATCGTTGAGGGATAATCCGGATGAATTTTGAGAAGACGCGTTAAACACCACACGCAGTTTTGTAGTGGAACTATGTTCCTTTAGAACACAATGGTGTGGCAAAAAATATGACCCTTCAATGGTAGTTGGAACGGGTGACATGTGACCTAGAGTAATGTATTCAGCTAGAAACTCTCTGTACTGATTATAAATTTCTGGACGTCTTTCTAATGATAGAAATTGATGGTGAGCAAAATGATAGGAGTTACCTAAATTTACAATAATTGGCTTGATTGGCAAGGAAACACAAAAAAGTCCACTAGGTAGACGTTTAATGTTTGTGCAGAAATGTTGTTCACAGAGAGTTTCTTCTAAAGACTGTATTGAGCTTCCATTTATTGTTTCAACCTCCCAAAACTGTCTCAATTGCTTCCCCAAAGACTGTATACTACATAAAGCAGGATACGATTGTTCCTTGACCTTGGATGCTTTGAAGCAAGTTTTTCCATTGATGACATATCCCAATTTTGTTGAGTAAAACGGAGGGAGTTCATGACAAAGTTTGACTGAAGACCCCAAAAATAACTCTTGGTAAATTTCCGCTCCTAACAGCAGATCAGTGCGATCTGGGAGGTAAAAGAAGGGATCTGCCAAATCTACACCGCAGGGAAAATAACGTGTGTTGTGCTCAAATGAGATTGTAGGAATGTGATTGATGATTTTTGGCAGCACATACAATTTCAAATTAACCGTATAATCAGAAACTCTAGATGCTATGGTCAAGTATACCTTATGACGGATGTAAGACTCTGTGCCTCCACTTCCGGCAATCGATTTTGTAGTCAGAATTTTCAATGCTTTCAGCAGGATACTCGCAATAATAGTGATGCAATTTAATAACGAACCACTATCCAATAAAGCTCTACAGATTACGATGGAGTCATTGATTGTAGCATTCACCAAGGTAGTGCCAACAGGAACCTGATTGACTCTGGAGACATTAAGGAGGAAGGGAGAAATCTGGAGAAATTAAGTTTAAATTTTCATCGTTAACATATCCAGTTTACCGTTGAAAACAAAAAGCTTGGCTTGAGAGTTAATGTTTAACCTTGCGCTAGTGGTCATCTGTCACTTTTGTGTTATGCATAACTAGAGTTTTTTTTTATCATCTTAAGACCATGTTTAATGTAGCAATAAATTTCTAGAATGAAAAACAAACACATAAGACCTTAGAGTATATATAAATATAGAGAGAACATAACTTTAAAATTGTATGAAGAGAGACATAAGAAATCGTGTTTGCTAAAATGTCATATTCAATTTCTCATTTCGCCATTTGCATTTCTGTTTATTTACAACAACCAACTATTGTATTAAATTATAAATTAAAAACAATTAAATAATTTAAAACGAAACAAAAAGTACAATCTATTATTTTTAGTTGTGCTAATTTTTATAAAATGAATGAAAATAATTACGAGAGTATTTTACATTTATTGTGTTATTTCCAGTGATTTTATAATAGTGAACATTTTATTATTTTATAATGCAAATGTGCAAATATTTAAGTTATGTATACATCCTGAAAGTATATTATGAAAACTAGCTGGCGACCAACTTTTCATTATTGTGTAGTTTATTTTTAATAGATAGAAGATTAAAATTTATATATTTGGTTAGAATCAAATCCTAATCTGTCATTTTTCTTATTTCTTTTTATATAGTAGCAGTGAGGGAGAAACTATTATTTTTTTGTGGTAGGTTTTTTTCTTATAGATTTAAAAGAAACTCGCAATAATTGTACAATTTTGAATCAAATGAAAAATTTATGCACGTCTTTGGGAAGACAAACCGGTTTCTCTCGCAGAGAAATAAAGGAAAACAAACAAACAAAAAAACGATTTGACAGAAGATCAATCACCATTAATATTAGTTATGGTGGTCGGTTGCATAAGACGAATCATAATATTTATTTATCTTTGGCAAGTGATTCTAAAATTTATTATGTTAGAATTTAAAAAGTGTTTATTTTTATTCAAATAAATATTAATCTGGTATTGTGACTCCCAAAACCTTTGTCAAATATTCTTGCTTTTAAATTGATATGATTAGCAATTTAATAGGAAGTGGAAAAGGTGATAAATAGATTATAAGGTTATCAAGGTTGTAAAGGTTATCAATCCAATTTCCATAAAAAAACTAATTCTTCCTTACAGTTTATACAAATATTTATTTAACACATTAATTTATTTTAATTCAACAATTTAACTATGGTGGGAGAAACCGAAAAATTTAGCGTATAAATAGCCAAAGAAGCAGTACAGAAATTTAATTCGTCTAACAACTGTGAGTGAGAGTGAGTATTTGCAAATTTACACCATTTATATCATGAAGCTGTTTCTATTTTTGTCGTTTGTTGTGCTTCTCAATGCAAGCAACCTTGTTGAAGTTGCTGGAGACGTAAGTGGAGGGTAAGTGTGGTTAAATTCAAATTAATATTATCAACAACTAATAGTCATTGCCCGTCTAATTTTCCAGCGCTGAAATATCTTCAGGCCAAGCAGTTGATCCGCATACGTTCTATATGAATAATAAAACAAACCGGAAGGCGGATGTAACGGTAACTCATTCGCAAGGTGACGAAAAAAAATTTCTAGTTGCAGCTAATTCAACACACAAAGTACATAATGATTTTTATTCGACTTGTATGGTGACTGCTGTGATGTATGATAACGATAGCTGGACAGGTACCATTCCTTATGTTGACGAAGAGCCTCAATGTACAGCTCATAGAAGCTTTGAAATAATCGAAACTCAACCTAACAGTTTTAGAGTTCAACGTGCATAATTTTACCTAAAACATATATCATTTGTTTAATTGCATCAGGACTGCCATCAAGACTACCAGATATTTCTGCTAAATCAATATACCATTCATACGTGATTCTAAACCTAAGTTGGCAGCTCTTGATCCTTCGTTTAAATAATTATATAATAAAATTTCAACTTAAACTAGACTTTGCAACCCAATAAATTAATATGCGTTAGTTACAAGATTGTTTTGTTTTATTTCTTTGTAAAATTCGTGGAAGCTCTGGAGCAAAAGCCGAATACCAATTTTCGAAAAAACCTTCGCTATTGAAACGCTCATCTTTTTAAGAGTAATCACAAGCTTGAAAACAAATTTTTATGCCTTCTAAAAAAGGACTACAAGGTGGGAACGTTGGATAGGGACAGGAACGCTCCAAAAAGGCCTGCGAATCACAGAAACAAATTTTTTTTAATTTATTTATCGTGGTACAATTTTTACAGTGATACAATATATAAAATTTTAAAAACGTGAGTTGTTAAAACTCGGTCCTTTTTGTGGTGCTTGAGCTGTGGGTTTAGCGGGTAGTAGGTAAGCTATGCGGGTCCTAGGCCGAAATCGCGGGTTATCTCTTATGAAGGTCTCAAAATGACAATTTTTGATTCCAGATCAGATCTCAGCACAAAATCGTGTGTTATTTCGTATGTGAAGATCTCAAATTGTAAATTTTGACCCCAGATGATGTCAGGAGAAAATGTGTAAAAGAATAGTAGATTCTTGTATAAGCTAGAATGCAGACAATTCTTCACGAGGATGAAGTTTCCAGGAACGAGCGTAGCGAGTGGAGGGAATCATCCGAGTGAAGAATTGCCTTCATCCTAGGCGAATACAAGATACTATTTTATCCACGACTACAAATATTTCAAATAATTTCATTCAAGTTTTCCTGTAAAAGTTTATATCGCCATATTGAAATATTTCTATGAAAAAAAAAACAAAATAAAACATGTTTGTTTATTTTATATGTATTGTTCTTGTTTTATGTTGTTTATATTACTATACCAACAAATCAAGTTTTTAATTTGTTAGGGGAATTTTGAATAAATAAAGCGGAATGAAATAAATAAAAAAGAATTTGATATATAGAAAGGAATGAATACAATTACAATGAAAAATATACGCATGGAAAGTATATATTCTTTAGTAGTCGTGGATAAAATAATTTACGTTGTGTTAAAATATATGAAGAATTTACGTAACGTCATACACATTCGAAAACTAAATCAAAACTGATATTTCTTTTTTAGAAATCTGAATTTGATTTTGTTTATGACAAAGTACAAACCGTCTTTAGTTATAAGCCTACTAAAGATGTGTTATTTAATGATTTTAAGAACTTTATAGAAATAGTATAATAATATAAGATTTTGTATTGTAAATAGAATAAAAATATAGCATCATGAATAACTATTGTATGGATATGTAAAAAATTCACGAAAAAACAATTAGGCTTGTAATTAAAGACAGCTATGTTTATAGTTTTTATGAAATAGAACTTGGATAATTTATTCATATTGAGTCATCTATTTTTTAATAGCAGAAATATGAATACATTTTAATTTGTAACAGTGTATGTTTTAAACTGTGAATTGTATGTAATTATAAATGAAAATGTTTAATAATTAATAATAATTCTTAAAAAAGTAGTAGAAAAGGTACAGTCTTTTACTCGCCGAAAATCAAATTTTGAATCTCACGACCACTGTCCTCTCGTTTCAAGATATGTTGTTTTCGGCATCGTTGAAGAATATACTATTTTCAAACAAAATTTTCTTAAGCGATGAAGCACATTTTCACTATGATGACTTTGTTAATCACCAAAAAATTATATATAACCGACACACTTCGTTTTGTTATTTTGTTATGTTTACAAAAAATTCATGATTTTAATGACCTAAGATCAAACAAAGACACTTCGTAGTGAAAATTTAAAAAAACGAACTAAAATTGTATATGAACTAGTTTTAAATAAATTCACAATTTTATACGGAACGCGATAGGATGTAAAGTGAAAAAGTGAAAAAAATGTGAATATTAAATAAAAGTTTTAGTTTTATAACCACCAACTCTTCGAGTTTCTGTAGCAGTAAATTCCCATTAAAGAATATTATCAAACATAATTAGTACCTACGTGACACGCTAATATAAAAATAAAGAGTATTTAAGATTGTAGGGTAGTGGATAAAGTCTTTAGTTAGATCAAAACAACAAAATCGCTAAATGTATCACTCTCAGATGTTTGTACACCTCGTAACTCAATAGTTCAGTTAATTTTTTTGTAAGCAGGTAGAATTTATAACAAGTGATGTTATTTGTCATAACCTTTGAATAAATGTTGAAAACTATTGTGACCCCGATACACAAACATAAATTAAATAATTAAAGATGTGTTTGTTAGTCATTTTTGCAAGGGAACAAGATATTTGCTTGAATTTCTAATACAAAATAATTTTTTATTACTAAAAATTTTTATTGCGG
The DNA here is from genome assembly GCA_963693315.1 of Diogma glabrata. Lineage (NCBI taxonomy): Eukaryota > Metazoa > Arthropoda > Insecta > Diptera > Cylindrotomidae > Diogma > Diogma glabrata. Next base: position 27,986,498 of record OY856186.1, on the reverse strand, counting down.
TTTATGTTTTGAATTCTGGGTCTTTACCATATTTTATAGATTACCTTACTTCCACAGAAATCTCACACTACTAACGACACTATCGATATTTTTGACTTTCATTATTTAAGTTGTTAAACAAACATCATCATCAGACAAATATAATTAAATTCAGTTTTTATTTTAATATTTAGATTTGGGCTTAAATTAAACTTTAAGTAACACACAATTTTTCTACATTATTGCTATATCTATTGGCTGACTTGAAACATAAAAGTTATTTTCATATGATAATAATTTGTCACTAATAGTCAAAAACAAATACAAAGAATTTCACTGTGACTTTTCAATCTCCATAGGAACAACATTTTCTAAATTTTCACTAAACTCTGTAAAACTTCTTTTATTGGTTTTAGGGTAAAACATTGTAGGAATTTTTTTACATAAAACCTTTGTAGCTTCCATATCGATTAGCTCCCATGCAAAATCAATATCACTTACATTTGGTTCCATTCCACCAACAACAAATCGAATCGCAAATTTGTTCTTAATGTTAACAGGAACCATAAATAGTTTTTTTGTTTGCAATATTTTTTTATGTAAAGTTTCAGATAAACAATTTTCTCCTTTCAGTCGAAATACAACAAGACCAAAACACTTTGTTGTTATAATCTCAAACCTGTTATCGTGTTCAATATATTGTGCGAATCGGTCTGCTAGTGCCGTATCTAGCCGTAGATAACTTCGTATTTTCTCAATTCCATATGTCCGAAGGACAATCCAAACTTTTAAAGCACGAAATCTTCTTCCTAGCTGTATTTGCCAATTACGATAATCAGGCATATTTGTTTTACCTTCATGTTCATGAGATAAATATATTCTATCAAGACCCAATGCATCAGTTAAATCAGACGAATTTTTAACCCATGCTGCGGTACAATCATAATTTACCATAAATCTTTTATGCAAGTTTATGTTTATAGAATCAACAAATTCAATACCTTGTAGTCCACTACGATACTCAGGGCAACAAAAAAATACACCTGCATATGCCGCATCAACATGTAACCACATTTTATACTGCTGACAAACCGGTCCAAGCTCATCTATTTTATCAAACGAACAAGTACCGGTGGTTCCAAGTGTTGCAATACATCCTGCGGGAATCAAACCTTTTTTTAAATCTTCTTCAATCGCTGCTTGTAATGTCGCTCCAGTTAAACAACAATTTTCATCCGATTCTAGCAAACGAATTTTAACAAAAGTTAATTTTGATGATTTTTCGATTGCAACATTACTTTGATCACTTGAATAAATTATAAGTTTGCCATGTATTTCAGATAGGGTTAGTTCAGGCATTTCATTTTGAATTCTTTTGATTGTTTTGTTACGTGCTGCTATTACCGAAACCACTATTGACTCACTTGCAGATGAATGAATAACACCACCACCTGAACCAGAATCGCTATGTAAAAAATGTTCTGGAAGATTAAATATTTTTGCTAACCAATCCATTACAATCGTTTCAAGTTCAGTGCATACTGGAGATGATATCTGAAAGCGAGAAAGAAAGACATAAACATTTTTATATTTAACTAATATGTTTATAAATTTTAACTCAAAAGTTAAATAAAAGTAACTTAAAAGTTACTCGTTGCCAATAGTTTTATAATATTATACTCGTTTATTTTGCCCGACTATTACAATGAGAAAGTGAGACGCTTGATCTCAATGTTTGGGTTCGAAACACTACTTCTTCTTTTTCTTTCTTAAGTTTCTCAGAACGAAAATACTCAGTGATACTTTCTTTTCGTTCTGTCCTGTAATGGTCGCAACAAGCTCCATTGAACGTTATAATTGGTATGGTATGACATCTTTTGAACTGTTAATTAAGAAACCAGAATAAAATTTTCGATTCAATAGTCAATAACTTTTTATTGTAGCAAAGTATTTAAAAAAAGCATTCTAAGGATTCAAAAAGAAAACAACATTGTACATAAAGTTAGTGCATAAAAGTCATTAAAACACAGTTCGGTCAGTGGCTTAATATAAAGCCAACCTCATGCATTAGTGTTATAAAAAAGTTGAACTTGACTTTTGTGATCGGTATGAAATAATTAAGGTCGGCAAGCATGTCAAACAAAATAAAACGAGCATGAGAAATAATACGAAGAATAACAATGATGATGTTTGAAATCTAATCAAACGAGGTATAGAGCTTTGAGAACTATAAAGCCGAAATTTTAATAAAGGGCGACAAAAGAAGATAATTTTGTGAGGACGTCGTTCTAGAAAAATCTTTTCATAAAAAATAGTTCCACTAAAACAGTATAAAACACCTGAATAAATATTTTAAGATAACAAAAACAAAATAACACGCAACAGGAACGGATCTAGAGATCGAACCGAATATAAGTAGCTCGATAAAAACTTTATTCTGTTATATTTGCATCATAGCAAAAAAGTAATGACAAAATGTAATGACCGCTAGCATTGTCTTAAGTCAATCTACCGCGGTAATGGAGATACTGTTAGAGCTGGTTCCACTGCATTTGCAGCTTAAGAGCATAGCTAGGGAAACCATACTGAGATTTAACATGACGGGTATGGGAACCTTTAAAATACGCATGACGGGTATGGTCACGTAGCCCAGCGTCTTCCAGGCAATCAAATCAAAAGATGCGCTAACTTCAGCTTAGTAAAAAATTTTCAGAATAAGATAATTGCCATTTTGTTGGACAGCAAGCAGCAGTTAAGGTGCTAAGGCGCTAAGCTCATACACCATCACACCTAAAAAGGTTGGGGACTGTGTAAGTCAGCTTAACAAGCTTTTGAATTATTAGAATGTAACAGTTTACTGGGAAGCTGGTCAAACGACAACTTAAGAAAAAAAAATTTTATTCAGCGGAATGAAATTATTCTGTTACCTACTAATCAGAGGAATTATATAGTTCATTCCAGAGTGAAAATACATGACATTGTTGTTGTAAAATTACCGAATAAATACTGCTGTTTTTATAACAAATTGAGATGGTGTGGTAAGGTTCGAAATGTTTTTCCCCTCCTATGAATTTTTTTCTGTTAAATTTAACTTCATCTTTTTTCTTACGATATAAATTTTCGGTTTACTTTTGAGTAAACTCTGAATTTTTGTATTGCTAAAAGTGAAGCGTTCTAGGAAAGAATTGATCTTTCAAAGGCTCAATTTTATGATTATACATCCTCCCGTTACAGTGCTTTACCTGGGTATTTACCAGGGAGTATACGGGTCAAAATAGATTATTTTGGTCGAAGTACAACATTTTACTACCGAATTTAATCAAATCTTATGCAATCTCTTCCCCTCTTCGAAAGAATAAAAATCTTTGATTACAGTCAAAACATTCAACATTGACGTAGTTTTAGAAGTAGGTAGAACTATGTGATCTTCAAAACTTTGACGCAATAGGCTTATATCTATTTTATATTAAACTTGTCAGTTAATTCCATATTATTAATAATTTTAATCTCGAAAGTGGATAGAATTTTTAGGTTCCCCCTCCTCATTCTTCTTTAAGATTCTTGAATCGATTGGATCAAGTAAAGTATTCATTTAAAAGTATTTTATTCTATTTAAAATTTTTTTACTCTTTCCTCACATTTAACCTTAGAGTATACATAAATATAGGGAGAACATAACTTTAAAATTGTGTGAAGAAAGACAAAACAAATGGTGATCACATATTTAACTTTTCATTTCGCCATTCTCATTTGTTATTATTTACAGCCACAAACTTTATTATTAAGTTATAAATTAAAAACAATTAAATAATTTAAAACGAAAAAAATGTTAAATTTTTTTTTAATGTGGTAGGATTTTTTCTTATAGATTTAAAAAAATTTGCAATAATTGTACAATTTTGAATCAAATGAATTTAAAAAGTTCAAAATTTATAAAAAAATCTATGGAAGACATAACCGTTTCTCTCTGAGACAAAGAGAGAGACGGAGAGAAGAGAGAGAGAGAGAGAGAGAGAGAGAGAGAAGAGAGAGAGAGAGAGAGAGAGAGAGAGAGAGAGAGAGAGAGAGAGAGAGAGAGAGAGAGAGAGAGAGAGAGAGAGAGAGAGAGAGAGAGAGAGAGAGAGAGAGAGAGAGAGAGAGAGAGAGAGAGAGAGAGAGAGAGAGAGAGAGGCAAAAAAACAAACAAAAAAACTAATTGTAAGTAGAATTCCTTTGTTCTAGTATTTTTTAATAGAGTTTTTATTATTGATAAGTTAACTAATTTGACAATATTTAATTTATTTGTTCGATCCGATTTCGAGCTCCTCAGGAGCTTAAAAAAAATCAGTTTTTGTAAGCTCCGAGGATGATGTAATAATCGAAATCGGATCGAGCACATAAATTAAATTTAAGCCCATAGTCCACTACAGTAATTTCAACGCTGAAAACAATTATTTTAAAAAGAGAACACAACATGAGACTCAGACAGATAAATCAATACAAAAAATTATGGCAAGCAAATTGACAACTTAAAGAAAAGAAAATTTTGTTTAATTTTAAAATCGTTTATCAACAAAACAAAAACTAAGAAAATGGCGAGCTGTGAAATCAAAAAAAAAAATTTGTGACATAAGTGATAAAAAGTAAGTAAGATGATATTTGAATATATCTATATTTTATATCTACATTGAGTACATATATTATATGAATAATATTTTAAAATTTAAGTAAATAAACTTATTTGTAGATGGCCAGTAGAAGTTGAGACAGCACTGATACATTTGATTAAAGAGAATCAATTCATGTGGGACTCCGAACATGTGTCATATAAAAACAAAATCAGGAAAACGGAAACATTTAATAAAATAACAAAATGTTTGGCAGCAGAATATCCGCATTTAGGAATAAATTATGGTGATATATATCTTCAATATATGTATTTATAAATAATCTTACGTTTATTAATTTTGAAGATAGTGTTACAAGAACTATATGTGTTATTATGGTTTTCCATATTATTCACTGTTTGTGTGTTTTTGTCACTTTTGAACTAAAAGTTAATGTTACATTAATGTTACAAAAAAATGGCGAAATATAAAATCGTATTTTGTACAAATAAATTCAAAATACATTTCATCAAAAACAAAAGTGGAAATGGAACTGATGATATAGTCACGCCAAATTGGAGCCATTGGGATGACTTGGATTTCTTGAGACCATCAACAGTTCCAACTATAAGTTTCAATAATTTTCCGATAAGTTTTAATTTGCCTGTGGTGCGCACGACCTAAATAGCTTCGAGTTATAACACTTATTTATAAAAATATTATAAGTTTTAGGAATGCACTGATACCAATACTGATGATAGGATGTCCGATGTGTTTATCCAAGAGGAATCATTGTCAAGAACATTCAAAACACCAACAAATAGTCATACCCCTACTAGAAAAAAAAAAATCGTCTTCTTGTAACATAGACGACGCTATAATTAGTATAGCCGACAATATTTCCAAAATATCAAATACTAACAATAGTTCTGATAATTTGTTACCTGGTCCTGGAAAAACCCAAGTATTTACGGATTATATTAAATCGCAATTAGATTTTATCACTGACGAGCGTCTTTATATTAAAACTGAAATTGAAATCAATAAAATATTGTTAAATGCAAAAGAAGAACAATTAAATATAAAATGGTAATAATATACTTACATATGAAATATTTAAAACTCTAATTTTGTGTTTAAACAATTTTATTATTATTTATAAATGTTTTTAATTCGTCTCTTTGACGATGTACACTTTTATCGTCTTTACCCTGATTTTGAAATTGCGATAATGAAGGTGGAATAACAATCTTTTCACTGGTCACATTATTTGTTGATCGTGAAACAGCTAAAAAAATTATGTAATGCGATGCAACTAGGGTTTCTAATCCGGATATCCGGATATCGCGAATTATCCGGATTATTCGACCATATTTTGACTATTCGATTATCCGGATACTTTTTTGCAACTATCCGAATATTAAAAAACCCTTTATTTTGTAAAAAATAATCAAAATGCGTTGAAAAGTTCAAATAACTATTAACTTGCGTTGCAAAGTTTGTTAGTGCAGTGAAGTGACTACAAGTTTTAAAAATTTATTTACACCTTTAATGTTTTGAAAACTGTAATCATTGAATATTTTATGAAACACTTCGTGAATCTGCAGTGTAAAAGATATTTTACTAATATTTATTTAATGCTATATTAATTTTAAAAAAATAATGTTTTATAAACTTGTGGCCCTGTCAATAAAATCTGAAGTGCTGGCTATTTTTTTAAAATTTATGAGAGCTGTACTTCTAAATTATGACTCTGAGGAAATCACTAATGAAATTACTATTGAAAGTGAAGATGAGAAAGTCTAAGTAGTGAAGTTTGTATAAGAAATCGTGACTGCAGAAAGTACTTGAGAATGTGTTTGCTTTAATTACTCATGTTGGGAAGCACAATGAAGGAAGGTCCATATTGCTGAAGAAAGATTTCATTTATTTAAATAATTATAAAAAAACGGAGGGCAATTTAAATATTCTATATTGCGTATTATTACCAATAAAACCAACATCGACTTGCAACAAAGCGGGCATTTTGCAATTGCTGGTCTTACCAGGACAAAAATTAGAACTCGACTCAATTTCGAGACATTGTAAAAATTAATTAATTAATGCAATAATTTTTCTAAAATATGCATTTTTATAAATGCATCGATAACTTCATTAATTTAATTAAATTTATCAATAATTTTATTTTTTATTATTATTATTCATGATTTGTTACTATTTTTGTTATTTTGTGACTGTGTATAAAAATTATTAATATAGATACACGAAAAATAAACATAAATGATTTAAATACCGCAAAGTAAAAAACATGCTTTATTTATTGTTTAATTATCCGGATATCCGGATTATCCGGATAATTTATTGTTTATGTATTCGATATCCGGATAATCAAATAGGTCGGATATTTAGAAACCCTAGATGCAATATAAAGTTATTTTAATAGCTTTCTCTGGACCAACATTTATAGGGTAAAGTAATATTCGGAATCTGTTGCTTAATATTCCGAAAGCATTTTCTACTACTCTTCTTGCACGTGACAACCTATAATTAAAATATTGTTCCTCATCGGTTAAATTTTTTTTACTGTATGGCTTCATTAGAAATTTTTTTAGAGGAAATGCATCGTCTCCAATAAAAAAATAGTCTGATGTGATGTTTGAATTAAGAAGAGTTGAACGTTTTGGAAATGAAAGTTTATTATTTTCTAGGGCATAGCTCAAAATAGAACGATTGAATATTCCATCATCACTCATACGTCCATTTAATCCAACATCACAAAAAATAAATTTATAGTTGGCATCTACAACAGCCATCAGCCATCAACATGGCATCTACAACAGCCATCAATTGAATTTTGTGATTTATAGTTATAGTATCTTGATCCAGCTGATCTAGGGGCCATAATTGCAACGTGTTTTCCATCAATTGCTCCACAACAATTTGGAAAATTCCATTTGTCTTCAAATTCATCTGCAATTTTTTTCCGTTCCTCTGATGTGGTAGAAAATTTTAGATACTCCTCTTTCAACGCATTATAAATTTCGTCACACATTTCTGGAATGATTCTGCTAATTGTAGTTTGAGCTATCCGAAATCCATATTGTAAGCTGGTTTGTGTTTCTCCTAAAAAATGTATTGATTGATATATAATAATAGGTGCCGACTACATTTCGTTAAAATTTTATTTGAGTTAATGGTTTACCTGATGCCATAAACCTTAGAGTAACTGCTAATCTCTCTGCTGTGCTAATGGATTCTCGCATTTTAGTATTTTGTCTCTCCAGATGTGGTGACAATTTAGAAAGTAAAAGGTTAAAATTGTCAGGAGACATCCTTAAAAAATTTTAAAATAGTTCTACATTAGAACACTTCAAATTCGGCATTAATTTATAAAAATGCCCCAGTTCTTTTCTCTTTGATAAAAAATCCCTTATCCATATAGCTCTCTTCTTTTTTGCTAACATTTTTTTCTTTTTTAATAATAGTAGCATTGCAGCCACAGAATAATTTAATTTTAAATTTTTATGCTTCATTTTGAAATAAACGTCTAATTTTTTAAAACAAAAGTGAAGTTAACTACATATTAAAATAAATTGTTTTTCTCAGGCTTACCAACAAAAATTTATAGCATTATAGCATTATTTTAAAATGAGTCTTTTTTTTTAACTATTTGTCCATGAATTTCAGTTGTTGTTGAATTTTTAAGTATTCATATGAAATAATAACAGTTTATTAAATATTAAAATTAATTTTTAGATATTAAAATATGGTTTCATAAATTCGCCAGCTTTAAGCAACCATAAATTGCAAAGAATTTCAGCGCTTAAAATGTGTTTATAGGAAAAATTGCAATTGATTTAGTAATTGAGAACGGGACAAAATATATGAGTCCGTCTTTTATTTTCTCACGTATTTTTCCATAAACGAATTTCAGCGTTAGTTTCAGCGCTGAAAATTACATAGTGGACTATGGGCTTTAGTCAAATTAGTTAAATAAAAACTCTATATTGCGAAGTACTACAACAAGGAATTTTAATTACAATTATTCATTATGTTTCGCCACGAGTCACGCTAAATATGTATTACGCAAAAGTGCGCAAGCATTTTTCTGGTTTCGAAACAATAAAATACCAGAAATAATTAATATTTAAGCTTCAATTTTTTTATATTGCAATAACACAAATGGAGTCCGCATTTTTTTATATTTTTTTATAATGTTTGATTAAAACTTTAAAGTTTTTAATTTTTTCTCACTTCCACTAACTTTTACCACACAATCAACAAATAGCACTTTTTATTATAAAATCGTAAAAACCAAATTTTTCTCACCCAATTAAATCCAACAACACCTAATCCAGCTGATAGCATTTCACCAATAATTGTTGGAAATGACGTAGGTGTGGGATAGAAGGCATGAAAGTTTGGTGAGGTCATTACCACACACTTTTCGATTTAAGCATTTAACATTTTTACTTAAAATTTTTTCTCACTTGCACTGAATTTCACAACACATTTAACTAAAATCACTTTTTAGTATAAACGCGTAAAAAAATTTCCTCACCCAATTAAATCCAACAACTCCTAATCCGGCTGATAGCATTTCACCAATAATTGTTGGAAATGACGTAGGTGTGGGATAGAAGGCATGAAAGTTTGGTGACTGCCAATGTGTTATTCCTGGCATAATAATATTTTTAAAATCACTCATAATAGTTTTCCAATCTTCAGATAATTCGGGAGCATTATCTGGTAAAAGTTTTTGTAAATAACCAGGCTCCACTGACGGTAGAACATCTCTAAAACATAGTTGAAATGAAACCCAAAAATTATTTAAAAATTAATTATTTTTTACCTATCACGAATGTTATCCAAATAATCGGCTATAAAATCAACTGCTTCTTTACCGAACTTACGAAACTCGTTAGAATCCATTTTACTTTGGTTATTTTTTAACAGACTAGTCTTGGAGAACGACAAGGTTTAACTGAAATAATTTAAATAACGATTTTATTGCGAAATTCACTCTTATATATTATATTGATCGATCCATTTACCATATTAAATGAATACGAGTTTGTATTTCTGATACAAATAGATAACATCGGTTTATTCAATATTACAGTGATGTGATGTTAGATGGTAAGGGATAAAAAAAACTTCCGACAAACAATTAATTTAAATTAATCGATCATTAATTATTAATTAAGTCAACACATTCGATTCGAAGTTTTTTGCTGTTTAATTGGACAATAACTAAATATGAATTCATTCTTTGTATTTTATAGTACACCAATTGTCCGCAATACTAACGGATGACCTAATGATAAACACTTTATTCAAAATTGAATGTGTGGTAACATTGCAACTAAGAATTTGCTGACCGATAGTAAGTCCAAGTTCAATAACTAAATATAATTAATAATAAAAAAATTCCATATTTAAATGATGATTTTTCATGCAAATCTTTCCAATTATTCTTATTGGAATGTTGGAATGTTTTCTTGTATTAAAAGCAAAGCAAACGCATTTTAAATTAATAAAATTTATGTATAAAAAAATATGAGGTGTCAAAATCTATCAAAATTTTGACTATCGATATCGAAATAGAATAACTTTTAATTTAATAATAATTAGTAAAACAACGTCTTTTTTCACTTCAAAAACTTTATTTATTTTTAACACCGAATATTTTCTGTCTCTAAGAGACCTTCTTCTTTGGTTAATTGTTTTCTAAACGAGTTTAGAAAACAATTAACCCAAGAAGAAGGTCTCTTAGAGACAGAAAATATTCGGTGTTAAAAATAAATAAAGTTTTTGAAGTGAAAAAAGACGTTGTTTTACTAATTATTATTATAATCGCTTCAAATAGTTCAAACAAAAATTATTTAACATTTAATTTGTTTGGATTCAATGTTTTTTGCACTTTGCATTTATTTATAATTCGTTGTAGTTTTTGTAAAATAAAGCTTGGGATATTCATCTTCAGCATTTTAACAAAAACACAACAGGTACATTTTATCAATTTTTTAATACAAGTTTTAATACAAGATTTCTAATTTATTAAAATTATTTCGCTTTGAAATATCCGCTTGGCTACACAGTGAATGGATCGTAATCCATATATAATCCATATAGAAATTTATTTTGCTGGGTGTATAATTATTAATGTTCTAATACGTTTGTCTGGTGGTCCTTCAAGGTCCACTAGTTTGTCGCGCACGCTAAAAATACCCTGCCGCTAGCTCTTTTTATACGAGGGTTCTACCGACGAACCTCTTTACAAGCAAATTTGGAACACAACAATCAAATTAAGATGCGTCCTCTCAAACACCACCAAGGATCTCCAGAAAACGGGTTAAAAACGAAGGGTTGGGACCTCGGTTCCCCCCTTCCTCAAATATTCATATATTAAAATGAACGAGTATATATGTAGTAAGATTCTCCATCTCTTGCTTTCTCTATTTTCATCTTTTTTATCGAACAAAATTTAAAAATTTCCAATCCAAATTTCCATCTCCATGTATCATCTCAATAAAAATCTATTCAAACGAGAAAATATTTCCCTCCAAATACAGACAACCATGACAGAAAATGGAAGTACAACTGACAAGGAATATCTTACCCATTACAGGACGGGACGAAAGGAGGAAGCCCAGCTGATTACATTTATCCTGAGAATCATTAAAAAATCAGGTAGTGAAATGGGGGACAAATACATAAATACAAAATAAATAAAACCAATATAGACAAACACCAAAACATAAGTAGTTAAAAATATATACCAAGAAAACAATCGAAGAAAATCATGAGAAGGAAATGAGAAAACCATTGGGATAATCAAGCTGATTAAAATAAACAACAAAATCGTAATCAAAAAAAAAATTTAACCTAAACGCATAATCAACAAAAAAAGGAATTTTGAGTGTTTCGGTAAAATCGCTGGACGACTCGAGGACAGAGATGGTCTAACCATGGCTCTGAAAGCCAAAACTAGCATTTTCTTTCCCCCTGTTACCCCTTTAAAGCCAATGACACCAGCGGGACACCCTGCGTAGAGAATAAAGAGGTTGGTTTTGGGATAGAAAACGTAAGTCACAGCAGCCCGAACGACAGGCAATTCATTTCCCTGTTGTCGTTCACAAGTCTGCACTCTTCCCATCCTTCAACAGGTCTAACGAATAGAATTCTCGAGGACCATGGCAGTTCGACTAAATAAGCGTAGCACTTGGTGGTCATGACCTCATTGAGAACCCGAGAACGTGGTGAAATAGCAATGGAGGGATGACCTAGACGGTGAAAAATCAGGGATCAACATCAGCTGGGCCATGTCACTACACCACTCACCCTCTCGCAGCAGTCAAAAAATTTCCACTCAATTAAGGTACGCGAGATCGTAAGCCCCGTTAGGAACACGTCTGTAGGACCTTTCTTACCTTTGCGGTTTTAAATTAAAAATACAAAAATAACATTCATGTTGCTGGTATGTCAAGGACTTACGTATTCTGCCTTCCACCCCCAGAACAACAACTCAACAACAAATACTCAAAAAAGTGGGGAGGAACAAGGAGGAGGCAAGTTACACTGTGCTGCTGTTGGCCAATTTGATTTTATGATTGGAAGCAAAAATGACTAAAAAGAAACCGATTGAAAAGCAAATGGAAAAAGATGACAAAGTGAGAGAATTACCATAAGTGGAATAAGTAGCGGAGGTTTCTGACAGATCTGACGTCGCAAAGATATATGTAGCTAAACAACAAATAAAATGCGAAAATTTGAGAGGAAATCCAAATAATTTAATAAAATTAAAAACAAAAAAAAGCCCCAAAATCTCAATAACAATTCTAAAAAAATTATAAGTAAAAAAAATTCACAAATAATAAAATCACAAAAATGTTCAACTAAACATTCAAGAATTAAAAAAATTAACAACTTAAAATAAGTAATCTTAAAAAAATCAACACATTTCGAAATTTAAAAAAACAATCAAAAATAAACTTTTTGAAAAAAAAATTCTTGAAACCAAATTCCCAAAAATTGATTGGCAGTTGGGCGCAGTAGTAGGAGTTTGACAGCGGTCTATTTGGATTGTGTAGAAAAATTTATAAATTCAAAATTTAAAAAAATTATTCTAAAATTTAAATTTCCAAACAAATCATTTTAAAAACTTACAAATAAAATTTATAGAATTTCAAAAATATTAAAAAAAAATAATTCTTATAACAAAATACCAAAAAAATATCATAAAAATTAAAATTTCAAAATTTACAAATTAGTTTGTTGGCGGGGGAAACGATTCCGACCAGTATGTAGGTACGATTGGTAGGTTGGGCAGATTGTGATCCTGCCTTTCCATGGAAAAGCATTTTCAAAATTGTCTGGACTGATTTTGAAGTTTCTGCCATGGCGGTTTAAAACTTGGGTTTAGCGATCGGTAGTTTAGGAGGAGGTTTATGATGTCATTACATATACAGAATTTGCGGATGAAAGTTTGATAATTTTGAATACGTTATTGTGCAGATCAACCACGTCCATACCTTTCTTGTAGCTGCATTGGACATCATACTGATCCTCGTTGATTAATTTGCCTTCTTCTATTTTTTCTTTTCTTAGAAACTTTATTAGCTTTTATAACTGCAAACAGGGTTAACTGACAGAAGAAGGAGAAACATTTTCAAAAAACCACGTACCTATTAAAATTATAGTTTACTTAACTGCATCAAATCGGTTGGTTTCAGTCCCCCTACGCTCAACAGCTCCCAATATTTCGGCAGCTCCGAACAAAATTTTTAAAATAATTGAATAAGCGATTCATTCCCGATTCCGCTAAACAAACTATAGTTCAGTTTGCATATCAGTCAACTGATCTCTGTTAAAAATATTTTTTGATGGAACTAAGCTGACACCCGAATATCAGGCAAAGAGTAGAAAAACAACGGTATTACAATACTCATGTAAAGAACCCATGGAAAAAGATTGGCGAAGAAATTGCTAACAACAGTGCGAAGAATAGCTACCTGACCACGAATGGAGCAATACGTACAACACCCATTTGGAATGAACACTGGACATGCTGGTGATGTCACCAACAGGCAGCAGTCGGAGGGTTGCATGCCTAGCGCAGTTTTGTTACAACGAACTTCAGTCATGTGTGTTCGAGAAGTAATCCCCCTAGTTGAGGACAAATAATCAGATATGCACGCAAATGAGATGGCGTAAACGGAATTAAATAAGCGAAAACAAAGAGTAGGACAACCTCTGACAACCCCAACGGCCGAAGAAACGGAAATGACCCCAAATACACTACAATATAACTGCGATTATTACATTTAAAAAATTAAATTAAATGTTTCACTTACCTCATGATTGTATCGGATTCAATTCCTCATGCCCTCGATGATCCAAGCGATTATATTAACTAACTACTAGACCTAATTATCACAAAACCCAAAACCAAATGTTGTGCCTCTGGTCAGGGCGATTGTTGAACAATAATAATAAAATCACCGAAACCACAAATAATTTTTATTGATAATCAGATCAAGATGATAACCGTTATGGTAGGTAAGACTACGTTAATTTGCGATTTTTAAAACAAAAATTCTAGATATATAATATGATTTTTATCACCAAATTATACCAACAACTGAATCTAATCTTTTATAACTTTAAAACATCGCTTTTAGAAAAGTTTTAACATATTTGCAAACTCACAAATAAAATTCTATGGGAACTACAGCTTCGTAACACACTCTGACGATTGTAATGAACGGCATTCCGTTTATTTCCAGGGATTTTTAAAAGAGAAAATTATTAGGAAAAGAAATTCAACATGTGGCCTCTGGTCCAGGGAAATCTCACACTTGATATGATTAGTAAATCATATTTAATCAAAAAACGTATAATTCAAAGAAAAACATAGAAAAAATAACTTAACTTAGTGTTGTTGAATGATGACTTCTTCTTTCATTTAACATCCTCTTCCTCAGCAACGATTGTGCCAGGTTGAGGCATTAACTTTAACCTTTGTTATATGTCAAGTACCTCCACCTGAATTTGCCAGCAATTTCCTTTCGGTCTTCAATTTTTTTCTTCTTTTGGTTTGTAACAGAACCTTATTATTATTACTATTATTTTGTAGCACTTTACTACTAAACGTAGCACTTTAGCTCCTAATTAAATATTATACTATTCTTTTATAATCAATTCAGTTTTTGCTTTGGATCACATTTATATTAGAGACACTTTCATTTTTGTCTTCTTTTAAATTCAAAACAATTAAACTTTTATGTGATATATTAAACTAAGTAATTTATTTTAACATTTATTTATTTATTCAATCTTTTAACTTGCGTCCGACTTCTTACAGTTTTTTATTTCTAAAGTACAATTTGTTGTATATAAGCTAATATCACAAAGAGAATACCTGGCACCATTTACATTTTAATTAAAGAACTAACATTTTCTATTTTTTTTTTTTTTTTTAATAAAATGTGATGTGTAGTAGGCATTACAATATGTGTCACAACAACACATAAAAACCTTTTAAGACCAAGGTCCCACAACAACATGCGTTCTAAGGATGTTAATGGACGCAAATCTGTTTTTTTTTGTTTTTTTTAATATTTTTTGTTAAATAATGGACAACTAAATTATAAATCCTATCACATATAAAATATGACATAGGCCAATATTTCGTGATAGGATAGGGAAAATAAAAATAAAATAAGTGATAAAAAGCAAATTTGTTTTAAAACTTTGCAGGAACAAAACTAAAATTGGTTTGCCAATAGTCCAGCTAATGGCATAATCCTTGATTATGGGACGCAGTATATTTTTCAATGATTAAAGCTCAGATATATAGTTATATGAAAGCTCGTTTCTTCGAGCAAGCTACAGCGTTCCAGCATCAAGGAATATTCATTAGCTAAGATTGAGAGTGCTACCGTTGACTGAATACAGTTCATCTGCCAGCACCCCTAAGATATCACCTTGGCTAGTGATATCTCACTGCTATTGCCAGTGGTATGTGATATCTCACGTTAACTCATGTGCCAATAACAGGGACTGGAATACGCGGGGTTGTCACACCCGTGGTTCAAAAAATAGAAAAAAATTAACAAATTAATAAAAACTGATCCCTCCATTTTCAATTCTTTTTTCTTCCTCGAAATCGTCTTTTTGGAAGTCCAAACTTATCTGTTAAGCGATCAAAAACTATATGAAGATAAAGTAACCAAATCGTTACATACAACGACTTAATAACCAAAAAAAACTCTGTTCAGCTCTTTAATTGGTGTATATTTATCTCATTTCAGTAAAAAAAGTAATTCGTATTACAAAAAAGTTATCAAATATTTAACTTTGCGAACCAATCCATTTAAAAAAAATAAAACATCCTATTCACATTGCAAAAGTTGAGCAAAAAAAAATTACATTCGTTTCATATGAGAAAGAAAGAAACAAAAACAAATCAATAATGTACGCAAACAGTGTTGCCAGATCGCGGAATTTTTTCCCGTTTGCCGGATATTTTATATAAAACGGGAAAGCGGGAAAATATGAAAATTTTTGACACACATAATGATTTTTTGACACACTTCCGGTACAGTTATCGAACACAGAGTCCTTTCGGACCTGTCCCTTGACTATACCTATTTTTGAAATCCCTCCAGCGGTTTTCCCTGCAGCGTAGGTAATGACGGACGGCTGGCCTACAGACAGACATACATTTTTTTTTTGCTTTTTTAGAATCAGTAGGTCCTAAGACGTCGAGAAATGCCAAAAAAGTGGGGGTAAGAATTTCACTTTGAGCTCATGAATGTAATATTTAGGTCTTTCAGACCGAAGTAATTAGTTTTAAATTTTGCTCAAAAAGCTGAACTTTAACGTCCTAGGACTTTATAAAATTTTATAAAGTCCTAGCACTTTAAAGTTCAACTTTTTGTACCATAAATAATCCGAAAAATGTCGTTTTAGATATCAGTATGAAATAAAAATAATTACAGGTGTTAAGACCAAGGTTGGGACTATATAGAGGAGTAGATAGTCGTACACTTTTTTCTATAATTTAGCATATAGATGCTGTCGCAACTTGGGCTACATAGCAAATTGTCAAGTCCGTTACCATACACAAATCGTAAAAATTCTCACATTGAAAAAAAAATTTATTTTCAAAATCAACTTGCTTTAAGGTGATTTAAATCCCCAAACTTGAAAACAGGAAATGGATCAGTTTTACTTTTTTTAAATTAAAATTGGAGGCAAAAATTACCCTAGAATTTTAAGATATTAAATTATTTTAAAGAACTTTTCTAAATAAAGCAAGTATATATTTATTTAAAGTATTTACTGTCATTTGGATTATATTTGTCTTTCTTGGTTGAAAGATAGTTGGCAATTTGAGAGATAAAAAAAAGTTAATTAATATATGACTACCCTTGAAAACTATGCGGTAACGGATTTGACATTTGGTAACGGATTTGACTAAAACCTTTACCAAATGTCAAAATCGTTACTGATGTATTTTAATAATATTTTTCAAGTCTATACATACCTTTTGTTATACCGATTTTCGAAGAAAAAAAACTGCGAGCTATTTTGATTTTTCCTTATTTCAAGCGCGTTTATATATTTTTTCCTTTTTTTTGTGCCGCATCGTCAAAAATATTTTACAAGCTCAGTCGTTCTCAAACATCAGTTAAGAAATCTTTTAAAATAGTAAAGTGTAAAGTTAAGTTTATTTGAATGGCGTCTCCAGAATTTTCAAGTGTAAAAAAAGTTCAATTTCATTTTGTTTTATTTGTGGAATTTGCATAATACATTCTGCTAAAAAAATTAC
The DNA here is from genome assembly GCA_963693315.1 of Diogma glabrata. Lineage (NCBI taxonomy): Eukaryota > Metazoa > Arthropoda > Insecta > Diptera > Cylindrotomidae > Diogma > Diogma glabrata. Next base: position 27,969,095 of record OY856186.1, on the reverse strand, counting down.
TTCATATATAAGAATTGCATACCTTTATTACTTCGGGATAAAATTGAATGAAGATAAACACCGTGGATGCCGAAAAATGGTTATGTCAATTGCAACTTAACACATTTAAGATGGTACAATAGAAAAAATGTTCATTTAACGTTGTTTCGTTGTGGTACCACCAGGTTTTGACCATAACTTGCAATTTTAGCTCGAAAATCTATATAACGACTCATATATAAATCAATTATGTTGCAGAATTTAAATTATTCTAAGTAAACATATTTTTTTCCAAATTTTTAGTTTTGTTGTTTTTGGGGAAAACCTGAATAACTGGGTGCATCCTGCACCAAAATTCGTGTTTTTTAACTTAAAAGAAAGAATATTGACTATTAACTGTAGGCTTCAAGAAATTAAAATTATTTATATACGTTGTTTGTTCACAACTTTTGGCGTTGAATATGGAAAATTTTTAAAAAAACATAAATTTTTTATTTTTTTTCAACTTTTTTCGAATGTAACTTTCAGAATCCTTGATGGATTTTAACAATAAATAGCTCAAAATGTTTGTTATTATTTTTACTATGCATTTGTATAATTAATTTATTAAATTTGTTGGTTTTGTAAAATATGCGATCTAAAAACCGGAATAACCTGTTTGTTCAAAGAAAAAATGGGTTTTCCGCGAATATCTAAAAAATAAGAGCTAACCTAAAGAAATGAATGTGATATCCGTGTTCAGCAGATCAAAATCTATAAGAAAAGTTGGGTTCTATTTAGGAAGATTTTTCTTGTAAACTAGTGATAATATAATTGTCAGTTTGTTATATTCTATCAATTCTGTTACCAACCACATGGTAACGGACTTGACATTAACACTAAAACATTAAAAAAAAAGCCAGATCTGCAAAAAAAATTATTAGCGAAAAATAGAAACACCTTTAAAACCTATCCAATAAATAATATTAAACTGAAAAAGTATAAAAAATACTACATTAATTTCAAAAATAATGGTAACAGACTTGACAAAGAATAAAAATACCAACCCTGAAGATATCCTATTCTTAATACTGCTGCAATTCTTCTGGACTGAAGAATACAAAATGGCTAAAAAAGATGCTTGACTAGTTTAGCAATAATTCTGTATATGTGCCCTCTTCTGGTGATAAAAATTTGAACTATTTGTTGTCAAATTAATTACATGGTAACGGACTTGACAAAAAGTGGGGGACATCCTTTTTTTAGTAATATCATAAAATAAAAAATCATTTAATTAATTTTTTACTAAAAATGTTCAATATATATAGATTATATTTAAAATAAACACAACTGTTTATTTTAAAAAGCTGAATTAATCAGTTTGCATTTACGGTTTTTATATAATCAGTTTTAGGTAGATTTCATATAAAAATCTACCTATTGCAATGGGCTTCATCTCGGAATTTCGGAAAAATTTTGGTGCCAAACGACTATGAATGATAAGCGGAGACGGAAAAACAAAAAAAAAAAATTTATATATATATATATATATATATATATATATATATATATATATATATATATATATATATATATATATATATATATATATATATATATATATAACAACGATATGAGCTATAACGGAATTTACCGGCACTCTCACGATCGCATCTCTTGACCTACAACAAAAATGTTTCTGTATATGTTGCGGCAAAAAATTTTTTGGACAAGTTCGCGAACTGGCCATATCCGGGTACAGGTTAAGTGGCTAGAGCCAAAAAAGTCGAAAACCTAGGGCGTTATAACTTCCGTTTGAATCATAATATTTTAATAAAATTTATCAATATTGAATATTTGAACATAT